>JBANRG010000020.1:0-600000 GCA_037954225.1 Stygiomarasmius scandens
TATTTTGGATATATACACCTTAGTTTCTTCCTTTGGTTTCTACCCTGACCGTCGATTCCCAATGCCCGTGCTCAAAAATTTCTCATCTTACCCAGAAGAGTCTCCCAATGCAGCTCATGACTACGGTGATGCTTCTCACTACCCCAACGGGCAAAATAACGCCCTATATCCCGATCAACGACACGGTGATGAGTTTGTTCCTTCCTAA
Source organism: Stygiomarasmius scandens (assembly GCA_037954225.1). Lineage (NCBI taxonomy): Eukaryota > Fungi > Basidiomycota > Agaricomycetes > Agaricales > Campanellaceae > Stygiomarasmius > Stygiomarasmius scandens. The sequence goes on from JBANRG010000020.1 coordinate 209, forward strand.
AGCTGGATGTTAAGCGTATTCAGTATCGCTGGGACGATGCTATTGGGGACTATGTTGCTAGCAATGATTCAGCCAAACCCAAGATATCAGATGGAGAGCTCCAGACTCCAGCTCTTTCTGTTGTTCGGCGTTTCGTTCCCACTCGAGCACCACATGTGCATCAAGTGGAGGAAGAGATCCATGTCCACTCAACTGCAATGCTTAAATCTCTCAAAATTATCATGGAGCACAATAGGACGATTAATTGGAAAGCAGACCCTGTAAAGGTGAGTTATCGTTTGCCCACCTATTCTAATTATTTGATTATATTTCCAGTTCGACCTGCAAGGTCTGTTAGCATACATGCCCTTTTTGAGAGCCTATCTTCGCAAGTTACAGGATGGCACATTGCATAACAGGCAGGAGATGGCGGCACATTTAGAATTCCTGATCGAATTCCTCGACAAGGAATATCGTGATATGTTATTAGAAGCAGAAAGCCTGAAAGCCTCTGCACAAGTCACTTTTCGGTGCCTCTGGGCTCTTTTCATTCCGGGCTCCATTCTTCTCACTCGCTGCCCTATCACTCAAGATATCTGTGCTGTCAAGCTTGTTGACATGCAGGAAGTTGAACCGTTCGAGGATAGGGAAGTGATGAGTAGACATTGTGCCTTGCGGTGTGAATACATTAGCATACAATCATGCCGTCCTGGATTTTCTGAAGAGATTGTGAAAATTCCAGAATTCAACGGCGCTAGACGTATTCAAGACTTGGGCGCTTATCCATTAGAAACGGTGAAAGACTTCATAAACCAAGCAGAAGATCTCAGTCGACGAGGAAGGAGGCATTGGGACCTGGCATGCAAAAACTGGTGTCACATGCAATACCAAGCCATTGCCTTTCGTCAGGAGAGAAAGAAAAGAATACGGAAAACATTTGTAGGCGACTGTTCATTCGAAACGATTGTGTTTAATAATTGTCTTTCTAACAGGTCGAATCACGAGTCATCATCGACCAAGGTTTATTTATACCACTTGACTAGTTTATGAGATCCTCGAACTTTCTTTTTTACAGAAATGTATGACGTATATCATCCCAAGGTCGCTACACCAGGGCATGAGACCGATCTGGACGGCAATGAGATGAATAGTCATTCAAGATTAGAGCTTCATAACGAAGAATTTATGTTACTGTCACCAAGATGTACGGACTGTCTTTGTCAGATCGAGAATGGGGTACGTACCCAACGTGCTATCAAGTTACTTAATGATAGAGGTGGTTGCAGTCATATTTCGAGTCGACGATATAAAGGAAATCACATGGGATCCGAGTATCTTTGATAACTTGCAGCTCCCAGTGCAGGTCAAAAAGACGATTCTAGCCTTAGCTAAGACCCAAAAAGAACACGAGATTCACTTCGACGATTTTGTGGTGGGCAAGGGACGAGGTTTGATCTTCAACCTAGATGGTGAAGGAGTCCACTGGAATCGTTGTATTTGCTGATTATTGTTTGAAAGGTCCGCCCGGTATCGGGAAAACTCTAACGGCAGAAGCCACTTCTGAAGGTGAATGACGCAGTTTTCGTTCGGTTATCTTACATTATTCACAGATATCAGTTATGCGTTCCCCCCTCTATACCATTGGGGCGGGGGATCTTGGGACCACTGCAGGAGACCTTGACCGTGTTCTTTCCATGATCTCCATTCTTTCAGACCGATGGAAGGCCGTCGTTTTAATCGATGAAGCAGACGTCTTCCTCGAGAGACGTACATCTAAGGACATTCATCGAAATGCTATGGTAGCAGTTTTTCTACGGCAGCTTGAGTGGGTACATGTTACAGCCTTTTTCATGTTACCTGACATATTTTAAGATATTATCCCGGCATTCTATTCCTCACCACCAATCGCGTAGAGGTGTTTGATGAAGCGATGGTCACAAGGATACAGGTTTCATTGTCATACCGTACGCTTACCGCGGATGCTAGGGAACATCTCTGGTCTGCTTTCACGTCATCCGGTAGCGCCTTGACTCTGGAACAGAGGGAGTTTCTGCGAGAAATTGCGCTAAATGGACGTGAAATCAAAAACATCGTAAAGGTGGCTACTGCACTAGCTGCTCATGACAAACATGTCTTGGAATTTAAGCACTTGCTTCAAGCCTTCAGGTTTTAGACAAGGTTGCCATTCCAGGTGGGCATGGTCCTTGTGACATGTAATAGAAGTGACTGACTAGCTTGTCAACTTTTCAGATTCAAAACCACTCTTTCTCTGGAAGATATTTTGCACCTGGAGTCGGAGAATATACGGTCCTCAAAGCATGATTATCGTAGTGTTTTTTTGGTGTTGGCAAAATTTTTGTACACTAGCACGTTGTACTAAAGGGAATTCAGGTATAGATATGTGCATATATATCACTTGTTCTAGAGGAGACATCATCACAGTCAAATCCCATAGTGGATGAACGGAGCCCATTCCAGGGCTGGCATCCTCTTCTCATCCCTCAACGTGATCAACGCACGCCTTAAGGCATAAGGTGCCTTCTCGCTTGCGGGTCTCCTGCGATCTGTCGCTTCACCATCCACACTGAACAAGTACTCATAAACACTGTTCGCCACATCTGGACCAGTCTCGTCATGGATTGTCCACATGGTTGCAATAACTCCTTTGAAGCCTGCGAAATGAAGCCCGGCAGCAACATGAATCGCCTCATCGGAGAGACCGGGGGATCCCTTGGCTGTTTCACAAGCCAATAACATTGCAAAATCTCCACCTAGTTTTTCTCCCCTGGCGAGTCTAGAAACAGGTATACGTTCGTCTCCGAGGATGAGAGCACTTTCCAGGGGCGACATAATATCCTGTATTCCGTGGCAAGCAAAATGAACCCAGTCTACATTTTGCAGAGCCGAAAGAACTGCATCAAGCTGACTTGTGCTGCCCAATGCAAGGTCTAGTACATGAGTCCTAGCATGCTTTTTGAGAACACTGATTTCCTTCTTTGCGAATTGTAGTGGCCCGAAACCATGCTGAGACACAGGATCAGAGCAATATACCGCAGCAATACGAGGATATTGTGCATTTCGTGGCATGTTGAATTGCATAAATATGTCCTTTGTACGAAGAAGAGTGGACAAGGTAGGAATGTAAGACGATACAACACGGTCAAGCATACCGCGTCTATCACTACCTCTCATCGGACAGGCAGCATGTATAGGAAGGAAGGCGAGTCGACCAGTGGGACACCAGCGTATATGCGGAGGTTTCGTAAAATCGACACCCATCTTATGGAGAGCCTTGAGGACCGGGATACCCACGTTCTGCCAGAGCCTATCAAGAATATTCTCAAATTTGCGTCGGTCGCTACAAGGTTGTAGCTCGAGAAGATTTAACAAGTCAGCTACATCATCCTCGACTTTGGATTTCCTCAACTTCTTTAATTGCACAACTTCAGGTTCCCTTCCTGACAAAATAATAAGTGCGTCACATCTGAAATCGCTTATATTGACTATGACGACCGGAACGAGGGCGGCCGCTTGTCTGAGCTTTTTGAACGGGACAGGGCGGAGAAAATCCTGGAATCCGGGCACCGTCCGCACTCTATTTACTAGCTTCTCCCATTTGTCCACCAACTCTGACGTGACCGAGCCTGCGTTGTCAGCCGTCTCCGACCCAAAGGCGGCGTCTTTGAGCTCTTCGGAGACCCTTTGAAGCTCCTGAGCGATTTCAGGTTGTTGTTCTCGTAAAACATCAAGGTCGGCTTGGAGTTGCGCAGCTTGCGACCAAAGAATAGTTCGACCTTGGTCTAGCAGTTCGACAGCCTTTCCGAGATATATCGAGGACTTACTGGCGTCCCGTTCGGATAAGCTAAAAGCACATGCAGCTGCATCGCTGGCCAAGCCTCGCGGCACTGTGAAGAGTTGGGCTAACCTAGAAGAGGACGAGATACCGATTGATGTCACCTGCCCAAGTAACGAAATTGCTTTGTCGTAGCCTTCCAAAGCACAGCGTAAGAGTGCAGTCTGATCAACAGGGTAGGTCAAGCTACTTTGGTATTCCTGGATCTGACGTGCACCATCGGAGTGGTGAAACAAGGAGGCCCATAAGACAGCGGCCGCCAATCGATCATGAGGAAAGCCATAATGAGATCCAACAGCTTCTCTAACATGATTTAGACCTTCATCAAAGTCTTTCACTTCTTGAGATAACAAGGAGCGTTGGAAAAGCGAATGGGCCAAAGCACGCAAATACTGAATGCGGTAAGGATGTTGCTGAGGCGCTTTGCCTAGAGCCTCGCGCTGCAATGTTATGGCCATTTCTATATCATCTTTGTTGTTACACACTTGAAATCGAACCCGGTGTGATATCCCCAGGCAGAGGAGATACTGAGGATAGAGATGACTCGTATCAGGGGTCAGCTTAAGTGCTTTCTGGTGGTGCTCTATCGCCATCTTTATTACATTGTCCTCCCGTATCTGGGAAACTTCGTAGCGCATAGTAAGCGCTCGACCCAGACTATTGTACCTTGAGCTTATCTGTACCCAATCTAGGAAAGCACGGGGTAAAGCAAGTGCATGTGGGCGCTGTTCGACATTGATTGTCATTCGAGACGGAGACAAGTCGAAAAGTTCCTGCGTTGCGATGATGTCATGATATCCGAGGTGTCTCTTAAAGACAGCTTCAAAATTGCTCAGCGCATCCTGTTGAAGGCCAACGTGTTGGACAGCTGTGGTTAAACATGATACCGCCTGATCGAGGTATGACTTGTCACGAAAGCGTTCGTATGCTGTCATTAGGACTCGGCCAGTATCATAGGCAAATCTAGGATGTGGATTGCTGACCAAATCCAGAGACACCACACGATTGATATCTTCTATGCGTCCATACACATGGAATTTCTGCAGCAGACAGCTGACAAAGCAACTGATACGCCGAAGATTGCTAGCACCATCGACTTCGCAGTTGGGTTGGATTATGTACTCCGCCCAATGCATAGCTGCCTGGAGATCCTCATTGCGCCCAGAATCTGCGAAGCGCATGTTCAGCCAAGTGCTATACAAGGTCAATGCATCTAGTACATCGGGAGCCTTCGAAGTGCAATTGACAATGCCTACACCTCGTTCATAATAGACCCCTTCGAGCAACGACAGCGCCTCTTCCTGATAGAAGATAGCATCGTCGAGGTCTGGGCGATTGTGGGCAGAGTTGTATCGAGATACTAGAGCGATGGTCAAGAGGTTGAGACAGCTGCCGAGGGCTTGTGTGTCTAGATCTCTAGCATCTTGAACACAAGTGGACTCAACCCCGAGTCGCAGGTATTCGACGGCCAAGTCCAAGGCGTCTGCTGCAAGTCCACATCGGTAGTGGCATAGAATGAGCGAGCCACGTTCGCGATGGAGATAAGGATACAAGGCCCTGGGACCATCTTTAGCAAGAGATATGGCTAGCTCTATGTTGCGCAAAGCCTCTTCAAAGTCTTGGTTTGAGTCCACATTAGCTCCGAAGTAGTGAAATGATGAATGATTAAGCATGCCCAATTCTACTCGATATAAGGCTTTATGATAGTCGTCGATACCGGGCACTCGAAGGCACTGTTTGGTGTCGCTGAGGGCATGTATCAGATAATCCAAGTTTCGACCAAGGATGAAGCACAAATGACGAAGTCGAGCCAAAACGATCAGATATGGTGCTGCGAATTCAGCTTGCTTTGGAAGTACTTGTTTGTGTCTCTCAACAGCCTTTTTGACATTCAGCACAATATCTTCATACTTCACTGCGACATCAGGATACTGAGTACAGCTATATCAGAAGGAACTCTGAAAACTATGTTCGGAATTCGACATGGTAGCACGCACGGTATTAGAATGAGGGTGACATGACATCTTTCGAGAGTTCCCGCTCCCAACATCGTCAGAACTTTGTCATGAGGGAAAAGACTGTCTTCAGGTTGTGTATCAATATGCTCCACGTCATTTTTAGCAAGCTGCCTGCACAAGTCGTTCCATGGTCAGAAGCGATGGCATTGGTTCTCCGAAATTTCAGAATTACCTGTAAGTAGCTGCAGTACAATGACAGGTCAATCTTCGGAACTCATCTGCAGGAAAGTCTTTTAGTTCGGCATGAAGAACATAGTCCAAGGTGCTTACCCATAGTAGTAATTGATGCGTGTGCGAAGTAGGCGCCGTAGGTTGCTGTCTAACATATTATCTACAGAGGCGTGACTGTAGAGTACTATTTTTGTCAATAGTCACTTTTCAGTAAGCGGCTGCTGCCCACTTCACCCAGACTGGCCATGGGTCACTTCTGAAGGGCGTAGATTGCACCGAATAATATGTTTTTGTCAACGTTGCAGTGCGCGTTGCGCGAAAGGGACTACCCTCAACTGAAAACATGTGATGAGCCTTGCTTGTCACGTCAATTGTTTTCGTTTACGATCAATTTCTGGTGACTTTTCCCTGCTTGTGCTGCTCATTCTCTTCGCCGTCTGATAAAATGCGTCGAAGAGGACACAAATCTACCAAGGTAGCCCTGACTATTTATCCATATCTTGTCTCAGGCCAACAATATCCGTACAGGTACCAAATGTCAAACTGCGACCAGCACAACAAGGCGCTTCATCTCGTGCAACCCCTACAGTAGAAGGGGTATTTGCCCAAGACAGTCAATATGCGAGTGACGACACGTCTATATTTGATGCGTGCCCTAGACCATTTGCTGGAATTGTGTTGTGCGCGACGGGAGTGCCAGACAAGGTGCGTCTAAATTGGTCGTGTTGCACGTTCTTTACTCACGCCAGACTCAGCCAGGAGTATTCAAACAAGCTGTAGAACTGGGAGCTGCTACTAGCAACCCCTTCACTGACCGTGTCACACATCTAATCGCACGAGAGCATGGTGGTGCAAAGTATATTGTGCGTTGTTATTCATATCCCTCAGTCACCTTCATAATTTTGTTCCCTAGTGCGCACTGGAACGAAAGATACCGATTCTAAATCCCTCATTCGTAACGGAAAGCTATCAGATATGGCTTCGGGGCGACGACGTGGATATGGAAGAAGTGCGTGCAGAAAACCATCTTACAATTTCTCAAATAGCTAATTTCTACTCAGGCCATTGTCAAGCACCGTTTATCCACATTCTCCGGCGTTATTGTTTGTCCTTCCGGTATCACCGACATAAGGCGACGTACACAGATCAACAACTTGGTCACCCAACATGGAGGAACGTATCTCAAGAATCTCGAGCGTCCTGTACGCGTTACCCATCTTCTATGCTCTGGAGACGAAGAGACGGACAAGATGCGATATGCTCAAAAGTTCAACAGGACCGGAGAGGCTGATATCAAAGTTGTATGGGAAGAATGGTTTTGGGACTCGTTGGAATTTGGAGGTATCTTCGGGTCTAACTATCCAGATTCGGCTCAGAGGCTAATACCTTTATAGGTCGGTTTGACGAGAATACGTATGCGGTTCACCAACCTCGGCCTGAGCCAAGGATCAGCGCGAGTAAGATTGTTTGCAAGTTTGATTGTTGCTGTTTTCTAATCAACTTATAGCCCAACCACCTCCGCCTTTACCTGTAGGCGGCGTTGTTGCTTCGGTTACTAATGTCGCGGCTGCTGTCGACAAAGGCAAAAGAGCGGAAAGAGGCGCGAGTGAGAAGGAAGGTTCTCAGGAAAGAAGCTTGACCAAGGGAAAGGGCAAAGGGAAACAGGTAGAAAAGGCAAAGGAGAAGAAAGCAAAGCCCAAAGCGACACAAGTGGAACATAGTGAAGCCGAAGACGATGACGATTTTGCCGAGACCGAGTCGGCATCCGTCAAGCGTATTCCGACTGTTCAGCTCAAATTATGGGGTAGTCTTTTGAAAAACCGAGGCTATGATGTTGACGAAGAAAACTCGAGGCTAGTCCGGAGCCCGACCAAGTCTCAGTCGCGACCCCGATTACAGTCCATGGACGATAGCTCAATGTCGTTAGGACGCAACAACACTGGCAGCATACTCTCCGATTCTGATTTTCGTCGCGCTAATTCGTTTGGACCGATCCTTCCCCGTAGCGCACAAGTACCGAAAAGAATTCTCACCTTGAAGACAAAGCATGGGCCCCTCACCAATGAAGAAGAATCGCAGGATAAGGAAGAGAATGGGATGCCTGTTGATGTTACCGATGTCGATGCATTGACCGAAGCTCCACCTGTAGTAGATCCTATGGAAATCGATACACCTGGAGCTGGACCTTCTTCGCCAAGGCAAGAAAAATCTGCGTCGAAATTGAAAAACGCCCAGGACACGAGTGCAGAGAGCACTCCAATGAGAGCAAAAGACCACTCAATATCGCCTATATTTGCCGGCCTCAGGTTCCTACTTTTAGGAGAGACAAATTGCCAGAACGTCAAAGATGCAGTGGAACGGTGCAAGGGTATATTCCTAGATGAAAATACGACTACGGAGGAATATCCAGAGGAAGTTGACATCGTTCTAATCAGACTTGGGTATGTTCAATCTACGATGTTGTCTAGGCAAGCAGTTCCTAACCCTTAAATCTAGCGCCAGCGAACTTTTCTGGAAGCTTCAGTCTGCACCTCTGTCATGGCGCGAAAAGTTTCGGACGGAATGTTGGCTAGAGCGATGTTTGTTTGAGGAACGGATATGTCCACCTCAACAGAACGTCAGTTTTACGCCTGTACCTGTTCCTTGTCCAATCAAAGGTATATTGTTTATGACTTTTGTTCGCTTGCCCTGATTCAAGTCATTTCAGATTCAGAAAAAGTGTTCATGAGTTTTTCTGGCTTTGATGAATCAGAGAGACTGTTTATGAGACGGCTGCTCAAGGTCCTAGGTATTCAACACTCTTCGATATTATCTACTACCCTTTTCTGAGATAATTTGTCAGGCATTACACTTCTTCCCGTATTCTCGAAGCGCGCAACGTATCTTTTATGTCCCTCTGCCGAAGGCCTCAAATACGACAAGGCGAAAGAATGGGACATTCCTGTAGTCGGCATGAAATGGATAGAAGAGATCAAGCGAACAGGCATTGTACCGAAAGCTGGGACCTTTTTGGTATCTGGACAAACCACTGTCCCGGAGCAAGAAAAGGACGTAAAAGGAAAAAAGAAGGCTTCTGAAGGAATGGCTGATATTACAAACGGTAGCGTTTTTATCTTTGTTGCAGCGCCGGTTTTTGAGCTAATGCACGGTTCAAGGCCAATCCCAATCGCCAGATCGAAATGACTCGCTACCGCCAACCCAAGATGCAGGACAGCACAAAGCTACCAGTCCTCCAGCTTCTCCACAACGTTTGCGAGAGCAATTGTCGTCTGTTCCATCACTTTCAAAACTGACCTTGGATCCACTGCCTGGTCCATCCGGATCGTTCGGCAGACCCAATCTCCTACTGCAATCCAACAGTGGTTCGAAACATCCTACACAAGAAACTCCCATCGTCGCCGAGTCGATCCCAGCAGAGACGCAAGCTGTAGAAGGAGATCCAGCATACGATGATTTTGATAATGGTTTTGGGCAGCCGCCAGAGATATTCTCCATGCCAGCAGAGTCTGTCCCACAAGAGACTCGTCCCTCCACTCCCAGTCGACCACGGTTAACGATACCCATGGACGATGATCCGCAGGGCCTCATGCGTGTACCTTCCTCATTAACGCCATCCCCTTTGAAAGAAGCTACTCCTGCGAAAGGAAAAGCAGAAACGCTTACTAGGACGAAATCCCTGTCTATGTCGCCAAGCAAGTTGTATCCACCTCCAAGGCCGATAGACGAACAGAAAACCAAGGCTTTACATGAAAGCCTAACTAGCCTTCTGGGTAAACGGCGATCGGATGATGGGACTGAGGGGGCTGAAGATGGCGCAGACGACACTGGAGCGCCAGGTGGGAAGAGGCTGAAGCCTTTACGGTCAAAGGTGTGTTTCCCATCCGTATTTATACTATGCTATCACTGACCAAAATCCAGTCCTCTACCTCCCTTCAGGTAGGTGCAATTCAGCCTTTGCACAATCTCGAATCCTACCCTGCCGACTTTGACATTATGGAAACCGAGCTGAGTGTGTCAATGATGGAAGACGAGCTTCGGGAACAGAGTCTTCGTATCTCATACCACGACGCTGTTCCAAAGGAAAAGAGACGAACGTTGGCTTCAGTGGATAAATCCATTGCACATACAGGTGCTGGTTCATCTAGAGCTATGGATAGGTCGAAGGGGAAGGCCAAGGCTGATACCAGCAAGAGGACTAGTGCACGTAAAAGTGGAGGGTCGAGGCAGTCTGGATTTTAGATGAGATTTATTGATTTTGCCCATGTATCTGTTATGTACTAACTTGTCAATGTACTGATCCTTGCCGAAACTGACCATGGTGTGTGCGGTAGCAATAAAAATACAACAAAAAACAAGACGATAAGTTACAGTAATAAGATGAGAGCAAGAAGCGAACGTTGGGCAATTGCAGATCCAGTGACACAAGCTAGTCGCATGAGAAGAACATTAGTGACGGGGGATTGTAGTAGGCTTGTCATTTCAATAGCTCTTCCAATTCAACTGTTGTCTGATTCATCCAAGCAACCATAACCAAACTTTCTTTCCAACGGATATTATTTGTAACATGCTGAAGTGTTTCAACCTTTCTGAACAAGTCGCGGAGGTTAGTATTGGTTGGCTTGGAAAGTTCGGATCTCAGAGTCCAAATTTGTAAGCGCAGGCTCCTGTAAAAAAGGATAGAGTTCAAGGTACAAAGGAATACCGCGTAGAACACACCTGAGAATAGCATGATTGGCCAAAAGTTGATTGTTCCTCGTGTAATGTCCAAAATCGAGTGTTGTTAGAGAAGATGTGTTAGGGAGATTGGACAGAGTAAGATGACGATCCATCTGAATCAAGGTTTGCGCACATGCATCAAACTTCTGGACAAAAATCAACGTCAAGTCTCAAAAGGATAATCAAGGGGAAAATACAAATTTTGCAGACCAAATTCGCTCTTGATACATCCGAAAACTGAAAAATGATATGCTAATACCAAGGAACACGACGGAGATAATAGCGATCAAGTTGACGTTTGACTTTTCCTCTGGTGGGACACCGACGACAAGGACACAGTCTAATATGGTATTAAGAAGAATAAAACCTAGCAAGCCCAGCACGGCCATCAGGTAATCAATCCCCTAAACACGATAAGCAAGATAGCAAAAACATAAAAACAGTCTACGTGCTTCTTCCCATTTAGAATGAGGATTTTCAAGACGACATGGAGTCAACGGCTGAGCGTTTAAAGTAGAATGATATATAGACAGAGAGAAATTACACGAGGAACAAAGGATTAGGGGAGTAGTAAAGGTACAAAATCAAATGACTTACTTGGATCCATGGACACTCGCTGACTGAGCGAGGTAAAAGAACTGCTGAATGAAAGGTTGGAGCGGCATTGGCAAGAGTACTCGCTTCAGACATGATGAGGGTATGAAGTTTAGAAAGAAAGGAGAAACTCCCAGAAAGGAAGAAGATTCACAGGATCATTCGCGTCTAGCTTTTCGCAGACGTTATTCGCATAATTCACAAAAGTTTCTTATGTGTACCCCAAAGCGCAATCCCCAGAAACCATTGCTTGCTTCCTCGATTTCAAGTCTCAACAACGTTCTTCAAGCCGAACTTCAAAAGCGTCGAGATGTATCACGCATAAGTTGTTGTGGTACGCTTTCCATCTGTGAAGACGCTTCGTTTGGCTGCGCAGATGTCCCTGGCTGGAAGGAGTTCAAATGTGACTTCCATGCACTCGACATTGTGGAGACTTATGATCCAAAGTACGAAGAAAATTGCTTCATAGCGTTTGGCCCGTCGCAGTAGGTCTTTCAAGTAGTCTCCGATACACATGGAGTCCCCCGTCTAGTTTACAGATCTACGTATCAATTGCAAGGAGTGCCAGCAAGATATTCTGGGGTAAGAAGTCGTTTAAGACTTTGACGTTTATGGAGGTTAGTGCAGCCAGTGCGCGCGAGTACAGAGCTATAGATTTAGATGTTCCCGCGATTCTTTCACGCTCGAGTCAAGGAGGAGCGGCAGATTCAAAGCAAACGTCGTAAACTCCCGAGTCATGGCACCGTCTATGGCTAGACTCAGCTTTCAATCATCAAAGCTCTGGGTTATTTTGAGCTTTGCTCTAATCCCTGAATAGCTGAAGTCTCAGCTTAGACTGTAAAAGCCATTCAAACTTTTGAATGATCGGCATTTCTTCGTAACAATGTGCCCCAATGAATCCTACTCAACCATGGCCAGCAAGTTGTCCCAGTATACTCCTTGTATCTTCTTTTGCAACCGCCCTTGAGCCAGGTGCTGACGCTTTTCTTCACCGATGCACCGTTATGTATAGCTGGACATTTGAACGGTCTACAAACAATGTGCACTCTGGTTGTGATGTTTATCATTGATACTGTCGAGAGTAGTCAAGAATAGTTTGAACGTGAGCCTTCTCATCCCAATCAGCAGTGGATACTTTGATAATGGTCTATTCCAGAGATTGTCATGCCGGTGCTCCCGGGAAAATGTATCAATCTGCTAAGGTCTATGGGTTACAATTCGAATGCCCGCATTAATGGCATGAACGTTGATAAGTGTATAAATTCGGCTGTGAGTATGAACAGCATTAATGTTTCCTGCAGTACACCTCTTGCTATTCCACTTTGTGCAAGTCAGTTTGGGTGCTTCATCCGGCACCTTTCTGAGCAGCGCCGCTACCTCAACTCCAAACTTTAGCTTTACGTCTATCATCATCTCTACGCCGACTGCGAACCCAGGGGGAGCTTCATTCCCTATAGTTGGCTCTATTACACGTCATTTTTCACCGACTGGACTTGAACAACTGTGGGATGTCGTATGTGAATACCGTTTGTTCTATCCAACGCAATCTTCACACATATTTTTGACAGGTCGGCCCCGTGGAATCTCCACCATTCACGACGACAGTTGAGCCCCAAACTCCTGTGACATTGCCGTCTCCACCACCGACACTTTATCCTTCATTTTATGCCAACAGGCCAAAGGATATTCTTCCTCACTTGAAATATCCTAAAGGTTTCATTTTTGGTGTTGATACTGCAGCCTATCAAGTCGAAGGTGCTGTAAAAGATGAAGGGAAAGGTCCTTCCATGTGGGACTGGGCTTCTCGTCAACCAAACGCCATTGTAGATAACAGTACCGGTATGCACAATTTCTTGAGTTGTCTTCATTCTCTAATAACTTCTGCCATCCGTTTTCATAGCTGATATAACTGATCTACAATACTACCTATACAAAGAAGATGTTGCAAGAGTAGCAGCTTTGGGAGTGAAAGCTCATTCCTTCTCGTATAGCCTGTTTTCTCATCAGTTTTGGATTGTTCTAACGACTTCCTAGGATCTCTTGGGTGCGAATTCTCCCATTCGGTACTGCGGATTCTCCGGTCAACCAGCAAGGTATAGACCATTATGCTGACCGTAAGCTTCAGAGAATTTCTTTTGAAGTACCTGATTTATTTGTGACCTTCGGACAGTTATCAATTATCATCTCAAATCTGACGTTGAACCTATTGCCACTTTGTTCCATTTCGATACTCCTTTGGCACTTCAGGCATACTACGGCGGTTTCACATCGGGTCACATCGTTGATGATTTTGTTCATTATGCCAAAACAGTCTTCTCTGCATATAACGGTACAGTAAAGACGTGGTTTGTACTTGGTGTTTATGTCGTCCATAATATAGGTCTTGACATCGTATTGAAAGGTTCACGTTCAATGAGCCCGGAGTTTTTTGTGGCCACTGGGTTGCTAGCTATCCATTTAGTGCGTCCAGCAGTCTCTTATTGGCCCCCCGATCCTCATTGTATATGCGAGATATCACTTATGCTCCAGGAGTGAACACATCCACTGCTCCATACCAATGCTCCTACAACCTAAGTCTACGCCTTCGAAGTTGTACTTGTTAGCTTATTGAACTTTACAGTCAAGGCTCATGCTGGCGCTGTCAAAGGTATGCGACCAAGATACCTTTGTGACAAATACTGATATCTATTCTTTCCAGCATTTAGAGAAATGAACATTATTGGGGAGATTGGCATCAAGAATAATGACTTTGTGTATGTCTCTAGAACACTCTTTAAACATTTTCTCTTCTCATTTTTCACTGGACAGTGGCATACCGTGGAGAACCAATACAACTGATGATGCTAGAGCCGTCGAGCGCCACGCCGCGTTCCAGATTGGTGCTTTTGCTGATCCAATCTACACTACCGGCGACTGGCCTAGGATATTGACTGACACTCTTCCACCGGAATATCTCCCGCGATTCACTGAAGAAGAGAAAAGAGAAATTTTGGGTATGAATTACTCACTCCCTTTCCACTTGTGTCTGATACAATATACTCTGTCTTAAACCAGGCTCCGCTGACTTTTTCGCCATCGATGCGTATGCGAGCCAATACATCTCTGCGCCGGACGAGGGTCTCGACGCTTGTCTGTCCAACGGTCCGTCGGATTCTGAATGGCCGCAATGTAACACTGTCAGAGAATTCGACTCTAATGCAATGTGGGCAGTCGGAGCATCTGCTGATGTTGAAGCTCCGTGGTTGCAAGATACTTCGCGGTTTTTCAGAGATGCGATGAAGGAAATACACAAGAGATGGCCCACAGATAAGATTGTGGGTTTTATGGTTAGTTTTGAGCTCGGAGGTATGACTGACGATTGCAAACTAGTATGTCGCTGAATTTGGATTTGCGCAACCTTTCGAGAACGAGAGAACAGAACTGTATCGTATTAAAGAGGACACGGAAAGGACAAGTGTGCTTTGGCTCTTGCTCTTTGAATCGGCTTTGACCAGTACTTTGCAGATTACCTTATGAGCTATCTGGGAGAAATCCTTCTTTCTATCCATGAAGATAAGATCCCCATCATGGGCGCTTTCATCTGGTGTAAGTAAGATTTGTTTCTGTCGACGCAGATACTCATGGCTGTTTTAGCTATGGTTGACAATGCAGAGTGGACGGACGGGCTTTCGATGCGTTTTGGAATACAGTACGTCAATTACACGACGCTCGAGCGTACCTATAAACGTTCAGCAATGGCGCTTTGTGAGTTTATTTTAGAATTTGTCCAACACGCGTAGCTGACTGAAGAACCTGCGTAGCTGAATTCTTCGGGGCACATTTGCAGTGATAAGATTAGTAGGTTGGTGCTAGCATGAGGGTCGTAGTGGGAGTAAGTAGCGCCTGCAGTTGGTCTTCTTTGGTAGTATTAGCATGCGGAAAAGGTATGAAGGACTCCCGTATTGCTCAATTATTGCCTATTCTTCTTCTTTCCTCGTAACGCCTACTTATTACCTTGGCGTTTTTATAATAAGTCGAGCAAGTTGACCTCGTAGAATACATGTAATATCATAGAACGGCCTACAACGAACCGACGTCTGAGAAGTTTCACTGACTTCAGGGATGAGTATATAGTTCCCCATCACCGGTGCTTGGGCTATGCGGAGAGCGAAGCGAATGGGCGGAGAGGCGATGCATTGATGAGGAAACGAATATAAATACATTGGACTTAGTTGTCACTTTCACTACGCGTTTTACTTTCCTTCCTTCCTCTACCACTCTCTTTCAAACTCGTTACTAGAATCCTAGAAATCGCCATGCCCTTCACGCCCGACAACGAACTAGAACTCATCTTCTCCGCCGATCTCATCTCACCCGATGTGAAGAACCAACTCCACCCTGACGTTCATGTATGTGCTCACTGTCCGTCCTATTAACATGAGGTCATCTAACCCCGCCTTGCAGCTCCGCCCTCTAGCCTCCAGCGACTACCACCGTGGTCACCTCGATGTCCTTTCTGTCCTCACTGTCGTCACCGATCCTGGCGAATCCGAATGGGTCGCCCAGTTCAACCGCATGAAGCAAGCTCCCAACACCTACTATCCCATCGTCATCATTGACAAGAAGTCCGACAAGATCATTGGTGCCGGATGCGTGTTCATCGAGCGCAAATTCCTTCGAGGACTAGGAAGCGTCGGTCATATTGAGGATATCGCAGTGGACAAGAACCAACAAGGGAAGAAGTTGGGTCTCAGGATTATACAAGCGTTGACGGCGATTAGTGAGTTGAGTGGGAGTTACAAGACGATTTTGAACTGTAGCGATGCGAATATACGTGAGTGATTTCTTGGTATTGATAAAAGCCATGTATACTAACATATTTGTATAGCCTTTTACCAAAAGTGTGGTTTCGAAAGGAAAGAGAACGAGATGGCCAAGTACGCTCCCGAGCGTAAATCTCAAAGTCCTAGACTCTGAGCGCCGGGCGCACTTTGGTATATCGTTCTTTTGCATATCTGCAAACCGCTTCTACCATGGACTGGACTTGCACATACACATAAAATACTGTATCTTCTGTATATTACTATCCCCTACCGCCCATCTAACAACTAATTATTCGGGGATGGACCTTTCTACCTTATCTTGGATTGTAGTGTAGTGTACATAACACATACGCAGTTTAGACATCGTGTTTATCAAACGTTCGTTGGAAATTTTGCCATTGGCTCGTTTGCGTGAAAGCAACATGATTTCATTTATCAAGCGTACGCATGATGTCAGACTGTTTGAAGTAGTGGGCTAGCTACTTAATTAGTAGTGATGGAGCAGTAATGGAAACGCACCTTGGACCCTTGATCTCTTCCAACCTGGTAGGTTCCATCATCCAACCGTCATTCGATAGAAACTTGTCGGTGAAAGAGACTGGGACTTCTTTCTAATAGGCGTTTTTGCTTTTCCTTTCGCGGAAGTAGCTTCTTTCAAGGACGGTGTCGACGAGGTAGGTATACGTACGAGGGCGTACGGATCAGCGTCCATGTCGCCAATTGCGGGTAGAAGAAGAGCGAGTCCCAGACTCTGACGGGAGACTCTTGTTTCGGACATTACCAGATTGTAGAAGATTGGGTTTGCTGGTTGGTCCAGGTACATCGCTCGAGGTTGATTAATAGAGATAGAATAGATGATAGAAACAAGGCAAAGGCACTGTATCGTTCCATCCACGTCCATTTCTTGCCAGATCCAAAAAGCTTCTTGCTTTCGGTTGATGTTTGTTCGCTCGATCTCTTCTATCCATTCCATACCGACTACAGGAATGTCCAATTGCTTTACCTTGTCGCGTTGGAAACTTTGGCAAAGAGTAAAAGTTGCGCGCTTTGAGGAGACAGGAAGGAATACAATGCCTGACAAATGAAGGTGTAGATGACATCGAAGAGCGTCCGATCTTCAAGTTGGCGTCGTCTATCTTTGCCCCGGCGGTCAGTACTCTCTGCCTTCCTTCTATCGACATTTCGAGATAGCGGTGCCGCATTCAGGTAAAGGTGGAGGTGACTAGGTTATCGTGCTGATCAGAAACAGCAAGAAGGCTTGCGGACCATTTTACTCGTACTCATTTTTGGTTCAGGCCGTGGTCAACCGACTTGCGAAAGGTCTCAGCCTTGGGACTGAATTTAATCGGGTAGACCTAAAATTAGATATTAGCCCGGTCGTTGAACTCTGGGGCGTACAGGACTGTCCAGAGCAGGGAACTTGAGGATGATTAACGCGTACAGGACATTCGAGATGATTCTTGAGATGCATTTGCCAGCGTGCCACGTCGTCTCCAAACCGTGCTGGTAATATGTGAAAATCGATATACAACAACGCCGGAGGATATGGGTAAACAGTGTTTGACGACCATGGCCTGAGCGGGAATCAGCTATTTGGGAGATTGCGAATCGTTTTTGCACTTTCATGTTCACGTCGTCACCACATCGGTCACAAATGAGGCAGGTGTAAGACCGTGGGAACTCTCTTGAAGGTCCGAGTCGTAGATTTCAGCTCTCCTCCCATTTCGAAATCCGCCCTTCAAACCGGCACAACTTAATCCAAAACGTGAAAAACTGCGACTACGCTCAAGAGCGACACAGATCCGTGCATACCTTGAGGAATCGAAAGTCTTGGTGGTAATTATTTTTCAAGTTCGAGTGGGTTGTACATGTATGCCGGGCATAAGTGACAACTACTCCCTTAATCTCTCCTAGACAGGCCGGCGAAACCAACCCGCAGGTCTGGTCTGCTCTCTCACCGCTGCTACCTTGTGGCCGCTGCCCCTTTTTGGTCCTGCCATATACATTCACTTGTCCGTCGAAATTTATGTGAGTTTCTCACTGCATTCACCGTAATTTTCTCTCAACGGTGCTTACAAACTGGTATTCATCTACGCCCTAAAATAGACTACTTCAGTTTCAGTGCGACTGGTATCGGTCATGGTGGGCAAATTTGAGTTATACTTATATGACTCACGATGGTGTCACTGGACGAACTTCAAGGCGCTGATTTCTGTTAGCCATCTTTATGCAAACTAAATTTACTTGATCCAATCGACATTCTAGTGTGTATAGAGCACACGGCTTAGGAAGCCACTCGATATTAATGATTGCGTGGAGATCTTTCTCAACTTTTGCATTCGTTTGGGGGGAACATGCTCTGACCTGTGCAACAATCATGGGTACGCTACTGCTCGACTGTAGGCCACGGTGTTCATGTCATTTACTAATGTTGAATGATTTACATACGGAAAACCACAGTCAAGTTTGTGGCACATTCAATTCTCATGCAATGGAAGAATCAGGAAGCCAATAGAAATTTCCCACCACAAACGTGTCCGCGTCGATTCTTGCCTCTGAAAACTTGATGGAAATCTATCTGCCCCATTCAAGACCGCTTTCTTGCCTTGATCGAATCAATACACTACCCTATCCTCATAGCTATTCGGATCTGAGGAGCCAAAGCTGTAAGATATATCTTATAGACTTACATCTCCCAGCCTTTAGTCATTTCAGATTGTTGATCTTCCTCTCTATCTGAACATTCAAATGACGCTCGGCAGGCAAAAAGCACTGAGTATATAACTTGCGAGCTAATTTGTGGTAAAAAGCATCTTATCACCTTTCCTCTTCGCCAAATATCCAATGGCCATACTATTTAAAACAGGATTGTTTTGTAGTTTTATTGTGCTTCACACTGTGATTGCCCAAACGCTACCAGTTTTTGACTGGAATTCTGTGAGTTTGACTTTTCCTGGGAGCTTGAAACACTGATTGAGTGAGCAATCATGCTATACAGATTGAACCAAGCACGAATATCTCCTGGATCGATTGCTATCCTGGTTTTCAATGTGCTCGTTTTCAGGTACTGTGCCAAAACTTCCCTGGCGCGTTTGATTCGGAGCAAGATGATTGAAACGGTATATCAGGCACCACTCAACTACTCCAATCCTGGCGTCGGATCTACTGCGATCGCTATGGTCAAACTGAACGCCACTATGGAAAATGGTTTAGAGTATGGTGGTCCCATCTTCGTAAACCCAGGAGGCCCAGGAGGGCCTGGTGTCTTGACTCTCATCTTGGGAGGGCCTGAGGGCGGGAAAGTACTGCAAGAAAGATTTGGAAATCAGTTTGACGTGATAGGATTTGATCCTCGCGGTAGGTTTTTCTGTGTGAACTTTTCCAGTCTCGGAGTACTAATCTATACTTCAGGCGTTGTCTTTTCGACACCGAACGTGACGATCCCTCTCGCAGTTAGTCGAGAGTATTCTGATCTGAATTCCACCTCAGACGCATTGCCTGAGGCATGGGCGGAATACCAGGCGTTCGGACAAGCGGCTCGAGCTCTCGATAATGGTCTACTTGACTTTGTTCATACGGGCAACGTTGCCCGCGATATGCTTGGAATGGTTGAAGCCCTGGGTCAAGAAAAGCTACAATATTTTGGACAATCGTGCGTCGAGGGAATAGTTTGGAAATTGATGGCTGATCTTCATCCTGAAGCTATGGTACTGCTCTTGGAGCTACGTTTGCCACTATGTTCCCGGCATGTTATACCGATGCTCTCTGGGTTATCGCAATCTTATTGTTGTATGGATTTATAGGAACGAGTCGGTCGCATGGTTCTAGATGGTAAGGATCCTCGCAAATTCCCTGTCAATATGCTCAGAGTTGGAGGTTACAGGCTGCGTGGACATGGATGACTACTTTGGAAGTATGGAATCTCAATAATCTTTACAGTCATTAAATGACAGACTTGTCGCAGATGGCTTTACGACAACTGGTCTATTGGACGCAGACAAGGCGATGCAAACTTTCTTCGACGGATGTCACTCCGCCGGACCTGAAGCATGCCCTTTCTATGCGTCGTCACCCTCAAAAATTGCTGACAACCTTGAAGCCATCTACGCTTCATTGCGCTCACAACCTGCTCCCGTGTTTACTGGAGAGACATCTGGTGTCCTCACCTATGACGCTCTGAGAAATGCTGTCTTTACCGCAATAAGTACACCGTATCCACTATTTCAAACACTAGCCATCGGGTTGGCAGATTTGTCAAACGGAAACGGGACCATAATTTTTGAGATGATGCAAGTACTGCCTCATCCTTTGTCTTCTGCTTCCTTCTCATCAGGATATTCAGAGGTGGCCCTAACGTGAATGTCGCTTCTGAACTTGTTCTTAACATATTAGGAGCACAAATCGCAATACTATGCTCCGATGCAGATCCTCCTAACGCTACTGTCTCAGACCTGCGAGAGACTATGGCGAACATCAACTCTACTTTTGCTGGGATGTTTGTGTTGCCTATCAGAAATAGATGCGCGTGGGTTTTTGCCTTGTTTTTGATTGATTCACCTTTCAAACACTTTTTAGAGGGTGGAAGTTTCATCCCAGTGATCGTTTCCAAGGCATGTTCATTTCTACAGGTGATATCGCCGTCTTCTTAATCCTTCCCCAGGTCCAGTTGGGGCCAACACCAGCTCTCCTCTTCTACTTATTGGGAATACAGCGGGTAAGTGACATTCGAGATGTCTAGGGACCCCTTTCCTGATTCTCAAATCGTGATTGTAATTGTGCAGACCCGCGAACGCCATTGGTATCGTGAGTTTATTTCACGGCCGTACATCAGAATCCATTTTTTTAAAAAAATCCCTAGTACAAGAAAGACAAGTTCGATGTTCCCCGGCTCTGCCGTCCTGGTTCAAAACTCCCCTGGAGTATGTACCATTATTTTCTACACTGCTTTCTTGACCAAAATGGCGCTAATTTGTTTCTCTAACAGCATACGGCCTTAATTGTGCAGTCTAACTGTACTAGCCAGCATCTAGCAACTTACTTTGCTACTGGAGAATTACCTGCAGATGGAACCGTCTGTCAGGTCGACGAGCCATTGTTTCCTGGTGCCAACTGATCTTTGAATTATCCGGTGTTTTGGACCCGTGGATGATTTCCGTTATGTAGTATGGACTTGAATTCTTTTCCTTTATATCAACCTTGACGCTTTTCTTCTCGTGGCATTGTTCGGCACACTTCCCAGTCTTAAGACTCCGACACCTGCCGGTCGGCGCCCATCCTAGTCGATGGCAGTCTCAAATAGTTCTAGCAGATATTGTCCACGATCTCTGAGACCGTCGCGCCAGTGATAAAGGCAGCGCAGAAGACTCGGAGGATCTCCCGTCCGACACGAGAACGACGCAAGACTCGGATCCTCTAATGCACACCACAATTGTTAAGTATACATATGTGTAAGATTCTTGGTGCACAAACGCCTCACGAGCAATATTCATAGTACTTGCGCCCTGTCCTTTGCAGGGGAGTTGATTCAGTCGGTCGCATTTGTCGGAGTTTAAAATCTTGAGACCGATCGATCAGTCTCAAAATTAGGAAGTTTCGATTCCAGCACTTGGTTAGATCTGTGACTCAGTACGCGGTATGGGTCTGTTTATCATGTTGAACGAAGACGTGTCTTCACCCGCCGTTCGTTCCTTACCTACTGCTTCCCCAATATGCTCGTTAGAACCCGACATTTGCATCCCGCATCCGTCGAACCAATCAACGAGGCTTGCGCAGTTCTCCAAAAATTTCACTCCAGTAAAGCCAAAGGAACTTGGCGGCTAGAGGTAAGTTGCCCGCTGATCATTCGATGTCCACCCTCTAAGGTCTCACAGCATATTCTCGGTTCCTGTCCAGAGTTCTCTTATGATAGAGAGGGCTCCATTCTCATTCGGCGCGCCCTTTCTTCTACTTACGATAACGCTTCCAGAACGAGGTTATTTAAAGAGATAGTTCCGATGCATGTACTAAGGAGTATGAAGCATGACCATGCCAGTTATGTGTGTCTAAAAACCGTGTTTGCAATTCTTTGGACTCAAGACTACTTTGTAGGTTATACAAAGTATGCTCGAAGTGGGGACATTTTGGCAGGTGCGGGAGATTATTAAAGCAATGAGAGGCCATGCTCTGTCCTTGGTGCTTCACCCCTGTGCTTTCCGCGTTGTTGAGAAGGTCAGTGGCAGCCGGAATATTACATTTCTTTTGACAAAACGATGCACAGGCCTTCCCAAGAATGACTTCCAGGCAACGAGAAGAGTTTGTTCATGAGATACTAAGTAATGACGGTTTGGTGACGTGCGCATATAGTGAAACAGGGAGCCATGTAGGTTAACCTTCAAACTTCAACTTATTAGTAAAAAGCATTCTCATGAACAGATTTTGGAAGTAATGTTGAAGACGTTTCCGCAATCTGAGCTTGAATTTACGACCTCCCTCTGTGGAATTTCAGTAGCTTTATCCCAGCACAAACACGGCTACAAAGTGATCAAGTCTGCACTCGAGTATTCGCCGTTGAATTCCGTTGTATCGATTGTTCAAGATCTGTCATATTCAGTCATTTCGCTCTCCTATCTTCACGATGGTGTAAGTTCGATCCTTCGGATTGTAGGGAGATGAACTCAATTATAACAGCATAAGGTGGTCCTGGCAATATTCCAGAACGTCCCCGAGCTCGATAAAGGGTCGATTCTTGATAGGTTCAGAGGATTCTTGCCTTTGCTCTCAAGCCATCGCTTTGGTTCCCAGGTCTGCAAAACAATAATCTCGGTCGCAGACCCGCACAGACGCAGAATATTTGTCGACGAATTGATTGTCTCTGGGAGGCGGACTGATTTGTTGACAAGTTCATATGCGAGTAAGTCTGACTGATCAGTATTTTATGCCTGTTAACGGCTTCACAGACTCCGTTTTTTGTAAAATAATACCCTTGGTAGAAGACCATCAGAGATACAGTCTTTTGGAGCTCGTCAATGGATTAGATCGCATCGATGCTTCTGGAGGAAGCAAAGAAAATTTTGTTCTGGAGTATTATTGAGATATCATCATGGTCACGGTGGAAGAAGAGCTGCCGGTTTAAATGCTATCCAACAAATGTAGTAAAATTTGTCTTTCTGTCACAACACGAAACAGGTATTCTCGGCGCTTCAGAATAGTATAATCCAATCCAAGGCTGAGACCCAGGAATACTGGATTCGCACCCTCGAGGAATCGAAAAATTCGATGTACGGCAAGATAGAGGTCGTGGGAGGAGGAGTTTATTAACCGGACATGAGCTGAGCGCCGGAAGCATCCCGATGGCAGTACATCATCGATCCCGGGACCATATGGGAACTTTAGTTCTTCTTGACTTTTTTATCGGAGACGTCTCTGAACTCTTCACTGCAAACACCATAATTTCCTCTCAGCACATTTTTCCAGTACCCATCATGCTGTCATGGCAGAGACTGCCGCCTTTCCAACCCCGCATATCACAAATCGACATGGAGGCGGCTTTAGATTGCATAAGAAAACCAGGCTATCCCTCACCTCCCGAAACTAAACAACTCTCTCATTCCATAAATGAAGCGGAAAAGGATATCGCGGACTACGAGCAAGATATTCTATCGCTTCAGGAGCTTGTACTTGATTTACAGAAGAAACGGGACGGGTTGAAGCAATACATAAATATCCGCAATTCGTATCTTTCGCCGATTCGTAGGCTACCGACTGAGGTACTGGCGAGAATCTTTCTCCACGTATCCAAAGAGCTTCCACCTAAAACTCGTATACCTCTATCACCACTCATTGGATTAAAGTTGGGCCAGGTCTCCAAACTCTGGCGTAGTGTTTCACGGGGTACCTCTCACCTTTGGTCGCATTTCTCCATGACCCTTTCGCGAGACTACAACATAGATTCCACCTTTGAGCTACTCAGGATCTATCTCCCGCTCTCGAATCAGCTCCCATTGTCTTTCAAGATTACCCTTGACGACGGTTTCACATCCTTCCATGGACCAAAATCTGCGTCTTCCATAGGTACCATGCGTTTGCTTACAGACAATTGCCACCGTTGGGGTAGTGTCTGTCTACTCTTCCATAGCATTTCCGAATGGAACGAAAGGTCGCTCGACTTCAAAAGAGATCTCCCGCTTTTGAAAAGTTTGACTTTGGAGCGTTTCCACGAGGGTGCTTGTCCAGTCGGCGTTTTTGCTGGGGCTTCTCATCTCCAGGAAGTGGTTTTGCGTGGATTCAGAGAGATACCGGATCACTTGCCTCTGGAACATGTTCAGCGTCTGCAGATGACAGACGCGTGGATCAGCGTTCCCATGGTTGACTTTATCAAAAGTCTGACGACACGTTGCTCGCGGCTTTGCTCTCTTGAATTAGAGTTTATATCTGCTTCTGTAGACACTGAAAACCACGAACAAGAGTTCTGCCTAGGCAAACTAGAAGAGTTGTATCTCCGCTCGATAACTTGGAAGCAAGTCAAAACACTCTTTTCCCTACTCACCCTTCCCATCCTACGCAAGCTCACACTACACGCGATCTCTGCCCGACGTGAAAATCCCCAGGATATAATCACGATTACTTCTTTCACGCTCCGGTCAAATTGTCTTTCCGAATTAACCCTCGTAGACCTCCAGTCTGAAGCTGGTTTACATGCTCTTCTCCGCTCTTCTTCCAGTGTGACTAGACTCGAATTTCGCTCGTCCTACAGTAACCCTGATGTCCTACCGGTTCTTCTACAATCCTTGCACATTCTTACCTCTCACAGCGATGGCTTTTGCTCACTAACATCTGGACGGCTCTCCGAAGTTGTCCTACCCAATCTAGAAATACTAGACATGACACTTCAAATTGGCAAAAAGGAAGATTTCAACGAGTCTGCACTAGTAGATACAATCACGTCGCGGTGGATGTCACATTATGATGCAAAAGCAAAGTTGAGGGTGCGTTGTTTAAAGTCTGTCAGGTTGGCGTTGATGGAAGGGTTGCCCCGGGAGAGTTTGGAGAGGCGTTTACGGCCGCTCAAGTGTTCAGGGATGATTGTGGATATAGTTGGTATCTGACTCGACCTTTGGTACATACTGTCTGATGACCAGTGTCTGGCCTGACTTGGCTCATTCACCGTCGGTACCCTACTTTTCCTTGCTATTCACTGTTGGAATATATCCGTTTGGGCACCTTAAAACCTAAACCCAAATTCCTCATGGCACCTTAGCTAACTCGCAAGTCTAGAAATTGTTCGAGAAGTGCAAATCTGCAAGTTTACAGCATACGTACATACAGAAACGGGTCCTTGAAGAAGAAAAAAGAGTTACGTAGCTACTAGAAAAGAAGTAGATCAAAATCAAACATTGCGAGACCGACATGCGGATACGACTAGCTATAGCTAGCTAGTATGTAAAGTATGTGCATTATTAGTATGTAAGCTGTAATATACGTATCTTGCGAAAACGAGCGTATGTATGTATGTGTAAAAAGAAGAGCGAGTGAGAATGAAAATGAGAGTATGTAATAGAACAGCTGTTGTACGTGTTGCGAGTGTGAATGAGTGAGCGAGTGATCGAGTCAGAGGGACGTGCAACGAATCAATGTATGTGTCTTTGTATGAAAAAGTATACGTTGTTGAGCAAGAGTGAGTGAGATTGAGTGAGTGAGTGCGCTGTATATACTAGTGATGGTGATGGTTGATGGTTGATAGTTGATGTGATAGACAGAGACGATAATCAGACTGGCAGAGGTGAAAGAGACGAAAGGAGATCAAGGCAGTGACGATACTAATAGTTGTAGAGAAACAAACAAACAAACAAGCTGTCGATAGTAGTACAAGAAACGGAAACAAAAAAGGCAACACGACTAGACGACAAGAAAAGGAGAGTACGCAGATGATTGGGTAACGCGTAAAGAACGTCAAAAGGTCGGCGTATCCAGATAGGCAGACGTATGGATGAACGGGCGGTGTATGGACGGCATATCGATATCGTGGGGAAAGACCGCAAAGGACTACTGTCCTATTCGGTCAACGTGCTTGCAGCAATGTGTCCATAACGGATGCCATGAAGCCATAAAAGGGATGGATATAGGGTGGGATATGATATACAATGGTATCATCAATCAGAAAACGGGATCAGACTAGAGTCCCTTTATCTGTACGATGAGGAATTGTTTCTCATCGCTAAATTGTTCGTCTGCGGACAAGGGTGAGAAGGAGCAAGGCGAAGAACAAGGCTACTGACCCTCCTTGTCATTGTGGAAATTCTGCAAAAACACCAAAAGCTTATCCTTGTTCCGTCTTAGTATATTCTCAATCTGGGGTGGCTTTTTGGGGTTTGCGACAAAGACCTGTAGTCCCGTGTTGGCTTGGTAAGCGAGAGGGAAGGGTGTTACGCACCTTGAACACATGAAACGCTTCAAACTGTATATTCTTACTCTTGTTCCTCAATAAATTCATCATCATCTTTAAATTTCCTTCGTTCGCAATGTACTTTGTCATCACGTTAAAGTTGGCTCTATCGAGAAGAATTTCTCCGAGCAGTTTGAGCGACTGGCGTTTGGTGACATAGTTTTCGGAAAGGATGAGAGTAGTGTATGATGAGAAGAAACGGTCGTAATTCTTGTCTAGATAGTCGGCGACCATGGGTTTGTGGCGGGTAAGGGTTTCTTTAAAGTTGGCAAAAGCATCACAAGATATGCCGAATGTGGTAGTCTCGATGTAATGGGGAAAGTTGTAAAACCTGTGCAGCAAGGTGTTAGCCCCTGAATGAAAATGGACGGGTTGGTGAAGCTAGCAGGCTCTGGAGCTGGTCCGAGGTAAAAGCACGCACTTGTCTGAATAGAGCAGAATCTTTGCAAGCGCCTCATGCCTGAGCATCTCCTTGAGTATCATACCCGTATTTAGAGCAATGTCCTCGTTCTCATAGCCGGCGAGGGTTGAAAAGATGATTTCTGGTTTGCCAGAAAGGTACTCGACGGTAGGCCATCGGGAGCCGATTTGGCGTCTCAAGAGGTTGTTGAAGATTTGGACGACGTCTTTGCGGGACTCGAACTCGAAACGGGAGATGTTTTGGACGAGATGGAGGAGGAGGTCTGTCGAGTAGGTTTCCTGGGCGAGTTGTGCGACTACTTCTGGGAGGGGGTCTTTGGAGATGGATGAGTGACAAGGGAAGAGAGAGTAGAAAAGGCACAGACCGCCATCACCGTAGAGCATGGCTTTAATCTGCTGAAGGTTCTTCTGGATATCTTCGTTTGCCTGATATGGGAGATATCAGAGAGCGCAGTCAGAGTGGATGGGAGAGAGTACCTTTCGCCTGGTTTCTGAGCCTGGGGGACTTGATTCTAGTCTGGGAACAGCATCGCGGAGACCACGGACGAGATCTGGGGGAGTGCGTGGTTTTGTTTTGAAAAAGTTCATGGCAGACAGGTTGGGCGAAGGAGAAGGAGAAACGCTCAAAGGAAACGCTCGACAGTGTAAATTGGCAAGAAACGATGGCGACACTCGGCCCGCTACACTAATATGACATCATTCTTTACTTTTACCCATTTCTCGCCATGTTCCACATTCCTCGCCAGCTCTTTCCATATCTCTTCCATCTTTCTATCTGTCCATTCCAACCCTGTTCGAGTCCGCTCAGCTAGTATATCCAAAAAGTTTCTCTCTAGTCTTTTCATCCGAGGCTCTAAATCTTGCGAAAATGTCTGCTTTACACAACGATACACCGTGTTGTTTATCGAAACAATCATCTCGATCTGTCCCTTGAGAAGCTCTGTTTTTTGTTTTTGCGCCCTTCTTGCAGAGACGAGAGTTTCCATGCGGTTTTGGAGCTGCAGACTCGTCAGTACCCGAAAGCTTAACAAGGATGGTGCTTGCCTTGTGCAGCACTTGTCTTCTCACCACCCTCTTCTCTCGCAACTTTTCAATCCTCTCTTCCTGCTCTGAAATTCTCTTGCGCACATCATACCCAACAACTTGGACCCTATTCTTCTCACACACGACACGCAACTTGCCATCAATCTCCCAGATTCTCTCGTTCATCCTCGTCCAAACCTCCATATCCTCAGTAGTCCATGACGTAGACGTCGTCTCATTTTTCGTGCTTCTGCCCTGATTCTTCACCTCTCGCAGCGTCTCGACCCAACTCTCCACCTCTTCCAGCCAACTCCATAAACCGTCTTTCACCTTTACCAAATCCAGGCCTCCCGATACACTTCTAGGAACCTCCAACTCTTCCAACTCGTGTACAACCTCCCGATATCTCTTTTCCAGCCTCTGAAACATCTGCGCCCGCTCATAAGCCGCATCGAAAGAATTTTGTATACGCGGACACAGGCGCAAGCTCAAGCCAAATGAATCCAAAACGGGATTGGTCCAGCAGGTGATACGCTCTGCTGCCGCTCCCGTTGTCGCGGAAGGTACAAAAGTCCGTAAAAGCTCGTGCGTGTCGTGTTTGGTGACGATGGCTTCTATTGAGAGTCTGCACAGAAAAAAGAGTTGGGTCTAGCTGAAGGAGGACATGCAGTGGACTTACTCGATGGCCTTTTTGAACACTTGTTTTCTTTGTTCAAAATCCATGGGTATTGATGTTGCAACGTCGTCGTCTTGTTCTGCTTCGACTTGCACCTGGGGTGTTAACGCTGCTGGTATCGTACCTCCAATGGTGTGTACATCCGTTTCAGTGCTGGTGACCTCGGTTCCATCATTTTCATTCTCGTGCACATCCATGTCCATGTCCACTGGCGTCTGCGCCTGCATAGGACTTTGGGACGCGTCGACGCCAGGACTGGTAACCACACTCACAGATACATCGAGACCGGAAGCAGGACTAGCGTCATGTCCGTGACCAACATCAGCATGTACAGGCATACTGACGTCTTGGTCCCGAACGCTGTGGTTATCGTTGCCAGCCTCAGTCTCGCCTTGAGCATGTGGTGTATCCCGAATCTCGTTGCCGTCCCCGTCCCCGTCCACATTCTCGTTCCTATCATCCTTGTCGAGCCCGGAACCAGCCTCTGCGTCAACTTCAACTTGACCCTCGACCTCTTCAGGTGGACGATGACTTTCGTCATCTGCTCCAGCTCCACAAAGCTGATACTGCTCGTCCCATCCTGGCCAGTCCGAGACCGACTCGCTTGGACTGAAAATGTCACTACCGCTGAACAGCGAGTCGTGGTCAGAGATGTCATGTCCGTCATCGTCTCGGACCTCGGTTTGGAACTCGTCCCATCCTGGCCAGTCTTCTTGGTCGACGTTGGCGGCTGTATCCATAGCTGGGCCGACACCAACTGCAGGATGAGGAGCGTGGTTTTCGGTGTTTTGAGATGGAAATACCGGATCGCCCCAGCTAGCGGTCAAGCCGGTATCACCTCCCCAGACATCATTCTCAGTTGTTCCTACATCAGCCCAGCCAGCTGTCCAACTATTATCACCATTATTAGCATTTGCAGTTATACCCGTGTCCGTGTTTTCGTCGTGCTGCTGCATCCCTCCAGACTCTAGATGCTCTGGCTCCAGCTCCGGGTGAATAGGTGACAAGTCGCCCGGCGTACTCATGTACTCCAAGCTCGGATTCGACCATGCTGGGGACACTGGAGAGGGTGCTTGGGGAGCTATGGGTTCAAACACGGTTTCGACTGAAACTTCAATCCCGTCGAACTGATCGTCTACATCGCTCTGTTGGAATTGGTTCAGACCACCGTTTACATCGCCGGTCAAATGAAACTTGATCATTCGTTTTCCTGCTTCGCCGATGATTGGACGGGTGTGCGTGTGGGTTTTGTGTTCGCGTTTGTTCGCGGAGTCGTTATCAGGAAGGAAGTCGTTTGTGTCTGCAATATCATCGAGATTGGGATTGGTTTCCTCTGCCTCTTGGCTATATCCAAGTTCAAGGTTTGCCACATCTTCGTTGTCATCAATGTCGGTGCGAGTTTGAGCTGGGCTATGATAAAACGTGTCCCCAAAAACATCATCACCATCATCTATCCCAGTATCTTCCTGAACCACTTCTGGAGAAGCTCGAAGGATCTGGTTCATGAGAGCATCTTCATCCTCCACCCCAAACCCTCCTCCCACATCACCATCATTCCAAACCGAAGGCGCAGGCGAACTCCTACACTCGGTCGGCTCTGCTCTGTCAAAATCGACCCACATGTCCATATCCATATCGAATCGGTTTTGCGTATCGTACTGAGCCTCCGCGTCCGTTAGCATCTCTCGATCTACTCCTGGAGCCGGAACGCGTCTTCCCCAACGCATCTTGACAGCCAAAGTCCCTTCGTCCGACTCGTATTTCCCCGATTTTTCGTTTCTACTCGTCCTGTTCTCTGGTAAACACTCACGAAACCTCTCTGAATCGTCGTTCCAATGTCGGGCAAAGTCGGCTGCAGTACCGATACCGTAGGGTCCTCGAGGTGTGTTGGATGTGTATGCGATGTAGTCTGTCCATCCGCCTTCGGTAGGTTCGAGGGTGTGTGTGTTGTTGGTAGTGGATAAAGTACCAGATGCACTACTGACAGGGGGACGATCTAGAAGATGGAGATTGAGATTTGAATCTGGATTTGTTCTGATACTAGTAGTAGCATTCCCAAGGGAGCCGGTGCGCAACAACGTCACGTTGGGATTGGGGTTGGGAATCGATGTTGCCACTCGAGCTCGTTGAAAGTATCTCGGGGGCATTTCTTTCGCGCGCGCCCTTTGAGATGGACGTGTCACGGTGCTTCTATTCTATGTGCAATCTAGAGGATGAAGAGGAAGGAAATGGAGGAAGAAAGTATCTCGGAGAATTAATCGGAGAAAAATACATGGAATATTCAGGGTCCGTTCGATGATCTTGATCATTGCAAGTTTTCGAGTCAGAAAGGCTTATGAAATATTGTGATAATTAGTGAATATTGGAGGTGAACTCCTTGACTCGCCGAAAGCCTCGCGTTCAGACAAATCCCACGGTCTTGTCTACTCGAACTCCACTTTCTGAATCCGAACGCATCCTCAAAAAGGATATCATGGAATACAACCAAGACATCCCCTTTCTTTGAATCTCGCGGAGTTTGAAAGTTGTAATCCAGAATGTCAATCCACGACGAAAATTCGACTAGTACTCTGCCGCCGGCCACTGTCTCTTCCAATCGTATTCTCTTCACGGTATGGCAAAAAACGGTACAGGAAGGAGAAAACATCAAGAGATACCAGGTTGTGCTAAAACTCCCACTGCGGGTAGCGAGAGATTGTGGTTGCCCTCCTGTTAAATGGCTACGCTATGTAGCTTGGACTATCCACCATGTTGATGGGAAAATAGAGATTGTACGGGGCGATGACCATGTCGAGCTAATCAACGATGAGACGATACCACTGGAAGGAGGTGCTCATTATCGACATATACCTGGTCAGTCATATTGTTGTTTTCGCTGATCACATATCTGATTACTCTTCTCGTTAGCAAACGACGTCGTTCCCTACGAGCAGGTAGTTGATGTCAACTTGGTAAAGCCAGGAGCATCTTCTCTCAAATCAGAGGTCCAACGTCGTCAGCTGGGTTTTGCTGACCAACTTTTCGAGAGGGATGGTGGTTGTATCTTTTCTTCCGCTTCGTGTGGCTGGTGTGATAGTGCTCATATCTTCCCATTCAAAAATGGAAGCAAAGTAAGTCTTGTGCTGAAGGGGTTTTGACCACAGTCGCTTATCGTAGTCTCATTCACTCTAGCTCCTGGCAACTGCTCTCAAGACCCACGGCGAAGAGGAGATTGACAGCGTTGATGATATACGAAATGGATTTACGCTTAATATGCTACTCCATCAAGCTTTCGATAGGCGCGATTTTGCTGTTCTTGTGGTCCGTGCTCTTTGTGTACGCTCCTGGCTTCTTTATGGTGACCTATATTCCTGCAGACCCCTAATCCCGTCCTTGAAGAATCGGACATGTCGGTAGCTCCTAGATCTCAAGGTCTTCTAGACGAGATGAAGAAAGTTATCGGACCGATGGTGGACACAGAGGCTCCGGAAGACATGGAAGAGAATGCAAAAGACTCATCGGAGGACTTGGGAGGCGTGGTGGATGTGACAGTGGAGCAAGCCGATGAACCTACCCCAGCAGTGGTTGTTCAAGAACACCTTAAGCAGCGTAAATACTGCCAAAAGCCTCCCTCAGGTATCCAGTACATGCTCCATTGGCTAATTCCAGAATCGTTGCGGAACCAAGACTCGTTCATGCATCCTATTCCCAACAACACGATTGCTGTCTTCAATCAGGATTGTGATATTAGCGACTTGCCACAGCCAAGCATATGTCACTACATGTATGCAGGTGCTATCCTAAAAGCTTTCGCAAGCAAGGAACATTCTTCCGCCGTCCGAGAACTGGATCACAACTTTCCCCGTGCATACAGTCTCCAGGAAATAGAGGAAGAGTGGCGGAAACAGAGAACTGAAAAGGAGGGCTAATGATAGTGAACGGGACACTTCCAGACGCCGTGGTTTCGATAGCGATGAAGTACAGCAGGTACAGGAATTCTTTGGTTTCTTTCAACAGAAGCGTGCGGCGGCGCAAAGGATGTCTTTTGTTGATAACTGGCGTCGAAACCAGGTGTAAAATTTTAAATACTTTTCGGGTGTACTTTCTAGAATTAGATTCACTGGTGTCTTATTATTGCTAAGGCAGCTCAGGCCGTCCAAGCAGCATATCCTTTTTCAAGGTAATCTGTGCTCACTGTGTCGGGTGGCGGGGCAATGTCCGAAACATGCCGGAACGAAGTGCACTCCTAAACATCGTCCAGGAGCCGTATAGACATTATATATTGCTATATACAGCTCTACATTATGTAGCTCTATACCATATTTTTTCGGATCCTTTTCGATTGTAATGCCGTGCTCACTATGGGTTGCGGGCAATGGCCAACGCCGGGTGTTGATGGGAGCGAAGCACTCCCAAACACCAATCACATCACCCAGGACCCGCCGTCTTGACAGTCTCAGAGCTCGCTGAAGCTATAAACCGTATATTTAACCAGTATTTAACTACATAAGCGCATAAGCAATCAAATTTGGCACTACAAAATGCTTGGTGTTGGTACACACAGGTGAAAGAAAAACTACGTATGTTGTCAAATCTGGATACCAAGGTACACATCCTTTCCCTCTCCGTGTACCAACAAACACTATCACTCTCAGTAGTAAAATGCTAGCCAAATCAACATCTACTATACCTGCATGTACGGTAAGTATCCAGTAAGTACATGATAAGTACCCTATAAACACATTTTAAGTACCACATTTCAACGCCATAAGCAATCTGACACATCCTCCAAACACTGCAGAAAGTTTCCAAAGAAACAAAATGCCAAAAATTAGGAAATCTGCACCACCGTATTTTTTCTGCTTGAACCCTCCCAAACCATCAACTGACGGTGGAAGCAAGCACAAAGCAGAGAAAAAACAAGTGAAAAAGACTCCCGAAGGATTCCCCTGACAACGCCTTCCGGTACTGCAATAGAAGGGTCATCTTGCCCCCAGGTTGCAAGCAGAGCCTGAGGAACGGGGGCGGCAAAAATTAGATAACCAAATACGAAGGGCGGTGCCCTTGTAATAGTGGTTAAACTATTAAGAACAGATACTACACTTGATCTAAGCCAAAAGGCCAGAGTGGTGAAGAAACAAGGGATGTCGAAGTGCAGCTTTTATACGATGAAAAACGGTGCACAGACCATGAAGATACATTTGGAAGAACGAGAGTTAAAAAAGGAAACTTTACACAGCCACTTCGCGCGTCTGACTAAACTTTCTCGGCGCTTTCTGACCCGCGAAGCTCAGAAGTTGTCTAAGATCAAGTTGCTTACTTGAAGCCTCGCAAGTTTTCAACATTTTCGCTGCTTATTTTTTATGATACGATGAAAAACAGTGCTCAGACCATGAACATGTGTCTGGAGGAGGCAGAAATTGTGTGCAGCCACTCACTCGTATCCTAGTTGTTTTTCAGTCTTGTTTGGCCTTGACAATGTTTCAGAGGTTCAAGATCCTTTCACAATGCATTCTGCTGCCCAGAATCTTGTTTTTCCTGTGCCAACCTGCTGCTGTAACTACTATCACTGACCACTCTCGTTGAAAAGGTTTCCAATTCAAGGGGGCAACTTTGCGTGGAGTGTGTCGGCCCGACAGTTCACAGAAAGTGAACAGACCTTTGGGAAATAATTATACTTTCATCATCTCAAATCTGTATGACATTGAACATTCCATTGACACGACTTCAGTATCTAAAATGTAAGTTTCAATAATAAGATCTTATGTATGCGTAATCTTGTATGAGGAAATGTATGTATAAAATTACATAGTGGATATGGGTCCCTCTTTCAATTCATGAGTGCATTTCCTCAAAAATTTTCTCGCAGTGGAAGTTCAATCTTAAGCTAAGAAAACAGGGAGCCACGTCGTTGACTATCCGCACATGGACTGTACTTAATATCACCAGTGACATATTGTCCTCATCCTGACTGGGACTGAAAGTCCGATGTGATTAGCCACTGAACCGCCAGCCTGCCGAGTCTTATGCTTTTCTCAATAAGAAAATACAAATGTCCTTAGCAAGATTTGAATATTGAGAAAACATCTACTTTACTCACCATTTACTTTTACCTGACAGAAAGAAGCTTATATCTGCAGTGGTATATTAACCCAGAAACAAGAGCAAGGTTTATGAAGAATTCGGCTGTGCTTGCAACTTGGAGATATTTTCTCATTACACGGTATTCAGCTTGGGCATTTCACGAGGTTTTTTTAAAGCTGCTCAGACTGTTGAGAGATATGCAGGCTAAAACGGATATCAAAGTGTAAGTAAGATGAATTTTCTCAAAGGAACTCGCTCAACTTTTCCATATCCATCAAACACCAAGATCCATTAGAAGTAGAACCACCGGGACCCAGGCCCAGCGTATCTTTTCAATACCAAGGTTCGACAACAAACCATTACAGGGGTCATTCAGTGGGGTGCCAATGCGCTCCGTCCTGTCATTACCTGTATTAGGAATACCCACGCTGGAGACACTGGGGTGGAGTACCGACACCCTTTGCCACCACAGGAGCCAGGATCATCGAGTCCCAAACCTATCGAGCCCTGTCCACCGGGCTGGTGAACCGATATGCATATTTAAACCTCCATCGTTACGGGAAGAAACAGGAATAACAGCAGAAACATGATTGTTGAAATGGACGGATAACCACTTCAACGAACAATCAGGTCAAAGCAGGATCGGCCAAAGCAAAAGACGTACAAAAAACACTACCATCTTCGACACCCGTACTCTTTCCAATCTAAAGACGCGTCAAGAGACGTGCTGAAAGACGCGCCATACCTTGTACAAATCATCACAACGCTTCTGCAGCACTTTGCAAAACTCGTCAACGTTCAAACCATTGGGGCGGAGCGAGATTGCAAGAGCAACGCCCTTGACAACATCAAACGCGTTCTTCGTGTAGTGGGTCTCGTCGATAACACACGTCTAGAAAATGAGTCGGTCGTCAGTCGGGCAGCACTTCGAGTAGATAAACGAGCATACTTTTACGGCGGGCTGCAAATGGGAACGGCGAGCGCACGACCGACAAGCAGCACGGGGAATAGCTTGATGACCTTGTAACGTGCGGAACGAGGTGTAGAAGCGTACGGGACAAGCGTGATGAGTAGAGAGCGCGAGGAGCAGAAGTGGGGAAAGAGAGGAAAGCGAGTTCGGGGCCCCAGAAAACATCTGAAGGTTTATATATCTCAGAGGTGGCCCGAGCGCATATGCGTTCTGTCCAAATCGGGGTATGTGATCGACCTCCGGAATGCGTCGCCGACGCGTTCTACCAAGCTTTCTCACGCTTTCCTGCACTTCGCTTATTATGAGAGCACACCGCATCTACCTTTAGTAACGAGATACCGGAACGAGGATACTTGTTCCTGCATGATGATTGTTAGATAGAGACGGATGAGATTGTTGATAGAGCAGTGAGTGAGAAGGAGGGCACAGTAGGTTGATTGGAATTGGGTAGCAGCTAGAACGAGGATTTTGAGAGCGAGTTCGATGGGGAGATTTGCGATCTCAAAACAGATGGATGGGTTGGGACTTTGGGAGCGCGAGGTGTAAATGGTTTTTCTTCCTTGAATTTCGGCTGGGATGATCGTAGTCGTGGGGTCTCGGTATATAATAAATAAAAGACCACAGGATTGGTTTGCGTAGATGAACAAAGTCTAAAAGACAATCGGAGTCGATTGTACTAGGACGAGCTAGGAGTAAAAAGATCACTCACCATCAGAATCAAAAGGTAAAGGAAGGCATCCAAAAACTCCATCGTAGTGAGAACACCCGAGCTTGTAAGAAAGACCGTGGTATAGATGACGATGATAACGAATGCAGTCGGCAGAGATGAGAAGTAGTCTACATGATGAACGTGAACTCAAAAGCTTGCAACAAAGCTTGCAAGTTCGGATGCTAAGCGTGCCCCTTTACATTCTTTTGCGAAGTACATTCAATCGATCAAAGTACATAGCATCATACTATGTACGAAAAGTATAAGGATATACTCATATGCAAGTATGTAAAATGCACCGTAAAAGCAACTAGAACTGGAATCAGAATCAACCGACCATGGCCAACAGAGAAAAAGAGAGATATAAAGGAAAGATATAAGCAGGTATTTAGAAAACGAAAAGGGCATGAATATCGTTGTCGTCAGTATAAGTAGTTAAATGGATAGTAGTACACAAGTCTGTTTATATATAACGCACACAAAACCAGCCTCCTAATCTCCGGAGGGACACCTAATCCTCATCTTCCTCCTTCAACCCCACAAACGTTTGATGATGGGAATGATGAGGCCACCTCCCACCAGTAGTAGGCCCAACCGGAACGTCTAGGTTCTCCATACTAGGTCTCGGTTTAAAACTCTCCCTTCTCGTTCTCGAAGCTTTTCTCCTCGAATCTGAACCTGAGCCGGAAGGGATCCTACCTCCTGCGGTAGTCGGGTACCCTCTCGTAGTAGAAGCCGTCCGAATCCCCACAGGGAATCCCCCCGACCCATGATGATGACTATTACTAGTAGAAGACCCAAAAGCACTCGTAAACACCCCACTTGTAGGAACCCTCCCATGACCCAGCGCATGATGTTGCGTTCCCGGTTTCGGTATAGGCATTGATATAGGTATTGGAGTTGGACGAGGAAGGGAGGAGGGGACGTTGGACAAGGTAGACGACGACAAGGATGATTGAGACCTAACGATTCCAGATCCCGGAATCTTTGAAGGCGATACATCCCTTCTCTTTGAATTTCCCAAGACAGAACTGGCGCCACCTCCGTTTACGCCTGTTCCTCGATGAGCACCGAGAGGTGCCCTTCCAGAAGAATGCGATTCGTCGTTAAACTTCATCCTCTTATTTGGAGGCGCAGAGTTTGCTTGCGAGTGTTGTGGTGCTGAACGTACGGCGGGTGTTACTACGGCTTTACCAGGAGCAGGTGCGTACCCAGTAGGGGTCGTAGCTCTCGGAGGGACAGATCCCGCGCGCGGTTTCCCTGCATTTCGTTTCGAGTTTTCCTTGTCTGCAGCACTGACGGTTTCCATCAAGAGCTGAAGCATGCTTTCGCCGTGTACGAGGAAAGGCCTGTTGGTTTCTTGTTCCCAGATTGGGATTGAAGCGAGGAGATCTTGCTCGAGCTGCAAACAACGTCGTTAGACAGAATAAAACCGAAGTGGAGAAAACTCACTCTAGGCTTCTCCTTCTGCACCCTCTTCCTCATCTTCTCCTCTCTCAACAACCTCCCTGGATCTCTCGATCCCCTCCCCGTGAGCCTCGTCTGATCAGTCGCCGCAGCAGCCAACTCTCTCTCTTCATCACAAATCTCAAAGTACTTCCTCACACTCGCAAGCAGCGGAGCCTTGAGCCTCTTTTCCTCTTGCAGCTTTCGAATTTCTTCCTCATGTATCCCAAAGAGCTCCTCCGTATGCTCATCATCCACAAAAGCCCCAAACGCCCCACGTTCCTCTTCTCCCGTCATAAGTTCATCCCAGAGCCGGAGGATCTGTTCCCGTGCACTCTGGATAAACTCTCCCATTCTCTCTCGTTTGAGTTCTAGCATCCTCTCGAGCTCTTCTTCATACGCTCTAACACACTCTTCCGTACTCCCCCTATTCACATTTACAAAAGCGTCCATATCCTCGGGATCAACTTTGAGTCTTTGCCATAAAGGTTCGAGTTGGTCGTACATGGCTTGAATGTGGGATTCTCGTCTGCGTTTAGTTTCTTCGAGAGAAGCGCAGAGGGAGGACGCCCAGGAGAGGAGAGCAGGTGTCGGAGAGACGGAGGAGAGGCCGAGCGGAGGAGAGTTGGGGTTTTGAGTTGCTTGGTGGCCTTCGGTTTCGGCTTCTTCGACTCGGGCGAGAAAGGTCGCAAAGACGCGTTGGTGAGCGAGGTCGGAGGAGGAGGAAGAGGTCTTGGTGGTCGAAGAAGGTGGAGAGGAAACGTCGTCGTCGTCGGAGAAGAGAAGAGGAGAGTTGGATTTGGAGGAACGAGATGGTGGAGTTGGTGTTGCGATTATGAAGGGGTCTGAAGGAGGGTGGAGACCCAGTGAAGAGGTGGAACGTGAGGAAGATGAAGAATCGAGGTCTTCGAGTGAGGGAGGAGTTATGCCTAGTTCAGTGTAGAGCCAGTCTATCTGAACAAAGAGCTCTGAGAGTTGGTTTAGACGTTTGAGCTAGACGATAGTTAGAATAGAGTGATCTAGCAGAAGAATGACTCACGACTTCGCTCTTTCCTCTGACGAGCTCCTTTTCGAGTTTGGAGAAACGTTCTGGAGTGACGTCTCTGTTGCTGCTTTCGTCTTCCTGACCTGGTGCAGGTGTCGGATGCAGAATGTCGTGGCTATAAAAACCTGGGTCCAGCGAATTGGCAAGAGTATTGAGACGATTTGATAGATTTGTTAGCTGCTCGAGCTTGGTATGGTACAACTGCACAAACGTCAGTAATAAAACTTGGAATTTATTTAGGACGTACTTGACGTAGTTTCTCTTGATACTCTGTAGCCTGCTCGTATCTCCTCGGAAGCACCATCTCTTTTCTCAACTCTCCAACACTAGTACCCGTTGCCTTAATATTCCCACCCAGCGCCTTTGAATACTTTAAACACTCCTGCTCGACAGTCTCGCACTTTTCTATCCATTGTTCCACTTGTTTCTGCCGCAATTCGACCTGTGTCTCGACACTCTGCAGGAGGTTCTGTTGCAGAGTTTTGAATTCATCTTCGAGGGCGGTCGGAGGTAATCCTAGCTGATTGAAAATGGAGGGTAAATTTGCAGTCTCGTGTTGTAGTTTTCTGTGGAGATTTGTGAGGAGCTCATTGAGCGCAGTGGACATGGT
The DNA here is from genome assembly GCA_037954225.1 of Stygiomarasmius scandens. Lineage (NCBI taxonomy): Eukaryota > Fungi > Basidiomycota > Agaricomycetes > Agaricales > Campanellaceae > Stygiomarasmius > Stygiomarasmius scandens. Next base: position 39,724 of record JBANRG010000020.1, read on the forward strand.
AGAGTTGAACCAAAACAATTCAAAACGCGGTTCGCGTCACGAACCAACACGTCATGTGATCGATTTTTACTGTTTTTGGAAGCCAACTCAAAGGCTCTCAGAAACAGCCAAAAACTGTCTTAAAATCTGAAAATATATTCAGAATCAGAATCAGAACAGTATACTACTGTATAGCCTTGAGTAGTGCTGTGTAGTCAACCGGTGTGCTGAGCTAGTCACAAGTGACGCATTGTCACACTAGCGCAGTTTCACACGCGTCTCCACCACCGACCCCTTCCACCACCATCCCTGTCCGCCTTTTCATCGTTTGATACGGTGAGCTCGCCCCTTTCCTCTTTTGCCAACAAGCTTATCACCCGAATCCCATCTCTCAGACCTCAACGCCCTCATAATGTCAGTCTACGGCTCTCACACTGCGCCAGCGCATTCTCATTGACCAACCCTTCCTTTCCTTCCTACTCTCCAGGTCTGAACCTTACGACCCATATGTTCCCCGCGGTGGCTCCTCCTCCAACCCCGGCGCTGCAGGAGGCAACGCAAAGACCGCTGCTATCCAGGCTCAAATCGACGATACTGTAGGCATAATGAGAGAAAACATAACAAAGGTCGCAGAGAGGGGTGAACGTCTTGATTCGCTGCAGGATAAGACGGGTGAGTGTCCTACTACCTCTGCATCCATGTGCTGTGTGCTGCGTTCTGCATGTACAGCACGCCCATGCGCAGCAGCTTCTTACGGATGCTAACACCTCGCTATTATTTCAGACAACCTCGCCGTATCCGCTCAGGGTTTCCGTCGGGGTGCTAACCGAGTCCGAAAGGTACGTCTACCCTGCCATGCAACGCAATCCATCGTTACTAATTCCAATTCTCATTCTGCCGTGCGCCCGTCTCTAGAACATGTGGTATGTCATCCATTCCTTGTCATAGCCCGCACTGCCGTTCCTTGCTTACGACTACTCGTCTCATCTCAGGTGGAAAGATATGAAGGCGAGTCCCTCCCGCTGCTCTACCCATAACTGTTGTCTAACTTTCTGATTGGTTACCAGATGCGCATCATCATTGGCGTGGCAATCGCTGTGATAATCGTCATCATTGTCGTTTCTGTTGTAAAAGCAACAAAATAGGCGGTTGATGCGCGTCGTTACCTTTTCATATTCGCACTTACCCTCCCCTTACCTACCCTACGTCCATACACACAATATTCTCCCTGGTTCCCGACTGACTACGCTACCTGCTCCAGCTCCCGCCCTCCGTCCCGCTGTTACTTCTGTGTACTACCATGTTGTATCTATGCACATATGGTTATATTTTATCCAATAAGCAGATGAATGCGGGGTGGATTTGGATTTGATTCCTTTGTGGACTATTTCGTTTTTGTTTTTATTCTGCTTTTCTGTCTTTCGATATATGTATTTGCGAAAATGTTTCTGTGGATAACCAAGGCTGTCTGAATAAGTATGAGCGAAATTACGACTTGAGCAAGATCCCACGCTCAGACCTGGTTTGCCTTCTGACGACTTTACTATAATCAGAGCCTGAAACTACATATACCACCTGGACCTCGTTCGCAATCCTCCCTCGTCTTCCGGAGCTCAAGGGCTCTATCAAAGGATCAGACTCATACTAGATCACGACCAATACGAAGCTAGCTCGACGAAATCTTGCGCTGCTCGTCGCCCTTTGCAAATCCTATACAGTTTCCATTCACCGTCTTCCTGTCAAGACCTTTCTTTTGTTTCACCGTCTAGGTACTTCACTCTCGACTTTGATAAGTACGGACCAGACCACGATAGGTCCAAGCAAGCACTGGCATGATATCACACTTCAGGTTTCTACTATTCCTCAGGCCTCAGCTCTGGTCATGTTTCAGCCTCATCATGGCCGAAAAAACCACCAAGTGTCTGATCATGGAGTGTTGCACGCTCAGAATGCGACCGAATCGAAAATTTATCATGTCCTTTGATAGGAAAAGTGTTATGAATTTGGCTCAGGATCAGAGCGCTCTACACTTGATCATTTAGCGGAACCCGTGAGCGCGCGGGAGGATGCGGGACGCTGCTGGTCGGGACGTTCGACTCGGGAGTTCATTAATACACTGGATACCCTCATCGGCCAATACCATCGCTGGAGGCATGTTATTTGGGGCCCCGTTAGGGACAGAGGACAGCTAACTCCTTCGTTCAAAGTGTCGAGAGCGCTTCCTCTTCTTGAACTGAGAGGTTGCATTGCTTCGAGTGACATTGGTATCAATTCGAACGCTGGCAACGGCGTCAGTGTCTGGCACATGAGTCTCTCGACAAGTTGGGAAACTTGTCACTTATCCGCGATCATTTCCCGCGTTCGGAAACTCTGAGGGAGGTTAGTACCCTGCAACCATCATAACGTTTTCATCACTGGATATCCTGGGACCAGTTCACAGTTCCAGTCAAACATCTCTGTTGAAGAGGATGAGTACGAAGACGAGTTGTGGGAACCTTTAACCACCGGTCTCCCAAAATTGGGGTTGGCACGTAATTACACATTGACAATGAAAACTTTGATGAGGCTGCACTAGGGAAATTGAAGGAATTGGTCGAGTTGCGACGGGTGGCATACCGGATGATGAAGATTACGAGGACTGTCAAGGTCATTTTAAGATATTTTTGGGCAATTCGAATGGTAAAAGGGTCGAGGCAACGTTGCAGAATGTAGGGATGGAAGTCAGAGTTTGTAATTTTGTATTTGGTGAAACTGTCTTAGGGTTTTTAATCCAAGCTGAGAGTGTCGGCCAGGGAGTCAGAGTTTGTAATTTTGTATTTGGTGAAACTGTCTTAGGGTTTTTAATCCAAGCTGAGAGTGTCGGCCAGGGAGTCAGAGTTTGTAATTTTGTATTTGGTGAAACTGTCTTAGAGTTTTTAATCCAAGCTGAGTGTCGGCCAGGGAATATTAATGATATGGAGTTGCATCTCAAAGTTCGATTCTCTGGAGATTCTCACGACCTGCTTTCTTGACCCAAATGTCGACCCTTCCTGCCTTCTCGCAGTAAGGTCTTGTTCTGTCTAAGCCTGAGCTATTCTCAGTCTTGTTTTACAGAAAACCTGAAAAGAGAAAGGGACGACATGGAACAATAGTAACACGGCCACTTGTACAACCCCCATCCGACGTCTTCCCATCGAGATATTGTCCGAAAAGATTCTTCTTCGCCAGGGCAGTCATTCTCAACACCGTTGGGGGAGAGTTTGATGGCGAATTTGGCACACATGATACGCTGGTGGACAATGGCTTGTCGATACTCTGCCGTCTTTCCCGGTCACAACAGTTGCTGCTTTCCTTTAGACTGCTCGTTAACGACCAACGCCTACAACGGTCAGAAGGACTCCGAAATGATCTTCTCGACATATTATAGACACTCATCAGCCAGTGCCATCGCCGGCGTCGTGTCATTTGGACCAATGGTATGAATGATGAGATATCGACTCGGACTAGTTCTCTCAAACTCGGGAAGACTACGTACGTTTCTAGAAAAGCAAAGCATACTTGTATATTCACCGAAGCCGGCCCACTTCGATATGTGCATTTGGGACAAACTGAACCTGAGTCAACCTCGTACTCTTTCTATTCATTACAGTAGCGACACGCTGGAGCTTCTTGAAAAGCTGGCGAAAGTGTCCCTTTCTCCGGCCTTTAGAACTGCGTCCAATGAATCGTCCATCAAGGAACCCCATACAGGAAACCCGGCTTGAACCGATGAAAGAGCTAACTCTACAATCTATATTTTGGTATCAACGAATTCCTTTCCGTTCTCATCTACGGACGGAATTCGTCAATCTGTGGTCCATGGAGGATTGATTTTGGTTCAAGCGATCCAATATCGTCCTTCATCTCGAGGTCAAATTGTCCATTATCCGTCCTCGAGATAGAAGACCCACCGGATGTGGTACCTTTATGTTACCTCCCGTTCATCCAGGCGCTTCTGAGAGGTTACGCGCTGCATGACTCGTATAAATACTAGAAGGTGTTTACCATCAGGGCCTTGCTCCAGCTCCAGCTTCTACGTGTTCCTAAGGCTGACCTCCAATCCACTCCCGAATTACGGTTCCATCCAGACATTTGTTATCAACAGGAACTTTACCAATCCAAAGATATTCTCCCGAATATGGAGAAACTGGAACTGCGGGTGGACGTCGACAGTAAGGGGTTTGACGAGTCTCTTGATGAAGATGGTTGAATCGCGACGAACGACGGGCGATGGTAATGAGAAAAGGTACCTATCGAGGTCGCTGTTTACGCTTTCTGAACCTGAGATTGGTTGCGGAAATTTTTGACGACCGGAGTCGTATGGTCCAGCCATTGCAGGATGCTTGAATGAAAGTAGAAATTTTTACAACTAGATATCGATGGGGATAGTATAGAATGTAGAGATTTCTGACCTTGGACCGTCTCGCCGAGAACGCGAATAATAACTTGAAGGTTCCTCCACACCGAGGGGTTGCACAGTGTTGGAATGAAGCTAGGCAGGATAACAGGAAGCCAGACGCTTGGGCTTGGGCTTGAGGGAGGACCAACTCAAAATGAATTGACCGACATCATGGGCCGATGCTTTCTGTTCCTCAATCATCTGTGCCGCTGAATTGCCTCAAATCCTTCAATGTCAACTCTGGGCTCCGCTAATGCTTGACTTGGCGACACTATGCTTTCCCATGATGGCTACCGCTGGAATCAACGACGCTCAAGCCTGAGGTACCTGCTGAACAATTCGGTCTACGTGCTGGGCCTGTGAAGGTGATGTCAGTTATATTTCCGTTTGCGTTCCGGTGAGTACCTCTTCAAAATAACGTCCTCAGCCTTGGACAGGCAACGCTCTCTCTCGAGTACTGAATACTTGTCACACACAGCCAATCGCATTTTCCCGACGAGCACAAACAACTCAACAGGCTGAAACAACTGTTCCTCTGATTCTCCCACCAACAATTCCATATGCCCCCATTGGGTACCAGCTCTCCTGTTTTTCAATTCATCTAGCCGGACCCGTACATACCCTAAATTGGCGTGCTGTAACCTTCCGTCCATCATTCGTCGCACCGTGCCCAAAAAATCTCATTCAAGACATGGTCCCACGATGTACGTGTGTGTTAACATTCTCTTTTCATCGCACCAGTAGCTCAAGGATATTTTTTAGCAGTAGTGCCCTAAATACCATGGCGTTCTGGCTCAGCTCTATCTCAAGGATTCTTCGAGAAATGCTTACAATGCATGTCTTCGACTATGGCTCAGATCGACTGTTTGCCATTGACAGGAATCACATTCATTATTCTGGGCGCGAGATACTCTCAGGCTTTTAAGCATCTCCACGCTGCTCTCATCGTTGACACAACGGTGGTAACTTCGGTTCCTGACAAGTAATGCGATGCCAATTCCCATTGATTCAGTAGACTGCATATAATAACCGTCATCGTCTTCCGTACATTCCACCCTACTGTTTTCAACTCCAATGCGTTTCTCAGCCGTTTTCGTTTGCTCTGCTCTAGCTGCTTTGGCTTCTGCAGTCCCCGCCACTCCTTCCCTCTTCTCGCGCGCAGAGTTGCCAGGTATTTCACGTCACCTTTCTCTGCATACTTGTTTTGACATCAACTTTGACCACAGCCTGCGCCGTGACTTGCGCCTCTGAGATTAACCCAGCACCTTGCGACGCAGCCGACAGCGCATGCCTTTGCGCCAACAAGGAGTTTGTCTACATGACGTCCAACTGTGTTGAGGATTCTTGCTCTGGTGTCGACATTGAGCCGGCGATGACCGCAATCCGAGCTATTTGTGACTCTGTTGTACGTTCCAATTCCATCATCTTTTAGGTTTTTGTTGACCAAGTCTTGCAGGGAGTTCCCCTTGCTGCCTTCTCTATTCTCTGAGTATAAAACCGATGTTGTACTCGCTCGCCTTGATCTACTGCAGTCATTGGTTTTTATTCAAATATTATATTTGAAGCATGTAATATCCGTCCATCGCAAATAAGACTACTAGTATCGTACCGTGTTGACTATTTCTACGGACATCCCAGCATTTTTCAGCAATTGTAGCCGTCTAATAAGATGGTTCCAAAGTGATTCTCTTGGTAATGCCAACTTGACAGATTCTAGGCATCGTACCCTTGGCTGACGACCGCTGCTGCTACGTGATTCAATCATATTAGTTAACGCGATCGCATCAAACCTCCCGTTTAGTTTCAGCTCCAGTTTCTGGAGATTTGGGAGAATAATCTCGGACGGGAATGGACAGACTGCACTCGGGACGTGCATAGCCTGTATAAGGGCCGGAACCACCCAACGATCCCAGTGGGAAGAATGAAACTGGAGTTCAGTTAGATTAGGAGTAGACCTAAGCAGAGCATGTAGATCGGTCGGAGAATCCAGGTCTATAAGCTCCAGCACAGAAAGTCTAGGACAAGTCAAGTTCGACGCGAGTGATGGAAATGTACCATCCATGGTCGCTTGTCCGGTGAAGATCCCATATAACGTGATTTTGTGTAAAACAGGGAGAATGAGCACAGAGAGGACCGAATCGAGCTGCTCCCAGGTCGTTAAGCTCAAACATAGGTCTTTAAGCTTGCCTAAACGGATCGATCGTGGAATAACCTGGTTATTCAAAGAGGAGCTTTGAATCTGCAAATGCAGTGACCGAAGTTCTGAGCATCCTGCCAAAAGACTCCGAACAAAGTCGGCTGGTGGATAGTCGATCCGGATTTTGGTCATCTGAAGATGCTGAACTTTTACTAAATGCAAGTTGGCTGGCACCACCTTGAATCCATCCAGGGTCACCATTTGAAGGCGGGAGGTGACTCCACCGAAAATACCTAACAGCTCAGTCTGGTTTGTAATAGGCTGCAGGGTATCAGACGTGTCGATGAGGCGTAGCGTTCTCAAATTCGGGAGCTTTCTCTTGAGACTGAGCAAGCTCCGAGTCTCTTGGATGCCAGTGATATTCTCGATTTGCATAACAACATCGCCCCAACGAACGCAGTGTTCGATCAGCAGACGCATAGACGGTGCAACTTGCTCCGAAGTACTGAAAAGTCCTTTATCAAAGAGAACACCGAAAGACAACGAGAGTTGTTTCGAGAGTAGTAAATGAAGTTTAAGGAGGTTAAAGCCGGATTCGAGCCTCCAGAATGAACAATTTAGATTCAGGAAGAAATGCGTCCAAAGCTGGGGTGTGGCACGTGAAACGCTATGCCAGAGCTTGCAGACATGTCCCAGCTTCAAAATCATGGTCGGTAAGAATGGGGAACGAATTTCGTCATGTAGGCTGGGTTGATCCTCGTCGAGATTCCAACATAGAAGAAATATTTCTATCAATAGTTCGTTGGGAAGTCGGCGGATTGGCGTCAAATATGATTTGCAGACGTTTCTGTATAGCAATAGACGACTTTGTCTATCTTCCAGGTCAAACATCAGATCCCGCAGAGACAGGAAGTGTTGCTTGTAATCCATTAAATCCATCTCAGCATCAGAGACAGATCGGGAGAGCTGTTCGATCTCGGGAAACGATGGAGAACCTGGGTACTGGAGGCGTGCCAGAATCTCGATAGTCATTGAGTCGACTTGCACCTGCGGTATACGGGGTTGAAAAGGTGGTAGAGTCTGCCAGGTATGTGCCAAGATATGATACAGCATGCCTTCACTATACATTGTGATCTAGGGAATAATCGTTGAGAGGAATTCTTTCGACGAAAATATGAGCAACTTACGAAAATGAGTGGCTCTAATTTGCTGGCAAGAACGAAGGAGAGACTCTGCGTGGGAAAAGAGAACGCCTTCAAGTTATGCTAGCCCAAAACATGTTTTTATGTAAGTGGTTAACCACTTACTCTGGACAGATCGCTTTCGATCCCGAAAACTATCATAATGGGCCGAAATTGAATACTGAATGCTCTATGTGCGAAAGATGGCGCTCGATTCAAAGTCCTCGATTGTAATATCTGCTTGTCGCAAATATAACTGGAGACGCTGGCAAATTATGGTTTCTGGACGGCAACGGAGTTGGGATCTGAAGTGTATGAAGGTGGGTATATCGAGGCGGTCCGACTCGGAGAGAACTGGGCTCTCCAGGATTGGCAGATGAGAGGCAGTCATGATCTCGATTCGTTCAGCAGAGGAAATGTAAGAGGATTATATCAAGGGTTCGATGATTTCGCCGGGGGCATCAGGAGCCATCGTAGTTGAATAAGTAATATTTTCCATAGAACCAACCGAGTACTACAATGTTTCCAAGGATTCATGATAGAGAGACTACGAATTCAGTGGTCTAATGGCTTGATGGTAACAACTACTATCGTCCCGGCATTCTGCAATGATTTTAGACGCTGAATCATGCTTTCTTCAACGTTTTTACCGCGCAGAACCAGCTCCAGAGATTGTAAGCATCGGCTATGATAAATTTTACTGTCATCCGACACCCGTCGCGACTTGATCATTTCCACTAGAGATGACTCGTCAAAATCTTCCTTGTCGGCGTCTACCGTCAGTTTTAGTTTTCTTAGATTCGGGAGAACAACTTTGGACTGCTAGGAACCAGAAATTTAAAATAGGCATTGAACAGAGACACTGGAAGTGAAAAGACCCACCAGATTTCGCTCCAACCACGTTTCATCGAAGGATCTTGGTTTCTGGTTGTTTTTGCTACTGTCGGACACATTAGATCGTATACCAGAATCGGAATCGATGATTGGAAGATACAAGAACCGGAGGAACGAACTATCGATGAAAGGAGGCCAAAGTTCAGATAGGAAGACCTCTGTCAAGCTAGTTGCTGATCGCAGGATAGCATGAATAATGTGTAACGAGTACGGAAATATATGCCAAGGTTCTCTAATTTCGAAAATAGAGAGTGGACAGTTCGACCTCGAAAAAAAAGATGCGACAGCATCCTGCAGTTTAGCCTGGTCCGCATGCTCATAATCGTTTTCCACTCCTTTCACAGATGAGCACAGTGAAAGTTTACGCAGAGAAGGAAGGGTGAGAGCGGATAAGGTTTCGTTGATATCATACCATGACATTCCCTTTAAAGTCAAATCTTCGAGTTTTTCGAACCGAGTTTTGTGACTGTGCGCGCAGGGCTCTGGCGGGTTGAATTCTGGATCTAATATCAAAGAACGAAGATATGGACAACTTCCAGCCAGTTGTGCAAGTACGCTGCAGTCAGATGTCCAATGGCAGATGTGGAGATGACGGAGTTGACTTGTGTCCAGATTTGCCCAGAAGATGTCAAGAGAAAGACGGCTAACCACCAACGTGCGAAGCGAATAGACTCCGGTAAATATACTGGTTTGATTTAGTAGTTGCTGAATGGCGGTTCCTCTCAAATCTAGAGCCTCCATCAGGGGAAGTGCTCTTTTGACTTTTAGAGGAGAAGTGAACAGTCCACGGTCCGAAACGGAGTTCAAAACAGCATGGCTCCAACGATGGCATTGACCAACAAGTACTTCCATAATCCTAAAGAATTCGGAAACCTGCCAGCCTTCTTTCACCAAGTTACTGTCGTCGATGTAAAGCCGGAAGGAGAGCGGTGACTGTGCGGACCGGGAGGGACAGTGTGCAAGCTTTTGATGAGTAGAACGTGCATTGCGGAAGGAGGTCAGTGTCAGATCGAAATGCGACCAAAGCTGGGGGCAGGAAAGTGTAACAGTGTGCCAGAGCTTACACACCAAACCGAGTGCTAAAAGTGACGAAGTACTGTCGACCGGTACCAGATATCCAAAATCGTTATGGTTGGAAAAGCTGTCTCGATACTTCAGAAATACTTCAGCCAAAATTTCAGGAGGAAGACGGCGAATGGGGGCTGTATATGATTTGCAAATACTCATGTACTGGAAAAGTTCGTCCTTTTTCTTCTTCAGGCCAAGCACGAGGTTTTCCAGGAAAAGGATATCTTGGTCATAGTCTGCTATATCTTTTTGAACATCAGAAACAATTTGAGCGATTCTCTGGACTTCGGAAGATGAAGGAGACCCCGGGGTGCGAATGCGACCCAGATAGTACGTGGGATCTATGTGTCCTACCCGAGATTGGAACGGCTCGAGTCTTTGCCATAGCATTTCTGTAGATCTCGTTTAGGGAAGTCGAACTGGAATATAGCATAGGTCTTACTGTGAGGGACCACTGAAAACAAAGGACGCTCAGGGACAGGCTGAAAGAACGCCTACTATACATAAGATCAGCGTCACGGTCGGGAACCGTGATGCGAACGTGATCGGCGTCTCGCGAGTGCCGGTATCTACAAGTTCAAAACGACCACACAGCTCTACATAGAAACTTTTGATTTAGCGTCCCATTTTTTGAGTGGTTTGACACCGGGATAATACGATACACTGGGTGGGTATTTAGAACGCGTCGAATTTTGTTTCAAAAAAAAAAACTAGAAGGGTCCGTGATGCGCTTGGTCGGCCGTCTTATCGTCACTTTCGTGTAACGATGCCCTTTCCTTTTCAATACCTGACCCTTGTCTGCAACCAGTGCCGCGTGCACTGGTCAGCCTGTCTCGTAACACTGCGAGTTTTTATATGAGTCCGATACAGTGACGATCTCGGCCGAGAGCCAAGCTATATTCCGGAATCTGTAAGGCTGACATGGCGCCTTCGAGCATCGAAATAAGGACCCGCCTTCCAGTTTTCGATTCTGACTTTGGGATACAACTCAAACTCGAATCTGATAATAACACTGCCCAGCAGTCAAGATCCCTCGATAGTCCACTGGTGGGTCATTTCACACCAAGTAATCGTAACAATAATTCATGTTCCGAATCCCTCACAGGCCAGCAACTCCAAAGCCCTGTCCCATCAACCTTCAGTTACCCTCCCAGACCTACGAAAACTAAAATTGACGATAGACATCGATAAGAAAGACTTTGATGAACCTGTTCTAGTAGAGATGATCAAGTCACGACGGGTGCCGGATATTCAAAGTGGTAGTAAAAGTCACCAAGGTCGGTGCTTACAGTCTGTGGAACTGACCCTGCGCGGTAAAAATGTTGAGGAAAGTATGGTTCAGCGTCTAAAGCTGTTGCGGAATGCTGGGATGAAGGTATTCGTCAGTACCATTAAATCCCGATAAAGGGAAATCAGAGTAGTTCCTCTATCGTCGTACAAGGTCTGCAGGAAAGAGCCAGTGATAAAAGTGTCCCAATCCTCGGATATGGAGACCTCTCTTAGGCTACTTATTAACAGGATATTGTGAATAATCTGCACGGTGTACAAAGATATACTCCAGGGTTGTATCTCGAGAGCAGAAAGTGGGCACTTTGATCGAGAGAGAAAAGCCGAAATGGTAGTCTCTAGTATGGTTGGCTCTATATCACTTTCCTCCTCCATTGATTCGTGGAATGCCAGTTTACGCAAAGAGGGAAGGGTGAGTGCAGATAAGACTTTGTTGACATCAGACCATGCCACCCATTGTAGAGTCAGTTCTTGGAGTACTTCAAATCGTACGTGAGATAAGTTGTCATTCTTTAGCTGTCCACATGATAGCTCTACTGTCAGAGACCGAAGGGCGAGACAGCGTTTCGCAACCAGTCCAAGTATGTCGCAACCAGTCTTCCAACCGTGAATACGGAGGCAGTTGAGTTGGCTCAAGTCCAGCTTCTGCTGAAAATTTGGATCAAGATGATAAAGATCGACTGCCAGCGCTTGAAGCGAACGCGCACCAGCAAATATACCAACGGGGCTTTGGGCGGCTGAAGTGACAGGCCCTCTCAATTCTAGACTTTTCAGAAGAGGGAGAGCCCTCTTGACTTCTAGAGGAGAAGTGAACCGTCCAGTGGCATGGAGGGGTGCCCAGGTGACGTGTCTCCAGCGATGGCATTGGCTGACAAGTGTTTCCAGAATGGAGTGTAGTTCCATTTGTAAATGTTCTAGTGCCATTACACGCGCACCTCCTTCTTTGAAATATAATTGAAAGGAAAGTGGTAATTGTGCGGACCGGGAAATACAGAGTTTAAGCCATCGATGAGTAGAGCGCGGGTCACTGAATGACAGATTAAATGACGACCAAAGACGGGGAGTGGAAATGGTGATATCGCGCCAGAGCTTGCACACCAAACCAATGTTCACAATCGGTGAGCTATCGTCTACCGGCAATTCATAACTGTGGAGATCCTGTTCGTAGATGCAGTCCCGATATACAAGGAAGATTTCGACCAAAACTTCAACAGGAAGGCTGGGAAGGGAGCTCGGAGCTATCCTGGGACTCGCACTTTGCATCGGCTCGTTTTTCTTCACTGCTGTATATGACTTGGTTTAAGATAGAACGAGCTGAATACAGCCAAGATCTTACCGCGAGGTGCCATCAAGGACGGGTCAGTGAATGTCAAGGTCAAGAATGCGTGGGATCGGCACCTAAATAGGAGATCCATACTAAAGTCTAATAGAGCGTGGTATTATCTCTCCCAATACACTGGACAGATGCGTATCATCTTCGGATGGAATGTCGTTGGTAGGTTTGCAAATTAGACTGAACCAAACGAGAATGGTGTAGCGAAATTCGTTTGCCATAATTAGCTAGAGCTCGAGAGCACAGTGGTGGAAAATGGTCATCGATCCAGCGTAGTAGCAAGCAGAATAAGTTCTACATATGACATCGTCGGTAATGATTGGTTCTTCATACAAACACCACCATTCCAGGATTTCGAAACGGTTTTAAAGCTGAATCATAGTCTTCCACGTCTTTGTCGCGTAATTTTAGGTCCAGAGAATGTAAGCATTGACCTTGTCCGGTATCCGACTTCGCCGCAGCATTCAACTGTAACGATTTTAAACACTGAATCGTACTCTCGAAAGTTTATACAGAGAACTTGAAGAGAACAGTGGTCAAGGTCCGCAAATAATAATTAACACCCATGGTATCTCGAAACCAGCGCTCTTCAATGCAACGCACTGAAAAAGTAAAGCTTCCTTGACGTCTTTTGCGACTCTCGCAGAGTCGCCTGTTAATGTTGTTCAAGTTCTCTGTCTTCATTGCAGTAGTCATGACCATGAAGTATAGATCTGCCCCGTGAATTTTCCAGAGGTCGACAATCCGCGGCGATGCAGAAGGATCAAACTCCACCTCTACATCATACCGAAGGGTGTAGGAGCTGAGGGTCAAAGGTATTTTCTTTTGAGAGTTGACCTATACAGCCGTTCGAAGCTTCCTTGTATGACCCTTCGTCATCGTCAAATACAACAGAAACTCGAGTTGAAATCAACGACGTCGTCTGTGGTCCTGTCAAGAATCGGCGATAAAACGATAAAACTGCATCCCCAAGTAAAGCCTAACCTCAATCCGATTCAACACATCTCAAGGATTTTATGGTCCAAGCTTCGGTAAGGGCGCTGTTTAGATGTGACATTGAGGAAACAGGTTATGGTTTCTGGACGGCGCCCGGGGAGCTAGGACCTGGAGTATATGAGAGACCTTCCGGTGCGAACAATGTCTGCGAGATATAGGAGGTAGCTAAGCTGGGGAATGGGTAGAGGCGATTCGAGAGAATTGGGCTTTCCAGCAGATCAAAGGGAGGGTAGATAGAGGCCCCTGTGAATCTTCTTCCTTTTCTAGTCGTTCGTGTTTTTCGATCGAGGTAGTGTGATGTAATCACCCGCCATTGGGATCTGTTAAAAAGGCATACCCTCTGTTCTTTCTTTCTCCAACACCTACCCTCTGTATTCTTGTCGACGGTCAATCCTCATGCAGTCCGTGCCACGCCCGAATGACAGTGCCATCAAGTTCAAACTCCCCGCGTCAATAGATCAGACTTGGGTCGCTGTAGGTCACTTGAACGTTTGAATCCTTGATACATTCACGTCTAATTCTCTTCTCTCCGGCAATTGCTCTTTGGCTTCCGCTTTTGCCTCAGCCCCGCCAAATGGCCCCAGAAGAAATGATTCGATCCAAATATGAAAATTTCCTATCCGAGTCGAAGCTGGTCTGTTGAATCCTTTGCGTAGTCTCTGCTGATCGCTAATGACTTTTCGACCAGACATACATCTATTTAGGCACTATCAGTGGGGTTTTAGCCGCAGTCGTCGATCGAGTCCTTTCTTTCAGACTTTCACTCCTGACAACTGTCCTTGGACTCGCTTTTTGGGTCGCCATTGTTTTAGTCCATGGTTGGCGAGAGGAAGAAATTGAGCGGAAAGTGCGTTTTCTCTATCGTCCAAGTCTACCATTGGGTCTCAACTGCTCTCATAGGACGCGTGGAAGACGTTCAATAAAGCTTCCAAAAAATTACTCGACACTGATTACAGACTTTCTCTGTACAACGACATACCCGAATCTTCTTTGTCTACGATCTTTGTGGATTTTGGGAACCCTACTGGGAACGAGCTTCAGCTCGCAGACTATCATATCAACATGTATGTTTCGTCACGATATCATCACATCCTCGATCTCATGCTTGCGTTCTACAGAAGCTTGCGCAATCAGGTCTTGAAGTTGAAGTTCACAAACGAAACTAACAACTTGTCCGAAATCTACGCAATGATTCAGGCAATCGAGGCTATCCAGGGTAACATTCGCCAGAAGGAGATCAAGCTCAAGGCTGCTCGGGAATATGGAAGGAGGGTTGACCTGCGCGACTTTAGCAGCATTGATAATTAAATTGTTACAGACGTATATTACTTTCCCTTCGTTTTATCTTCAGCGGCATGTATATGTAGAGACAAAGCCAACAAGTGTACGAGTTTGTTCCTCAATCCTAAAGACGCTCACATGAGTTCGTTTCAGTTTTGTTTTCGTTGTTCTTGCACACGTAAACCAAACACCATACCTTGGCGCCCTTTATTCATCAAAGTAGACCGCTACTCTATGAACATCGAACTATCAAACCGTGTTAACAAACACCTCCATCCCAGCATTCCTCAACGACCTTAAACGCCGTACCATACTCTCCTCAACAACTTTACCGCGTAGTTTTAGCTCCAGAGATTGCAAGCATCGACTACCGCTTTGAGGTTGATCTCCACTATCTGACACCACCGGTCGTCGCGACTCGATCATTTCCACCAAAACAGACTCGTCAAAGTCTTTCTTGTCGATATCTATAGTCAGTTTCAGTTTTTGTAGGTTTGGGAGTATGGTTTCGGGTTGCTGCTGGGTCTGCAAAGCGTGCTTGGGGTGAGGTGTGAGTAGGGTAAAGAGAATCAGGAGACCTACCAAAGTTTGCTTCTTATATGTTCCAGAATCCGGTTCTAAAGGGCACTTGAACATCTCGAGGAAAGAAGTGGTAATAAAAAGATGCCATTTCTCGGATAAAGAGACCTCTGTTAGACCGATTGTTGATTTCAGCATGTTCCGGATGATACTTGTGGACATATCCCAAGGATCTTTGATCTCGAGGGCAGAGAGTGAATAGTTGGTTCTTGAGAGGAAGAGTGAGAATGTAGCCTCAAACGTGGATGGTTCTACACGTTCGCCACCTCCTAAAGCATTGCAAAGGGAGACTTTATGCAGAGAAGGAAGAGTGAGTACGGAAAAGGTTTTATTGATGTCGCGCCAGGACATCCACTGTAGAGTCAACTCTTCGAGCACCTCAAACCGTACTCGAGATGGAGATGGGGATGAACGCTCACTTCGTGCATGAGACAGCTCTAATATCAAAGACCGAAGGACAGGACAGCCTTTCGCAAGTGCGTCAAGGAAACCCCAACCATACTTGCTACGAATACAAAGACGACACAACCGACTCGTGTCTAGGTCCTCGAAAAGCTGGGGACCAGTATAATAAAGATCGTTGATCGTCAAGCTTTCGAGTGCGCGCGCTCCTGAAAACATATCGATTGAACCGGGATCTCCCAATTCTAGACTCTTTAAAAGAGGGAGAGAGTGTCCCCGGAAAGGAAGAGTGTACCACTCGACAGCGTGGTGAGTTACCCAGGTGACGTGTTTCCAGCGATGACACTCTTCGACGAGGGTTTTTACGATACGGGAAAACGAGTTGGTAGGTTCCGAGTCTGGGTCCAGGTCTAGGCTAGATTCTCTTTTGGCTGGAGCGACATAATGATGATATAGTCGAAAGGAAAGCGGTAGCTGTGCAGACCGAGAGAGACAGAGTTTAAGCCAGTTAAGAATAGGACAGGGATTACGACTAAAAGACGATGACAGTGTCAAATTGAAGCACGTCCACAGCTGGGGAGTGCCAAGAGTGACAGCACGCCAGCGCTTGCATACTAGGCCGAGGGTCAACAAAGGTGAGGTCTCGTCGACGAGTGATTCACAATCAGGATTCTGCTCATTTTCGTAAATGTTGTCCCGGTAGATGAGAAAGATCTCAGCTAGAATTTCGGTTGGAAGATGACGAATGGAAGACGTATAGTATCCGCAGAGGTTTTTGTATAGCGCTAGGTCGTCTCTTTTCTTTGTGAGATTGGATAAAAGGTCTCGGAGAGCAGAAATGTCTTGGTCGTAATCCAGTAGGTCTTTTTCTGCGTCGGAAATGACCTGAGAGATCTGTCGGGTTTCGAAAGGTGAAGGGAAACTTGGAGTGTTGATGCGTTCGAGATAGTACGAGGAATTTAGGTGTGTTATGCGGGGTTCGAGTCTTTGCCATAACATTTCTATGGAAGGTTTTAGTACGTAGTCTGAACTGGATATAAGGAAGGACTCACTATGAGGTGCCACTGGGGACGAAGACATGAGATGCTAAGGTAGAGGTCAGTCTGCACGTGTCTCCAAAGAAAACAAAGGATCCTTTCATGTTTCAACAAACAGTAAATGGCGTGGCGAAATTCATCTGTCATAATTAGAGAGGGCATGATGAAAAAAGTACATGGAATTTTGGACCCGGCATAAGTAGAATAAGATCTGCATATGACACCGTCTTTTCGCCTGTCTCCCTCCCCTCTAGACCCAAAACGCAGTGGGAAATCGCGACACCAGTAGCATAACAGAAAGGAAAGAAGAGTTTACTTCTTCTTGGTCGTCTTGCCGACCTCGACGACAGTGAGACCTAGGAGTGTTTTGTGAGATTAGAAGTGAAAGGTAGGGCGGTGGACGCACCAGGAGGCAAGCTGGCTTTTAACTTTTCCGCCTTTTCGGGGTCATCGAGAGAGAGGGTGTAGAGGTACCGTGAGCACCTGAGCTTGAACTTGGTCTGAACCTTGCCACCAGGCTTGGCAGCGGTCTTTTTTATACGTGCCTCTGTAGATTTGGGTCAGAGTGTGGTTGGATTGCAAGACGGGTGGACGTACGGGCAGCATCCTTGCGCTTTGAGATTTCGAGGAATTTCTTGATGTCGCTGATTTCCTTGGGCTGCAAAAGAGTTAGAGATTACAGAGGGAGCAACGAGGAGCTCACCATTGTGACTGTTGACGGTGTTGCTCGAAAATCTAGCGTCTAGTCAGGTGTGTGGACGGTGAAATAAGGTTCAAGCCACACGAAATGAGTTCGGAGAAATCCGAGTCACATGACTACTTACCTGATTTGGAAATACGAGTCTGGGTCGGAAATCGACTTCGGCAAAAAGTGACACGCGTGCTTCTCTCACCAAGATGGGCAGAGTCCAAGTCCAGGTGGTGGACTCGGAGGTCCAGCGAGCAAGCTTGCATATTTCCATTCCCTGGTACTACTACATCTACACCGTTCCTTTTCTCTCTCTCTACCCAGTCCTTGGGTATGCATACTTTGTCAAGTATGACGAATGGCTCGTCAGCGAAGAGTGGACGTTTCTCGCATGCATTACTCTCGGTGTCGGTCATGCTCTCAGCTTTCTGGTGACGAGGTGGAATACCGGTATTAGGACTTGGGTAGAAACCAGGAAGGTCAGCGCATTTGTACTCGTGCTATTTCAGTATTAATCCGTGTCCAGGCCTGGTCAGCACAAGAAGCAGACTGCATACGTATCGTTCCAGATGTTCACAAGGGCAAGGGCGAAATCGTTCCCCTTGTCAAAAAGAACCCTTTGGATCCAACAACGTATACATTCAACTATCAACGCGACACGTACACAGTAGCCAATGTCACTTCCGACAAGATTGTCTTTCACAAGCTTCCGTATCCATCTACCGACAAACCACCTTTGAACACATTCCTCAAACCCAAAAAGCTTGGACTCGGTAGAAAGGAAGTGGACGAGTTGACAGAGCTGTATGGAAAGAACGAGTTTAATATCCCCATCCCGTCATTCACAGAGCTGTTCTCCGAACACGCTACTGCTCCGTTCTTTGTATTCCAGGTGAGTAGAAGCATCTACTTCAAGTACATGCCTAATTCCCTTCAGGTCTTTTGCGTCGCACTATGGTGCCTGGACGAATACATCTGGTACAGTCTCTTCACCCTCTTCATGCTTGTTGTGTTCGAGTGCACGGTAGTATGGCAGGTGCGTTTCATATCCACTCCATCAACTCTTCACTATCTAACCTTTTCACAGCGTGTCCGAACCCTAACCGAATTCCGTACCATGTCTGTCACTCCTTACCCCATTCACGCTTACCGCGACGGCAAATGGCAGAAAATTGGTAGTGAGAACCTCTTGCCCGGCGATATCGTCAGTCTTACTCGTCAACATCACGAGCGTCACAACAAGGATGGAGGAAAGGCTGTCAAAGCCAATGGTGCACCCAAAGAGAAGGAGCCCGTTAAAGAAAAGGATACAAAAGACCACTCGGACGAAACGACTATTCCAGCTGATATCCTTCTCCTTCACGGCCAATGTATCGTCAACGAAGCCATGCTTTCCGGAGAGTCAACTCCTCTCGTTAAAGAGGGCGCAGACTTGTTAATCGAGGAACAACAAAAGGGTGTCAGATTGGATGTCGATGGAGCTCACAAAGGTGTCATTGCGTTTAGTGGAACCAAGATTTTGCAGGCAAATGGGTCATCAAATGGTTCGTGTAAACTTTGATGATCAGAGGATGAAACTGACACTGTCGACAGTTTCCGAAGGTGTGGCTCCGCCTCCACTCAAGACGCCCGACGGTGGTTGTCTGGGTGTTGTACTCAGGACAGGTTTCGGAACGGCGCAAGGACAGTTGGTACGTGTTTCCTATGACCTGAAAACTGGATACTGACGCCCTCATTAGGTTAGAACAATGATCTTCTCGACTGAACGCGTCTCTGCCAACAACTTTGAATCATTCCTCTTCCTTGGCTTCCTCCTCATCTTTGCTATCGCTGCAAGCTCTTATGTCTGGGTTAAGGGTATCGAAAGGGACCTCAAAAAGAGCAAACTGGTTCTCGACTGTGTCCTCATCATTACGTCTGTTGTGCCGCCCGAGTTGCCGATGGAGCTTTCTTTGGCGGTGAACACGAGTTTGGTTGCGTTGAGCAAGTTTGGTGCGTGTTTTTTTTTTCACGAGACCTAGTTCATACTAACGTTTCGTCAGCCATCTTTTGTACCGAACCTTTCCGAATTCCGTTTGCTGGTAGAGTCGATGTGTGTTGTTTCGACAAGACTGGAACGATTACGGCAGAGAATTTGGTATTGGAAGGTGTCGTCGGTGTCGAGTGAGTATCATCCTTGTTTCTCTTCCACAAAAGCTAATGCCTATTCTGCAGCTCTAAGAACCCCAAAACTTTGGTCAATGTCCGTCAAGTATCCCGTGAAACAACCCTCTGCCTCGCTGCTGCTCACGCTCTTGTCCGTCTTGACGATGGAACCGTCGTCGGCGATCCTATGGAAAAAACCACTTTGGAAAACATGGAATGGGGAGTCGGCAAAGGCGACGTCATTCAACCTCTCCAAGTCTCCAACAAACCCAAGGAAACCATCACCATCCGTCGTCGATTCCAATTCAGCTCTGCGCTCAAGAGGATGTGTACTGTCTCCACCGTTACTTCTCCATTCCAAGGACCTAAAACGCTTGTTGCGATGAAAGGTGCTCCAGAGACGATTAAAGGAATGTTATCTTCTGTTCCTCAAGGTTATGATGAGATTTACAAGGGGTATACGAGGGAGGGAAGTAGGGTGCTTGCGTTGGGTATGAAGGAGATGGATGTGATGGGTGGAGATCAGATCAATAAGACCCATAGAGAGGCGTTTGAGAGTAATTTGACGTTTGCTGGGTTTTTGGTGTTTCATTGTCCACTCAAGCCGGATGCGGTGGATGCGCTCAAGATGTTGTCGGACTCTTCGCATAGGGTGAGTTTTTTTGGATGTCTTTCAGAAGGCAAAGCTGATGTTTGGATAGTGTATTATGATTACTGGAGACAACCCTCTCACGGCTGTCCATGTCGCAAAGACGGTCGAAATTGTAGACAGGGAAGTGTTGATTTTGGATTTGAGGGAGAACCCGGTGAATGAACGAGGTGTGTTGTCTTTTTCCTCACTTGTTTTGATACTCAATGTTGTTGCAGACCTCTTCTGGCGCTCTGTCGACGAAACTAAAATCATCCCCGTCAACCCTTCTGAGCCTCTAGACAAGTCTCTCTTTGACAAATACGACGTTTGCATCACCGGTGCCGCCATGAAACAATACGAATCCCAACCCTCTTCCGACTCGTGGCAAACTCTTGTCCAAAACACCTGGGTCTACGCCCGTGTCTCGCCCTCTCAAAAAGAACTCATTCTCACCACTCTCAAAACCCTAGGCTACATCACTCTCATGGCTGGAGACGGAACAAACGACGTCGGCGCACTCAAACAAGCTCACATCGGTGTAGCTTTATTGGACGGAACACCCGAAGACCTCCAAAAAATCGCCGAAAAGCAAAAGATTGATAGGATAAAGAGTGTCTATGAAAGTCAACTCAAGCTCTCAGCTCGGTTCAACCAGGTTCCACCACCCGTGCCTCCCGCCATAGCACACTTGTTCCCAGACGCAGTTGCTGCGCAGAAAAAGGCAAAAGAGGATCAGACAACGGCGAGAAAGACGAATCCTATGGAGAAGTTTGATTTGGCAGGGATTACAGACAAGTTGGCGGATATGGAAGGAGAGGATGAGGTGCCAAAGATTAAATTGGGAGATGCGAGTTGCGCGGCGCCGTTTACGTCCAAGTTGTCGCATGTTTCTGCTGGTGCGTGCTTTTCCTTGCCTCCTTTCAGGCCGAGACTGACGATGGCGTTTGCTTGTTTGTACAGTCACACATATTATTCGTCAAGGTCGTTGCACGCTCGTTGCTACGATTCAAATGTACAAGATTTTGGCGCTAAACTGTTTGATTACTGCGTATAGTTTGAGTGTGCAGTATCTTGATGGGATAAAGTATGGTGACTACCAGGTGACTATTACCGGCATGTTGATGTCGGTTTGTTTCTTGTGTATTTCGAGGGCCAAGGTGTGTTGTGTTGCTGTGTGTTTGGGGCTTGGTTTGCTGATGCTCTGTGTAGCCTGTAGAAAAGCTGTCTAGAGAAAGACCGTTGGGGAATATCTTCAACCTATACGTGCTCCTTTCCATCTTGCTGCAGTTTGCGCTGCACATTACAACATTGGTCTATATTACCAACCTCTCGCACTTCCTTGAACCGTACGTCCCTTTCTAACTAAAAAAGAAAATACTGATACTAACACTTCCTCTACTAGCCCCGGCGAAATCGACCTCGAAGCCAAATTCGAACCCAGCCTCCTCAACACCGCCATCTACCTCCTCGGTCTCTCTCAACAAGTCTCCACCTTTGCCATCAACTTCCAGGGCCGGCCTTTCCGCGAAGGTATCCGCGAAAACCCAACATTGTATTACGGCCTCGTCGCCGCTTCCGCTGTAGCCTTTTCCGGAGCGACAGATTTCATGCCAGAGTTGAATAGGTGGTTGCAGATTGTGGAGATGGAAGATTCGTTTAAGATCAAGTTGACTGCGAGTATGGTTATTGATTTTGTGGGGTGTTGGATTATTGAGAATGGGTGTAAGAGGTTGTTTGCGGATTTGGAGCCGAAGGAGATGGTTACGAGGGGAAGGGAGAGGAGGGAGGAGAGGAGGGCTAGGGAGGAGAGGGAGAAAAAGGTGGAGTAGAGGTGTTTTTTTATGCTATGGGACGAATAGATACGAGTCTTTGGTACCTACCTAGTTTCTTTTTTTCCACGTAATTTTTGTGACCAAGGTTTGTGGTTTTATTACTTGCATATTAGATGTATTGTTGGATTTCGAGATAATGAATGCATACAAACTTTGGGACTATGCGTAGTAGGGATACTTACGTGAAGAAATGTCCAAGCTAAAGTGGTATCAATTGATCTCCTTGTGTGCTGAATACTATAGGCGTATAGTTTTACATGGTTGATTCTACGCGTTGGATCGTCGCTAGTTGACGAGAAGCCCTGGCTCAAATAGGTCTGCTATCTAGTACAAGCTAGCCTACTTCCCACATCCTCCATTTTGCGGTGTCTACGAGCTGTAATATTTTTTACGAGTAGGTGAATTTACCCAAGTCAAAGCATTCCAAAGCATGCAGCTGTTTGTTTATCTCAACTTTGTGTTTCAAACTTGTACCAAAATATCGTGAATCCTAAAATGAGTGGAGGCAAGTAGATAATAAACAAGTGTTCCCAATAACTACCAGTGCGTTTAAAACAGTCCATCCCTAAAATAAAAATTACTACTGGATTTTAGATAATAGATAACTTAAGAGTCCGGGGACATGCTAGTAGAAATCGTCCAAAAAGTCAATTAAATTAAGCTTAAGTGTCAAGTCTAGGACCTAGGCGCTTTAATCGCGAGAGTGGTAAGTGGACATCTCGATCCCAAAATGGAGGAGGTGTTTGCCCACTGAAGTTTCTGAAGTTTCTCGATACGAAAGTTCTCCGAGTGACGGTCGCTTCCAGGATAATGCAATGACAATTGGCGCAAAGAAGGAAGGGCGAGAAGCGAGAGGATGTCATTGACATTATCCCAACTGAACCACTCTAGAGTCAATCTTTCGAGCACTACGAAACGGATTTCAGTTTTAATGAGATCGAGTGCTTCGGAACCACGGGTGCAACTTAATTTTAGAGAGCGGAGTCTGGGACACTGTTTCGCTATGTGTCTGAGAAACACCATGTCCCTATTAGATCTCCAATCAACGATATGAAGGTGTTTAACATGACGCATGGACAAGTTGCTTATATCACCGAGAAAAGATAGATTAAAGGCTAGTGCTCGAATTGACTGTGCCCCGGCAAATATACCGACGCGGTTTGGGCTTTCGGCGACGCCATCTACCAATTTCAGTGTCCTAAGCAGTGGAAGAGGCCTCTCGACCCTGAGAGGGAAAGTGAACCACCCGCGATCGCATGCGTTGATCCAAACAACATAGCTCCAGCGATGGCATTGCATGACGAGTGTATCCACAACATGGACAGATTCGCGCACCTCCCAAATTTCCTCCTCTATGTGTTTGTCATTAATGTAGATTTGAAAGGAAAGTGGCAGCTGAGATGAGCGTGACAGACAGAGTTTAACCCAGTTATGCGTGGAGCGTGCATTGCGGGATGGCGCCAATATTACATTGAAGCGCGACCAGAGTTGAGGAGTAGAAAGGATGACACTCTGCCATTCTTTGCAAACCAGAGCGAGTGTTAAAAGTGACGAGCTGTCGTCAGCTGGAGGTGTGCAGTCGTAAAATTTATACTGCAGATACAGCCTATCCTGGTGTAGAAGGAATATCTTCACCAGAATGTCGGCAGGAAGACGGTGAATCGGGGATACTTGGAACCGGTAGACGGCCATGTACTGCGCTAGGTCGCTCTTTTTCTTCTTCAGACTCAGTACAAGCTCTTCGTAAAACAGGATCTCTCTGTCGCAGTCTATTATGTCTTTCTGAACATCCTGGATGATTCGGAATGTTTCTTCGGCTCCAAGCGTATTACGGATTTGGGCCGGGTACGAGGATTCCATGGAATTAGACCTTATACGAGGTCGGGACGACTCGTATCTCTGCGATACCATTTCTAATCGTGAAAAATATATCAGATAAAAAATCATTTAGATATATAAACATATCTTACGGTCTATCATGGCAGAGAAACTTGGACGGTTGCGCGAATTTGAAAATTGGCATTTACATGGCTGCATTTTATATGCCTAGTACAGCCCATCGACAGGGTATATTCAGACAAATATATCTACCTTGATATATCATGGTAGAAAGGCACTGAATGATGATGGTGGTAAAGCTCAGTGATGTTCTTCGCCGTGCGGGAGCGGTCGGCATGTGACGGCAAGTCACGCTTGTACGCGTCAGTCACGTTTTTTCCAACCATTGTTCTTGTTCCACAACACGCACTCACCAGACACTCTTCACGAGTGGGAAAATCGATATCGGACTATCCAAAGTGGGTATAATGGTTGATTTTAATCCGTGCGCTTTGACAAAAATGTGTATAAAAGGATCCCTTTGTAGCATCCTTGTTTCCCTCGTCCCCACCCCAGGACCTTTTCACGCGCCCGTTGACGCGTCCCGTAGTACGTGAGGAGTCCCCTTTACGTTCTGTGACTCATTTTTTGCCCCATAGATATAGAATTGCTTCTTGGTGGTCATCCACCCGTATCCTTCTGCAAATCGTAAATTAGTGCTTGCTGCCTCGAGCTCATCGTTCACTTACGTTGTTTTACAGGTCCACCACACCATTGCATGTCACCGTTTCCATATAATCACCACATAAATAACTTTGGACTGCCCTCCAAGCAGATTTCTCGCTCCCAGCTACAAACTAAAGCTTTACGACTTCAAGTACCACATCTATTTCACGACTCTCGTCGCCCGAAACGTCCTCGTCGTTTTCACTCTTTGCCTCATCGCTCACCCCTCGCAATCATCATCATGTCAAACGATCCCACCGACACCAGCAATAGTTTTTCTGACTCACAAAGTGGTGAATTCTTCCACAACACCATTGAGCTTCCCGTGGTCGTCAGAGATGAAACATTTTCCACAGACGATTCTACTTCTTGGATAGAAACTTCGAGATACATTGAAGTGCCGCCAGAGGGGTCTTCACAGTTTTCGGATGACGGTCCAGGCACCCCTGAAAACTCGAGGGACATCAACTTCCGGATCAACAGACGAGTAAACCCAGGTCAGTTTCTCAACAATATACATGTTATGAACTTTGGATTAATCAAAGGGTAGACTCTCCCTCGCAGCAGCGTTACCGTTACCGCGCAGCTAATAACAGCGGGTCGTCTGATATGGACCCAACCCAGGTTCATGGACACATATTGCATACAGGCTCGCCCAACAACAGTGGTGACTTTGTTGACGATGCTCCTAGTTTCTTAAACGACAGCGGCCATACCGCACCTATGGAATTGGCGTCGCAATTGTATGGAGATAATGTTTCCTTCGACCCTTCTCTAGTCGGAGTGTCTCGATTTGAACCTGGTACGTTGCACCTTGCAGAGCTTTTCTATCTAGTGCTAATACTTCCTTAGGCAACGACAGTGAATCTCGCTCTCGTGACATGAGTCAGACGCAGATCTATGGTCAGCCAGGAGATCTCAGCGGTGGGAACCAAACTGGGCTGCTTAGCTTCAAGAGTGCGGACGACAGCGGTGGTACTGCTGACATGAGTCTGCAAACAGAGAAGCAGTCGTCTCTTGACATTTCGATTGGTGACGTTTCGAGACCTTACATCGGTGCGTCGTCAGTCAATGAATTTTCTTCGTCAACTTATTCGCTTATAGGTGACACATCCGGCGCCAGCAATTCCAGTCGTGGTCGGGTCGAAGTCAAACGCCACGAGGGGAATCAAGCAACTACATCTGTCTCCAAACCCGTTCAGACTTCTACTAGTGCTGTGGCCGACGTAGGCTCTCGCAGAGGATCACAGACCTCCACTGCCGGAGCTCAGAGTGATCGTGAAAATGCGTCTCCTGGACAGGCAAACCGTAGTATGTTATTCCCCAACTCCTTACGCATATTATTTGTTTCTGACCACATTCTCAAAGGTAAACGTTCCGGAAGCGCAACCTCTCGCAAGACGCACAAAAGCAACCTCAGTGAATTCAGTGGTGAAATTGCAGGATATGATTTCTCCCAGACACTGTTCAATGCAAGAAATGCGCTATCTAATACGCAGAATCTGCTTGCAATTAGTGAGGCGACATTGAAGACGACGAGAGAGGACCTTAGCGAAACCAGGAACGACTTGAAAGAAGTGAGGAAGGAACTGAAAGAAGTAGCAGCCAAGTGGGAGGCGGAGAGGAAAGAGATCGCCTCTAAGTGGGAGGAAGATAGAAAGGAGGGGGCACAGAAATTGTGGACTAAGGAGGCTGAATGGAAGGAAGAAAAGAAGGAAATATCAGCGAAATGGGAGACCAGGGAAGCAGAGTGGAAGGAAGAAAAGAAGGAAATATCAGCAAAATGGGAGACCAGGGAAGTAGAGTGGAAGGAAGAAAAGAAGGAAATATCAGCAAAATGGGAGACTAGGGAAGCTGAGTGGAAAGAGGAAAGGAAAGAACTGAGAGACGACATCAAGGAGTTGAGGAGGCAATTGGACGAGCTGAGGAAATCTAGAGGGCAGTAATGTAAGTCCTTTAGGCGCTCGGCCTGCGGATTTGAGTGGAAGAGTATCTGTTCAGTAACTTTTTCTTTGCTGTCTCGCTTTCTTGAATGTTGTCAAACTATGTGCATGTACTTCTATCACAATCATGATATCTTTGGCTTTCTTTTCTATCTAGATCCAGCGAGGACTCTTCGCGTACACGCGTCGGACTTTTCTTCTCGCCTAACTGGAGTTCAGAATATCCTGGAGACCTTTTCAAGAAATGCCTTGCGATTCGGACCTTGATGTATCACTGGCCGGAGATTGCAAACAGTCTACGCTGATGTAGGGTGGCGCCTGACACTGTATAAATCAGTCACTAGTAACATGACTGGATCCAAGAATGCTGGGCTGACTCACTTCGTTCATCATACATTCACGTAGAAACGGTCATCTTTCGGGTTCAAATTTCCGTTTCGCTCCTGTCTGCCACTTTTACTTTTTGCATCTTGATGTTGATATAGCCATCATGAGACCTCCCCCTCGCACTCTCTGACTCGGAATAGCGATTTATCTCCTTCGGCATTGGACAGAGATACGTCAACCATGCCAGCATAAGTCGTGCCGTTTGAAGCCTTTGTTCTTCCCTGGATTTGGCCGCACAAGCCGGCGGTATCGTCCAGGTATGGATATAATAGTCAAATTCACTGGTTGTCATCTACTTCATCGGGTTTCTATCTTTAACCAGGGCTAGCCTGGGCTCTGTGGCTGATGACACAAGGCTCAAAATAGCCCTTCCTTCAGGACGCTACAAATCGTATGTGTGGCGAGTTTTTTGGGTTTCGAGCTGTCCGTCAACGGGTGATATCCCCCGTCGCCTAATGGATCGACAATCAACAATCATAATAAGGGCTTTTGGGTGCTTGACGTCAAAGTCTACGTCGTTCAAAATCAAGGCCCGGATTTTTTTAACGACAGTTCCATGTGCTCTCAGTGATGGTATGTGTTTTTGAATGACACGTCCTCCCGTGGTGGCTGACATCGCCTCTAGCCGACGCAGCGTAGCTTTCTATCTTACGTTCTACGAAGAGCATTGAGACCTGTGCAAGAAGGTCTACTCGTTGTTTACATAGCTCTCGTTAAAGTTTCAACTCAATACAGCTTTGAAGATTTCATTTCCACAGGTGTTCTTGCGATGTTCGGTAGTCGAGTCATATATTTTATCTGAACAAGACCTGCAACAGCTTCTCTAATAGACGCTGGTTGGAGATTGGCGAGAATATTCGATCCTTCTCACTTTCGGGTGGTACTCTGTCCTCACTGACTTATCGTTGAACAGGCCCAGGAACAAGAGAGTCTGGGCAATCAGGACAACTCACTCTTTCATTACCAACGTCCGGTTAGCCTCCGTAACTCATCCCGAATTTCTCGATTTGTCCCAAACTTGTCCCCTGGAATGGCGTGGTCTTGGGATCAATCAATTCAACGGTAACTTCATAGTTGACCGACAATCTTCTCTCGGCCCATTCATCGTCAAGGTTTGGTGATTCGATCTCATGACGACTTCGTGTGAGCAGGATGTCCTTTTCTCTTGCATTCAAGGCGAGTAGAACGGAGTGTAACAGGATAGAAAGCCTTGTTTTTTTTTGGAGGTCGATGACTAATTTACGAGGGTGTTGTCAGTCAAATATGAGCGCCCTTTTGTCTAGTCAGGGCACTGCGGCGCTAACCGTGCAGTCGAAGGAATCTTTGGCACACTCCACCCGTTGATCAGTGTCATTTTCGCTGAGTTTTGTAGAATGATGGTTTGAAGAAATCTTGGCATACATAATCTTGTTCCGTATTTGCGCGCGCATCATCCGAATTCTCCGATGGAGCTCCAAAGTTGCATTCTCGAATCTAAAATCCGCGCTGTGTGCTCTTGGTGGGAGTACAGACCGAGGTTTACGAGGGCTCTTCTTCAAAAATGCACAGGGCTTCGCCCCCACCAAAATTTGATTGGTAGAAATACTTCCGGACCTTACTTACGTCAATATTAACACTATTTACGGCGATGAAATCAAATGACTCTCGACCTGTATAATTTTACCATGCGCGTATTTGGATCGGGAGCCTGAGAACTTGCTTCTCTTCCCCCAACTCCCTGTCAAAGGTTCCATTCCTTGTCGTCCGCTGTTCCTCCATATGTTATGTTCTCGGGTCGTTTACCATTCTCTATCCTTTCCTTATCGTTTGTGATTCTCGTCGCGGGTGCAGAGGAGACGCTTTTGGGCAAGGTGCGTTTATAAAATGCTAAAGTTGAGCGCCTAGGCTGAAGGGAAGTGCTGTTGTGTGCTGTAGGTAGCGCAGAACAACTTGATCGTACGTGCTCGATCAAATTAAAATTCTTTCAACAATCTGAGTAACCGTATCTTTTGCTTCGGGAACAACAGAGAAATGAAGGAGGAGTTTTGACGCCCTGCAGCCTTAATTCGGTTAAATTTTTATCTTCCAGAGTGGCAAAAGGTTCGTGATTCCACAACGCCGCCCTGCAAACCCTAACTGAACGGTGTTTGTGCTGTTAACGCAGCACTAGGCGCAATCCGAGTAACAAGAGAATGCGAGTGGTACGGAGCAAGTTGTACCTCTCTTGATTCAGAATGCTTACACCCATCATTCCCGTAACCAGTGACAACGTCTACGCCAAGTGTTCATCGTCGAGTGACCACAAGATCCAGTTCAGTTCTTCGGGTTCCTGGAATAGCAAGGGCCTAGGATGGAATATAGCTCAAGTTGTGCATGTTGATCAGAACGAGGTAATTTCTTCCGACCTGAATGGGCCATCCAGACCTAGATATCGAAGAGCTATATTCGGTACGTTTAGAAGTCTGCTACACCTTTCCATTCACTCAACACCCTGTCCTATAGCTCGGGACGATGATGGAGATGGCCATGAATGGAATACGGTGCAACTCGTTACCCCCGTCATTGTTGGGGTAGCAGTTGCAGCTATCATGTTGACCCTCTTCATGTTTTACCGGCGCGGTTCGCTTTCATTTGCAGCTATCAAAGCTGTTCCGAGAAGCATTGGTGAATTTTTTGCTCGGATATCTCGGAATTGGTTTGGAATGCGCAAGGTCCGCACGGGCAAGAGAGATGAACGATGGGATATCAGCGGAGAGAACCTCGAATTGGCTCCTTCTCCAAGGTCAGACAGTCACTCCAGCGGTCATGTACGGCTTTCGTCGAGATCAGAAGTGTCTGACCATCTCGAGTTTCCCTCGGATCCACCACGTAAACCAACCATTTGGGTAATGCCCGGGAAGAATCTGTGGAAAAACTCGACGTTGGTGCAAAAGACGAGACGATTGATGCTAATGATTCCGTTACCGTGGAAGAATGCCATAGCACCTGTCAGGTCTACAGCACCACACCGGAAGTTTGAGATTGATTCGTCAAACAAGAGCACGAGAACTAATTCGACTCTGGCCAATTTTAGGAGAGGTGGATTTAGAACATCCGGAAGTCAAACAGTAACCACAGAATCAAGTGGTCCTTCTCATTATTCTCGTTTTGCTCACACCGATATACACGAGGCTATCGAAGAAGAGGATGAAGGGTCAGATATGAGCAGTGATCTTGGCTTGGGAACTAGAACATACGATGCGCTAGCACAGTTTGAGGATGATGATGATACAGAGCAGCTCATATCACCAGAAACTGCCAACTTTGATCCCGAGCAAGATGTGATGGTCATTGGAGATCGGGATTTTACTTTAGAGTCTGGTGACACCATTCGCAGCTCTAACCGGGTTCTCCCATCGTCCTATGGGGGATCTGTAGCAACACACTCACCTGTCGAACAACTAGTACGTCGTATCTCTGTCTCTATTTTTACTGCTGAATTGATGGACGCTTTGACAGTCATCAAGACAGCCTGTCCCGCCCGTGCCATCACTCCCGCTACCGGCCCAGACTGCTAGCCGGAGTCCTCCTGCTCCTCAGCATACAGCGCTACCCCCTGCACCCAAGTATCCTGCACCAGTTCCACCAGCTACATCACCTCGTTCTACACCTCGTTCCCCGCCTCGTCAACTACGTGAGCCTCCTTCCATTGAGCGTATTGTGCAGCAGCCTCCGGCCAGAACTATCGACTATTCTTCTATTCCACCTCCACCTCCACCCCCGCAACGAGTGTTTTCTCCTCCTCAGCCTATACTCTCTCCACCGCCTGTGTTTTCACCTCCGCCTGTTGTCTCGCCTCCGCCTCCGCCACCTTCGCAATTACCTTTACCTGACATTGAGCCTCCTACTCCTCTGTATACTCGTCGGCCGTCCGAGTCGACGCCGAATCTCCTCAGTCCTTATGAAGCTGACGGCCGTCTACTTCCTCAGCGATCGATGGAAAGCATAGCGAACCGATCTCTGCATACTCTGCACGAACGATCAGAGTCGTCAACATCTTCACTAACCATACCTCAAATGTCTTCCCCTCCTTACCGTTCATCGCCTCTTCCCCAGGAAATCAGAATAGCTCGTTCCGACTCGCCGCCGCCACCGATGACCCCACCCGCAGGTGCACTCTTGTTTTCTTCTTCTCCGAGCTATGGAGGAAGGCCGCTACCTCATCCTTCAGCATCTCCTCAAATGCAACACCGACGATTATTATCTGCCGAAGCTCCCGGTAATACGTTTTATTCGCTTGCCGAGCACAGTCAAAATGGAACTGGAAGCGATGCGTATCCTACCCCGCAATCTCATACGCGAAATTTATCGTCGGAAAGTATTGCTATGCAGCAACATAGTCAGGCGATGCTGTTTCCTGGACCTGTGAGAGCAGCTGGGTATATGCATGAGAGGAATATGTCATCTGATTCGATCAGTAGAAGGGGGTATGAAGCGAGGAATGAGTGAGTGGTGCTGTTATAAATGCTCTAGAGTGATACTGACGTTGACTAGGGAGTCATTTATTGCTTAATGTATGCTTGCGGTGACTTTTTTGTGCTTTCGCCTTGATTCAAAGTTTTGTTGTTGTTCTAATTTCTTGCTTACTATACACACACTATCTCTGCACGGACAATGTAAAGGGTAATGCTTTGAAAACAGCATTTGTATTATAGTATGGACAGTAGTAGAGTAGTAGGGTTGATTTTGAATAAAGACAGACTATTACGCGTAAACAGATGATAAACAAAGCGCAAGACTTTTTTCAATGACGACGACAACGTCGCCAGCAGTGAATGTCTGGCAAGCTCGCGCTGCTGCTCGGGCAAATGCAGCCAAATCAGACTCTTCATCGTCGACCGTAGCGTCCTCGTCGACATCCACGTCGACCACAACCTCTGTCTCGACCACCGTCTCTCTGCCCCTCATCAACGACACCGACCCTTTCATCGTGAAACCGCCCCCCAGAAATCGACCTCCACCGCCACTGGACGACGTTGACAACTGGCCCGAGGTGGGCAAGTCTTGCACGCCAAACGAGCCCAAAAAGCCCATCGCTGAATCGAGGAAATGTATGTTCGCGTCATGTGTGCGACCAGCTCTTGATCTGATGTCGACTGCTACAGCTGAAAAACCCAAGTCGAAATGGGTCTCTAATCCCTCACAAGAGAGAGCTGCTGATACAGCACCTCCTCGTCAACTCTCAAGCACTTCCTCTGGTTTCAACTCGAGTTCTCAATCTCGCTCTCACTCTAGGACACAGAGTCAGTCTGGTCCGTCCAAGGAAAAGGAAAGGCAGACGACAGACGAAAATGCGGGGCCCAATCATAGCCGGGCAGCCAACAGAGACAACTCGGCAGCAGCGGCACCCCAATCTCTCTCAGACCAACGTCCTCCTCTACCTTCTACCTACCATCATCCAAATCCACCTCCCCCGCGTTTCGCTTCAATATCGCATCATCAACCTCCACCCGTATATCCGCCTTATTTGCACACACCGCAATTTATGGACCCTACTTCCTCAGTCGTCAACAACGTTGTGAACGGTGTCAACGGGATGGGGTACTATTCCCATTCTCAATCTCACACTACAAGTCCGCATCCGCCTGGTCCACCACCATTACCACCACCTTCAATACACCATTCACATTCACACTCTTCATCGATGTCGATTCCTTATTCGTATCCGACGTATTATGATAACAGTGGCTACGACTATGCTACTGGCATGTGGGCTAGTCCTGGGCGATCCGTACCTGGATCTGGCGCTGCGTCCGGTGTAAATTCGGGATACCAAACACCGTTCTATGGTCCTGGACACGCAACATCCGGGAAACTCATGTTTGGAAGCATCGAGGGTGATACGGAGATCTCACGAGGTGTGAATGAGCGTGGGAGTACTGCTAAGAAGGGATGGGCTATCGGAGAAGGTGCTGGCAAGAGGAAGAAGAACAAAGGGAGGAAGGAGAATGTCGTTCCTGGAGCTTCGCGGAAAGGAAAAGGCAAAGCAGTAGCGGGTGTTGGCATGAGTGAGATTGTCAAAAAGAGCGTGGAAAAGGGAGACGGCAAGAAGGAAGAAAACAAACTAGTCTTTGGCACGACGAATTCATCGTCGACGAACGCGCCACCACCTCCATTCAAGCGGCCGATACATCTCCAAACACATCTACAACAGCTACCCCCTCTGACAGTCCCCGTTTTATCACCCATACCACCTTTACCCTCGATCCTTCCAACACCCATGTCTTCAGTCCCTATGCCTATACAACCTTTACAGTCCACTTACCCTCCGCCACAACATTCCTACTACGAGAACGTGTCACTAGATGACATGTCATGGATGCGACAACAGCAGCAGTTGCAGCAATATCCACCATCGATGGGAATCTTTGGTGGTCAAGTACCATCAGGTGTTCAGATGAACGGTGATCCAAATCTCGCAACTCGCGAAGGTACCGAGACACGAGAAGAAAAGATTAAAGAGGGTGAAACTGAAGGGCAGACAGACTCGGTCACCAAAAAGACCGACGAGGAAAATGTTGCCGTTCCTCCCTCTGCAACAACAGATGCCGAATTTGAAGTCCGAGATTTTGGTTATGGATTTGGTCGAAGCAGTGGAAGTGGCTATGCAGTGCAGGATGCTAGGGAAGGGATTGCTGCTCGTGAAAGGGAGAGGATGAAAGAACGCGAGGGTAGGCCGTACAGAGGAGGGGCAGCAGGAGAGCGGTCACCTGTGCAGACCAGTCCACGGTTTGCATCGCGAAACCTTCCTCCCGATGGGTTCCCCCCGCGTGGTCGGCGAGGCAGAGGTCGTGGATACCGTGGTGATAGGGGAGGAAGGGGTTGGTACGGTCGTGGGGGATACAACAACCACAATAATGGCCAGTTCAACTCGAATCGAGGTCATTATAGTGGTGGTGGTAGTGGTGGGCCTTTTAGCCCGCACAATCCTTACAGCCCACAAAACTCTAATGGACCTTATCCGCCATATGGCCAATGGGCAGGTCAACCAGGACAGTACAGTCAATACGGTCAATATGCTCAGGCTCCAGATCCTTCATTCACTCTAACCCCTCCTCCAGCGTTCCATCCGTTACCTATACCCGGAGATGGCGAAGGTGCCTTTTATCCCCCTTATTACAGCGGTCAAGCTCAACAACAACCACCTCTTCCACCATCACTCGTCAATGGACAACATTCACCTTCATCATCATCGAGTCCCCAAGTACCTCCTCAAGATGGTCCTGCTGCAACAGCAATGCAAGGCTCGCCAAATAGCCAACAGGAACGCCCTATCCAAGCTAACCCACATGCACCACCGCTGCCGACGCCGATAACTTTACTTTCTTTCCCGTTGGATCCTACGAGGTATTATCTTCTGGGACAGGTTGAGTATTATATGAGTCCGCAGAATATGGCGCAGGATTTGTTTTTGAGGCAAAATGCTAGTATTCTTGAACCGTGATTATCTAGAACAGTGTACTGATGTTACTTTTTACAGATGGACTCTCGCGGCTGGATACCCATAACCCTAATAGCATCCTTCAACCGGGTCAGGCAACTAACAACAGACGAAAATCTCGTCAAGCAAGCCATGGATTTGTCCAGCGTGGTCGAGGTACGAGGGGATGTTGTTAGGATTAGGGGGGAATGGGAGCGGTATGTTTTACCGGATGCACCGATTAGCAGAGTGGAGAGTGGAGAGAGCGTGAATATGAACGTTGCAGGGTATTATGGTGGTCCTCCGCCAATGATGGGTCCTGACGGGAGATGGTATGGGGATTACCAGTATCCTGGCTATCATCCTCAGCAGCAGCCACAAGTCGTACCGGATCAACAGCACGGCGAGATGATGAATGGGGAGATCCTGACCAAGGATGTCAATGGACAACCTTTACCGGTGCCGAATGGAGAAATCAGACAGGATCCTCCTACGTATGTCGATAGTGGCTTTGCAAACGAGGGAGTCGAGGAAGAAGAAGAGGAGGAGGAGGATGAAGAAGATGTAGTTTTTGTTTTGGGAAACCCAAAAGAAACGGGGATTCAAGGGACGGGGATTTCAGCGGGGATGTGGTCTCCAGATCGTAGATCATGATCTAAGCCCTGACCTTGTCTTCAAAAATGGTACGGTGTGTCGACGCCATGACTTGCATTATCCTCCCAAGCTTTGTAGACCATCTCGGTGCTCTGGTCACCTTCACTACCACTTTTCTCGCCACTTGCTGCGGCTGTATTCCTACGGGCCCATTTACCCCGTTGTTCTCGACTGTTTTTCCCTGTCATCGTTGTAATCGCGCTCTTCCCCTCGACTTTTTGCATGTGACTTTTTGTCTCGCTCCTCTCTGCTTCTGTTATCTGTATATCTAATACTGCCACACGCTCTTCGACTCTCCGACACCTCGACGGCGCCCGCCAAACTAACACCCCTTGTCTCTCGAACCAGGACCAGCCAGTATCTCTAACTCTATATCTGCTTGTCCTCTCATACTCATTTGTATACGCATCAGCTTTTTTCTTTCTGATCCACCTCATTAACTTGACACCTGCACATACCATTTCCTAGCATGTTATATATATTCTCATACACTCATACAACGTACATACAGACACCTTTCCTTCTTGCTCCTCCACTTCTTTGGGCAACCTTGGCTTTTTTGGCTTTTAGCTTTTCGTGCTTGTGAACGCTTCGTTCCTTCGAGTCTTTTTGCGCCATCCTGTCACTTCTACCTGTACCTCTCCTCTCTCCCGCTCCATCTCTCCAGCGCTTTAGCTGTCAGTTATAGCTTGCTTTTCGCGACATCGTAACTGTTTCGTCAAGCCTCCGCAGTTCTTGTCAAAACACATGTTCTACTCTCTGTAGCTATAGATCTGTGTTTTGCCTTGGATAACCAACTATACATTGTACTATGTAAGGGAATGTTGATGATTCCCTCGCAAATTTACACATACTGCAAGTGATACACGAAATATCTAACCTACTAGCGCGAACAATGACTCTAGTAATCATCTCCGCGGCTCACGACTTCCTTTACATTTGGTCGGAGTAAGATCGTATGCTCCTGTATGATACAAAAAGATCAGCAAATGTTCAAAAATCTTTGTGATATGGAGATACTCACAAATTGCGCAGTCATAGAACCTGGTAGGTCAAACAAAGGCGGAACGTCCTGCAGAATGCCTTTGGATACCAAGTGGTTGAGCTTTGTGGTTGACAGCATTTAGTGTGTGGATAGAACGGTCATGCTGAACTGATCACTCACTGCAAAGAGATAATCCTTTGCGCCAGCGCGCTCGAGATATCGTCGACAGAAGGGTAGGGTTCCAAAATTTTGATTGATTAATTTGAGTAGGGACTGTGCTGAAGTCAGTCTGTGAACCAGTACATGTTGTCAGTCTAGTAGAAAACACTGCATAGTTGAAGACCATACCGCAGAGGTACTTGAGATGCAGTAACATCTCGCATGTAGTGAGAAGTTTCTCTCTTTGAGCCTATAAGCTTCTGCTCGTCTTGAAAATCATCTAACTTACCCCATCAACAGTGTAACCTTTGGATAGACAGAACATGAGTTTTGAGCTAGCATGTAGTAGAAGCGGTGACCTACCTCGACCCGTTGATCCAAATGTTTCAATAGCAAAGTATTCACCTTCCTCCATCTTTGTCTGATCGTCGTTCTTCACCAAGCATACAGATTTACCCTGGGGTCCTCCGTGTATCATGTAAGGTTTAATTGAGTGACCACTAAGATTTGATATAGGTTTGACTGCGAGGTTTATCGTTAGGATTACTGAGACATGGGTATCATACTCACCTGGGTAGACCTTTCCGTCAACTTCTACCTCGTACGATTCCATGGTTTCTTGGATGGCGGCTGCGATTTCGCCTAGTCTGGCATCAATCCCAGATTCCTGAGCCAAGTTAATGAGATGCAGCAACGCAAAAGGATTACGCACCCTGATTCCGGTGTTCGTCGCAGCTTTGACGGCTTCCAACAAGTTGTCGTATGTAGGCTCAAAATTGAGTGTAAACGCAGAGTCGGTGATACGACCCTTGACGTGCACCCCGATATCGACCTTGAGAACGTCGCCTTTCTGAAGGACTGGTTCTTTGTCAGACCAAAGTAGCTGTTTTCCGTGATATGTGCTGCGTACCTCTCGTATCACCCGGGTTCGGCGTGTAATGGGCTGCACATTCGTTTATGCTCAAGCCTGTCGGAAATCCAATACCAGCTTCAAACCCATTCTCTTCTACGAGTGCCCTAACACCATCCTCGATGTGATTGGCAATTTCCGTCATTGTCATGCCTGGCCTGATAAACTTGCGAGCATTCTGCCTGACCAAACGGTGGACTTCTGCTCCTTTGCGAATGTTTTCATATGTCGTTTCCGGGTCTTCGTACATGACACGGTCCAGGTGCCGTTTTTCTTCAGAGGTTGTGCGCCAGTTATTGCTACAGATGATCAGAAGTTGCTGGGGACGAGAAACCGATGCTACAACGTACTCATCCTTGTATTCCACAATCTCGCCTTCGGGATATTTTCCATTTGGAAAGAACTTGGACAGGCCTATTCTGGGTGGGTCAGTTTGGACAGGTTTTTTCTTCTTTGGTTTCTTCTTTTTCTTTTTCTTTGCTGCTCCTTCTAGATACCACAGCAGATGTCAACCTCGAGATGACGTGTCGCCGACAAATTGCTTACCGCTAGCACTCGCATCCACCTTATCTCCAGTGTCAGACTCTGCCTCATCTACTTCGTCCAGTTTGTGCTCTTCGCGGCTGTCTTCGTGTTCTGTAGCTTGGTTCATCGATGAAGACTGGTAAAATCAATCACGTAAAGAGATGAGTGAGCAATAGCATTCATCAAGTTCCCGTGCACAATGTCAACAGTGGGGCACAACACTCCGTAAGGACAAATAACTCGAGCTACAATCTTAGATCTACTGCAATTAAGCGGCCCAAACCCGCATATGGTTTATCCAAACTCGCGCAAGGTCCAGATTGACAAACTACTTGGACTTCCTGGATTACCGGGACGCGGACCGTTACAGAGTAGTATATTTACTACCTCCTGCAGAACCACCTTCATTCATCACTCAATGGGTGTGTCCATTACTGCAAGTGTGCTTGCCATAGTAATATGTGTTGTGATTTTCTTTTCACGGCGACGACGACAAAGGCTACCACCAGGGCCCCCTGGCTATCCTATTATAGGTAACTACTAAATTTCAGTGATAGACGGAGAAAGGTTAAACATCAAACAGGTAATATGCTCGACATGCCTGCGCACGACAGTCAGACATGGTTGACTTTCGCAGACTGGGGTGAAAAATATGGTGAACTCTTGCCTTCCTCTCCCCCCAAGTTCTAATTTCCGTGCAGATGATATATCTTCCATCACTATATTTGGACAGACGATTGTCGTTCTAAACTCGGTCGATGCTGCGAATGAGATGCTGGCAGTCAAAAGTGCCATATACTCAGACAGACCGCGTAAGGTTCTATACCTCGATTTACTACTGTGTTTGTACTTACGTTCATCTCGTAGAACTTGTCTTGACAGGGGAGCTGGGGGGTTGGAACCAAGCCATTGGTGCCTCGAAGTATAACAATCGATGGCAAAAGATGCGCAAACTCTTCCACAGCGCCATAGGAACTCCGGCAGCAAACAAACGATTCGACTCTGGCAAGGAAAAAGAGGCACAAAGATTAATGAGGAATATCTTGAGAGATCCAGAGCACGTATTGGATCATTTACGACTGTACGTAAAGCTTGAGTCCCATAGTTTGTATTCGTTCTCATCCATTATCCATTGACAGCACTGCTGGCGCCACCATGCTTCGCGATACTTATGGTTACGAAGTGATAGATGAGAACAATGACCCCGTCATTAATATTGCTACCGAGGCCCTCAACCAGTTTTCTCGTACTACTACACCACCGTATTACATGGTGGAATTCATTCCTGCGCGTATGTGTCTTGTGTGTGCCGGTTTTTTAGAAGGACTCAAGTTCGAATAGTCAAATATTTACCTGTCTGGTTTCCTGGCGCCTATTTCAGACGGCTGGGAGTTCAAATCAAAGCTACCCTTGAAATCATGGCGCAGTTACCTTTCGACTTCACGAAGAAAGACATTGTAAGTACACCTCTCCGTCGTTGTACTTGAAACTGATCTTTATTACAGGCTCAAGGGACTGCG
Source organism: Stygiomarasmius scandens (assembly GCA_037954225.1). Classification (NCBI taxonomy): domain Eukaryota; kingdom Fungi; phylum Basidiomycota; class Agaricomycetes; order Agaricales; family Campanellaceae; genus Stygiomarasmius; species Stygiomarasmius scandens. Next base: position 78,676 of record JBANRG010000020.1, read on the forward strand.
CCACATTCTTTCGTTTCTGGTCTACTAGAGTCTCACCCGGAAGAGGAGATAATAATCAAGTGGACGGCCAAGAGTCTTTATTCGTATGTTGCACATTTTTGCTTTTCGCATATATTTTGATTCTCGACGATAAGTGGAGCATCCGACACCGTACGTGGCTCATACTTTCGATGATTTTCGATAGTTCAAGTTTGTTACAGAGCGTCTCAGCAATCTACGCTGGAATGCTTGCCATGATTCTTTACCCAGACGCTGCCGAGAGGGCTCGCGCAGAAATCGATAGCGTGGTTGGATCCGATCGGTTGCCATCTTTCTCTGACCGGCCCCACCTTCCCTATGTGAACGCATTCATTAAAGAGGTAGATCTCCTTAAGGCTTTGGAACTAACCTGATTGTTCTCGTCCCAGTTGCTCAGATGGAATAGTGTGACGCCTTTGGGTAAGTTCGCTTCGCAAGCTCCTATGGCCTAGAAAACATATACGATTCACACACTAGGAGGTCCGCACCGTTCGACCCAGCATGATGTCCACAAGGGGTATTATATCCCGAAAGGTTCCATTATTCTCACCAATATCTGGTATAGTGATTTCTTTTGATTTCAAAACATCGCAACTTGATCTGACGGACCACGTATTGACTAGGAAAATGTCGCATGATCCAAACAGGTACAAGGATCCAATGAAGTTCAATCCAGATAGACACTTGGGACCTAATGCTGAAGCCGACCCCATGGAATTTGTTTTCGGCTTTGGACGGTGAACAGTGGCGTATTTCGTGTCTCTATCCATACTGAGATTGTGTTTTCCCTTAGACGCAGCTGCCCTGGAATCTGGTTCGCGGATGCAGCAATCTACATCGGAATCTCCATGTTTCTTGCCATCTTCACTGTTACGAGAGCTATTGATCCAACGACCGGCGAATGCATAACCCCTGTTTATGACCCACAACCAGGTACCGTAAGGTACGGAAGTGCTTGTTTCTTACGTTTCACGACTGCTGACGACCTAAATAAAGCCACCCCACTCCTTGCAAAATGAGTATAAAGTGTCGTAACGAGAAAGCTGCAGCTTTAGTTATGCAAACGGAATAATGGACACGCTAAAGCTTAGTACATCTACGGAAATATAAATTTTTGGATTGATTTAAAGACCTTGACTACAATGCAGAAATTTGAAAGCTTCAGAAATACGCCAATAAAGCTAAATGAAGAATCATTCGGATAGTTTCCGTGTGAGACCTAGTACGAACATGACCAAACGCGCAGTTTACAAGTCGGAGCTTTGGTGGGCGTGGGTGCTCATATCTCAGGCAATACCGTTTTCGTCCGGGATCATGGTGTAATGATAGACAGCTTTAACTTGTATGGACAATTGAAGTACACATTTCACTTTCAGAACATTACAAACCTTCTATATCTTGCTGAGTCAACGATTCTATCACAGCAGAAAGGGGTTTGGACTGTGAAATGGGATGGGATACTGCCCGTAATCAAGTGGCGTCAGGGAGAAGTTCCTCAGAATTGGAACGGTTGATACACTAACTTGACTGGGCGCTAGCTATACTCGTCATTGATGCCGACAGGATCGACAGGCCTTCCACATTAGCATCGATAATATCGAACGTAGCTAACGCGGCAGTAAGCCACAACATCTCACAGACAAAACCTTAGAGAATGGTCGGTTCAAAAAGCATCAAGTCGTGTTTACTTTTTCCGGGGTAAATGTGGCGTCTGGAAACTTAAAAGGTTCAACGTAAGATAGGACAATAATATCCCCGACTCCGACGAAGGAGGACCTCGAATCAAACCTGTATCCCGAGATTTTCTCTGTTCTCACGTAGCTTGTGGATTACTACACCTCCGACTGCGACTTTTTCGCCCAGCCACGTTCAGAATGATAGGATATTTCTAAAATTGCGATGAGAAAAGACATTCAATTTTCTTGAAATAATATATGTCAACTCAGACCTATCACACCAGAGATGTGATACAAGAAAGGCTACTGACGTTATCAATCGCAGCTTATTTGCAAACTTTAAGAGGTTTCCTTTTGAATTCTATCACCTTATAGGGGATAAGCATATCATGACCTCTGCGTACTTGGTCTTAGCTACTTATCTGTATGCACCAATGCAAAAATTTCGCTTATCTACACTGAACCCAGACTCAGATTCTTTGGTATTCCTTCCCTTTTTAATGACTATACTTCCGCATTGGAGTCGGGCCTGATGCCCTTATGGCCCCCTAACAATGGGAATAGCGCTAATGTGAGAATTTGTATACCTGAACGTGATTGTCTACACGTAGTTGTTGAGCAAGGGTAGATAATAAGGCGTTCAGGGACAGGTCTCAAGTAGGCATCATTTTTCATGTGGATCGCATCCCACCAACTAAAACGCTTAAAAATTGGCGCTGGAGATATTGGGCAGATAAAGAGCTTGAATTTGCATGGACATTTGAACTACACAATTCACATTCAGAACATTAAAATTCTTCCATATCTTCTCGAATTAGTGATTCCGCAATAGCAGAGCGAGGTTTGAAAGTGACCGCAAAATAGGGTGGCATACTGCTCAGAATGAAGTAGCCTTAGCAAGAGGTTTTTCATTAGAGCGGCTGACGCACTAACCTGACTGGGCGCTGGCTGTACTTATCATTGATGCAGACGGGATCGACAGGTCTTCCATCGGCATCGGTAGGATCGACGATATCGAATGTAGCTAACAGAGATGCAGCTGTAAGCCACAACATCTCACGGGCAAGGTCTGGGGAAACAACGGGTTAAAAAAAACTGTCAGGTTTTGGATCAAGTCATCACCTTTTCCAGGACAGATTCGACGTCCCCATCCAAACGCAGTATCATAAAGGTAAAATTCTTTGGTGGTATTCACTTTTCCTTCACAATCAAGGAATCTTTCTGGATCAAATTCCTCGACGTTCGAACCATAAATCGTTTCATCCCGAAGAAGCGCCCAGAGGTTTCCAAACACCATTGTTCCTGAGGTGTGCTGAATTCACGCAACCTCCGAGTCAATACAGTCTAGAAGAAGCATACCTTTAGGAATAAAACGACCCTGATAAACATCATCCGTTCTTGTTACGTGCGGTACACCAAGAGGCGTAATGGGGCTGTAACGGAAGATTTCATTGACGATAGCATCGATGTAAGGGATAGTGCCATAGTCTTTGAAAGTAGGAAGTCGACCATTCAGTTCGTTGTCTAGAATTGCTTGACCTTTTCGTTGAACTTCCGGGTGAAGAGCAATGATTAGCACATAAGACCAGATAGCTGCATTTGTCTTGAGCAAATGAGTGCAGAGTCAAAAAAAAAAGCCTGAATGGAGCCCACGGTGTCTGCAGCACCAAGATATACGTTTCCCAGGCTAGCCGCCAATTCTTCCATTTTTTGATTTTTAACTTCGGAAGACTCAGATCCGGACTGAATTGCGTCGATGAAGTGGGCTGCTAGTGATGGCTTGGCTGTTCCTTTAGCCTAAAAAAGTTATATGCGCTCGTAAAGCTACAAGGAATCTGAAAATAGGCAGAGAAACGTACCATCTGGTCCTGAACATGCTGAAATGGCAGTTCTCGAGCATCTGCGAAATCTTGACGGGCCTCCAAAGCAGTCTTCTTGAATGTAATCCCCGGAAACCACGTAGGGAGATGCTTGAGCCAAGGGAACACATCAGCTTTACATGGAATCCTTGTAAGTTTGTGGTAAGTATCAGAAAATGTTGCTTTATAGCTACCAATGTATTGGTCTCTTTGATTTGATTCTGATACCAGAATAACCAGATTATTACTGCGTTTAATGTAGGGTTCTTCTGCTGATTCCGGAATGATACCATACGAGGAGGACAGGATAAAGTCACCCGTCATTCTATAAACGTTGTAAGCTGGTCATAAACGGACCAAGTTGGATAGAATTTGAGGTACTCACAGTCGAAAATGTTTATCGTACTCTGGCGTCCCATCGAGTAGGCGGCGAAGGAGGCGTCGGACAGCCTGTAACTGGTTAGGCCGAACAATTTGTTTTGTGTTTGTAAGTTGATGGAAGATCTTGCGGGTCACTGTATTATTCCATGAGAAACCTGAAAGCTCACAAAAAGAGGCAGCACCTTTGAAACGTTCATTGTATTTCATGAAAGGCAAAAGCCAGTCTCCACCCATCCTGTGAGAATAGAATAGCATCGGAATGAGAACAGAGGATGAAAATGACATGCTTCTTACATCTCATTCAGCATTACTGCCCGCGGTCTGGTTGAGCATCAAAGATTAGAGCGTATTACAACGGATTAGAACGTATGGTCCTCCCTATCAGTGTAAATGTTGGAACGTTTCACCAAAAGTTCTTGTACATCTTTAACATGATTGAAAACGAGCATTGATGCTCCAGGAATCTGAAGACTGACTGCTGGGGAACCTGAAGGACACCAAAACTCGAAAAAGTCCAATGAATTAAGGGCATATCAGACTGACCGAATTGTTGACCCCAATCACGAAAAGCCCTTCCAGGATGTTTCAAGAGAGGTTGAGTAGACCGAAGATCCAATAAGTTCCCTAGAATTGGCCATTTAGGTGGACCCGGATAAGTGATACTCTTGTTTTGTTTGGAGGAGAGGACTCTGAAAATAAGATAGAGAACTACAAAGCCAGAAAACGCTCGCAATGCTAATCCAGTGATATCAGACATGATGAACTGGCAGTGTGTGTTCAGGTCTGAGTCGGTTTTTATTTCAATGAGTGGAAATCAGTTTAGCAATCCGAATCTTGCTAAGATCGACATTGAAGAGGTAACTCCATAGAACTTCCAAATGGATCAAGATTTCGAAGGTCTTAGATATGCGCGGCGCTAGTTGAACATACAGAACCACGGGTATATGATAACCCGGGAGCAAGAAATGACCGGAAGCGAAAAAATCGGAATTTTTGAGTACTATCGTTCTCTTGACGTGCACTATCTATAGTTCTCGACATTCAAGTTTTGTCAGGGAGATGATTTAATTGCTTTGCACATACCAAAGTAGTCATTATATCTACTTGTTTCAACAAATCTCAGCCCACCTAAGGGCCGCAGAGATCATTTGTAGTCTTTTAGTCTTTATGAGTTTACAGCTTCTAGATTTCTGAGAATGTCCAGCTCAGGTCTATTGAATGTCATACATCCTAAGTTAATTCTCCGGTCCGTACTTTATTTTTGCACAAAGTGAACCTACTTAATCTCACTGTACGCATCAAATCTTCCAGAGTTATTTTATCTTAATGAGAATATTTCAGAGGAAAAAGATGGTCAACAGAAAAAATGGTTGAGAACCCCTCCAGAAGAAACTAGTTATAATCCCGATGTTTATCGATTGAGACTGACTTACGATTTGTACCTCGAGATCTACCCCACTCATCTGAGTTGGCTACTTCAAATTTTTACTTCTCCCGTCTAACCTTAGAAGGGCATTTATGACAGCTCTCAAAGAAAGCGGGAAAATGGCCTTTATGTCACTTTTTCAGTTTTTCCGACAATTCTGTATGTAGATTGTGAAATTAGTATGCAACTGGAATTCTGCCAGTGAACTCACGTCCGATCTGGACGGGACCCACAGAGTGTCGAACCAACTCAAGCCTCCGGCATCTAATATATACGAATGTCAGAGATTACTTAACTAAGGTTCGAAGTCGATCCGAAAATCCCGATCCAGACATGCAACCTGTTGTGATACTGTCTGTTTCTTCAGGGTCGTAAGCATCCAATGTCCAATGGCATCAATAAATATTCCCAAGCTACTTGAGATTTATAGCATCTCATTTACAAAGGGCCTTCCCACCAGATACTTTTGTTGCGGTGGTACTTTCCTATGTATTTTTCAATCATCTTGGTGACCCATCGCATATTTCTCCGGCTTATGTCTGATATCTACTCTATTTTTCTCTTCACCAAGAGTGATACAATTCTGGTAGTTTTCCCGATGGTGCGTTTCAGTGATTGATTTCTACAATAGAGGTCACTTATGAAATTTAAGATGACGGTAGGACTAGTGCTGGCTGGTCCGACAGACTGGAAATCATTCATCGTAGCGTTCATATGGCTAGAATTGCATTTGCTTGCATTCGATGTGCGTTTTTCCGTCCTTTCCCTAATGCTTACAACTATTGACATTTTGCCTAGGTAAAGAATCAGGTTCGTCTAGCCAGACTTCTTACTATATCTCCCTGGAAAGTAATTGTCAGTTACCTCTAGCTAGTTGGCATCGAAGAAGATAGAATCTGCAAACCATATCGGCCATTCCCTTCGGGTCGAGTTTCCGTCGATGGCGGTCGAGCGTTATATATGATAACGATCGCCACCTCACTTTTGTTGAGTGTCCGCCATGATTTAGTAATTGTTAGCCTGGTGTATTTTTGTGCAACAACACTGTACAATGAGTTTGGATTTTCGGCCAGTCCGTTGCTCAAAAGCCCAATCGGTGCTGTAGGGTACATGTGTTATTGCTGGGGAACAACATACATCATTGGTATCGTCCTTTCGTCCTGGCACATTGCTGTTTGCTTCTACCCGAGTATATAGGACATCACCAACCTTTAAGTAATACTTCTATGAATGCCATTCTGGCTAGTGGGTTGATTTTTTCTCTCACTGTAAGTGTGATTATACTTTCTTTAAAGTAACTGACAACAACTTTTCATAAAGGGGCACGCTCAAGACTTTCGTGATCGTTCCGGCGACGCGCTCTTGGGTCGTCGTACGATTCCTCTCATTCTTCCCCAGACCATAGCTCGCTGGTCACTGATACTGGCTATGTCCGGACTCACACTCGGACTCATCAAGCTTTGGGAACCTCCTGTACTTGTTGCCGCTCTTTTTGGGCTTCTGGGCGTCATCACCTCGGCCAAATTCGCCATTGATTACTCGGAGGAACAAGATCGCAAAACATTTCGCTGGTATGAAGTAAGTGGCTATATCCTGTGTACTGCCTTTCCTCATAGCATAACCCTGACAGTTATGGCTCATTATGGCACACTTTTTGCCCCTCTTCGAACGATTCTCGAATGAAGATGTTGCAGTCTCTCGTCCGATCCGAGTAATGTTGATGGGAAATTATAGATTTTTCGAGTCAATCTTTTGATTTGACTTTATAGAGCTTAGTTACTCACAGGTTGTACAAGCATGGTGAAATGATAATCAGGATCACTTCACGGACAGATGTGTGAAAAAACTCTCTCTCGGTCCCAAATGTAAACGCTTGAGAAGCGGTCCGAAAGCAGTGTAAATTTGAACCAGGCCAAAGTTGAATAAGTAAACGTAAAGTCCAGCTTACAAAGTTCGGTTCAAGGCTGAGGGAATTTCGGCCTGAACCGGGCTTTCCATACACTATTTCCTGGGTATCTTCTAGTAACACTTCCTTAATCTTCCACGACAATTTTGAGAGCATTTCAAGGCTTGCTTGTTGATAGTACAAAGGACCTATACCCACTGGACTACAGCTTCGACGAATTGCTAACAGGAAGACTTTTCGACAGGACTGTTAGCAGTACTCCAAACTTGAATACTATTATACTTGCCAGTTAGAGGAGAAACAATTGTATCCCCAAAATTGGATGTCTTTTCTCATGCTTTCGAAATGGTTTATCATTTTGAGCACAACTGACGAAAGAGTCGCAATCCGAGGTGTAGTAATCAACTGGCTAAGATAACGTGGTGTGAGAACGGAGAAATTCTCGGAATACTGGTTTGATTCGAGGTCCTCCTTCGTCGGAATCGGGGATATCATGTTTGGCTTGCTAAACAATACTATGCGAAGCGGTTAGTCGCCGCGAGCCTACTTTCAAACAATCAACTCTCTACACATCGAGTTCTTGTACGGATGTCATCCACCAACAACCTACCGACCAACGATAAGCTTGATGCGCTCGTGGTGGGCGCAGGCTTTAGCGGTTTATACCAACTATACCAACTTCGCAAACTCGGCTACTCTGTAAAGCTGTTTGAATCCGGCAGTGATGTGGGAGGGGTCTGGTATTGGAACTGCTACCCGGGTGCTCGCGTGGATTCAGAGACACCTTCGTACGAATATTCCCTGCCGGAGCTGTGGAAGGAATGGAGGTGGACACAGCGTTTTCCCGATCGGAACGAGTTGTATTCTTACTTCCAGTACGTCGCGGAAAAGCTCGACTTGAAGAAGGACATCGCTTTCAACACCCGCGTAACTGCTGCTCGATTCGACCCTAATACGGACCGTTGGACCGTGACCACCGAGCAGGATACAGTCGTTTATTCTAGCTTTCTTCTTCTTGCTGTGGGGTCCGCATCCAAACCTTACATCCCAGACTTCCCTGGTCTAGACAAGTTCCAGGGGATCTTGCACCATACAGCCAACTGGCCCCAGGACGGGGTCGATATGGAAGGAAAGCGAGTTGGTGTTATCGGAACGGGCTCGACCGCTGTACAGTTTATTTCGGAGATTGGCCCCAAAGTTAAACATCTCACAGTGTTTCAACGTTTACCTGCAGTTGTATTGCCCAAAGTTAACTCGAAAGTTGACGATGAGAAACATGCGAGGATGAGAGAGCTCTCTCCATTAATTTACCGTCACCGTAAACAGACAGCGAGTGAGTTCATAATAACTCCCTTTATACTGGTATTGATTCCTCAATGCATTCGTGGTGACGCAGGTGGACATACCGTTCGATCCTTTCCACAAGATACCTTCTCCGTCTCATCTGAAGAACGTCAGTTAATGTGGGAAGAGCTTTGGAGTCGTGGGGGTCTCAACTTCTGTGGTGAAAATTACAGAGACGTGATGATCGACCAAGGAGCCAACGACGAGGTTTATGCATTCTGGAGAAACAAGATTCGGGCGAAGCTCAACGATCCGGTGATGCAGGAGAAGCTCGCACCTCGGGTTGCACCCTATCCGTTCGCAGCAAAGAAACCTATAATGGATGATAGTTATTATAAGGTTTTAAACCAGTCTAATGTTGATCTCATCGACGTTCGAAAAATGCTTATTCAAGGGATCACCAGTAAAGGTGTTCTTACCAGTGATATCGAGTACGAAGTCGATATCCTCGTCATAGCATGTGGATTTGATGGCGCCACAGGAAGTATCACCCAGATCGATATACGAGGGCTGGATGGTACTTCAATCAAAGATAAATGGACCAAAGGTGTATACACTAACCTTGGCATGATGGCAGCAAATTTCCCCAATAGTGAGTCTCCCTTTCTTTGTGCAAAGTAAATGTTGACACCGCACGATAGTGTTCATCATTCATGGCCCCCAGTCTCCGAGTATACTGTCTAACGCACCTACTTGCATTGTATGCCAAAGCTGTCTGGTTTACGTGATATTTCTTATCGTTTTCTGCAGGAAATACAATGCGACTGGATCACAAATTGCATAGAATACTTGAAAAACAACAGAATCACTCGCATTGAAGTCACTCGCGAAGCCGAAGATGAATGGCGTGATCTCGTCATGAGTGTCGCTGGTGGTACCCTTTTTTCCAAGGCAGAATCTTGGTGGAATGGCGCAAACATTCCAGGAAAACCGGTGGAGCCCTTGTACTTTGCTGGAGGGATTCCCTACTACGATTCGATACTTCAGGAACAGGAGAAGAATGGGTACGCAGACTTCAATCTGTCGAGTCACGGTCAGACTGCCACGACCAATTTTGAGAACAAGTACAGCGCTAACCTATGAACCAGCGGAATTTAGTCGAATTTTGCCTTCTTGTTGATAAGCTTGTATATTACTATAGTCGCTATGTTTAGGGGTATGCATGATAAAGTTGTAGACGAAACAAAAATTTTGATATAACAGTGTAAAAGTCTCACGGCTCTGTTATTGCTGGGAAGCACATCCCCGAATGACGCCTCTTGAACGTTGGCCTTTGAGTTTCAGGAATGTGGGCTATCTTGGCTAGTACAACCGCATTCTTGATACTTTGTGTGATGTATGTACGCATCAACGACAATGCTCTGACGCGAGTCCCTTCAAGGATACAAGCAGTGTCGCCGACCAGATGGACGAGGGAACAGTTTGCGCAGGTCTCCAAGAAGATGTCAGATTCTCCCATTTCCGTAAAGCAGAATCTTCCACCCAGGACTGGTAGACGATACATTGTTACAGGAGGTGTGAGTACTGCTTTGTTGTTGCACGAGGTTGTAACTGACTGTCGGGCTCATGCCAGTCCGGGTTCCTTGGTGGATGGATTATCCAACAGCTTTTGGAACGAGGAGAAATTCCGGAGAACATTCGCAACATTGATATCCGGCCTTCAAATCGCCGAGACTTTGCTTCTGGTCCTGCCAGCAAAGTTGCTTTCACTCCTGTTGACCTTACCAATGCTGAGCAAGTTAAGGCTGCGTTCAGCGCGCCTTGGCCTAAGATAGATAGCAATCAACCCGAACCCGAAATCACTGTATTCCACACTGCTGCCATCATCCGTTTCTACGAACGACATCCTTCCTTGGTTCCGCTTTCTGCCAAAGTCAACGTTGACGGCACTCGGAATGTCATCGATGCCGCACTTGCTGTTGGTGCAAGTACACTTGTATCTACTTCTTCCACATCTGTCGTCGAGTATGCCTCGCGTATGTGGTTATGGCCATGGGAGAAGGAGCCAAAGCATTTTGTCACGGTTGTTAGGGACGACTCGCCCTTACCGAAGAGAATTGAAGACTTCATCTCGGTATATTGCTATACCAAGCTGGAGGGGGAGAATCTGGTCAAGGCAGCTGACAAAAAGGTTGGGTTAAATGGAAAGGTTATGCGCACTGGAACTCTTCGTCCAGGAAGCACAATTTATGGGCCTGGTGCAGATTCCTTCGAATACTTCATTCAACAGGGAGGCTCACCGAGCTTCTTCACGAATATTATTCAAAGTTATATCTATGTGGAAAACTGTGCCCAAGCACATCTTTGCTACGAGCACCGCTTGGTCGAGCTGCTGCAAGGTAGCAGTAACCCGGACATTGGTGGTCAGGCGTATACGGTGACAGATCCGGGACCGCCCCCGATGTGGGCGGATGCCTACGCTGCTATTAAATACTTTAATGGCAAATTCAAGGTCACTTCGATATCGCCGACACTGCTGCTTTTACTCGCGCATTTCAACGAGGTGTACTACCTTACCAGACGCTTTTTGTGTTTTTCGAAGCTTCCATTGCTGTCAATTATCGGAAATATATTGCCTCAGCTCTCGGGCAACTTACTCAACTTGCAGCCTTCCACGCTCGGCCTTGCAATCCTACACACGTTTGTGGACGATTCTCGGGCAAGGCTTCCGCCTGAGAAAGGCGGTCTGGGATATAACGGCATGTATACCACATTGGAAGGGATGTATCGTTGCTGCGACGAATTTAAACGGAATGGAAGCCTTAGGACAAATTTTTCGAAGACTGGATTTGGGCATGGTAAATAAGGACTCCAAGGGCATAAGGATACCCATCAAGTTTTTTTTGGAAGTGTCATGCTTGTGTCATACCTATTAATGTACTCTTACTATCCATTTGCCTTCCCGCAAAACTGTGTCCATACCCCTCATCCTCACCAAGGGCCATCTGATAATGATATCGGCCACTATTGTCATTTGCACACCCCCAACTTTGTGCTATTGGTTCATGGAGCGGTGCCACTATCTCTGATGATATTATTACCGTGATAAATGACTTGAGATGATAAGGATGACTTTATTCCAGAAATAAAACCAGTAACCAGCGGCTTCAGGTAGGCTGATTGTCGCTTTTCGCCACTATCAACGCAAGAATTCACCATACCCACCCAACACCTGACAGAATCATCAAGTTAGCTTGAGTTGCGAACGTCATGTGGTAACAGTGAGCGGGAGTATGGTCAGTAGTATCGTGTGACGCACGTACTGGTGAAATCTCTTTAAGAACAGTGAAGATTACGAGGCATCTCTACACTCTCGAGCAATGGCACCCCAACTGCCGACTGAAACCAAGGTTCTCATTGTAGGGGCAGGACCTACAGGTCTTGCAACTGCCATCTCACTACTCAAGCATGGACTCTCCCCAAAAGACATGGTCATCGTAGACAATGTCTTGACTGGAGACAACAGCTCGAGGGCTCTTACGATCCATGCTGCAACACTGGAGGTGAGCGTTGTCAGCGGCACCCAACCTTGCATAAAGCACTCACTCCCAAAAGGCACTCGAAACTATCGACTGCGCCGACACGATCAGGTCTTTGGGTACTGGGACGGAAGCAATACGTATTCGAGACCGCAAAGCAACAGATCTCTTCTCGGGAGACTTTTCTTACCTCAGCTCTTACACCAAGTATCCTTTCACTATCGTCCTGAGTCAAAAGTTTACAGAGAAAGTATTGCATGATCACCTCGAGTCGCTCTCGGTTCATATCATCCGCCCAGTAAAGGCTGTGGGACTCAAGGTGAACGACCAAGGTCATGCCGGGTTGGATGTTTCATTTGAAAGTGGAGAAGTTATTACGGCACAATATGTCGTCGCTGCTGATGGTTCCAGATCAGTTGTTCGTACATTTGTCGGAAGACCCTGCTAACGAGACTCAACTAACCTCTGTCAACCAGATCCGCCAAACAGCTGGCATAGGCTTCGCCGATCCAGACGGTCTCGACGCTTCCGTCTCTGTTGACCCACATACATCCCAAATCGTCCTCGCAGACGTATCCTTCTCGGAAAACATCGAACACATATTTCCGACCAACCCATCCGGCGTCTCTTTCGGTATCTCTCCTGGCGGATTTTTCCTCACCGTACCCCAGGGTCGTCAGAAAGCTAGCACCAAAGCTTATGACACCGAAGACCCAGTGTACAGGATCGGATTTTCGATGCCTGTAGCTGCAGGCCCGCCTCCTTCTCATCCTCCAGCAGAATTTCTGCAAAAGTATATCAATTCGCAAGGTCCACTTGGGATTTCTTCCGACCCGACTCAGAACCCTACGGGAAGACCCGTGCGTCTGAACACTGTACATTGGTCGACGAGATTTAGGACGCATTCGGCTATAGCAGATATTTTCTTCAAGAGATTGGGAGATGGGCAAAGTGGTGGGGTTGTCATGTTGGTAGGGGATGCGGCGCATATACACTCACCAGTGAGGATTTTCGTTTTGTTTTTTCTTCAGAATATTCAGAACCACCTTGAATAAAGGCAGGAGGACAAGGAATGAACCTCGAATTGCGAGACGCCGTCGGCTTGGGCTCCGTTCTGGCTAAACATATCAAAGAATCCAAACACACTGGCAGCAATGACGCAGACGGTCTTCTTCGAGACTTTGCTACTGACAGACGTAACCGAGGGCTGAAACAGATTTCGTTGACAAAGTGGCTTATGTATCTTATAACCACGATGATGAATCCTTATTCTGTGCAGTACTGGTTCTATTACTTTGTTGGAATGTTTCCATTTATGAAGAGGTCGTTGGTTTGGTCGATGAGCGGGCTCGGGAATAGATAGACTGTCGGATCATGAATCTGAAAGGATTTTGTACTTGTAGCACTCCACTATTATGTCAATTAGGAATGATGGAATAACGAAACTAACCTGGGACCCACTGACTACAACAACCTTCCCGATTTGGGCACCTTGAAGTCAGTTGTAGAATGGTACATCTCTATATGTGAACTAAAATGGAAAGGTCTGAGTCGATCGCTGCTGGTACGACAGAATTTTTGAAGTGTGGAGACGCTCCGAGATTGGATATTGTTCAGTTACAAGTCCACATTATATATGATACAGCAAGACGAGTAAGAGTCTACTGGCTGAGAATTGTGCGTACAAAGGACTCGTAGTTCACATTTCCATCACTAGAAGAGCCTGGTCAGAAGCCCGAAAATGTAAAAAGACATCAAAGAACACGCACGCGCCAACCTGTACTCCTTTCATCAGTTCGTCCACTTCCTCGTCGGACATCTTCTCTCCCAATTGTGTCAGAACATATCTGAGTTCACCGGCTCCAATAAACCCATTTCCTTCCTTGTCAAACACTTGGAAACCACGGATGAACTCCTCTGTTACAAGGGAAACGCGCCGTTAGCAATTTGGATCTACCGAATAAGATATTGAGATCAACCTGGTGTACCAGCGGGTTTGAACCCATCTGGGCGGTTCAGGATGGTGAGGAAGGTCTTGTAGTCAACTGCAAGGCGTCAGGATCAAGTCAAAGTAAAAATTAAAGGATACGCACTTTCTCGAGGTGCTGCAGCCACCAACTCTGTGACCTCTGCTTGTGTAGGGTTCTGACCAAGAGCCCTCAACAGTTCTCCTAGTGTTTCCCGCGGTATGGATCCCGTTCCCTTCTTGTCGAAAAGAGCGAAAGCCTCTTTGTATTCTGGAGCGTCAAGCGATTAGAGATTGTAAATCAGATCAACAAAGGACGTCCAACCTGCGTTGTCACTCTTGATAACTAGTCAGTACAGACCTCAAAGTGTAATAAAATGAACATACCATAGTCTGGCGTTACGAGATCGTGAGTGGTGGATGAAAGGAGTAGATATTTACACCTGTTAGCCGCGATTGTTGTACTGTCTGAACGACGATCACTCTTGCAACCATGGTCTGTAATTTCATTCTCCTTTTACAAAGAGCTCAGCTCAGCTTTTGTAGGACACTGATCCTCTTTCAGACACAGTACCTCCTCGATATGCAGTCGAATCGGACGAGGAAGACGAATTTAATCCTCTTGAGAAGACGTCATCGCAGGACGAACCCCTGCCCAAGCCGGAGATCAAGCTCGTCGGCGATATTCCTAAAGGGCGTTCTCTAGTCTTTGCAACTGGAGATGCAGGGAAGTACTGGGCAAAAGGTGCCAAATTGAGTGAACAGGCAGCAGCGGTTATGGTCAATAATATCCAAGTGCGTTTGGTATAAACGCGTCTCCGCATACCTGACGCTTCATCCTCAGGTCGGCCTCGTCTTCACACCTTCATGGACTAATTCTACAATCATCATTTCCGAGACTTTTACGAGGCTCCCATTAAACTACATGCACGACTACTCCAGCTTTTTGTTGAATGAATTGCAACCTCCGAGGTAAGCTGCCAAGTGCGGATGCTTGGTCCAGATTTCCTGACGATTTTCCAGCGTCTCCTTGCTCGATGTATATCCAGCACCGACATACATCTCTCCGGAACCAATCGCTCTTCAAGACGCGCCTATTCGATATTTATCAACAACTTCTGTAGATTCTACCATCGTATGTATCGATCATTCAATCGATGTACCACAGCCTAAGAGGTCCCATCTCATAGAAATCAAATGCACAACCTTTCTCTCCTCCCAACATGATTCACTCCAACACCTCCGCGTCTCTTCTGGCCTCGGTCGGGTTCAAACCGTCTCTCAAAGGAACTCTCATTCTTCTTCCTTTCCCTCGAGTCCCAGCACCACCACCTAAAACGCTTCAACATTCTGACTTTTCCCATCTTTCCGAAGACGAATATCAATGGACAGAAACGTTCATGAATACGGCTCAAAAACTCTTATTTGACGCTGTTGGCGAAGAGTTGAAGGAAGCTTGGCATACACCGAAGAACAGTCATCTTCCTACCTCCCCTTCCCAAGCTGCTTCTACGCTAGGCGAGGGCGGGATGTACATCTGATGAAGACCTTGCACTGTTCTGTTTTGTATCTTGTACAAGGAAAAAAGCATAAGAAGTGTAAACTAAAACATATGTAGTATGTATGAATTACACAACAAATTACGAGCCAATTGTCTACGATGCATGGGGAATGAATGTGAGTGAGCGAATGTGTCGAGGGTATCGAAGAAACTTGAAATCCAATATTTGAGAGAATACCTTGTCCTCCTTTTGAGATTAAAAAACAAGAAAATGTTACATCATCAAAGGCAAAGAAATCATGAAGCATGTCTTCCCGACGTCGGGAAAGCACCCGGGATAGCCATCCTTCTCCTCTCCGGATGATGAAAGTAAGTCCCGTACCTCGACATCCTCGAAGGACTAGCCGAAGGCGTCGCAGCAGGCGTCGTACTTGCATCATCATCTTCCGCATCCGTGGCCGACGTTACCGAAACAGCCGCAGAACTCGCGGCACCTCCAATACCCACTGGGTCACTCAGACTTCTTTGCAACGAAGGTCTCCCACTTCCAGCAGAAACATTCCCATTCTCCGCACCATAGTCTGCTTCCTCTTCGTCACTATCCATCTCATCCTCATCAGCCAGCCAACCTCCGTCTTCGGGTAGCATAATCACTCCCGTTGCATGGTCAAAGCTCAGACGATGTGCAAGTTTGTTCCCATTGGACGTGCGTACAGGTGAACTAGATTGGACGTCTGACCATGGATTGAGATTAGATGTGCTGGGTCCTTGGTCATTGCCGTTGCCATCCGTGTAACTAGTACCGGGACCGATGGATGCACGACTTCGTCTTGTAACACTGGGTCGTTTACGGAGAGTAAGGACGACGGCTTGATTAGAGTCTCTGGATCCCCTCGATGCTGTGTCGGAACGGTCCAAGTTGCGGAGAGTTTGACCCTTCTTTAATGGTAGCCAAGGTTCTGGTAAAACGCCATTGAGAGCAGGGTGTCCGTATCTCCGCTTTCCAGTACTATCAGAACAGTCAGTAGGAGTTGCAGCGAGAAATTTGGGAAACGCACTTGAGCACACCACTATACCAGTTGGCCATTGGAGGTTGGGACTGTAAAAAATGTATCAATGAGTTGAGGAACCTATCCATGAAGAACGACCACGCACATAGTCGGTTCTCTCATCTTCCGGAGCTACATACAACGTATCATCATTCTGAGCATACCGCCTCCTATTCAAATGACTGCAAAACCAGTCAGCTTTCAGGCTATAGTTCCACCAGAGTCCTCACCTCTGAGACCAAGTGACTGGATGCCCCATCCTCAACCTCGCAACATCCTCCGTCTCTTCCCCCCTCTCCACTTCAAACACCGAGCTCAGGTTGACATATTGGCTCAGAGGTGCAAATTTGATGTAGTAATACCACGCTCCGATAGCGGTGACCCCGATCAGAGGGAAGAGAAGAACAGCTAGAGCGATAGTCTTGGAGACGAGGAAGAAACCAAACATGAATACGAGGAAGATCATGACGGCCCAGATGAGTCGGATGTAGGTCAGGGGCCAGGCTTGACCTTGGGATTCGTAGGGTTTGTAGAATACTGTGACGGTATTTTAGAGCCTGGCACGTGAAGAGAGCCAGTC
The DNA here is from genome assembly GCA_037954225.1 of Stygiomarasmius scandens. Classification (NCBI taxonomy): domain Eukaryota; kingdom Fungi; phylum Basidiomycota; class Agaricomycetes; order Agaricales; family Campanellaceae; genus Stygiomarasmius; species Stygiomarasmius scandens. Next base: position 95,861 of record JBANRG010000020.1, read on the forward strand.
AGACTCACCAAAAAGAAGTTTATACTTGTACACGATATATGCATTTCCAAAGTACACTGCTCCAAAAATGACGATTAGAGGTTGAACGACGCTGTACAGCATGGTGATAGTAAAAATGAGGATAGCTTGAGGGTAAACAACTCCATAATTGATCATTGGTGGAGCGTTGAGTTCGGCGAAATCTGGTGAGCAGCAGATTAGAGAGAATGAAGAGACGCCATGTCACCACGTACCTCGAGGAGTACGTGTAAACGTCCTTAAAATAAAACGAGGAACGATAACTCCAAGGTTCAAAAGCTGTAAGGGCATGATACCGAGACCTAAGAGTTCAAAGTTGGCGTTAAACCGGGACACGAAAAGTTTGAGGTACCTTGCAGAATAGTGTAAGAAAGAAAGAAATTCCTTGGATCTTATCAGCATAAAAGCTCGCTCGACAGATAGATATCCTACCTCGCTTTTCCTGATTGCAGAGCTTTGGCAAGTTTCTCCGGTATCTTCGCCGGGTAGCCAGCCAAATCACGCACGAGTTGCCAGTATGTGGTTGCGACGAGGAAGATGAATACGACGTTGACCAGAAGAAAAAGGAAGTATCTGCAGTTCAAAGTCAATAGCAAAACTTTTTGGGAAAGAAACAGGACATACTTCTTCATAAGAGAATACTCAATCCAACTTCGAGCACGGTATCCTTGAAGGTAAGTAAGGGCTGAAGAAAACGTCAGCCATAATTTCAGCATAGGAAGCCAGTTCACATACCTTCCAACATGAATGGCAGCAACGCGTTCAAAATGACCATCGCAACTGAAGGCAGCGAGTTTTGCACGATAGCCTGCACCTTGTCGTTCTTGGAAATGAGTTCGGCAAGCCAGGGAAGGGTCTTCTTAATCTCGTCATAGCTAAGCAGAATAGCCAGAGCATTGGTAGGGAAGATCCAGAAGAAGAACAGGAAAACGATGGCGGCCAGGACAAGTACGTCCCTAACGCGAATGCTGCTGTTTGAAGATACCATATTGGCCCAGACGATATCACGAGGTTCAGGTGCAGGATATGTATTCAATTCAAAAGGATTCGAGAAGTGTGCCGTCTGCAACGCAATCTGGGCACTCGACATCTTTTCAAACGTGACAAAGGCCACTTTGGTAGCTTTGAACCTTCCTGTTCGTCGTCTCTTCTTCACCAACTCATCAATTTCCCGGAACTGATTCTCCAAGTACTCCAGAGCATCAACCCTGGGTTTAAACCAGCCAGGCCTGATAGTGGGTCTTTTCCGGTGCGGTACAACAAGCCTCGGTTGGGTATTTGGTCCGCTCTCCACATCTCCATCAGCAAAGTTGACTAATGCATTGGTCTCTGGATCATATTCCGCTACAGTGCTTGGGTTCCCCACATACGATGCCCAAGCCTTCTCCAATTCTAGCAGAGCCCTAGTCCGTTTGTCCAACAGCCGCTTCAAACTCCCAACGTCACGACAGATTGATACACTCTCCACACTCATATTCATGTTTTCAAAGTATTCTGCCAGCAACCGCTCTCCTTGGAGATGGCGAGGTAAATTTGTCACCATGACAGTACGAGCTGGGATCGAGTGTACGAGTTCTAGAGAGAATAATTGCCGAGAGCGAATGAACCGGCGATAGTTTTTGTAGATGAAATAGAGGGCGAAGATAGTGAAGAGATAGGTGAATACCAGATGGATCCATAGATAGGTATTGGCATCAGAGATCAGTCCTAGCCATCCATCATCATTTGGAAGAGTAGAGTTCGGAGCAAACGTGAAAGCTTTGGATGCGACAAGGACAGGCCAATCGTCTTCATCTTCTCCGCTCCAGTCTTCATCATCACCTAGCTTCTTGTTGTGCTGCCCAGGGTTAATGAAGTTAATTTCGGTTAGATGGCATAGCGTTTAACTACGCACCTTCCAGTTCAGCGGCATAAGAGCAGCGACAGCAAATATTGAGCAGACAGAGAATAGATAAAATGACATCTTGAAGAAACTTAGCAACTGTGAAGATTGAGTGATGTAAACCTTGCAAAAAGTGTATTGACATACCACCGCAGCGTCCAGCCCGACTATCTGTAAGACCGTAAACTCTGACGTCCTGATCGTTGGAAGTATCCACCCAAAGAATGCTTGATGCGCGTGTGCTTCGTGAGGAGAGAACCCTGGTGAAAAACACGAAGCATAAACATACAAACCGCCGCTGGTCAGTGCTCGTAGACGCACCCTTTAACTTTGTACGAGGCGCAAAAAGCAGTGGCCATCTGGTTCTTGAGTAGCAGAAGATTAAAAATGATGCTAAACCGATAGATATTGACAACGTCAGCTGAGTTGAAAACCATGGCCCCTCAAATTTGACTGTAACTTCGTTAGGCAATGAACGACGAAGGTTTATGAATATTCACCATTCGGAGGGGCACCTGGGGGCAATTCTGGATGTTCTGGAGTGGTATCATTACCGTCTCCTAATAGAAAATGGAGTGGAGACGATAATATCGCCTGCATTGAAAGGAGTTGGTAGAACAGTCTATAGTTAATTAATTCCGTTACAGCGCGGGCGATTGTTTGGTTGAAGCTTTAGGGCCAAATAATGCGGTCATGGTTAAAAATATAATAGGCAGCGCGCCGCGTACATCGTTCAAAAACCGCAAGTATCGCTTGATGGAAGATGAAAGAATTCCGAGGGATGTGCCAAAAATTGTTGCCTTTTGCTAGGGAAAGACCCACCCGAAATTGACTCGCTCTATAGAAAGGACCGACGCGGATGAGTTCCGAGGTGCTCAAAGTACTCAAAGGCTCAACTATCCTTTGAAGTAGCTATGCATTGGTCAGTTGCAGTAGGTCAGATGAATAGGACGGCCTGTCAACAGTCTCTTCCACCCCATTCCCAACCTCAGAACCTATTCAACGCTTAAACTCATCAGAATTTAACCGCGGACAATTTGGGACACATCATAAGCTGATTTGCTATCAAGTCCATTGGATTCGGAGGAACCCGGACAGCAAACTACACTTCAACGCCCCTTTCATCAAGAAGCACATTCGAATAAATACCGCGCATGGGATCTGCATGCCTCCAACAAGTTTCACCAACCACGACAACACGCGTCTCTTTCTACCATTATTACAACGATGTCTCAGCTACCCTCCTCGACAAAAGTCCTTATTGTCGGTGCAGGACCGTCCGGTTTGACTACTGCAATTTCTCTCATAAAGCATGGACTCTCAGTTCATGACATTGTCATTGTTGACAGTGTTACTCAAGGAGAAAATTCCTCGAGGGCCACTGTTCTTCATGCCGCCACGATGGAAGTGAGTGCTTTGTCGATTTTCACCCGTGTAATTCTGACACTAACAAGACAAAATTAAAAAGGCACTAGAATCAATTGATTGCGCAGAAGAACTTGACTCTGCTGGACTTCACATGGAGGGAATGCGCTTACAAAACGAGCAAGGATCTATTTTTATGACAAACGACTTATCATCATTGCACCCTCACACCAAATATCCTTATGCTTGTAACGTCAGTCAAGCTTACACTGAAAAGACGCTGCACAAACGATTCGAATCGCTGTCCGGTCATGTCTTCCGACCGCTTAAAGCAGTCGGGATGAAACCGAGCACTAGTGGCCTCGAAGTCACTTTCGACAGCGGAGAATCTATCACAGCACTATACGTTATTGCAGCAGATGGATCTAGATCAGTGGTATGTCGAATTTGTCCTTGAATTTCAATAATATTGTTTACTACTACCAATGACCAGATTCGTACAAACTCTGGAATCACATTCGCAGACCCTGACGGTCTCACACCAGACGAGATGGATCCTCGTACATCCCAAGTTGTCTTGGCAGACGTCTCCTTCACCGGAAATCTTGACCACGTATTCCGCACCGACCCCTTCCAAGGTGCTTTTACAATCGGCGAGCATGGCATGTTCCTCACAGCACCCCTCGGTCATCCCAAAGTCCACTCCGAAATCTATCATTCCGAGGATCCTGTCTACCGAATTGGCTTTTCTATTCATCTCGGCAAGGGAGAAGCACCTTCTCGTCCCAGTATAGATATCATTCAGAAATATATCGACCAACAAGGACCTGCATACATTTCTTCCGACCCTTCTCGTAATCCGACTCCCGTCAAAGTTAAGAACATTTATTGGTCGACGCGTTTCCGGACACATTCTGCGATAGCCGATACATTTTTCAAGAGAGTCCGTGGAGATACCGATAAAGAGAGCGGAGGCGTCGTTATGCTAGTCGGAGACGCTGCTCATATCCATTCACCAGTAAGATTTTTACATGTGGTATAGGGTCGTGTTTGACAACGAAATTCTCTTCAGATCGGAGGTCAAGGAATGAACCTCGGTATTCGCGATGCAGTTGGCCTTGGCGCTACCGTAGCCAAGCACATACAAGTTTCGAACGCAGACATTGACAATCACTCTGAGTTGTTGAGAGACTTTGCTGAAGATAGACGTGGGCGAGCTCTCAAACAAATTGATATGACGAAGCGATTTGTGTGGATGGTCGGCTCTTTGATGAACCCCTACTCTGTTCAGTATTGGTTTCTGTATTTGCTGGGGAATATTCCTTTTATGAAGCGGAAGTTGGTTTGGCAATTGAGTGGTCTTGGGAATAGATAGGAGTAGTATAGTTTTCGTATTTTTTATTAGCTTAGGTATCTCTCATTTAATGTATTTCCCTCATTTTCAGTATGTAGAATGGAGTAATCGAACAATTCAACTTGATTTTTTGATTTTGGTATGATATTCTATTCTATTCCGAAAAACACTCCAATTAGATGCTTAATTGCGAATAGAGCGAAAAAGGTCGTTGACCTGTCAAGGCAAGACATTTTTAGCTAATAGCCCAAACCCTGGTATTTCAACTTGTCTGCTCTTCTACATAGTATCATAATATCATTTGGGTTCGGAAGGTTGGATAGGGTCTTGCTCTAATATCCACCACCTGGAGGGCATGAGGAAGGCCTGAGACCTTGGAATGACTGGATTCATATCTTCCTCATTCCCTGCTCTCGATCTCATGGTAATAGCATGAAAATGTCTCAACCATCTCTTCGAAGTCCACTGCGATAGAACATCACTCTCCGATTCTCCATATGGTTCTATTGCTTAAGAAGGGATTCAGCAGCCTCCGGACTGGTAATCCATCTATCGCAGTGTGAGAACCGAACGAGGACGTCGTATAATTTTGATTGTAGCTCATTGGGACGAGCTCCTGATTCATTATCTTCGTCACCGTGGATTGGTGTCAGTAGGTCCGACACTTGTTTAGCAAACAAAACCTGGATCGGTTCGTAGACTGATCCCAGGCCGTTGTAGCTACCGGTGATCATTCGCAGATCCTCAAAGCATGATTTTTTGTAGGGTGCTGATTCCGCATCTCTAATACGCTCAAAGAGGGAAAGATGTTGTGTAAGCGCTCTGACATAGAGGCTCTTGACGGAGGTGGCATAGTCATTTAAACCTTTAGAATCAGACCTTTGCGGGAGATATACATCTTGGAATCCAGCCTCCCACCCTAACATTCGAATGTACCGTACCAGAATCTCTTCTGGCTCTTTGCCCTCGTGTCGATAGAGACCCGTAGCCGCCATCATGTCTTGGCAGAGCATCGCATCCGTAGTGGTGCCAACCATAGAATAAATGACAGGTTTCCCGGTTAATTTGGAAAGATATCCACTAAAATCCGGGCAGCTGCGCACTCGGATTTTTTCGAAAACCCGCGTCACGAACACTTGGAATCGGCCTCTGGGCTTCTTCCCAGGTGGGTACATTCCGTGCTCTTCATTATCACACTTGTGCAACGAATGGAATAATATCCGAGCTGCGTGAAAATGACTATCGTGCAATTGCTCTTCATCACCGCTGATGTCGGCAAGTATACAAGTCTCAAGATGATGAAACGTATCTGCCTTGCAAATTGCCACTGGATCAAATGATTTCAAGTAGTATCCCCGAATACAATCTCTTGTCCTTTGTGGGATCGGAGAATCTTTTCCATTCGCCCAAGTCTCGTCCCAGTAAAAGTGATCAAGTGATTTTAGAAAGAGCAAGTCAGTGGTGGAGCTAGCGTGTTCGTATGCAGCAAGTTTTTGCAAAGGTTTGGTCAGGGCGGTCTCGGTGTGGTACAATGAAGCTGATTGCTGGAGGGTGAAGCCGTGGATAGATATCTTCTTGTAAAAGGCTTCGAAGGTCTCGAGGAACTTGTATTGTTCCAGATTGAGATCAAGGTCCACATATTCGTGCAGAAAATCACCCAGTACATGGATCATTCCCCTTGCCAGTTCATTGTGGAGATAGCCCCCATTAGCACCGTCTGCCTGCATGATGGACGTAAGCCCTACGAAGTACGATTTGTCGAGAGTTCCATTGTGATGTGCAACCGCGTAAAGCTCGTCAAAAATGTTATAGATTTTTACAACGTCGCGATCCTTGCAGAGCTCCAATAAGACATCCAGCAGAGCGGACTTTTGTTCCAGAACTGGCAGCGAGAGAGCTTCCCGCAACTTGTCACTAATGTTATTCCGAGAATCCTGTAAGGCGCATAGCTGACCAAGCTTTAACAGAGCGAGTGCTGCGACTGCGCAAGTTCGAGTCGATGTTGTATACGCAGTAGTTAGAGACCTGGTATCAGAAAGGAAATTTTGAAGCATGTCCTCGGTTGCCTGAGAAAACCAGAACGAAGCAGTGTCGAGAGCAAGGGTCTGGTTCTTTTCAGCTTCTTGGACATCTTCAAGTGAAGACTCCCGCAACAAGGCATATGCAAGAGACCAGATAGCCTTGGGAAATGCTATAGTAAATCGATTACTCAGGCTAGCTTCGATTGGATTCCCAGAGCCTATTGCAGCAATACGGGACAGAAAGCTCGGTTGGAGGGAAGAACTGATAAAAGATATATTGGGTTTGAGAGTCTCGGGGTGAAAAATCGCACCTAGAATGGATTCGAGAAGGGGAATGAAATCAGCATCATTCATTGGAGTCTTTCATGAGTAGGGTGAGCTGATGTGCGATGTTAACGCCCGTCTTAGCACGTGATCTCCCTTGAGTCAACGTCCTTGCTTTTACGTCTATTACTTGAGGCCATCTGCAGTCCCTTTCGCTCTTGTCCGATTTCAGCGAACAACTCGGGTCAGTATACAAAATGCAGTCAGTTGTAAAGACTAAACATGCCCTGTTTGGCCAGTGAATAGATTTAGCAACTTCCTCTTTGAAGCCAATCGGCAAAACGGACTCGGACATCCCTTGGACAGTTTTCGTTCTCCAACAAATCGAGACACAAGTAGTATTCAGTAGTATCTCGTTATTCTGCAGCCTGATGTCCGTGCTTTCAAAGCCTAGCTTGCGAAGTCAAATCATGCTCTGTCATGCCTTAATCTCAGGGATTCAGACGTCCGGTAAAACGAGAACTTCTTGAAAGTTAAATAATGTTCCGCGGTCGCTTCGCTCAGTGCTGCTTGGAGTATATATTGCTGTGCTTCTTCCTTAGCCCAACTTCGGCCCCCTACTTCAATCGCTTCATGTCTCGTCAACTCCCATCTCGAACTAAAATCCTAATTGTCGGCGCAGGGCCTTCAGGATTAGCTTCTGCCGTGTCTCTACGCAAGCATGGTGTATCTGCAGAAGACATAGTCGTTGTCGACCGTGTCGGCCCTGGGGACAGTAACGCTTCGCGAGCAATTGTCATTCATTCAGCGACCCTAGAGAGCCTTGCTACCATTGGATGTGCCGATGAGCTAGATTCTCTGGGCATTCATATGGAAGGCATACAGCTTCGAGATCGGAAGGCGGCTTCCATATTCGCCAATAGTTTTTCCTCGCTACGACCTTACACAAAGTATCCCTACGCGCTGGTAGTCAGCCAGACCTATACAGAAATGGTTCTACTCAAGGCACTGGATGCCCTTTCGCTAAAAGTCTTCCGGCCTTACAATGTAGTTAGCATGAAGAAAAGTGATGGAGGAAATGGCCTGGATGTCTCTTTCGAGAACGGTGAAGTAATTACTGCCCAATATGTGGTTGGAGCTGATGGTACACGCTCAGTTGTAAGATGTTTCATTATTACGTTTCTATTTCGATTCTGACTGCCTGTTAAGATTCGTCAACTGTCCGGAATAGCATTTTCTGATCCGAAAGGCTTGGACGAGGCTGCATCCGTGGATCCACGTACCGCTCAAATCGTATTGGCAGATTTATCCTTTACCGAAAATATCGACCACATATTCTCTACTGATCCATTTTCCATTTCCTTCGGGTTTTCGTCCGATGGATTTTTTCTCACCGCTCCCTTGGGTCATCCTAAAGTACACTCGGAAATTTATGGTGCGTCCGACCCTGTATACAGGATCGCATTTCCTGTCCCGCTGCATGCAGGCGAAGCACCTTCCCATCCCAGTTTGGAAGTACTACAGAAATTTGTTGATCGGCAAGCTCCAGTAGCCATTTCTTCCGACCCTTCTCAGAACCCTAGACCCGTTCGCATCAAGAAAGTATATTGGTCGACGCGTTTCCGGACGCGTTCCGCCATCGCTGATACATTTTTCAAAAGGATATATGGTGCTTCTAGTAAAGAACAGAACGGAGGAATCGTTATGTTGGTTGGTGATGCAGCACACATTCATTCGCCGGTAAGAGCTACGTGTTTTTCACCTAAAATCGTGACTTACCACTTATTATATAGGCAGGAGGCCAAGGAATGAATCTAGCTATCCGAGACGCTGTCGGTCTCGGATCTGTGCTTGCGCAACAGGTTCGAGTCCCGAGCGACTTGGACAACAGTGTAATTCTTGAGGAATTTGCCAGAGAGAGGCACAATCGAGCTCTAGAACAGATTGAAATGACGAAGCGATTCATGTGGCTTATGGCTAATCTCATGAACCCCTTCTCTTTTTCATACTGGGTCATCTATTTCCTGGGCATGATACCATTTATGAAGAGAAAGCTAGTCTGGCAGCTGAGTGGGCTTGGAAATAGGTAGTGCAATGTAAAGCCTCAATTCTTGACGTCCGGTGTATCCATGTAGTTACCGTTTAGATTGATTAAATGTTCTGCACTTAGTAAAAGTATACTTATGAGTCCAGTGAACGAAAAACTTATAACACCGACGTCATTTTTTGCTTTGCTTCACTTCACCATGGGCATATTCGACAGCAGGCCCCTCAACCCTTCCACACTCAATCGCACCATATCCAAATACCCTGCTTTGTTCGGTATTCCTTTTGTGTTGATCATGGTGGTCGCGTCGTACGGATTGACACCGCTGGCACAAACGAGATATGACATGCATGATCAGAGGGTCAAACAGGTGCGTGTACTGTTCTGTGATATTCTTGCTCCTGACATACCTTTGTAACTCTTTTGGGTATAGGTAACGAAGGAGCAAGAACTACGCTTGGATAAGGATAGGAAAAAGTTTGACATACGGGAAGAATACTTTGTGCGTCGCAGCTCTTTGTTGCTCATTTCCTTCTGTTAACCATCCTTTTCCCCACAGAAACTATCAGCCGTTGCCGATGAAGACTGGGAACCCAAACGTATTCAAAGACCTAAAGGTGTGCCCGAGTGGGGCGTTGCACCTACACAACCCGAGCAATTCCCCGACCAGACCTCTCCGAAAAGCGAGAGGTCCTCATGACCATGCATTGCGGATCACATCTCTTTCCTCAAGTACCCCTCAAAATGTATTGCTATCTTTTATGGGTCGTCGGATGTCAAGTCTGGGTCGCTTTAGTTCGAGACAGCTAGCAGGATTGGGTCTCATTATTGTTACACGTTGCACATGAAAATTTGCTACAATTGCGATATTTTCAATACGGCGTCATAACTTCCTTACGCTGAAACACTTTGTTGAAACCGAGCAGGGAGTTGGTACAACAGATTGGAAGCAGGGAGCCGCTGAGAAGCTCGGTGGCGACATTCGAGTTCTCCGCGAGTGAGCCTCCGGTCTAGTGTATAATCTCATTTTAACCGACCATTTAGGAATGAATTTTCGACTTCAATCATCCGCCCACAGTCTACCTACATAATTCTCTAGTTGTCTCCAATTTATATCCCTCTTCCTTTTATCTTCGGTCACATTCTTCAAAACCGAGATGGATGTGTTTACTTCCACCGGTAAGCCGATCCCACCGCCCAGCGTAAAATCAGCGTTGGTTCTGATCACGGTTGTTCCGTTATCGAAATTTGTCGAAAAACACATCTCGCTGGTACTTTTCCTTTATCGTTCTACCGGACAACAACCTGAAGCGCAGAAATGTGGATAAGGCACAATCAACCTGAGTGCTTACTTACGCTGTGAAAACAGTGATAGTCGTGACTGAAATGAGCAGAAAACGCGTTGGCAAATCTTCGACAAAGTGAAAACAAAAGAACGCACTTTGTCCAGAAGGAAACATGGGTATTACGCTGTGCGCAGGCAAGTGATTATGAATAACGAAGCACCTGAAAGATGTGGGTACAGTGTACTCACAAAAACATTGCTCTAGGATAAGTTTTCAACTGAATATATATAAAGGATCAATTGAGATCTGAACGTCCAAAAGCAAGAATTGCTCACTAGCACTAGCATCACAATACTGATACCAAGGTTTATTCCTCCGCGGTTGAGAATGGTGAAAATGAATCTGTTCACCATATTGCTCGCGGCTTTGGGCATCGCGGAACGGCCTTTCTAAAGTAGACAACATAGCTCTATCGTGACGATGATGTCGTTCACAAGCTCCATGACATCCGCGACCACAAAAATATTCTAACGAACAGAGATATGCATCAATATATTCAACATATAGCTCGGCGAATCATTACGTTGAGCACGTATAGTGTGGTGTAAAGCCTTGTCATCTGAAGCTGGATAACTATATCAGATAATATCTGCAATAGGAATTGTCATGGTTTAGCCAGATACTTTCAAGATTGAAAGTTCGTTTATTACATGCATTGAGCCCTGTTCGTGTGCATGCATTGTCAAATAATTGTAGTGCTGGAAACAGGAAAGGAGATACCTATACATGCTAGACTAAGAACGATCTGATGGATTAATTCAACTGTGAGCGGCGAAACTTGGACGTATTAATATTATAAGGGCTTACTGGGACGCCAGTCATCCACAGGTTCTTTCTGGATACTACAGGCAATTTGGGATTCAGTATAAATTGATGAATTTATTTTTTAGCTTACACTTCCATATTCTAGCTATGAAGAAACTGTTGCCAACATAAGAGGAAGGGTAATAATTATGCTTCTTGAGACGTACCACGGTCCACCAATATGTGCTGAGTGGAACTGAGTTGAAATTTTGAAGGATTTAGGCCTGCATGAAAGGTCCTCACTAATATATACAGCTAAATGATAACAGAGCTGGTATAGCTTAGTGGTCAGTTGCGAAACGAACGACGTTCTTACAGAGGTTATATATCTATGTGGTAGAGGGGTTTTTCGAAGCGTGGAATGAATGTCTCGTATGTCAAGAATGTCGTTGCTAGCGCTTGACCAGAACCAAGAAGACTATACAAAAAGTGAGTTCGAAATCAATTGAACGACTTACAACAAGCAGACCAACTATTTCACTTCCGATATGAGGTCAAAATGTTAACCAAGAAAACACGAAATCTCACTGAGCTTCTGGACCCAGACCCTTGTCGATGCGCTCCAACTCATCCTTGCCATATTGCGAAGCCACTCTGATGCGATTACCTTCAAGTCCCATGACAAAAGCAAAGTTCTCTTCGAGTCCCAACCTCTCGAATGCCCGCAAAACATCATCCTCCGTAACAACATGACTACAAGCCTCTATCATGAGGTCTGACTGGGAATCCTCAATGGTAAATCTGCCAGGTCAATGCCAACGACAGTTCCGCCGGCGGCAACCAGTGCCACTGGCAATTGCTAGGTTGGCAGGATGGCAGAGTTCTGCCTCGAACCTTAGACTTGTCATCTCTTCAAAAACTCAGCTGAGGTCTAGAATCAAGCCGAAACCGGCTACGCTAATTTTCCCACAATATTTGCTTCACAGCGTTTACCACATGTAGACGCTTCTAGGCGATCTCCTGTATGTGGCACGAGCTCTAGACTTCTGCTCCTTGCCAGTCTCGACAAAATTGAAGTGCTTGTTACATTGGGTGTCCATTTTTTACTTCAAAGGCGTCAAGGGTTTGAGCAATCAAGCCCCTTTGTCGATACTCAGGACAACCGGCGAGTATACGGTGCAGTACGTCTTGCAACGCACTGCATTCGATACTGAATGTGAAGAACCTCTCTTGATACACCCCATCTAATCTCTTTCTGGCAGTTGGTCCTAAGCCTTCACCACCATCACGCATCATTACCTTTCATGTACATTGTCAACGTCAGCCAACGGATGTCGCAGCCATGATGTTCCAATCTCCTGTCCAACGACTGTAGCAATTACCAACTACAATTTCGTATGTAGGGCGATTGATTTTCAAGAACCTATTATAGAGCTCATGAATACATTTACATTTCCAGTCTGCACCGCAAAACTCCACAATTCTATATCTCCGTCTCGAGGATTCGGAAGATCATGATCCCATCTTCCTTCTCCTTTTGTAAAGTCCAATTATCTGCTACCCGCCTTTCCTCTCCTAACTTTCTAGTCTCTTGCTCAGAATCGTTGACTGGTAATACCCGACCAAGCCGAACTGACGTTCTATACATACTTATCTCCTACAACGACGACGGTACCAGTGCTGATCTCAACACAATGCCATTGCCAGATCACTGTGCTACTAACGTACGTGTCAGGAGATCCAAGTCTTGGACAGCAACAATGTGATCCTAGTTTCGCATCATTGAATACCTTTATACACATGTACACCTTTCTTTTGGGCCGTCGTGCGACCCCTACCCCAACAGGTCGTACAATCTTTTTTTGACTTTTCCGAGCCTTCTTTTTTGTTTGATGCAGCTGAGCTGCTAAATCTGGATCTAATTCCACGCGTGTTTTACGGTTTTGCCTACCGGCTAGGTCGAATTCTCAATCTTCCGGTCAGTTACCCATTAGATAGTGAGTCGTCGACTTCGTTCTCACCCCTTCTTTCTTCTGACTTTTCATCACCTTCTTTCCTTTCGTTTTCGTTTTCGTTCTTCAACCTTTAGCTGGACTTTTCTCTGTGAATTACTTTCGAACTCCAGCGGGTCTGTATCATTTACTTACTGTTTGGACATTTCACGAAATCAAGATCGTGTATCTATCAGCCTTTCTTTCGCTTTCTCTTGTGTCCCTTTAAGCTTTTTCTGCATCCTTCTAGTTGTTGGATAGTTTTTGATTAGATACACAACGACAATGTCCCGATTCACATCGGCCACCAAAAACATCGACTTCGACTTGAAGTTCTTCCAAGTCCAATTCTTCTTCGGATGCCTTCCTCTTCGTCTTGGAGTTATCGTACGTTTCCCTACCGTTAACGGTTTACCATACTGACTGTGTATACCATAGGCCCTCTCCCTCATCCAAATGGTGGGCTCCTCTATAGTCACTGTAACCGCCTGGTCCCAAATCATGCAACTCTCAGCACATCCAATCCCTCTTTCGAACGAGGTAGCGTTGTTTTTTCATTCGATAACGTTTACAGTGCTTGCAGTATTGGGATTGGTCGGGTGAGCTCCGCTTGTTTTGTTGCTCAATTCATTCATTTTTCGCTCATTCGGGTCCCTCACTTACGATATTATAGGCTCGTATCCGGCTCACTCAATCCACCATCCTCTCCCTCTCGTAAATCCTTGCTCTTGAATTTCCTCCTTACAACAACAATCCTCCTCTTCTTATCTCTCCTCTTATCCTTCTCCTCGGGAGCATTCGTACTCTATACGATCTTTCATCGTAAATCACCTGAAGACGTTGCTCGTTGTCTTAACGGTGTTCAGAACGATGACTTGACGAAGCAAGTATGCGAGAACGGCATTGCTGTGATTAGAGGTGTCGCTGTGGGGATTTATTTGGTTGGCTGGATGATTGTTGGATGTGAGTATTGAGTGCTTTTTGGATTTTGAATCTGAGCACACTTATTTATTTCTCGATTCAGACACGACCCTCATCGTTTATAGTTATTACTCTTTCCTCAAATCCGACCAAGCCTCTCTCAAGTTTACCATGGATTCCAACCCCAACTTTTCTTTGCCGGCCGAAACCGATACTGAAAGTCAAATGGATTTCCGCGATCCAAGCTCGAGAACTCTGACTCCGAGTCCTACCTTTGGTTCCAAACCCTGGCAAGGACATCATAAATTCCCAAGTGTCACAGGTCCTATTCGTAGAGAAGATATCAGCGGCCCTAAACCGCTGACAATGTTTAATTCAATGGGAGCTCCTGGGGTTAACACGGGTTATGCGTTTTCAACGGTGGATAACTCGTTTGGGGGATTAGGTGAGGGTGGGGTCGAGGGAAATGGGAGGAGGGTGATATGATTTGATTCGAATATGCACGACCGACGATTGAGTGTGTACATATGGGTGGATTATCACACGGACTTGTTTTGAACTTTATGTACGCGAATTGGATTGGACTGGAATGGACAGTTGCAATTGTGTTTAGGGCCTGTCTAGAACAGGATTCATGTTGTACTCGATTTCTATGGCTACTTACGAAGGACTTGGAACGAGATTGTGTGCAAATCATACTTGAAACTGACAGCCTAGTGCTGTCCACACTTGAAGCTTGAACATTGAGTTGTTGTTTCCGCCATTTTTCCGCTGACGACCAATACTTCCGAGTTTTCATGTATGTAAATCAAATACCTAGGTGAATATAGAGTTGAAAAGTTGAGGTAGTCTGGGAACCCGAGAGAAGAATGTAGTCCAATGGGCCCGGTGAAATAATCACGTGCCTCCTTCTCTTGAAGATGCTTTTTCGGCGACTCTTCTCGTCCTCTGTGCGAAATGCACATCAAAATCCATTGGTATTCCTCCCAATTTTTCTTTTACTTTTGGAAATTGATATAACTAGATAGGGTCTCCCCACGAACGCCCCAAAAGCACCAGACCTACCACGTAGAACAGGTCCAGTCTCCCCGCGCAAAATCCCGCATGTCAAACACGTCGTCGCAGTCTCGAGTTGTAAAGGCGGAGTTGGCAAAAGCACTGTTGCTACAAACCTCGCAGTTTCTCTAGCCTCTAGAAGATTAAGAGTAGGAATCCTCGACCTGGACATCTTCGGTCCTTCCATACCCACTCTCATGGGCCTGCGCAACGCCCACGAACCCGAACTTACCTCCGGAGGCGCATTAAAACCTATCACGAACCATTCTATTCCGACCATGTCTATGGCCTACCTCCTCCCACCTAAGGAAGACTCTCCCGTAGTCTGGCGGGGACTTATGGTCCAAAAAGCTGTTCAGCAACTCTTATTCCAAGTCGACTGGACGTCTGGTTCCTCTTCCAATCCACCGTTGGATGTTCTGGTGATAGACTTGCCCCCTGGAACAGGAGATATCCCTCTTTCCCTCGGTCAACTCGTAGTAGTGGATGGAAGCGTCATCGTGAGCACACCACAGGATGTAGCGCTCAGTGATGTCAAGAGAGGAATTTCAATGTTTAGAAAGCTTGGAGTTCCGTTGAGTGGTTTGGTTCTTAATCAGTCCTACTTTATCTGCCCTTCTTGCACAACTCCCCATTATCTCTTCGGACCTCCAGACGGGTTTAGAAATACCGCTTCATCACTTCAAATTCCCATCTTAGCAGAGTTGCCATTGGTACCCGCGGTTAGTACCGGTGGAGACGGGGGAGTGCCATTTGCTCTGATGTCGAGGAGCGTGGAGGAGAAAGGAGAGGGCAAAGCAGGAGAGGAATGGAGAGAAGCAATGGCGCGGGTCACAAAGGGGGTCTGGGAAGGTATTTCTTCAAAGGAGTCGACTCCAAGAACCTCATTTTCCTGAGACGTTCTGGAATTTTGTGTTAGTCAATCGGATTTAATTTAAAGTCGAGTACCCTTATTGCATTCGTTTTTGAAGGACTGGCAACCCCATTCCCGATTTGCTTTAAAATTCATAAACTGCCTCTAAGGCTAGCTCTTGTCGCGATAGTTTACTAGCATTTGTACATCGCAACTGTCTTGCTACGCAGAGTTTGAATTCGCTCCTATCACGTGAAGCTTGCAGCACTTTCCGAGTTTTCGTGTCTCATGGCTCTCAGATCCTCCATAATTCCTGAAATTGCCCATATATCAGGTAGTTTTTACGCGTTTTAGCCTTATTCTTATCCTCATCTACTGGTAGAACACGGGTCGGATGATGAAGAAGCCAAAGAACAAGAGACAAGGAAAAGAAGAAAACCTGCTAACAACCCTCTGGTCAGCAAGAGGCCGAGATTGGACAATGGCCCGCCTTCAGCTATAGCACCTAGTATCAGGAGCGGTAGCAACATGCAACCCACGAGACCGGGTGTGAAGCAGGTCGCGAGGAAATCTACGGGAGGACGGGGAAGACCGGTTTTTCGTGGTCCTGAGCCTGCTGGAGTGACGATGAGAAAGTCTACCGGCGGCTTGACTCCTCCTCTAGCTCATACGAGCTCTGGAAAAGGGAAAGAGAAGGCACGGGAGGAGAATGAGGACAAGGGGGAGGCGAGTGTTAGCGTCGGGCCAAGACTCAAGCAGACAGCGAGAAAAACTACTGGTTTCGCACCGAGGATCCGAGCAGTGAGCTCAGGCGCTAGCTCCTCTGCCTCTGCGTCGGGAGCATCCACGACGACAAAGAGGATGAAGAGGACCAGAGAAGAAAGAGAGAGGAGGAGATCATCCATGTTTTCCGCTGCTTCGGCGTCTGCTTCCAGTGAAGATGTCAGGAATGCTCAAGGTGCGTTTTGTCCCCTTGCGTTTTCTTTTGATACTGAGATACGCTACACAATGTACAGGCCAAGAAGCACAACCTATTGAAATCTCTTCAGACGAACATACACCACCTCCTTCAGCTTCTATGCCCTCCACTAGGCTAAAGCCAAAGACGGAGTCTCCATCTAAACCTATACCATCTTCATTAAGACCCCGTCCCGAATCTCCGCACCCTAATGACAAAGACTCCTCAGATAACGAAATCCAAATCCTCGGCGGCCGGACAGCTACCAACGCACAGAAATCGAAACCAAAAGGTCCAGAAATTGGAGATGAAGTCATTGTCATCTCTGATTCAGATGAGGAGAATGTTACTGGGATTGAGACTAGTGCTAAAGATTCTTCTAGTCGTGCCACGGATGCTTCTGCTTTTGCTCCTGCAACTCTGATTGCGGTCAGTAGGAACGAAAACGATGGAAAGAAGAAGGAAGATGTCATATTCATTTCGGATGACGATGGCGACGAGCACACGATCCCAGCACTTTCAAATAACAAAGACAAAGGAAAGGCTAAAACGACAGTGGGTAATGAAGAATATCTGGGCATTGGTGATATGGATGTCGATGTTGACTCGATGGAGATAGAGCAGCAAGGTGCTGCTGAAGATGGTCAAACCATTTGGGAGCTATCTCCTCCTTGGGAACGAAAAGATTCCCACCGAGGCCTGGAAGAGCAACAAATAGAGCCAACTTCATCCGTACTAATGCCGGAACCAGACACAGAATCAAGGATAGAGCAAGCTCCTGTGCACGAGAAGGATGATCAACCCCAAGATGTAATAACGCGCTCTCGTTCAGTTTCATTTTCTCGCCTTTCTCGTAGTCCTTCTGCTGTACCTTCTATTGCCGAGGCTCCAATGCCACGAGAAAATTCAGTCGAGGAAGGCGAATTGGTTGGAGATGACACAGCAGTTGAGTTGGAAATGGAGACGAGGACAGAGACGGAGGAAGGTGAGATTCGCTCATCACAGGAACAAGAGCAGGAGCAGATGGAGGATGACCTGGCATCTGTATCAGCGGCGTTGTCTCAGAAAGACAATCAAGACGTAGATGGACACCAGCGAGCTCTGCAAGAAGATAAGCGACAGCAAAGATCACTTATCGCGTCATTACCACCTAGCATCAAGACTGCGAAAAAGCCAGTTCTTGGTTCCTTTTCTGGTCATCTGTCTTCCTCCCCTTCCTCTTCGCCGGACCCAAAGGAATCGGAGAAACAGTCCTCTCAGGTATTTGCTGCCACGAACGAAGTTGGGGAAAAGAGGAGGTCAAAGTCGTTTGCACCTGCACCTGGAACTGGAACTAGGCCTGGGTCTGAGTCTAGATCCGAGACCTTGAATACGAATCCGAGTACACCCAAGACACCAGCGACGACTCCACCTCCTCAACCTCATCTCTCTACGCCTACAAGCCCAGGTTCTGGTTCCATCTCTCCGAGCTCGAGTCCGGGCTCGACTCCTTTCAAACAACGAAAACGAACCGCCAGAAAATCCAGCGGAGGGAGGCCTCCTTTTTCTCAGGCAGGAACGAGTGCTGGAACTGGGGAGCCTTTGATCTCCAAACCGAAGCTAACGTCTGGGTCTAGATCCACGTATAGAAATTCGCCCTTGGCATGGAGTTTTGGAGAATCGAATATTGGTGATGACCTGCATGCCGACGGAACTAGGGACGGGACTGAGCGGCCGAAACCTATAGGTACGGCCAGTAACGCACCACTCATACCACCTCGCCCGTCTTCTTCCTCTGCCCCGGATGAACGGTCTGCTTCTGGGCCTGCTGTCCAATCGTCAAAGTTTCAAAGCAAGTCGTTGTCTTCTGGATCTGCGCCGCCCCCTCGGTCCAGTTCAGTAAGTCCTAGTTTCATTTAATTTCATTTCCGTGTTTCCTGCAGCCCTAGAACTGATCCATTCATACTGTTCTTCGTATCAGGCCCAGCATTTACAGAGACAAGTACACCGAACTACATCATCGTCATCTGGAAACTCACTCGCAGATGTGTATAATGCTTTGAACTCTGACTCTTATTCCGGCGAAGATGACAGCTATAGAAGGTCTAGTAGACACGCCAAACCCAGCTCTCGCTCAAACTCAGGAACAAGGTCGGGATCTAAGTCTAGGGCCGGGTCCGGGTCACGCTCGTCCTCCAATGACAACAGTAACATTCAAACTCTCGCAACGGACTTTGATAGAAACCTTCATGTTTCTTCCGAACCTGAGCTCGAGCAAGAACCGTTGTCGTCGTCGTCGTTCACGCCCAAGCCGAACTCAGCGTTAGCACCTAAACCTAAACCTACAGACAGAGGGACTAAAGCAGGTCTAAGAAGGAGTTTGGGGATTTTGAAGGGCGTTTTGGGAATGGGGTCTTTATTGACGACGGCGCCTCTAAGGGAGTTCGTGCAATCTCAGTCTCAAGAAACACGAGAGGGAGTAGAGGCATCGATGCAGGGTGCACAAGATGAAGAGAAGGCACTTAACAAAGATGACATGGTTGTGGATCAGGATCAGATTGAGACCATAACTGAACGCAGTAGCGCTGAAAAGCGGGAGAAGACCGTTTCTGGACCTGTTGCCGAGCCCGTACATGTCTCCGGTTCTGGCGTTTCTGGCGTGCTTCAAGAAGGCAAGGATACGGAGCGTAATCCATCGGAGATGCAGATGGAGGTAGAGGAAACGAACAATATTTTTGATGGCGTATTCTCTACTACCGGACTTCCCAGCCATGCTGCGGTTGCCGCTGCTCAGAACGGCGACGAACAGATCACTGGCACAACAAGTCCCCATTCTGCTCCACAAGTATCTGCCAATGCTGCAGCACCATTGTCTCAGCAATCTCGACAGTACCAAGAGGGTGAACCAGGAGCAGCTTTTACAGGTAGGACTGGTTACTTTGACGATCCTCTGGAGTATATCGATAGTCCTTCTCCCCCTGCTTTTCCTAAGGCTGGGCCCACGGCTACGGACGTGGACATGGATACAAACATCGCCATCGACGCGGACACGGACAATGGCACGAGTATAAACAAAGACACAAGCACAAACAAGGATCGAAACCAAGACGAGGATGCTGCAGAAGAAGACGATATCTCTGCAGAGTTGATGTATCCCGAGTCAACGTCGAGTCATCTAGAGAGTCCTGTTTCACCTGTGGGTCCTCCAAAGATGTCTGAGCCTGTTGCCAGTTCAGGTGCAACAGCTAGTCGTGTCGAGAAAGGAAAAGAACTGGTTGTTCCTAGTCCCCAGCAGTTGGGACCGGAGTCGCTTTTCCATGTGCCCCAGGTGAGTCGATATAGATCTGCTCAAGATGTCCGCCAACTAAATACTTTATATATCAGGTTCCCATTACCGAGGATGAAATTGCAGGAAGACAAGTCCGTTCTCGTTCTTCTTCTGAAGGCGAACCCTCCACCACGACCCTTCGTCGTTCCCGTCGAACGGCAGCCTCCCGAGAAAGTTCTTCTAGTGTTACTCCCCAACTTGCACTTACACCCAAAGACACGCCTCCTCGTTCCCCTACTCCTCCTGATCTCGTTCCCCGTACATTTGGCGGTCTTCCAGTAATGACCTGGCAAACTCACCGCCAAAAATTGCGCAACTCTGTCCCAGAACATTACCTCTCTCGCGACCTCCCTCACACGTTCCAAGACCACATTAACTCGTTTTCACCACTCGTTCGTAATCATCCACAAATGGCTAAAGTTTTCGAGATCATGGTGGCGGAGATTAATGCCCGTGACGAGCCAGACGCACCTCCAATCACATTATTCAACAACGTAGATGATGAACCGACACCTCCTTGGGAGTTTCATTATACGAACAAGATGTGGTTGGGTGAGAATGTCCCTCCTCCTTCATTCAAAAATCTGCAGAGTTGTGATTGTGTGGGCAAGTGCGATCCTAACTCAAAAACATGCAAATGTCTCAAGAGGCAACAAGAACTGACCGAGGAATATCAACATGGATTTTTGTATGAAAGCCAAAGTGGCTTGTTGAAACAGGCTGGGTTGCCGATATTTGAATGTAATAGTTTGTGTGGGTGTGATGAGGGTTGTATGAATAGGGTGGTGCAGAATGGGAGAAAGTGCGAGGTGGTTGTAGGGAAGACGAAGGAGAAGGGTTGGGGTGCGTGGTTTACATTTAAGTTGTTTTGTCCACTGACCCTTTTGCTTTGCTAGGGGTCTTCAATGGTCCAAAAGAGATTCCTAAAGGAACTTTCATAGGGGTATATGCAGGGGAGCTTTTGGCTGATGAAGAGGCCGAGAAACGTGGAGCGTAGGTTTTGTCTCTTCCATTCATAATATTTTTGTTTATGATTTATGATTTCCTTGCAGCGTATACAACGTTTTTGGCCGTACCTACCTTTTCGATATAGATTTCTATCATATTCGACAAAGGGTCCCTGAATGGTCAGGTAGCGCATATACGGTGGATGCATATCATGCAGGCAACGTGAGTCAAACTAGGCATATTACATTAATGTCTCATCACCTCTCCTCCAACAGTTTACTCGATTCCTAAACCATTCCTGCGACCCTAACGCGGCTCTTACTCCTGTGTATATCGACGAAGACAACTGGGAAAAGCCTTTGCTCACAATTTTTGCCAGGAGGAATATACCGCCGCATGACGAAATTACTTTCTCTTATAGTGGAGATCCAGATAACGAAGACCCTGCTCCATCTCCGAAGAAGAGTAAAACCAAAGGAAAAACCAAACTACAGAACGACGCTGTGTACACAGAATGTAGGTGTGGAAGTCGGAATTGTAAGGGTACGATGTTCGGGGGCGAAGACGATGAAGACGAGTAAACCAAGTACCATTTTCTCTACTCTTTTTCTTGTTACTTTGCATTCATAGAGGCTCGTATTGCAACCATTCAATTTTGTACAATTGACATTCTTCACGTTAGCAATTACTTATTTCTATATTCTCATATGTATCGTAATACAACCTCCCCAAAAGATACATTAGTAGCTCTTGAACAATTGCCTCTCCTGACGCGACTGTGGGCATACCACGCGTCTTCATCACATGACCGAGATTGTTCCGGCTATCCAGTACTTTACGTTGGTCAGCGCTGGACTTCTTGTTTGTGTACTTCCATCATCCCTGCTCCTCCAGTACCACTCTCTACACCAATTTCCTTATCTAAACGACAACGATATGCCACCAATGCCGACTGGGACCTCTCCTGTCAGTAGCGCTGTCTTCCTCGTGTCATTTTTCGTCAACTAACACTTGCCTACTTTCTCAATCGATATCAGACTACCATTAAGCGTATTCATAGAGAAGTCGCAGACCTCAAAAAAGAAGATTTGGGAGCTATAACCCTCTCTCCAACCGAAGATAACTTGTTCTTGTGGAGGGGTACTATTCCAGGTCCAGAGGGCAGTGTGTACGAAGGAGGTGTTTTTAATGTGGAAGTGCAGTTGGCTGCGGACTACCCGTGCGTCGTGTTTTACTCTTCACCGTATCATCGGAAACTGATGCCGTTATCCACAGCTTCACCTCGCCGAAAGTCGTATTCAAGACAAGGATATACCATATGAACGTAAGATAGATTCGATTCTTTATTGGCACCTCTCACTCAACTTGACTGTAATAAATTGGTTGGCAGATATCCGACCGTGGCGATATCTGTATCGATATTCTCAAACATAATTGGTCTCCAGCCCTTTCGTTATTCAAGGTCATGTTGTCCTTGTCTTCGTTGCTAACGGACCCGAATCCCAGTGAGTGGTTACTAGTCTGTTCTCGTGAACGCGCTAACATATCGTATCACCTCATTCCCAGAGGATCCCTTAGGTAGGTTTCACATCAAACCACAAACATTAACTGA
The DNA here is from genome assembly GCA_037954225.1 of Stygiomarasmius scandens. NCBI lineage: Eukaryota > Fungi > Basidiomycota > Agaricomycetes > Agaricales > Campanellaceae > Stygiomarasmius > Stygiomarasmius scandens. The sequence goes on from JBANRG010000020.1 coordinate 118,548, forward strand.
TCTGGGCTGTTCCGTTCCACGTCACAGTCAGCTCTATAGCAAATCAATATGTTATGAACCGTAAACTGCACGATTCTACTGCTAGGCAATGGACCGAACTGTATGCAAAACCCAAGCCTCCGCCGACGCAGACGCAAAAAGCCAAGGGAAAACAAAAAGCTGCCACCTCTGAGAGCGTTAGTAACCCCTCTAGTGGTCCGGGAAGCTCAAGGCATACACCAGTTATCATCGAGGAACCTCTCACTATTGAAGATTCTGATGGAGAAGCGGAAGGAAAACAAAAGACACTGCCGAAGCAGAGTAATGCAGCCGGGAGGAAGAGGAAGAGGGCTGGTCCAGCTCAGGGTTCTGAACGGACCACGAGGGGATCTTCTAGTTCGGTAGCTGTTGAGATCCAAGTTGAAGACGAGGATGAAGACGATGATGAGATAGAGGTCTACGAAACGGTTGCATCGTTAACCGCCTCTTCGAGCAGGAAAAGGACCTCCAAGCCCAGCGGAGGTGCGAGAGGAAGGAGAGTAGCTCCAAGGCTAGGTGAAGGCGACGATGAAGTGATTGTCATCGAAGATGATTAGTTGAATGTGTTGGGGGCGTGCAAGGCAGCGGTCTTGCCGTGGCCTATCTCACTTGTAAAAAACGTTCTTTGTAGTTTTACATGTTCAGAGGTGATGTGTCCCTCTAACTCGTGTATTCCTTATTGTATAGCTCTTTTCAGAATGTAGGACGTGACCTGGTTGGAATTCTTCTATACCGACCATCCGCCGTATGGCTGGTTTCACTTATTTGCTTGATTTTTGAAAATAGCTATGGGCTCGCCATTCCCAGGCTGACCGTGACTAGTTGTGGGCTAGCCAATATCGTTGATATGAACGTTCACCACACAAGCAACGGTCGGCGACCAGCTTGGCATGGGCGAGAGTTGCCGATGTACCGCTACCAGGAACTAGTGGCACAATGCTGCGACGAGTTGCGTTCGGGCTCACCTCGAACTTGTCGACTATTTCACCTCGAGCTGTCGGTTAATTCACCTCAAGCTGTCGGCTAATTCATCTCGAGCTGTCGGCTAATTCACCTCGAGTTTGCCTTATTTGTATCGTCGGTGGTGGCCGATCGATCCGGTTTGGCAGCATAAGAACAGTGAATATGATGACCGATGACGCGATGACGGCCAGAGTTACTTGGGTATTAAAATCGAGAGTATATTCAAAATTCAAAAAGGCTAACTCCCACTATCAACAACATTATTCAAACCCAAGAATTCTTAACAACCATTTTGATGGCCATTGAGTCATTGTACGTATTTCGTTTTTCTTTCCTTTCAGTAACTCATCTTCCAGGTACGACTTTGGTCCATTCCTCCGCGAAAGCTGTACTTGTCGGTCACATACGGTCCACTTACATAGATAATATATCAAGGAGTCCAATGACAATTTTTATATAAACCAAAGAAAAGTGTCCACTCTGTGCTCTTTTTCCCCTTTCCGTAGCTGCAATATGTTCATCTTCCGGGCGTGGTTCTGGTTCTTCCTTCTACCTGCTTTGTTTCCAGCAAAGGCCGCGATTGTAAATCGAACCATAGACGACACGTACGGTGATGGCATTGGTAATTTCGTCGAGTACTTCCCAAAAGATGCATGGCACATTGGAGCAGAATGCACTCAGTGTACTGCGAAACCTGATCCAGACCAATTATTTTCTGGAAGCTGACATGATGGAGGTGTGAGTAAAAATATGTCTGGCTGTTTTTGCTTTCTGTAAACCATACAGTTCTTCCCGGTTCCTGGTCAAAACGACTCTCCAAACCAAGTCTTAACTGCAACTGTAAATTTCAACGGTAAATCCACCTACTCACTCAGAGAACAAGCACTGATTTCGCTCTCGGTTTCAAATTATCCGCGATTACATCGCATACAGGATCCGCAATCTACGTTTTCTGCGTGCTTACACAGGACGCCGGCGTCGTTGACCATGGGCTTGTGCCAGGTACTAGCGACCTGTCATTTTACATCGACGATGTCTTGGTAGGGACTCGGGGAAAACATGTCTCGCCAAATCTTTATGAATACCAAGCTGTCTACGTGAATGAAAGTCTCTCTCCCGGTGCACATATTTTTACATTGGCCAATGGTCATGTAAACGGGTCAGCATCGTTGGTTCTGTTGGATAAAATCGTCTATTCGTGCGTTGAAATTGTTCTTTCAATGAACTTTGTTTGAAGCTAATTTCAGCTGTTTATAAAGATTTGATGACGAGATACTGACAAGCAATTCTGTTATACCAATACCTTCTGAAACAGGGAAGACCTCCGGCTCTTCGCACATTCCCGTAGCTGCAATATACGCTCCCCTCGTTTGTATATTGCTGATTCTGGGGATCGGGGTATTCTGGTTTTGGAGACGGCATGCGATTCGAACGAAGTCTGAACGGACTGTTCGAAATCAAGACACCCATCCTCGGCCATTCTTTGGGAACTTCCCGGCGGCCCGGACACGCACCGAGAATCGGAATTCAGGCAAGAGAATGAATAGATTGTTGGCTGCCCCCGTTGATATGGGTGTTCCTGGTCAGTCACAGGAAGGGATTATAGTAATAGGCTCTCCACCTCCTTATTGTTCTACGCCTTGAAAGGTCTGTTCGAGCTGCTCCATGAATGCAATAATTCTGCCCAGATATTTTTAACAGAACACATGAAAAACACAAACTTTCGTGTTTTGCACAGAAATCTTCTTCGACTGCGTTCAACATTCCTTTTCCGGATCCAAGATTGATCTCAGTTAGTGCTTCCCGGAAACGGTGCACCTATACCCTCTACTTGCAAGAAGCATTGGATTGTGACCATCAATGAGCTTGGAGTCGGAGGCTCAGACTGGCGGAATTGAGGTACCGTAAGACTCTGGCAGTATTGAGAGTCCTTCAAACTGGCCAGGCCCTCGCCACAAACAGCCAATCTGACTAGTTCGTGTGATAAACCAGTGAGTAAGTAATATACAAGTCTTATACCATTCTTTTGACCAGACTTCGTGGCGATGTCACTGTCGCACTTCCAGTGAGATGTGCTGACTATGTTTCAAGACTAGTAATTTATAAAATTCAGTAATGCTGATAGCACCTATAAAGCTGGCTCACACAAGAATTCTGACGCATCTGTGATGCGGTCGCCTTAATAGTCGATCATACTGCATTATAAAGACCGTCCAGCCTGCAAAAAGGTCTTGTGCTCTTCCTCTTTCTTCGAGTGGTAGCGCTCACATGCTCAAGGTGGATTCGGCCCCAACAAGTTTCGTTATTTATATGATCTCAGTCGCAGATGCGGATCGAGGCGAGGTGGCAACACCACTGGGGCCCGGAAGTTTTACAACAGCCATCTTGATGACCAATTTCATAAAAAGATATTTCATTTTCTTCCCTTTAGTGGCAGCATGGTCCTCCATAACCTAGTTTTCATATCAAACTAGTGATTCATATCTAGGAGCCCTAGGACAGCTATCTTATGATAGTGCCAATTGCTGAAACATCATCACATTTGGATTTAGTATATCATATGAATCAAAGGAAATGACTGCCTTGTCCCCTTTCTTCCCTTTCAGTAACAGCATGCTCATCCTCCAGGCATGGCCCTGGCTCCTTGTTCTCCCTGCTTTATTTTCAGTGAAGGCTGCAATTAGAAATCAAACCATAGACGATACGTATGGTGATGGTATGGGCAATTTTGTCGAATACCTCCCAGAAGGTGCATGGCACGTTGGACCAAAATGTACTCAGTGCAATGCAAAACCCGACCCAAATCAATTGTTTTCCGAAAGTTGGCATGACGGAGACGTGAGTTAAAAATATGTCAGGTTGTTTTCACTCTTTGAAAGTCATCCAGTATTCACCGGTTCCTGGCCGTAACAACGCACCAAACCAAGTTTTAACCGCAACCGTGAACTTCAACGGTAAATCCACCTATTCACTAAAAGGTCAAGCACTGATTTGGTTCTTGTCTTGGTTTCAACATATTGTGACTACAGGGTCGGCAATATACGTTTTCGGTGTACTTGCACGAAGCAGTTCCTCGCCTCGTGTGAACGGCAACAGCGACATGACATTTTATATCGATAATGTCGTAGTAGGGACTCTGGTAAAATCCGGGGACTCGCCAAATCCTTTTGAGTATCAAGTTCCTATCTATGTGAATGAGAGTCTCTCTTCTGGTCCACATAACTTTACATTAGCCAATGGACACGTAAACGGGACGGAGTCGTTGGTGCTGTTGGATAAAATTGTCTATTCGTGCGTTGAAATTATTGTTTGAAAATATTTGGGATTAATTCCAGCTGATCAAAAAGATTTGATGATGGAGTACCGACAGTAAGCAATTCCGTTGCACCAACGCCTCCTGGAACAACGAAGACTTCCAATTCCGGGAGCTCCTCGCATATTCCTGTGGCTGCAATATGTGCTCTCCTCATCTTTATATCGCTGGTCTTGGGGATCGGGATATTCTGGTTTTGCAGACAGCGTGCAATTCGAATGAAGTCTGAACGGACTGGACGAAATCTAGATACTTTTGCTCGACCATTCTTTGGGAACTTACAGAGGGCCTCTAGTATGGGAAAACGAAAACGCACTGACCCCATCGGAATTCAGAATTCGGGCAAGAAAACAAAAAGATTATTAGCTGCCCCCATTGATATGGGTGTTTCTGGTCAGTCACGGGAAAGAATTACAGGAATAGATCCTCCACCTTATTATTCTACACCTTGAAAGGTTTATTCAAGCTACTCCGTCAGTACAGAAATTCTGCTAAGATATCTTTAGCAGAACAAATGAAAACACAACTTTTGTTTTTGTGCAGAGATCTTCAAGTTCTCAGACTGTTTCCAGTATCTCGGTTTCCGATCATACTAGCATGCATGAGGTTTAATTTTGAAATTTGCATAAGACGCCACTTGAAAGGCAACTTCATGATAATTATTGGCATGAAGCCTGGTTTGATTCGGCTGGGCCTGGTGCCGAAATAGACCGTGATGTGAAATTTTATCAAGTCCGACGCCTCATGCTAAACCAAGCAGACTCTTGCTCGCTCTTATAGACGGTGCAACTACAAAACAACTGATTTGACACGACGAGTAAGTCTTATAGCGTTCTTTGGACCTTCGTCGGCGATATCACTGTTCGCACTCCCGATAACTAAATATGTCGGAAAAACCCGAAGGCCATCAGCGCTGAAAAATAAACCCCCATCTAAGTAGGCACTGATAAGCGCCTAGATTTTTTCCGACAAAGCGTAACAAGGCTCACCAACAGAACACTTGGTCACCTATGAGACAGACGCGTGCTGATTAACATGTTTCAAGACTAATTTATTAACTACACGTCAAGGCACCTAAAATTGGCTTGCACAGGAATTCTGACATATCCGTGATGTACCTTATATAATTGTCAAGCATTGCATTTTGATTCGAGCATATATATCATCCAACCTGCAGAAAGGACTTGCGCTCTTCCTTTCTTTCTTCGAGCGTTAGCGCTCTAGCATGGTCAACTTCCAGGCATGGACCTGGTTGATTATCGTCTTTTCTGTTTCGTTCACAGCAAGGGCTGTGCTCGTAAATCGAACTATAGACGATACTTATGGTGATGGAAATGGAAATTTTGTCCGTTACCTTCCAGAAGGAGTATGGAACGTTGGAGGACAGTGTGAGAAGTGCTCTGCAAAACCTGACCCAGATCAGTTGTTTTCCAAAAGCTGGCATGACGGAGATGTGAGTTTGAATATTCGCTAGCCTTTTTGATTTCTTAATATATGCCGATGTCCTGCTTGCAGTTTGTGTCGTTTCCTGGCCGTAACAACTTCACAAACCAAGTTTTGAGCGCATCTGTGACTTTCAATGGTAAGTCTATAAGTAATTCAAACACCACCGCAAGGATCAAACTTTTGCTGCATACAGGATCCGCAGTATATGTTTACTGTGTATTAGCGAGGAACGCCTCCTCGCCTCCTCTAAATGGTAACAGTGACATGTCATTTTACATTGACGATGTCCTAGTAGGAACGCTGGTGAAATACGCGGACTCATCTGACCCTTACGAGTATCAAGTGCCCGTGTACGTGAATGAGAGCCTCCCTCCTGGTAGCCATAATTTTACACTGGTGAACGGGCACGTAAATGGAACAGAGTCGTTGGTTTTATTAGATAGGATCGTCTATTCGTGCGTTCTAGTTGTTTCGTTGCACAATCTTTCTCGAGTCTAACTTGCAGATCAACTTGAAGATTTGATGACGGGGTTCAGGTGAACAATCTCACTGCACCTTCCTCATCCATATCCGCTCCTTCCGATAGTCAAACCACAGAGACTTCTTCCTCCGAATCCGGTCCTTCCCCACACAAGATTCTTGCAGTCGCGATAGTTCTCCCCATCATTTTTGTATTGCTTCTTGCTGGATTTGGCATATTCTGGTTTCTGAGACGACGTGCAATGACGAAAAGATCGAGACGTCGGTTGACATCTGGCACACTTGACCTTCATCAACAGCCCGTATCCGGGCAAACTGGATCACAAAACCAAGATGTCTTCATTCGGCCATTCCTTGTCAACATTCCTACGGTCGCTACAGATTCCGAGCGCCGTGTACATAGTTCCACCGAAAACACTGGGAGTCAGACCTCGGAAAAGGCTGCTTATTCTGCTTAGCAGCGGGGAAATCCTATAACTGATTATATTTATTTCTTTCAAGTGTATTATAGGGTAGTCTTGTTTAAAACTTTCTGGAAATCAAATATACTGAAGTCAATGTCTGTCCGAGTGAAGGTGGTCTTACTTTGAGGTTTTATAACTGGTGTATTGTTCACTCTGATATAGAACAGTACATGATAAATGAAAAGGCGCTGTGAGTTGTCGATGCAAGATATATATGAATGGATTCCTAAAAGTACAACACGGTCGAAATCTTGATGAGTTATAGGTAATATGCGGAGAACAAGAAACAGAGAGTCAGAGCAAAAGAAGGGAAAACAAACAGAAGAAAAAAAATCTAAATAGCAGTCCCAGGTAAACGGTTCTTTAAGATGAATGTGACGAGGTCCTGGCCTCGACTCTATCCGGTCGTTGTCAACTCATCAAAGATCACGGCTCGGTCTTATCCGTTATTGAGAACCCTCCAAAGTCCAAAAATGCTTCTTCGAGAGACATCTTGCGCACGACAAGAGCTTCAACGATGTATCTTGGGTCCAAATCCGCTTCCAACCCTTCTTCGTCTGGTCCATCAGCATTGACCTCGCCAGTGGATTTATTGTGAGAAAACATTTTAAATCCAGCGACGGGAACAGGGACTCGAAGAGTGGTATTTGAAGCCGGAATGTCATTAAACAGCTGCTGGCTGGCAGAAAGCGGAGTTGTTTCGGAAGTAGAGGTCGTGGAAGTTACGAAATGTTTGTGAGGTATTGAGGGTGTAGGGAATACGTCGTCGTCATCGTCATCGTCTCCGCCTTCAAGCGTGAGTAGGAAAGGAGATTCTTCGGGAAGAAGTGAAGTTGACGTGGAGGTGGAAACAGACGTGGTGGTTGTCGTAGTGTTAGTTAGAATCGGAGGCTCCGCGGACGTGGGTGTTGTCAGAGATATTGAAGGGACGGGTGGAATATCAGGCTCTACCGCCGAAGTTGTCGTCGTTGTTATCGCAGAAGTCGTTATAACGGTGTTGACCGCACTCTCAGCCTCCATCTCTCTAGTTGCCAGACTTTCGGTCGCAGCAGCAACTAACGCTTTCCGCTTCTCTTCCCTTCTGCGATCACGGGCTAAGCGTCGGTTGGTAGATTTCCAGTCCTTCTCCTCATTATTGACGTATTCCTTGTCCTCATGTCTGACCTTCTCCTTATTCTTCTCCTTCCACTTAACCTGCTTTGTTTCTTTCTCCTTCCACTTTTCCTTCTTTGCGTCTCTGCGTCGGGTGTGACCAGAGTTCAAAGAAGACAGTTGCATTCGCGTACGGACAGGACGTGGTTTGAATACAGAAGAGATCTCGAGGGAGAGAGAAACGACCGTTGTGGTCTCAGAGTCAGTGTCCGGATCCATAGAAAAGAGATCAGTGGCATCCGAACACGTTGCAGTGGTAGGGAGTAATGAAGGAGAAGCCGACGCTGACGTCGACAAAGACTCGTCTTGTTCAGTTTCAATCTCTGTCTCTGTTTCCGTCGTCACTGTGCTCGTGCTTGTAGTCGACTCTGCAGAGCCGACGTAAAATCCTCTTTCGCCACGTCGTCGGTAATCTTCCTGTTTTCGTGCCATCTCAGCCATTCTGCCAGGCACTTCTACTTCTTTGACTACAATGACACTTGCGCCTATCTCTCCAGCCATCATTTCAAGTGTTTCCAAACTAGTCTCGAGATCTCCTCTCGTTAGGCCAACGAGTAAACCAGAATCAGAAACACCAAGCTCATAATAGGCCTGGCCACCGCCTTCCAATAGGCGCCATTTCAGCTGAGTGACCAGACGGGTAAAACGAGAGGTTGAGGGTGAAAGCAACTGGAGTTTATATTCCACGTTGCCTAGATCGGATTCGGGGGGAAGGCGGGGGAGAATTTGGTGGGAAGGAGGAGGGGGAGAGGGGGATGGGGAAAGGGAGTCCCAGGGGGAGGGGACGCGAGGGCTTTCAGATTCCGACTCGCCAAACATGTTAGATTTGCGATATTCGAGGAATCATTGACTTTTTTTCGACGTTTTCTACAAGGACGTCTAGTCAATGCGAGTCAATGACAGTCAAAATGTCACGTGGTATGGGGTCGAGAATTGCCGTTGTTGCCACGTTCGCTGCTTTGACTGGTCGAACGTGGTTCTCGAGGACCAGTGAGAGGTAAAACAGAGGAACAATGTCAGATAAAGGCGTAATAGCTCACCATAAAGGCTATTAGGCCTCGAATGAAGTACTACAAGTCATTGGTTCATTGTATACTTGGACTCGCATGTCAAATCTCCAACCTGAGCTGTTTGTCGTAAGCTCACAAAAAACTACTTCTAAGGTTTTCACCATTGGCTTTCAACATCTGTCAAAGTAAGTATGTGAATAACTCCAATCTGCTTTTGGACTTTGGCGTATCAACTCAACAGTAAAGTAAGGTAAACGCAGTGATGTGCACAACGAATCAAAGCAGTCTGGATAACTGTAAGTGATGTTATCACAATTCCACGTACATCTTTGTATATCAAGCAATTCGCTCTTCATGGTCCTGATAAGTGCGGAGGAACGCGTGAAATTGTTGGCGTCTGAGCCACGGTCGCGTCTAAAATTGTCATTTTCCAGAGGTCTTTGTATCAGAAGGCCAAGTCTGACCCAGTGCACCTCTCGTATCTTTACATTCGAACAATACTACCCAAGATCGGTGGGTACTTGGCACAAAGCTCGAACGCCACCCATCAATAACTCATAGACCGGTCCCATGGCGTCCCAAATGCAGCAGACCCCTATCAAGGTACTAGGTTCTCCAGATTTCATGTGGATCTGATGATCAGCTTCCTCAACTCTTCGTTATGCAGATTCCTTATCAGCGTGATCATCATTAACAATCGCCTACCCAACTCACGTCAGACCCCAATTAATCACCATAAACCACAGACTTTTTTCCAAGTTCACGTATAAAAACCAAACCAAAAAAGTCTAGAGCCGGCGCCGCTCTCCCTCTGATATGAAGGTATGAAATTAAACAAATCTAGTCAGATGCTTGATCCCTTTTCCACAAAGGCTAAAACAAGTTTAAACCCTGAGGGACGTTGGGAAAACGTGCTCGGGAATGACGATGATCCCAACTCCCCAAAAGTCCTAGTGTCTAGCCACAGACGGATGGTTCCCTATGATTCCCGACGTCCCCGACTATGGCCATGAACAAATTGACCGGACAGGACCCCGAGGACATGCTAGGGTAGGCTAGGGTCAGGAAAGGGTGAGCCAGGTCCGTGGACCGTTGAAGCGCCATCCGCGCCATCCCCCACGGATTAATTTGCGAGGTCTTCTTTTCGAAATTTAGATATGTCAACGGCGTCCGTGGTTTCTTCCGTGTGGCAGAATCTGTCACATAAGGTGAAGAAATTCCCGTTCATCCGTCCGACGTCCGTCGCTGAGTTGCTTAGAGATTTGCAAAAAGGTAAAGCTTCAACGTTTCAACGGTACTTGACCATCGCGCGCGGCCGTAAGGCAAAAATTTCTGTACAACAGCAAGAGTTTTGTAATCATTCCGTAGTATCTAATTGTTCCAGAGGCAAGCATGTAGATGATGAGAGAAGGTACTACCGACTAATAAACCGACAGGAAACAGGGAGTACACTTAAAAGTTAAGAGTAGCCAGAATACAGAAAAAAGTCGTGTATGAGGTACAAACTTGGCGCTAAACGGCCAAGAAGCAGGTAAGTAGGGAAAGTCGCGAAATGTAGCGAGTATAGTCAGTATGTACACCAAAAACTGAAACCAAAAACCGTGAAAGCAAGGAAGCGGAACAGCGGGGAATATTGATACACGGGGGTACTATGTACCTGACAAGCTAGAACTAGGACGATAGGCTAAGCAAACAAGCAGGTAAGTGGTGTGCAAGCGACGGGTGAGTATGTAGAACAGCTGAAGCCGGGATATAAGAACAACAAGTAATGGGGTAACGTCAACAAGTATATCCGGCAATTAGGCAAAGGAAAAACAAACGACAAAGGAAATAACAAAAACATGCATGGGCGGCAGATGAAAAAAAAAATTGAAGAGATAATGAGTGATAAGGATAGGATAGAAATACAACTTTGATTATTCAAAGTGTTTGTCGTACTCGGCTTGGAAGAATTGTCAACTTGAATTTGAAAGCTAGTCAAACCGGAAAGTGATTATTCTAGGCTCGTGAGCTGCGAGTCGTGACGAAGGGAGATATTAGGAGGAAGGCGGAGGAAAAGGGGGCGGTGGGCTGTGGATTATAGTATGTTTGTTTGCGCGAGGGTTTTCAGCAAGATGAGTTCTTGGACTAAACGTACGCACGATTCTCATCAACGATCAAGGAGCCACAAAGATCAAAGATGACTCACTGTGCGTTATAACAACACCCGTCGCTTTTGTATCAATCGCACACGTTATGTGAGGATGGATCTTGCGTTTTCTGGGCGAGTGTTGCCGGTGGAGTTGATTGAACATGTCAAGTAGGTCTATAGGCGCCGCAATAGTTGATTGGTTATCCAGTGAATAGAATAAGGAAAAACGTATACTTACACCGACTCACGTCCTCGGTTTTATTCGGTCTATCCTTGTAACTTGTGACAAATTTAGAGAATTGAACACTAGCCAAAGAGTTGGCGTTCACAGGAAGAAGCAAAGAAGTGAGAAAGAAGACTCACCCTTTCTTTAGCAACTTGTCCAGAATATCAATCTTGTTCAATAAAAGTATCAAGTCGACATTGGATAAAAGCTTGTTGGAACAGATCATGCGCCATATCTTCAAAGAGTCCGCCTGTAACATGAGCGGTGGTTATCAAATCTTGATTCGGGACAGAATCAGAGCACGAGACCGACCAATCGATTCACATTCGGGTCTTCTGCTAGACCCACATTAAATGCTGTGGGATTTTTCAGTTATATTGTCTCGAGAAGGGAGAAGAACGCCACTCAACCACTTATAGGTGCCAGGAATATAATCACAGTCACATCGTCAAAGAATTGAGCCCAGGCGGCTGTTGTTGGGATAGTTCGCCACGATATATAATGATGCCGACACCCAGTCGCACACGACCGCCGGGAACACATCGAACCCGAATCCGAATCAAAGTTCGAGTCAGTTTCGATCAAAATTCCAGGGACGACGAAGGAAGATTGAGTTGCGCGCGTGGGTGTCATGAACGCATTGAACAGATCGGTTGTCATGCCAAGAGTCAGGAGAGTCGGGATTTCGTGAGAGTGGGTGATTGGGGGAAGTAAGATGGAAATCGGACCGGTCAGAAGAGACGTTTACGGATGTTAATTGAGGAGTTTGATGAACGGGACAATGGAAAATTGACGATTGTTAACGGACACAAATTGTGAGCGTTGAGCAATGTGTTGTGAAGAGGATAGCGGAGAGGAGAGCACAATTAACATGCATTGATAAACACGAACACCAGTGGACGTACCCCTTTGACTCCTTGACCCTCCGACGTCGTATATAACCCACTCCCTGCCTCGTCCCGATTCAATGTCTGACAGGAAATCGTGGGGGAAGTTAGCTGTCATACCGCGCACCTCAAAGACCAACTGCTTAGACTTACTGTTGCCTTCCATTGGAATTCTATGTTCTTCGGGACCAATGGTTGATACTCTCGCTCTAAGCACATCATCTGATGTAGGAACATAGTCTTCCTCTGCAATCCTCTCGACGTCCTCCAAGAAAAAACCGGGTTGATCTCTCAGCCAAATCTCCTCGTCTTGAAGCTTTCGCTGGACATCATCGTTCCTCCATAGACAAGCAATGTCCTCCCTACAAGCAGCGATGATCCTTCGGTTCGTCGTGTCTTCCTCTTCCCATTGCCGTTCCCTCTCTTTCTGTACTGTGATTGATAAGTGTGATGCAGTCGAATCTCTTCGGAGTCGAAGGAGGGATTTCCATCCATATCCACGAGCGGATGAATGTGAATGGTCGGAAGAACGAATGGAGACTTCTGAAGCTTTTGCAGGATGGTAGGAATAGCTCGCCACGGCCGCCTGGGAAGGAAGAGATTCGTTGGATCCGACTATTCGAGCCGTCAGTGATCTCTCTACTTGCTTCAGAGGCAAAAGTGAGAAAGAGATCCGCTTTAACTCGTCTGACAAGCCTCTTTCCCATGGCGGTGGACTAGTTGCACCACCCCCCATCCTCGATGAGCCAAGCCCTCCCCCAAAACCAGAAGAAGGGTTGATAACTCCCAGAACGAAATTAACACTTCGTACTAGATTGAGGTGAATAACCGGCCTCCAGATCAACGCTTCTGCGTGGAAGGTATTGGGACAGAAATGGAGTTGAAAGTTCTTGAGAATTGTACTCTTCCCGGATTCTGCTTGTCCCAACAAAAGGATCTTGGCGCCGACATGCGCGTTACGGGCTCTGCTCGCCTCGCGGTCGGCTTGAATGGCTAGGTCGATAGCGTCCGACACTCTTTTGGCTTCGCGTTCGGTAGAAAGGCGTTCTTCGCGTTCTTCTGGAGATTCTGTTGAAGGAGAGTATGGGGGTGGCCATTGCATTTGGGTTGGCGGAGGAGCAGAGGTATCGAGCGCCATTACCGAAGGTCAATGACAATGTGCAAGTGCTGTATTTTTGTTTTGCGGATGAGTATATATCATTTGTCCATGGACTTTGGTCCCAGATCTGACCAGATCGATCGTTTTACCCGCCGGTTACCTGAACGCTTAAAACTTGTCCCCACCCTGGCTGCATCCATAGCACCTATTTCTCAAACCTGGAGACCACTCTGCACCTATCCAGCCTAACAGCGGCACCTTCCGATTCTACCAAAACCCTCCATGTTTCCGATATGAGAGCCCCCAAGGAAGATTTGGCATTGCAACCGTTCCTGAAAACTGTTATCTCCTGATGTCTAGTCTTTCTCGCGTACATATAAACGCTTGAACGATATCCGCGTCGCGTGTTGATGACTTTTCGCAATGCAAAATCGAAGAGAGTGCGGTGTGTGAGTCTATACCTGAGCTCTTTGCTGTTCGTATACCTGAGCTGTTTGAGTCTGTATCGTTTGAGTTTGATCAGGCGCGTTTTCATCCTTCTCGTGTCCGGTGTACGCGTGCCACCCCTACTCAGGTCCGTCCATTCTATATGCGTATCCGCCTCCCGCTTCCGATCCCAAACGTTCAAGGAGATGACCGCACGAATTTTGCGTCCTAGTTAAGGGATAGGAAGCGCAGCAGGTCAGCTGAAAGATACAGAACCCTTTACGGCATAGTGTAGCTTAATGTGGCGCTAAAGCTTTCCCCCACGTCTCCGGCGGCTTCGGATTCTTGATTTTCGTTTGATGTAGAACGAAACTCGCCGAGGAAGGCCGGTGCTGAACTGTAGGGTGCACTCTAAGGATGTTGTTGTGGCGTACTCGCTTTGACCAAGTTCACATGGCGTAGGCTCACGCGCCAAAAAAGATGAAGAATGAGGGCTACAAGCACTAATTAGCTCATCCCTGACAAAGATTAGATGCAGCAATCTTCACAAATCGTGAGGTTGTGCAGTGTAAGAAGAAATGGATGAAACTTGAAATGACCAGATTCAGAGCGTTATAGACAATAGACTTGCTGAGTGCAGCGCAGCAGCTACAGTTAATTTTTTCTCTTTGTTTCCCGATACTGGATAAGATAAACATCTGCATCGTTCAACTCGGAATCAGCCGATCCGTGAGAACTTTCTGTGTATCGCCAAATGATACTTTATATGAACTAGTAGAAATCAGTACCCTTGCGACTTGATTCTGGCCAATGTTTCAAACGATATCTCTTTTCAACCCTCTCCAGTTCATCAGGAATTCAACTCTACCAAAAGTCAAAGCCATACCGACTGTATAACAGGCTCGAAACGCCTGACTTTATGACTTGCTGATGAGTTGTAGGATATTCGAGCTATCCCCACTATTTTCCATACTCACCTGAGGCGGTCTGAAAGCCAAGTTCTATATTCTCGTGATTGTCACGTAAATTTTGTGGTAGACAATCCCATGATTAGCAACTAAAGAGGTTTATTCTATAAACCCATCTTGACTACTGGATTGACAATCGAATTCTTGTAACACGTTTTTGAGTACACCAGGCATTCTAGGCGGCGATGACACATCCAAAATCTGCTTTCTACGGGCTGAAACTTTAATGCAAACTCCACAACAATGGAATATCTTTTGACGCAAAACCGCTGGTAACTGCCTTCAGGAGGCTCAAATTTTCGAGTTGGGATTGTGTGTCGATGTTTTAATTTTTTGACTACAGTGGAGGGATCCCGGAAGGAGGTTCATTGAATTGTCGTTCTAGGTTCATGACACAGGCCCGAAATATGACTCGCAACCGCTCTAGTAGTAGCTACGATCCGGCCACATACAACAGAATTTACTCCGTTGATGTGGGTACCAAGGCGCCTCTTCCTCAATTCATTCGCTGATTGATTTGTTTCTAGATCTACCTCGAACCCAGCCTTCATGATGATCGCGTTTCGGAGGCGGAGACGAAGGAGGGGTTGTGAATGAACGATCCGGCTGTGTTAACGTTCCTGTATAAACTTGTTTTTGACCACCCTGACTCATCCACGGCACAATTCAGCAGGGCTGATCAATCCTTTGTGCTGTTCAAATCCCAGACTTGACTTTGGAATCTTAAGACTCGGGCTACCGACGGCGAGAGTTGGCTGTGCAGCAGAGATCGGAGTGGCCTCTCAGATTTAACTTGACTGGAGTGGGTACTAAGGCCAGCTTTATTCCTCCTTTGTTGTGGCTTTTGCACAAACTTATGGTGAATTCAGAGCTCAAACTGGGTTACGGCGAACCGTTTGATTCATTTCGAGATGAAAAAGAATATGCTAGACATTGCGATATCGCTGGTGACTAGTCACCTTGTAGTATTCACGGCATACGCCTTCACGCCATCGGTCTGAGTAGTCTTGTATGCACCTTATCTGTGCCAAGTTTCTTCATGCCGCAGGGAGTAACTGAAAAGGGATCCAGAAAGGATTGTATTCCCCAGCGTTGGCATAACATAACTCAATTTATTCGATCCAGAGAAAGGCAAGGCTGATATAGAAATCGTCGGATACCTAGATATATTTTATTACCATTATATGAGTGAAAATGATGTTCCTCTTCCGAAGTACCGGAAGTCCGTCCCTCCATCGATGACATCTAGCGCCAGTTCAGGAAAGAGACACTACACACTTTGCTGGATTTTGGACCCCAAGTCTTTGAGAGGAGCAGTTCACTCGGAAACTTGAACCGGGAATAAACTCAAGCTACAATGACTATGACTCGAAAATATCTTGTATTTTTTTACCTTTGCTGGCGATACAGAGTTTTAGACATTTATTGAATTCATAAGGTTGCTTAGACAGCGCTGTTGCAACGAAAGTTTTTCGATGACAGATCCCGGCTCCGAGACACAGAACTGATGAACAACCCAAAGGTACGTCCTTGAAATGGAGACATCCAATTTCAATACGGCGCTCTTTGCAATAGAATGGGTGAAGAGAGGCTTTACTACTATCTGTCGTGGGTGTTTCTGATTGATTCGGAACATTTATTCCTAGATACGGTCGGATCCTGCTCTATGCTTCCCCGCGACAAGGACGGTATAGCTGATGTAACTCTCAAAGTCGACGGAGTGAAGAACGTCAGAGTACAGATATTTTAGTCGTGTCCTTTACATAGCCGCACATGCACTGCCAGCTCGACTGATGTGCACGATCTACGAATGACTAATCGTTGACATTTTTTGCATCAGAGGCTGCGGACATTGTTCTTAACGACTGCGAATCATGTATACAATGGTCAACTATATCATGCAATACCCGTCGGAGCAGAACTCTGAATTTTCTTACGGTTTTAAATTTGTTCGGAATAAGGTGATTAAAAAGGAAAGAGTAACCCAAAGCCACGAGTATCGCGTAAGCAGATGTCCCCCACGAGTCTCTCTCTCCGTCTTTGGCATATCAAGCCAAGAATATCCCTTCTCGCTGAAATGCTAGTCTACTAACGCCGTAAAAAGTGACGTTTTCTCTCTATGGACCCTGTAATGGAAGTCGGAGACTGTCAGCTGCTAGAGAATGGAACATTCAGCTGGACCTCTTGCACAGACCAAAATATCACTCAAACTTCCATCACGCTCCTCGAAGAGAACCGATCGTATATACTTCTCATATCCAGTTCCATACTTCCTGTTTCATTTTCATCAGCGTCTAAAGTGTTTTCAGTCATTAACGACATATACTGATCAGCAGTGCAAGATATCGATGGCTGGATGTAGACTATTTGAACCTCTCTTCAGTGTTTTGGGTGTTGCTACATACCTCCCGTCCTATTGTACCTGGTTTTAGCACGATCGTTTGGTGAGCTTTCGTACACTCTTATGGACATTGCGATGCGCTCAATTTGGATCTCCACAGGCCACTCATTCCTAATAAGTACCCAACCTGTTTTGACTGTCTAAAGCACCCAGTGATCTTGAAAGACTGTTCAATTCAGTGCTGTGGCAGTGACTCAAAACAACTCCATATTGAGACACTTCCCAATCAACTCGACAAGAAACATCTGCAAACGCTATCGCAGCACTGCCAGTGCTCTATTTACTATAAATACGTTGTCGCGTCGCGCTCGAAGCACAAGAATGTCTGGCCCATACGTCTACGTCCCCCCTCAACACTATCCCAGTTCCAATTATGCAGACCCCACTGTCTATACCCCAGTCTCACCGTTTATACCAAACGCTGCACTATATCGCTCCCCGTATACCGATAATATTCCACTTCCAGATTCTCCCTCCTTCAGCTTTACTGAATTGCCCTCCGCTTCGGAGGACAGTACTTTCCCAAACACTCCCTTAAACCGTCCTCGCCGAGGCTCCTGGCATGTAGAACCCAGTTACCTATTTTACACGCCGCCCAGTCCTTTCTCTTTACCGTTGCCCGACACATCCGACCCGTTCTACCGCCGGCGTCACTCCTTTTCACTCTACCCACAACCAGCCATCCGGACTTGGGACCCTTATTACCCGCCGTTTCTTAACTCGCCTGTTTCTCCTGCCCAATTGCACATTCACCCATGGCTGAACGCCCAAACGTGGAATGGGGAGTTTTTGTTCAATCTTGCTGATCGTCGGTTTAATCCTATGAGAAGGCACGTTGCCGGCATAATGAGGACAACAAGTCCTTCGGGAATGGATATCCTTTGTCAAGCAGCAACTTATCCTCCTCTGAATAGGCTGAGGATTATCTGCGACATCATTCCCCAATGGTCTATTGATTTGCGTCATCAGCTAGATGTGATGTCAGACGGATCAGGGATGAATTTTGATACGACGAGAACAGGCGCTTTCCCTCCCATCACCCTCTTGGATATCCTTATTCGAATCTATCAATTCCTGCAAACTCGAATTACACACGTGGATTGGGCGAAACTTACTTTCGAAGAGGAGACGGCAGTGTCGAAAGCTTACCGGAAAAGGTGTCATGCAGCAGGTTCAACGGGTACGATTGGCTCTAGGGAAGCAGTACAAGCAGAGCTGGCGCAAGGAGTGAAGAGGGTGGACTTTTTATTAGGGAAGATATGGTTCAAGGGTTGCGTGATGGATCTGGAGAGAGGTATCATGAGGTTAATTGTTGGGAAAAAGAGCTAGGATGGCAGTTTTGCAGTTTAGGATCGACCTATGCCTTCTTTCTTGATTTACTATACGCTATAGGCTAATACCTATCTTTATGAGTATACATTATGCTTGATCTGGATCCCATTCAAATGCAATCATGAAGTTTCGAGAATTCTACTCCAGTCCGTGCACAGCAGTACATAGGTTGGGTCCTCATTTGGATGTAGTAGTACAAAATAAGTAGTGAACGCTGAATCAGTCTGCCAATGCTAAAGGTGTAAAAGCACTGAATACCCATGTACTAGTGGGGCAATCTATTGCACAACGAGCAATGACTCCCGAAAACTAACTACTAACTGAGTCACTATGATGAAGTCCAGATTCTGGATTCGGAACTTGAATACTATTACGCGTCTGGATTTCAAAGGCCCAAATCTCTTTTCCGGCCACTATCAAGCACCGACTCGGAACAGCAACAACGCTATGAACATCCGTGTAGTCAGGGTACGTCCTGTTCGCAGAATAGGCTTCTAGACGCAGACAGTCACTTTAATTCGTTACAACTTTTTTCAATTCCACCAGGTCAGTCGGATCCGTTTTCGGAATCTTGATCCAAACTGACAGCATTCCTCATGTCAGAATACTCGAGAATATGACTGACATGAACGTCATGAATCCCGTTGATAGCCAGAAGACCTTATGGGCATGCAAGCAGCGAACCTGGAGAATCTGCCCGAAAACTACCTTATGAAGTTTTGTAGGTCAAGACTAGAACCGAGCATACCATTCTTGGCTTACTTGGGTTACTTTCGGTTTTTGTTGGTTGAATAGGGATATATCACGCAATGACTTGGCCTCAGTTGTCTTTTGTCGCCGAAGACGAAAAAGGAAGAATTGTAGGATATGTTTTGGCCAAAATGTGAGTTTTTGGGCGTCCACAGCTTTTTCTTGATCTGACCAATTACTGTTTTGGAACACCTTTCCTTTTCTTGTTGTCTCTGCACTTCATTACACCTTTTCCCTCTCGGTAGCGACGAAGAGGACTCTAATCAAGTACACGGGCACGTCAATTCCATATCTGTTTTACGCTCGCACAGACGTTTGGGGTTGGCAAAGAAGTTGATGTTGTTGAGCCGTGCGTCCATTTCTAATTCTCGTCTCTGAATGTTTATTGACTTATTGTCCTCCTTTTCTGTCCATAACAATCCTCTTTGCCTCGATACCCGGACTGCAATATTGATCTACATACCAACAACGAATCGACAATCGTACCGCATTTCAGAAGAAGCTATGGCAACTGTCTACAGGGCTCAATATGTTTCTCTACACGTACGGAAGTCCAACAAGGCAGCTATAGCTCTGTACAGGGATACATTAGGGTTTGAAGTGGCGGATGTTGAGAAGAAGTACTGTGAGTCGTGGTCATGTATACTATACTATACCTTTTACTGTCAAGCCTTTTTCTCTTTTGATATCACCTTCTCTACTTCTCCACTTCTTTACATCCTTGGCACTTCATTAACCCACATCTTCTTCCGCAGATGGCGACGGAGAAGATGCTCTGAAGATGAAGTTGAATCTAAATCCAGAATAAGTTCCCGAGTCGGCGCTTTCCTGAAGAAGTTGTACGCGAATCTGTATCATATACCAGTGCCGTTTGTTTGTTGTCTTGCTTTCAGTATGCAAATGTAAAATTTGATCATTGCTCAATTAACAGTGATGTTTCCGACAGTGAAGCTCGTAATCTAAAGTTGTAGGTCATATATAGTAAAACATGGTAGCCGTTTAGAAAAATGAGGAAGCCTCCGCGGCCTCCTGACCGTTTTCCATACCAATCAAATCGCGGCAGTAATCCCAACATGAATAATCCTACAACCAAATCATTAGCTCCTTGAGTTTACGACAAAGAAGATAGCAAAAATACACACTCATCAGCAGCGTTAACCCAATTTGCAGTCTCTGGGAACATTGTCGCCATTCTTCGATAAATCTCTTCTATCAGGTATTTTCTGATCTTATTACGAACAGCAACTTTGGTTGTGGACAATATTGACGAAGACGATTCCTCGAGCTCGGAGGAGGCGACGTGATAGTGGGGTACGCTGTCATAGACGAGGTTAAGCATCAATGTCATTATTTATCTGAGGGAGGATGGAAACGTACATATGAGTAGGCCTCTCTGAAACCTGCCTAATCATCTCGATAGTCCTAGCCGAGTTCTTCGGATCACGGTTTCTCTCGAGAGTGCAGATCTTTTCAATAAGCTCGCCGGCCTGAAAACAAGGAGGATCACGGGCGCTAATTAGAAAACGCGCACAAGCAGATATAGAGACCTCACCTGAACATCGAAATCGTCACGGAAGCCGAGATTATAGGTTACAGCATAAAAGCCTGGTTTCATGAGGCTTTGATCGAAAATACAGACCAATGAAAACTCACCATCCAAATCTTCCACCTTTTTCACAATATACCGATCCTCCGCGGGAACTCGGGCCATGGGTATCAAGCTTACAGAGAGAAAGACCTTTACAGGTAACGTTAATACCATGGACTCGGAAAAAAACCACAACACTCACCAAAACCCTCGGTAAAGCTCTCCACTGCGAAATCAGTCCTACAAACGTATGCGGGACACCTCTCCCCGAAGCCAATTTGTGGAATACAGCCATGGTAGGAACTCGGACGACTTCTTGCTGGACCCAACTCTTGGTATCATCCTCTGGGTCAAGAGAATCATGGCCTTCCAGAGTAACTTTCGTTGTTGATCCCAGTGACGAGCCGGGTAAACGAGTAGAAAGCGGCGTGTTGACAAAGTATTTGTAGGAATCCTGGTCGGGATTAAAGTCTTCAAGTTGGCGTTGTTGGAATTGGCCCAGTAGTTCAGAATCATCAGAAATAGCAACAGCTCTGATCTGTCCTCCTTCCGAGTCCATTGAAACCTGACGGCGACGGAGAGACGTCTCAAGCTCATCAGGACCAGAACCCGAAATCCGCACTCGAGAAATAAGCTGCCTGAGACTCTGTCGATTATGACTATCAAAAGCATCTTCCAAACCTTTTGCCCAAGCCCAGAAAACCGTAATAACCGCCAACACCACCCCAATCAACAAACTCACCCAAGCTCCTTCTGGTACCTTTTTCAACGAGGCACCCCAGAACAATCCATCCAAGAATCCAAAGATGATAAAGTACCCCACTGCGATACCCCACCACCACCTCTTCACAAACCGCATCTGAACGGCAAGTAAAACAGTCGTGCTGAACATGACCGTAGCAACTGAGAACCCGTATGCATTTGATAGGTTTGTTAGGTTGCTAAAGGCCGCTACGACGACGATGGTGACGGCCATGAGAGAGTAGTTTATGAATGGGATGTATACTTGTCCTTGGATAGTGGAGGATGTATAGGTGAGGAGGAGAGGAGGGAAGAATTTAGTGTTGATGAGTTGTTGGAAGAGGGAAAAGGTGGCGGTTATGAGGGCTTGGGAGGCTACGAGGGTTGCGAGGATGCCGAATATAAAGACAATCCTAGGAGGGAGAAGGATAAGCTACATGGGAGGAGATTGTAGTGGAAGGATGTACCAGAAAAGAGGTCCGTTGCTAGAACCGGGAATAGATTTGTAGAAAATGTTCTGCACGACGTTTTCTCCGTCGACGATGAGGCAGGCGCCTTGGCCTAGGTAGGCTATGACGATGGCTGGGTAGACGACGAAGGAGAAGGATAGCTGGTACGAGGTTCATTTGAGAAAGAACGATAGTGTATGAACACATACCCGAATAGACAAAGCGTTGAATTGGCCTAGATTGGCAAACATGGCTTCGCATCCTGTGAGAGCGAGGACGACACCGGAGAGTATGTCGTAGTCGCCCGTCCGGACGAATACTGTGAATTGGGTATCAGAAAGAGGTGGGCTAAAGGAAAGGAAACAACGTACGCATTACAGCTCGAGAGGGATCAAAGGCACGGAAAATCCCAGGGTACAGGGTGATGTTGTAAATGCCTATACCGATGAGGAGAAGGAACCATATGAATGCGACTACATGCGAATGAGCATTGATGGAAAGGAAGAGAAAGGGAGAACGCACTAGGGGCAAAGACAAATGCCAGGCCAGAGGTTCCGAATCTCTGTATACAGAACAGTGCGACAAGGAAAGCCTGAAGACGGCGAGGGTCGATAACGAGTTCACAGCGACAGTGAGACCTGAGACTTACGATGGAAATCGGTACGATATTCTGCGTGACTTCAGGTTTCGCAACAGCTATACCGCCGACGGCGCTTGTCACTGATACTGCGGGAGTGAAGACACCGTCCGCCAGCGTCAACCTGGATGCATGTCAGACGGGCTCACTCCACTATGCTCGGAGGAATCTTACGCAGTTCCAAAGAGACACCAAACCATACAAGGGAACCTAAGAGCTTCTCTGAGCCTCGACGGCGATTTAGCAACCTTTGCATCGCTCTCAAAGGTCAGAGAGCGGTCGAAATTGGGGTCTACGACTTTTTTAGGGTAGAGACCTAGGAAGAGAGCGAAAGGGCCTCCTTCGCCTAGACATAGGAGCGTCACATTAGATGGGGTTTGGTACGTGGGCTAGACGGATATACCTTCGTCGGTACCGAATTCCAAAGAAATAAAGACCTATCGGAAGCGGAGGGTGGCTGGAGGTTAGTCGAAAATAGGTAGGGGAGTGTACAAGGGGCGACAAACGTATTTAATCAAAGGCAAGAGCGTCAAAGCCCAGATGATAGCGCTGATACCGCCAATGACATCTTCTCTAGACGGTGCGGGACCAGAGGTAGGCCAGATACCGTTGAGTGCGTAGAGCGGTGACGTTCCTAAGCAGTGATTGTGAGTGATCTAGAAACAGGCAGGAAATCGAAACGAATGGCTACCTATATCACTGTAGATGATACCTAGAGCCTGAAAACTGAGAGCAAGCAATGCGAATCCATGTACAGAGACAGATGTGCGTTTGTGATTGAGGCCATCTTCAAGGTGGAGAGGAGAGGTAGACTCTGGCTTGGTTTCCGACATTGCGCTGAGTTTACGGTGCAGGCCAACTCGAGTAGACTAAAAAATCGAACATTTGTCTGATATTTATACAACAGTGGTTGATATGGTTTTGGTTTTGAGTGGTGGCGTGCGTATCAACGTCCTCGATAAGAACGCTGAATGGCGAATAAAGCGCATTTTCAACAGAGGATCACATATAGGCATTACGGTAGGGGCAGACCTACAGCCATAATCCCTCACTGACAGCTAGGCGGGAGAAAGGATCTCGTGGAAGGGACAGTTGACATTTATGGGATTTGCGAAATACAGATGCTGTGCGGTGCCTTGAACTGTGCAGTGAAAAGGATGAAAGGGTGGGTGAAAAGAGAGTTTGGACAGACATACTCTACTTTGCCACTGCCTGTTCCTTCAGCCGTTGACAGATGTATCAAAAGATATTTTTGTCAGTATGGACGGTGGTTCCTTCACCGGTGTACAGACCGAGCAAGCAGCACAAACCATCCAGACTAGAAGCGACTTTGTGACGGTCAACTCGAGCTGGAATCTTATCGCGGTCACATGACTATTGATAAGCTATTTTGGGAGGTCAAGCGAGTATTGGATACGATGGGATTTTGACCTTGTCCGAGACAGACACCGTTGCTGTTGAACATTCCAACCCTTATGAACCACCATTGTCTTCGAGCATGACATTGTCCAGCAGACTCAAACCACCTTTCACCGGCTCTATCAAAGCAAAGCTCAAGAAGATTCTCAAGTCTTCAGACCAGGATGATCCACGGAATTCAGAAGACTCGTCTGACACCCTCAAGGGACGAGAACATCGTGCGTAGTTGTGCAGTTTTGCCTGGCCAACTGTTTATGCCTTTTCTGCAGGGCCTAGTCCGCTATCTACCAACGTCTGTATCCCGGCTACCGACCATCACACTCGTCCTTCTATTCCGCCCTTGTTCTTTGACGCGTCATCCAGTACCGCATCACTCATCGCAGCCTCTTCCATTACATGTCATCCGACCGATAGCGGTGCATCGACTACCTCCACTTCGGTCCGCAGACACCAACATGCAAACACCCAAAGTATCACATCATCTCCAAGCTCGACCCTAGTACCTTCCGAAGCATCGTACCGCTCACCTCTCCGTCCAAAACACTGGCTCAAGCCTAGACCGCCTCCCGTCCCTCTTCCTGTCCTCCATTCCAGTCGTGCCATAAATGTTAACGGAAACCGTTCTCGGTCCGATTCTAGCACCTGTTCCAGAGTTTCAGAGCTGATAGCCAACTATGAAGCTCTTGCGGCTCAGTCTTCTTTGGAACAGCAAAGGACTGGCAGCCATACTGTACGACTGAACTCTTCTACTGCCCTAATGGAGAAGGAAAAGGAAAAATTACGTCGTCAACAAGACCAGCTACGGATACGCTCGCTAGAGAAGCGCATAGCAGAACTGGAAAGAGAGTGCGAAGAACAGAGAGAGACGATTGTCGAGTTGAGGGAGGAGAATGAAGTGTTTTACACGAGACTTTGCGAGGTAAACAGAGAGAATAAAAAGGTGTGCTTGACGCGTCTTTCTCCGCAGCTAGTTGCTAATCAGGACTTTTGCAGCTGAAAAAACGCGTCCAGTCCATACCATCACCCCTCCTCTCATCTGACGACGAGTCCGAAATTGACTATGGCGTCGAGACTCCCGGTCCGTCATCTAGTGTCTTTGCATTTGAAAACGGACACCAGCAGCCGTACGACGCGTCTATGGAATCAATACCTCAAATTCCGTCCGAGACGGACTCGTATTATAACCGCGATAGGCTAACAAGTAACAACACCAATAGTGTGGACTTGGAAACCTTACGAAGTGACATGCTCGCGAGACCTCATGGAGTATTTGACTGGTGCTCGGAAGACAGCGGTTCTTCCGATTCCGAGGTGCGTGTCGTTCTTTTGATTGAAGCATTTCCTGACAAGTACGTCGGCTCGTAGGACTTTTACCCCGACCCTGATGAACCTGCTACTCCATGAGCGACACCTCCACCTATGCGTACTCATCCACATATATGCTCCATCTCGTCTTTCCGTTATTGCTATCTCGCTATCGTTATACACTGTATCTTTATCCTCCTTTCTTCACCAGCATTACGCATTTTTACACATCTTTTTATCGCATTTATTTACTTTCCACATATGCATCTCACCACCATCGTCATTGGCAACCTACCCTAACCATATACCTTCAATCATCATTCTTGGATCTTGGATCGCACTCATCGTTTTCACATACATAGATTTATCTCGCACATATGCATTACATTTACCTCGTCCCATCTCGTTTCATTTACCACTCTCCTCCACTTACGCTCCCAGGTCTCTAGCCCGAGACCTGTCTCCTTTCTCGGTACCGTTATCGTACCGCTTGAGAGAGAAGCTTTCTTCTCAGGTGCTCTTCACTCACCCAGCTTCCCTCCCTCTTTGTGTCTCGCTGCGCTGCTCTGGACAGGTACTTACTTGCACGCTGCAGCCTGCTTACTATCGGTGTCATTCATATTTTCCCGGTTTCCAGTTTTTACTCGTTGGGTCTTCCTTTGTGTTCCCGTCAGAATCTGTACGTAGTTGAGATACATGCTAGCTAGTAGTTTTTACGTTACTTACTCTGCGTGCATGCATACTTCAAAGTTGAAATAAAGATTGTTAAACATTGTGCTCAAGATTTGCTTATCGGAAAGTTGGTTTCTCACGATGCTCCTTTCTCTGCCGTGTCTGTCGGAAAAACCCGAAGGCCATCAACGCTTAAGTGGGGTTTACTAGGGTTTACTTATCAGTACGAATGCTGATAAGCGCCTCGGTTTTTTCCGACATCGCACTGTAGCTGATTTGCTCAAAATCCTGTCGGATGTCTTCGTATCTTTGATCATCTCCAGCATTTATCCCACAGCCCGCTCAAGCACCGTTTTAATCTGAATCGTATCATATCGCCCTTGTCTTTTCAGAAATCTCGAGTCTCCAGGTGGAGAATAAATCCAAATGCTTTACTATCATTCTTCGTCAAAACTCTCAGCGGAATCTGACACTGGGGGAAAAAAGCAAGTTCGCGGATCCGAGCCCATCGACGATTAGATACCCATACAGCAATGTATAGCATCGGACGACAATTGCAAGCTAGACGATTTCTAGACTTCTGCTGACAGATAAAAACCTTTAGCTGTACAATGGACCTTTTTTCTCGATAACGCATACATCCCCCTCAAACCCATTTGTAGTGAAAATGAATTCAGGGACTTTGTCAACACCGATGGATTTGTCACGACGACTCGGATTGACAGGGACAATCATTATGGACGCCTTTGTCATGTGGCGTGAAGGATGGATATCGAAAGCTTGTCTAATCTTGTGCTTACTACTTGCCCGGCCAGGGCATTCCAAAGCTGGTTGATAATCCTTTTTTTTTAGCTGTCCTTTTGGCTCTGTAAGCCTCGCCTTTTATATGGTAGGAGGTGTAGGCATCGTATAAAAGCTGGTTTTTTTGAGGATGTCGGAACAGAATCATATCGACTCTTCTGATTGCATCTTCAGCCTGTTTTATACTATCATCCTCGATTAAGAAAAAATTAACATCGACACCATGCCTGCAAAGCAAATTGTCCTCGTACGTACTCTATCTCTCTATCGTTGAACGCCCTCCTCAAAAATTTATATCCATCTCCAGGTCACTGGTGGAACCGGATTCCTCGGCTCCCACATCATATCCCAGCTCCTCGCTCAAGACAAGTACACTATCCGCGCTGTAGCACGTTCAGATAGTAAACTCCGTGCCATCTTTCCCGACGCCCCGAAAGACAAGCTTGAGATTGTCGAACTCCCGACTTTGACGTCAGATTTCTCGGATGCGCTCAAGGGTGTTGAGGCTGTGGTGCATAGTGCAAGTCCGGCTTATCTCAAAGGTGAAAATGGGAAGGAGATTTTTGAGGTCGGTGTCATCTTTCAGTGTTTTGTAGGGAGCTGTGCTGATGTGGT
Organism: Stygiomarasmius scandens; assembly: GCA_037954225.1. Taxonomy (NCBI): domain Eukaryota; kingdom Fungi; phylum Basidiomycota; class Agaricomycetes; order Agaricales; family Campanellaceae; genus Stygiomarasmius; species Stygiomarasmius scandens. The sequence continues at coordinate 145,841 of JBANRG010000020.1, forward strand.
TTGATGGTATAGGGAGCGTACCAGGGAACTATTCACATCCTCGAACAAGCCATCGCTGCGGGTGTCAAGAAGATTGTGGCTACCGGAACTATAGCTTCTCTCTTTGACGGTAAGTAGACCATCCTCTTTCTTTACTATAAATCTTACTGATAAATTCGATGCTCAGGAGACTTCAAAAACGCCTTTGGAACAAAAACCATCACTGGAAAGGATTTCAGCCCTGTCACCGCTGACCAAATCGATATCAACGACCCAAACACTATGGGAACGTACGTGGCCGCTAAAACCGTTGCGGACAAGAAAGTTTGGGAACTCGCTCATCAGCATCTGGATGTTGATATTACTGTCGGTAAGTATTGGACCCTAGTCTTCTACTGAAATAACAACGTTGAAATTCGAAATCTCTACATAGTCCTCCCACCAGTCATCTTCGGCCCCTTTGTCCCCAACTTCCCCGTCACCTCCCGTTCGGGACTGGGTACAAACGACTATATCTACTCTCTCATCGCCGATAGTGCCTACCCCCAACTGCCCATCGGATACCTGATCGACGTTCGAGATGCAACCCGTGCACATATCGCTGCGCTCTCTGCTCCTCCCGTTCCTGGAAAGGATAAGAGAATCATCGTTTCGTCTAGTACCTTCACTTGGAGAGGTATCACAGATCTCATTCGGAAGAAAAGACCAGAGTTGAAGGAAAGGTTGCCAAAGGAAGGATTGGAACAGGGATACCCGCAGACGGATGCGCCGCTTGATTTGGAGTTTTCAAAGGAGGTATTGGGGATGAAGGAGTATATTGGGTGGGAGGAGACGGTTTTGGAGGCTTTGGATGCTTCTTTGGTTTTGGAAAGGAAGTGATCACGTACTTGGAAGGAGTATTTTTCTAGGCAGTTTCGAGTCTGACTTGGTGTTCCTGCTTCTTTTTAATCTATAAATGGCTTCTGTTCTCGTTCTCGTTTTCCTTAGAGTTCCTGTTGTACTGTAAACATTTTTCAATCGGAATGGTCTTGTTCTTGGATGTGAAAGCTTAAGTATAAATTTCTCACGGTGTTTTAACTGAAGCACTCATGCAGCCATGCTCAAGGTGTCTGTCTCGTCCACGCCTTCTCGGGCTTCTCAAAACCACTTTACACTCGCATAATCAGGAACTGGGAAATCCTTCGATGCTCGATAACTCGTCTACAAACAGGATTTGGAAGAATCACGGTAGGCATTCTTTAAGTTTAACAACGCCGATGATGTCTTCTTTAGGCTTACTGATTTATGTCCAAGCGTATTTGTGCAATCTGTCTGGCGTTCTATAGCCCTTCTTAAATCGGCCCCTTCCCCTCATTTGCGAGAGGCCTGGACTATGACAAAGATCAAAACGCAAACCAGACGCAACACCTCGCTGACTGATCAAAATATGTAGCTGCAGGTAGTTGTGCTTCTTGGTAATAATCAACCCTTATCCAGGATCCGTCAGTGAGTATTATGGAGTCGTGGTCAGGAAAATCGACTCATTTTAGGCAACGCTTAACAGGGACGGTCAAACCAGAGACAACGCCGCAGAAATGGTCACAAAAAGCTTTCATTTACACATTCTTTCTGCGGCGCAGAAATTGTCCATTATTGCTTTGACGCGGAACAGCTTCTCCCTCTTATTTCCGCTTATTCGAACCGCAGTCCGTAGAATCGCGCAGAAGTTAAAATTGATTTCTGCGGCGATTTCTACCTTTCTCTTTCGTGGGGCTACTGCGCCAGACCGACTGTGCCCATTAGATGCAAAGTGTGCTTTATCATGGCTCGCCAAGTATACCGCTCTCTTACTGCGATGTCGAATCCAAAATGCCACTTTTGGCTTTGTGATCAGTTCTGTAACTCTTGCATTGGAGATCCGAGATGGGGTGGGACTATGAGCACACCATGATTACTCTCGGTTCCCACCCGGCGTAATTCAATTTATACAAGTATACAGAGCTGTCAAGCCTACTAGCCTATGCAGTTCTCGTACCAAGTTTGGTTTTAACTTGTTCTTAGGCAGGTCACCAAGGATTCATTTGCTATGAAATGCTGCGATAAACCAATACAGTAATGCGTCATCTTTGGTGATAGTTAGGTGCTTCATACATCGTATAAAAGCCAGGATTCTTGGGTAATATCGAACCAGAACCCCTTCCGTGAGTATAGTCAGCACCTTCTACCACTGATCTCATCCGAGTCAACGAAGAAACGTTAGTATTGGTATCATGTCCACAAAACCGATCGTCCTTGTACGTATACCATTCATTATCGTAGAATTGGACACTTACTCAAGTTTCTCGTATTTCGACTGCCTACAGGTCACTGGTAGCACTGGTTTCGTCGGCTCGAACGTCATATTCCAGCTCCTTGCTCAGGACAAATACACCATCCGTGCCGTAGCACGTTCTGCCAGCAAACTTCAATCTGTCTTTCCCGATGCTGGAAAGGAAAAGCTCCAGATCATTGAAATCCCAACTTTAACATCTGATTTTTCAAATGCACTCAAGGGTGCCGAAGCTATTGTGCATAGTGCCAGTCCACTGGAAAGTGAGAGAATCTTTGAGGTCCGTTTTATTTCATTCCAAGTTTTGCATGTTATTGTTAATGATAATTATTACGCTGTTACAGGGGGCGTATCAGGGCTCCATTCACATCGTTGAACAAGCTATTGTTGCTGGTGTCAAAAAGATCGTGGTCACAGGAACTTCTGCTTCTCTTTTTGATGGCAAGTCATCGATTCATCCGTCTCTCTCCTAGTTTCAGTGACTTATAATGCGTGCTTAGAGGACTCCAAGAATGCCTTTGGGACCAAACTAGTCACTGAAAAAGACTTCAGTTCTATCACCGCTGATCAGGTTGACATCAACGACACGAACGTTGCGAGGGCGTACGTAGCTGGCCAAACCATCGCAGAAAAGAAGATCTGGGAACTTGCTCATCAACATCCTGATGTTGATATTACTGTCAGTGAGTATCAATCTTCGTGTTCGTCTTCTACTTGAATCAAGGTGCTCATATTCAAAATACTAGTTCTTCCACCAGCTATATTTGGTTCTTACGTCCCCAACTTCTCAGTTACTTCCCGCGCCAATCTAGGTACCAACAGCTACGTGTACTCCCTCATTGCAGATAGCGCCTATCCCCAGATGCCCGTCGGACATCTGGTAAATGTCCGAGATGTAGCTCGTGCACATGTTGCTGCGCTCTCTGCTCTCCCTATTCCCGGAAGAGACAAGAGGATCATTGTGTCCTCTGGCACGTTCACTTGGAGAGGCGCTGCAGATCTTATCAGGAGGAAAAGGCCAGAATTAAAAGAGAGGTTACCTAAAGAAGGTTTGGAGCAGGGATTCAGGCAGAGGGATGCACCACTTGATACAGAATTTGCGAAGGAGGTGCTGGATTTGAAGGAGTACATTGGATGGGAAGAGACGATACTGGAAGCTTTAGATGCTTCATTGATTTTGGAGAAGGAACGATCCTAGACTGTGACACAGAATGAGTGCAAGTACTTGCTTAACATCATTTACATTTTCTATTCCTTGGATTCCCGGTCCTATTCTCACTTCCTCTGGGTCTGGTTACTGTTTCGGTGTATATATTAATCTTTACACCGTTGTTCTAATACGTATATATACCTTACAAGCTGAGACTGTAATGTTGCTCGTTTTTGGCTGAAATCGCTTCGCATAGGTTTTTGAGATTCGAGCAATCACCTATTTACAGGGACGCGGAATTAACCGTATACTCAACCTGCCTTGTCTGCACTACGTTCTTCTCGGGGACGATAATTACTTTGGATCAGGATCATTAGAACTTATGGACATTCAAAATCCCACTGGATTGGGTTCGTAGTTGAAATTTTGGACCATCATGCATCATGATTCGTCCGGTTTGAAATTCGAGCAGTAGTCTTTTTGTAAACAATGTACGTATTCCTGCACTTCGTTGCACGATACAAATCATATGCACCTGATGGACTAAAATAAGCAATGACAGCTACTTCTCGTCAAAGTCCGCCGGTGGGAATAAATTTACAACTCCGATGCCATTTGCGGCGGAGAAACGTCAACTCGTTTCAGGCGATGTAAAGCACGCTTTCTCTTGGTCTACCAAGTGTCCCACTCCTTTGTGCTTACTAGAATGTTAAATAAATCCAAAGTACGACTTTTGGCCTTGTGATCAGGTTTGTAATCCATTGCTTCGAAGATTTGCGATATCAAGTACTTATAACTGTAAATTATCAATCAAATCTATTCACGACTCGGCAAGGATTCAAATATTCACTTGCTATGAATTACCGCGGGAGACTGATAGAGCGATGTGTCAAATTGTCAGGTTTCACAGCGGGCATTGCAACCCAGAATACTATATGAATACTGATCATATTCAGTTACTGAATGTTCTGACCAGTATTCTTTAAGGTATTCTCAACCACATAACCTGTTCTTGCACATGGTTCCTGCAGCTCGTAACTTGGCAACAACCCAAGCAAGACAAACGTATCACTTACTGATGGTAGGTCACCAGAGTTGTTTCGTTGTATAAAAGCTAAGGCTCCTTGCCATATGTACCTCCTCCGCAGGCATCTTCTGTCATACCAAGAAACATTAACTTTGAGATTATGTCTACAAAGCCAATTGTCCTCGTATGTACGCCATGTTATACCTGGTCATCATTGAAACATTGTGTCTTGTCTTTCAATTTCTAGGTTACTGGTGGAACTGGGTTCCTTGGCTCTCACATTATATCCCAGCTTCTCATCCAAGACAAGTACACCATTCGTGCCGTAGCACGTTCTGTTAACAAGCTTCGTGCTATCTTTTCTGACATTGGGAAAGGCAAGCTTGAGATCGTTGAAGTCCCGACTTTAACATCGGATTTCTCTAATGCACTCAAGGGGGTTCAAGCTGTTGTGCATAGCGCCAGTCCGCTCTTTCTCAAAGGGGAGAGCGGGAGGGAAATCTTTGAGGTCAGTTTTGTCCTTGTTTTGCAAAATTCATATCTTTAATAATGATTTGATGATTATTGTAATATTTTTATTACAGGGAGCATATCAAGGTGGTATTCACATTGTCGAACAGGCCATCACCGCTGGCGTTAAACAGATTGTGACGACGGGAACTGTAGCTTCTACTTTTGATGGCAAGTCACCTGTTTCTTCTACTTCCCTGTTTCACAACTTGTTGCCAATATAAATGCTTATTTAGGAGATTTTGGGAATGCCTTTGGAATCAAATTGCTCACTGGAAAAGACTTTAACCCTATTACTGCTGACCAGATCGACTTCAACGACCCGAACATTTTGGGGACGTATGTCGCCGCTAAAGCCGTTGCAGACAAAAAAATATGGGAACTTGCTCATCAGCATCCCGATATTGATTTTACTGTCAGTAAGTACCTTTACTTCTTCCATCTCCAAGCTGCGGAGTAAACATGCATAACCACCAGTTCTCCCACCAGCCCTCTTTGGGCCTAACGTCCCCAATTTTCCAATCACTTCACGAGCTATGTTAAGTACAAATGATTACATCTATTCCCTCATTGCCGATGGTGCCTACCCCAAATGGCAGCCTATCGGACACCTGATCGACGTTCGAGATGCAGCCCATGCCCATATTGCTGCACTCTCTGCTCCTCCGATTCCAGGGAGGGAGAAGAGGATCATCGTGTCCGCTGGCACATTTACTTGGAAAGGCCTCGCGGACTTTATCAGGAAGAAGAGACCAGAGTTCAAAGAAAGGCTGCCAAAGGAAGGTTTAGAACAGGAGTATCCGCAGACAAAAGCACCTCTTGATTTAGAGTTTGCAAAGGAAGCGTTGGGAATTAAGGACTATATTGGATGGGAGGAGACGGTTTTGGAGGCTTTGGATGCTTCTTTGGTTTTGGAGAGGAAGTAGATTTGTGCTCGGAAGGAATCTGCATTGGTTCTCTGTGCATATAATGCGATTATTTTTGTCGTAATATACCCAACCAGCTCCGAACTTATTGTTTTCATCCAAAGTATAAATGAACTTTTTTGGCAGTAAAGACAGGGGACATTGTTGCGTGGGAGTGGCAAATTATCCCACGCTCAGTTGACACGTTCTGAAACCGCCCGCTGGTTCCTCTTTACTACGGCATGTACTATTGTGGTCCGTTGGGCTTCAGCAACAACCCCAAATCTCAGAACCTGCAACTGAAAAATAGAATGACTGTCGAAGGCCAACTCACAAGCTGGAAGTTGCAGAATATAAAGGTCAGAACTTTAAAGACATTTCCCACTGCGACCGCACGCGGACATTAAAGGTGATTGCAACTTGAGCGGCGATCTCAGAGCAAAAAGGTTTCTTACAGTTCCAAATTTCATGATAATCATTCTGATTCCATGTACACTCACTCAACCTGGCTTTATTTGCAGCAATTTTGTATGAATTATGAAATCTGTAATTTCTTTCTCGATTAACAAACCCTAGACCATCGGAGGCTACTAATAGAGGCTCATCCAAGTCGCTGGTGAAAGTACTCCGTCATGATTTGTTATCAGGAACGCCAACTTGTAGAGATACTCTGTGCTTTGTCAGGTCCGACAACCTAGCAAGCCCTGTATGGTTGGTAATCCAAACTGTCTATTTCTTCTTCCAAGCTCTGTAAGCCTTTGGAAATCGGGAAGAAGTGGGACTTAGGCGCTTCCTGCAACCTATAAAAGCTAGGGTCTTTAGAAGACATGGAGCCAGAAATCCATCTCTACAGATATTTCTAGCATTCTACTCTTACTAGACTTTATATCGACACTACGAATATGTCTGCGAAACCAACTGTTCTTGTACGTATCTCATCTACAAAATGCCCGCATGTTTTTGACCTCGCCGTAGGTTACTGGCGGAACTGGATTCCTCGGCTCCCACATTGTATCTCAACTCCTTGCCCAGGACAAGTACATTGTCCGTGCCGTAGCACGTTCTGCCAACAAGCTTCGTGCTATCTTTCCCAATGCTGAGAAAGACGAGCTCGAGATTGTCGAAATTCCGACACTGACTTCGGATTTCTCAGATGCGCTCAAGGGCATCGAGGCCGTTGTGCACACTGCTAGTCCGGTCTTTCTTAAAGGGGAGAGCGGTAGGGAAATTTTTGAGGTTGGTCCTGTCTTCCTCTAAATTTCGCGAGATTCGTGCTCATTGTTGTGGCCCTACAGGGAGCGTATCAAGGTACTGTTCATATTGTCGAACAAACCATCGCCGCTGGTATCAAAAAAATCGTGATTGCAGGAACTGTGGCATCTCTTTTTGATGGTAAGTGATTCATTTCTTAACAATTGTCTCATTCACCAGCTCACAATACTGATTTTTACTAGGAGACTTCAAAAATGCCCTTGGAACCAAGCTCGTTACAGAAAAAGATTACAATCCTGTTACTGCAGATCAGATTAATATCAATGATCCAAATATTATGGCAATCTATGTAGCTGCCAAAACGGTTGCAGACATCACTATAGGTGAGTACCAAATTTTGTACCAATTCCGTCCTCTGTTGAGGCCAGACGCTAAAATTTGAAAACCTAGTCCTCCCACCAGCCATCTTCGGTCCTAACGTCCCTAATTTCCCGGTCACCTCCCGAGCAATGTTAAGCACAAACGACTATATCTACACCGTCGTTGCCGACAGTGCCTACCCTGAACATCAGCCCATCGGACACCTGATCGATGTTCGAGATGCAGCTCGTGCGCATGTTGCCGCGCTCTCTGCTCCTCCCATTCCTGGAAGGGACAAGAGGATTATCATCTGTTCTGGGACGTTTACTTGGAAGAGCGTTGCAGATCTGATCAGGAAGAAGAGACCAGAGTTTAAAGAAAGGCTGCCGAAGGAGGGTTTGGAACAGGAATACGAACAGACAAATGCACCGCTCAGTTTAGACTTTGCCGAGGAGGCTTTGGGTTTGAAGAAGTATATTGATTGGGAGGAGACGGTATTGGAGGCTTTAGATGCTTCGCTGGTTTTGGAGACCAACGCTTAGAGATCCATAATTGCGATAGATTCTCTGTATACTTAGAATAGGAATCTTCTGTTTTTATCCAAGATATATCGGTCAACTTGCGCATCGAATATACTCTTATTTCTTTAGACTTGGGAGATTTTCAAGTATCGGAGTCAAAATCAAAACGCTGACGTTCGAAATATCTAGTCCTTCCACTAACTTCGTCCCCAACTTCCCCGTCACCTCCCGCTATACCCTCATCGCCGACAGCACTAGTCCCCAAATGCCCATCGGATACTGATCGAAGTTCGAGATGCACATACCGCGCTTCCTGCTCCTCCCGTTCCTGAAAAGGACAAGAGAATCATCGTGTCGTCTAGTACCTTCACTTCAAGAAAATGCGTGACAGACTGACAGATCTAATTAGGAAGAAGATGCCAGAATTGAAGGAAAGGAACCCGGATCCGCCACTTGATTTGGAGTTTGCAAAGGAGGCGTTGGGAATGAAGGAGTATATTGAGTGAGAGGAGACAGCTTTGGAGGCTTTCGATGCTTTGCGATCACGTATTTTTCCAGGCAGTTTCGAGTCTGAATCGGTGTTCCTACTTTTTTGTTTATCTATAAATGGTTATTCTCGTCCCCATTTTCCTTAAAGTCCCTGTTGTGCGGTCAACATTTTTCAATCAGAGTGCGAATATTTTTGGATGTTGCTTCCCGAAACTACCTATTCACAACGAAATTCGAAGGCGGAATTCGAAGATAATTACGAGGCCGAGTCAACTTACAACGACATCAAACTTTTCCTCATTTATTACCTAAACCACGGGGCACTCTCTCTTCGCCATGACAGAACAACAAGACCAGAAAGAGCTTTTGAAGATGTTGCTACCTCTGACACCCAATCCCTCGCCGAAGACTGGTTTCAAAGTGCGTAACAAACAGCTCTCGTCTTATTCCAAGTGCAACATCGGTCCTATAGTGTGGACGCAACGTCGCTCAGCATCTTCCTTTGCCCACTCTTGTTCCCCAATTCTTCGAAGGAGCGTATGCCAACATACAGCCACCACTGTTTCACCTCGGGTGGCATTTCGAAGAGCAAGCACTCGAGGCCGCCGCCAAGGAACATGGGGTTCTAGTGAAGCAAACTCGGGATCCTGCTTCTCCATGCATCTGGGAACCCCTCATCGACGTTCATGCCACCCTTCGAAAAATGGCTCAGCATTTAAAGCAGGAGAAAAACCTCGACTTTCCGCATCTGCAGTATGCAGCCGTACCCAGTTGCAACTTTGTTATGATCTCTATTACGACCAACTACAAGGGGTGGCTGCCCAATGATGAGGAGATCAAAGCTCTTCAGGATATTTTGTGTCGTACAGATAAGCCTGTTTGGGATTTGGAAATGTACAATCGAGGTTGGAGAAGGGTATCTGGCAATGTCCGACGGTAAGTCCAATTATTGCATTCTGCGTCAGCTTGTGACCGACCATTCGTATGACTACAGAACTAGGTGCCCGTTCTTGCCACCGAAGAAGCCTGCCGTGGCAGCTTAGACTGTTCCCTACATGCTTCCGTCGCGGTTAGAACCCAGTCTCGGAGCTGTAACTGTATCCATCCTCGAAACCTATGTATTATACGTTCGGTTGAATGGGTTATTGCAGGATAATCTACTTGGACTCTGTAAAAATACTGTTGGACTTTCGTTTTTAATTTATAGAAATCAATTATTCTTTATCTTCTGTGCGCGTTAAGGTGATGTTTAGCGAGTAAAGAACAGGAAATTTTGAACGCCTGGCCGCGCAAAGGTTACCTTATGTCTGGCGCCGCAACGAAGTAACGTAGGATCTCAAGGACTTTAGTTCTTTGTACCTTATACATTTGTGTAACAATACTTACAATCTAATTGGTCCAATTTCTACGTAGATTCTATGCCTCTCCACCCTCAAACGTTCAACTGAACAACCTGTCCAACTCATCATATATGAAAAAGATCATCCCACTACTAACAATCGACCTCGCAACCGTTATTCCACAGCCCGCATACAAGCCCCGTATCCCTTGGGCCCTATACATCTGCACAAAAGTCCCAAAGAACGTCGACTTGGTCTTGGAAGCCAAAGCACCTTTCGGACGGAGTTCATCCTCAGTCTGCATAGCACTCTTGACAGAGTCCGCGGGGAACAAGGCAAAGTTGAAAATTGCACCGGCACATGCACCTGAGAAAGCCGATTCCCAAGGGAGTAACCTCGTCTGGTCTTTGGTCAGAGTAGAAACTGGAGAATTGGTACGGCGTGCGACAAGTAAGGAGCCAACGTATTCTTTTGTCCCAAACCACGCAATGGCGCCGCCTGTTTCTCGGATAAAGGTTCCACTTTGACCGAGCCAGAGTCCTTGGAAACCCGAGGTGCGGATGATAGATGTCAAGACAGATATAGGACCAGGAAGATGAGCTATTCCGCCTGTAGGAGCTACGAGCGCTTGGACTTGCATTTTGCATTTGACGAGTTCGACAGGAGTCCTAAAGATTTGGGGTGCGTTAGAAACGCTCAAAAGTTTGCTGAGTATGTATGCTTACAGCACAAGACTGGTGACTGCTCCAGCTGCTGCGGCAGCAAGTCCGAGCTGTGGAAGAGGTAATTTTTGGTTTTCGGGTTGGCCAGTGAAACGCCGGATCAGAACCTGTGCTTCTCTATAGCTTAGGAAAAGTGAAGCGTTTTCAACCATGGCCCCAACGACTGGAGCAGGAAGGCCCTGTTGTAAATTACTTCGTTGAATTCCATTTTGGGAATAAAATGTGGAAAGGCACTCACTCGGTATAGCCCTCGTATCCCCTCATTTTTCCATGTTTTTAGTAGGCAGTCTACAGGACCACTGAATCTCGCAGAAGAGTCCAGTACCTGCGACTGTAGCCGTACTTTCGCCAAGTCGAATGGATGCTCGAAAACTTTGGAGGTCATTCCCGCAATCTATATAGACGTCTTGAATAAAGTTCAAGAGCACCCAGACACAGACGCATTTCTACGTACACTTCCAAATGCAATTTCCCTCATTGCGCGAACGGCAGGAGACATTGGGGTAGCACCGAAAGTTTCGTTTGGGACATCCATTGCGGTGACGTGGAATGAGGTTTATGGTTGAGGAAGAAAAGTAGAGCTTGAGTCTACAGCATGTCGGTATTTGAGGAGGTGTACGGTAGCGGTGTTGACAAGGTGCCGACACGAGTCCACGGTGAGGCGAGAGCGGAAAAAAGTTTGATCTTATCTTATCGGCTCAAAAGTAACCTTCCGCTTTGTCTCAGATTTAAGGTAGTAATGAGTGCGGATATTCTTCCCTGTCAACCACCACCAGGATGCTTCTGTGCGTGTTAAAAGACTGTTTTCTGAGCCAAAACTAACATATCGTACATACTAGGCCTCTCACCACCCAGGATTTCATTATCCGAGAGCTTTCCCCCATCGAAAGACGGCTCTACTCCCTGACATGCAAGGAAGCTGCTCGAGCTGTCCAGTCTTTCAGCAAGCGGGCCTTCAAGATCTCTAAAATCCTCTCCCGCTACTTTGATACCTTTGAGCAGATTGCTCGTTTTCGTATTCTACAATACACCACTGGCATGTTGATTTCGGGGTCAAGCGCTTTACAGTTTTTTGACTGCACAGTATATCCCGAGTCAGATTTGGATACCTATGTGACTCTTAATTTAGTCGCACCTGTTGCAGAATTCTTTCTGGAAGCTGGATACACCTTTCATCCTATCAAAGAGCAGGATCCGAATTTTCAGACAGCCTTGTCCAATGCTGTCGCTTTGGCCGATCAAGTAAACGGGAACTTCGTTGGGGTAGCAAATGCACAGGGTGAGGAAGACTGGCACGGATATATGGGCAATGGTATCACGGATGTCTTCAGCTTTGTGAAGGACGGAAAGAAGATCCAGATAATTGTGTGTAGCGATTGTCCAATGGAAGTGATTTTGAAATTTCATTCCAGTACGTCGACACCTTTCACCTGGTTCTTCAAACTGAACTAGTTTTGTTTCTCGTAGCATGTGTCATGAACGTCATCTCTCACTCTCATGCCTATTCTCTGTTTCCTCGCGCCACGTTCCACAACCGCGTCTCCGTGCAGGTTTCTGCATTTTCTTCACTTGATCACCGGCAAGAATCTCCTCGCAAGAAATACGCCAACCGAGGCTGGACTATCGTTCCATCTCCTTCTACCGTAGATTTTCTTCGTCTTGGTTCAGAGTTCCGCCCGACTCCACGCTGCCTTGGTGATCCTTCTTGCTGGACTATTGCTTTGGAGCCTATTGAAAGCCCCGAGGCATCTGGAATCCTAATGGGTTTCGAGTACGATATCGTTAGGGCCAACATATGGAAGGCCGAATATGGTTCTACCATTTCGCTCAGTCAGAGTCTTTACCATGTTCCCGGAACTAAGTTTAATTACACTTATGGGCGCTGCATGGAAGTAGAAGACCGCGCGCAAGAGATTGTTAGCAACAAAGAGGATATTAGCAACGATGTCATCTTGGCTTCTATTGTTCATGATGAATGCACTCGACTTTACAAGCCTTCGCTCCAGAAGGATAATGGACTGGAAGGAATCGCAGGTCGCGTTCGGGCCCTTGTCTATGATGGTCTCTTCTGCCCAGAAACAATGTCCGAATACTCATACGCACAACAACCCGTGGCTCAAAACCTTTTCCGGCTCTTCAAAGTACTTGAGAATATGTTTTTAATGTTCAAGGACGAACCTCAGGTAAGTCTGCCTCTCAATCTCAGACAGTCACACAATCAATGAACACTTTTACCTCTAGGTCCAGTTTTCCTTCGAGTTCACATCCGGAGAGGAGTTTTACCCGATTCAAGAAACAGTTCGACACTTGACTCCATGCGTATGGACACATCTTGCTTTATCATTCCCTGATAGTTTCCCTAGTAGCTACGACTCTCCTATTCGCATGTCTACCAACGAAGGTCTCGCGGCTGCTTTGAGAGACAGAAAAATCAATATGACAGTGAAGGACCTGGTTGGAGATGTTGGCCGCCATGCGACTCGTGAGCATCGTCGAACAGGTAGAAGGCCGTATAGGCTTTATTACTGGCCAAGTCTGAGATCTGTGGGCGTTTCGACACAGACTGATGATGATGTATACTTGAGTTCTGATTCAGAGGAGTAGACATCTATCTGAAAGTAGTATCTTGTTGTATCTTGTAAATTTAGCCCAGAAAAGGGCATATTTTAGCTACATATACATAAATATCGATACAGTGAGTAGGGTTGCTTGCTTGATCATACATACAAACGACGAAAACACAATAAGACCAAAAACAAAATTTCTACCAACAAGAGAGCATTCAAACGATGATACCAGGACCAGACGCAGCAAAAGTACCTCCTGCCTCGACAGGTCTTGCTGTTTCCGAAGGAGCCCGTGGAACAGAACCCGGCGGAACCAAACCCTTCTTCACCTGCTCCGCATAATCCACATTGTATGCTTCACCAGACCCCTGCCCCATAACAGCTTTTTCCCCAAAGAAATACGTCGAATTACCCTGTCCACGCGCAATAGCCTTGAGCTGTTCGAGTCTTTTGAGTTCGACGAGGGTGGAGAGTGCGAGGCGTTTGTCTTCGAGCGTGGGTTCGGTGTGTTCTGAAGAAGAAGAAGGGTTTCGGGAAGAGGCGATGGATTTGGATATGAGGTCGACTTGTTGAGCGATTGCAGAGGCTTCCATCAGTGCTTGTTGTTGTCTTGTATAAGTGTTAAGTGTTAGTGGAAAAGAGAATGGGATAGTGATAGTCAGAGGCTCACCTAGCCTCGGCTTCTCTAACAACTGTTTTATAACTTGCATCCGCCTCGTTGGATTTCGCCGTGAGCTATATGAAATGTCATAAAAACAAAAACATCACATAAAGCTCGAAATAAACTCACAAGTCCCTCACTCTCCAAAATAACCTTTTGCTTCGTCCCCTCCGCAACGTTAATCTGCGCCTGCGTATCCAAAAGCTGCTTCCTCCTATTCCTCTCCGCTTCCATCTGAAGCTCCAGTTGTCTTTCCACTTCTCGATTCGCAGGTTGGAAAGATTGGATTTCGAATCTCGTGCATTCTACACCCCAGTTTTGGATAGAAGTTCCGATGACGGTGTTTAGGCGTTTGTTGAGCTCGTTGCGATCGCCGATGACCTAGGTGGAAGAGGTGGGTTTTTATAAAGTCCGAAAGGAAAAGGAAGAAGGGATCGGGAAGAAGAGACGAACTTGATCATAGGTAAACATACCCAATACACTCCTCATCGCCGAAGTTCCAGTATTTTTAATGTTTTCGTGGACATTGCTCACTTCGAAGCAAGCTTTGTATCCATCTGTGACTTTGTAGAAAAGGGAACCGGAGCAGACGACAGGGACGTTGTCCGAGGTGTAACCAGGGAGCTTTAAGTGCGAATGTAAGTCGTGGCAGATTCAGAAAAACGGCAGTGAGGCAAATACATACTTTAGGTATGGAAATCGACGATTCTCTCATGTCAACAACCATCACTTGGTGGTATAGGGGAATAGCAATATTAAGTCCAGGAGATAACTGGACTGGGTCACGACCGAGTCTGTTTAGGTATTATTAAAAGGTAACGGACAACGCGCAACGAACACACCTCAACCTCCAACCTTCATGACCCTGCTGAATGATGGTGAGGAATGTTCTTGGACTTTCTGCGCCATTTCGAGTTCCGAGACTTGTTTCTAAGTTACTGCGAGAAACGAGTCGTAATCCTGAAGAAGCTCGTGCTCTAGCATTTGTTGCAATGTGTCGAGAGGCCCCTGATGCGAGAGAACTTGCGGTTCTTGCAGTAGTTGGGCCCATTGTAGTTGAGCAGCGCAGGAGAGGAAGCTCAGATAGAGTATCGAGTTTTAGTCAAGTTGTCGAGTACTTGAGATTGAAGTCGTATGTTTATGTAGACCTAGATGGCAGTAAGAGAAGGTACTATATAGGACTTTGTCCAGCTTGAGCGGAGTTTCGAAGTTGGTGCCGGACAGACGCGTCTGGCGCGGCCTGTGAAAGAAGTACACCTTTGGAGCAGGCGCCTCGTTCTGTTTGAGGGCTGTAGGACTTTGTAGGCGCCAGAAGATGAGCATTGCCGGGAGGACGCGTCATCTTATGGGCGCGGTCACGGGACGGATGGCTTGTAGCGTGCTCAAAGCATGGCACCTCCAGCCTCGAGCATGTAGAAGACAAAAATATGTTCTCCTCACCTCAAAAGGATGCTCTTCCTGGAAAGGGGAACTTTAGTGAACACATCGTCCCTCTCCTTGGCTGCAACGCAACAGTCTTTTCTCCCCGTTCCGTACTCTACTTGCCACGAGTTCAAAAAAAGCTTCAGCTTCAGCGACATGAACGGAACTTGAGCAAGCTATGAACATCGCTCCAAAGATATCACCGATGGCCGTATGCTATCGATGCCAGTGCGTGCTGAGCGCTGCGCAGCATCAAGTTGCCAGCAATTTCTGACCAGGTACCTTCCGACCTGTCCGAATACATATCGAATTCCAGAATACCAAGCCCAAGACCGCTGAGGACGCCAGTCGGTTGGTCTTGATCGACGCGACGGTTGAAAAAAAGTTTACGACAATGGTGAGTTTGAGGCACGGTCACCGTTTTATTAAGTAGATCCTTGTCGATGATTTCCCTCGTTCCTAGGTGTAGAGTATTGTGCTATTTTCTTGGTGCTCCATGGACAAGATCGTTCATCCGAACCGTTGTCAGAGCTATTTTTTCCTGTCGATCACTGAAAGAGAGGAGACTTCCTGGAGAAAATAGACGGGATATCTGGCCCGTTGTAGCAAGGCCATGAGGTAAAATGTTTGGTGCCTGGACGACACAGCTTACCTCAATGCTTGGCTCATTCAAAGACATAAACAGGGGCTGTAAATGCGAGGCCGGGAAAAAGGTTGTTGATGCACATGCTCGACTCCACTTGCTCATTTTTTTCTTCGAAAGAGGGTAGCTCTGGCATGGGTGCGACTGTCGTATTGGTTGTCGACGAGCTCTCAGGCAAAAAATGGAGCCGTCAAACAAGAATAAAAAGAAAATGAGCTTGGTCGGCTAGGTAACGAGAGCAAATAAGGCAGTTGCCGAGTATTTGCCGAGCGTAGGAAAATAGATTTCAAGGGGCAGAATAAAACTCGACTTGCTTCCCCCATCATCAATCGCCTGTCCTCGTCTTTCATCTTCTTTCCTTTTTCAAAGACACTCGTTCTTTCCACAATGTTCGCCAAAGCCGCTGTCGTTGCTCTCACTCTCCCCCTCCTGTGTAAGTTGCTCGTCTTTTCCATATCCGTCTGCGCAGCACCAACCTTTTTTTTCTTTCCATTGCGTAGCCGTCCTTGCTGGCCCTTGTGTGCGCCACTACACCATCCAAGAAGGTGATATTTGTGACAGCATCTCCGATGCCAACAATGTCTCTACGTGCGTTTTCTGCCGCCGTGCTCCTGTTTTAATCAACTCAACTTGCAAAATAGCTACCAGCTCGCAAAGATCAACGAGGGTTACATCGACTCTACCTGCTCCAACCTCCAGCCCGGAGCAACCATTTGCATTGGCTATGAAAACGAGGACTGCTCAACCACCTACACTGTAAAGGCTCAAGACAGCTGCAGCACTATCGCCGACATGCACGCAATCAACACCACCATGTTGTACCTCAACAACCCTCAGATTGACGGAGAATGCTCAAACATTTACGTTGGCGAGGTTCGTCTCTTCTCTGCGCTGGCATTGGCTTGGTCGGTATAGCTGTACTGCCAAGCCAATTCGGTTCGTTATTCTACTTTCGGGCACTAATCGCCGTCTTCTTTTTTCTTCGCCTCCTTTCTTTAGGTTCTCTGTGTCGGTGGCCAGGTCCAGGTTCCTCCTCACAGCGGTGTTGAAACCGTAGCAACCGCTATCCCTGTGACGGCCACTGCTGCTGCTTCTGCTATCCCTACCACTCCTGCTGTCGTTGCTTCTTCTGCCGCTGCATCTTCTTCTGCTGCAGCATCTTCTACAGCCGCTGCTGATGAAGGCGATGACGATGATGAAGACCTTCCCTTCTGTGACGAGCTCTAAATAACCTACTCCCAAGTAGTATAATCACGGCGCCGGCGCATCCACACCAATACCCGTGTTTCGCAGCCGAAATTTAGAGTCGACTCGTCGGGCAGGATTAATCTTTTTCAGTCTTTACACCTGGCGATATGAATACCCACACATCTTGTCACTATACTCGCATTCCTTTTATCCGGATGTCTCTCCTTTTTTTCTTGTGCCTTCATTGGTCGGTCGGTTGATTGTCGTTTCTGTTGTGTTTCGTTTCCGTTTGCAACTGTCAGTACCGTCGTGTTTGCGGTGATGAAGCTTTTTGTGTTGTCTCTTTTTCTCCACCTTTTTTTCGATCATGATCATGGAATGGGTTACCACACTTTTGGAATTCCACAACGTTGTAGCTGTTTTTTGCTGGCGATTTACATTCATACATTGCGGGATTCTTATACTCTACTCATTCTTCGATACTTGGAGATAACCGATCACTGCCTGTATTTGCCCAGAGCAACTTGCATAGTTACACTTCGTACGTACCATTTGTGAATGCTGGAGAAACATGACATGGAATGGAATGAAGAATACACATTTTTTGCTTGCAATTCGAGGCGTCAATTGACGTGGAGCTTCCGACAAACGTGCTGTCAAAAACAGGTCTTCGTTCCGTCGGTCGAACATGTACATCTGCCAGCCCGAATGCACGCCATTCTACACGTCCTGAACCTTGATGATAATCTTCCCCAGCGCGTTCCTAGCCAGCATCCTATCATAAGCCTGTCAAAAAGAATGATCCAGTTAGCTTTCAACGTTCAAATTTCAATTTCAGGCGCTTCTGATGCAAGCCAGACTGAGACTCAAGTTTTCAAGGAAACAAGCTCACCCTCAACACATCCTCAAACTCTACCACTTCATCTATCACAACCCGCAATTTCCCATCTTCCACCATCCTCGCCAACATCCCCGCTTTAATCCCATTGGGTGTTGTGCTGACCATGATGTATCGGCGAGGTACGCCTCCTGTAAACACGGAGACACGGAGACATGCAGACGGGACGAAGCAAGGTACGCGAAAATAAATAAATACAAGGTTCAACGTTTATTGGTCAGTTTTTTTTAAAGCTCGGACGGAACCTCTACTAACCTAGGAACGTTGGTAAATACCACCTCGCGTACGTATTCCATACCGCTCTCAGGACCGTATTTCCGATTCCTTCAAAGTTGCCTACGTTTATATAGGCGCCGTGAGGAACGAGGTAGGATGGTGATGAGAGAAAGAGGGTTTGGGAGCCGATTGTGTCGAAGATATAGTCGAATTTTCGGTTTTGGGATGAGTAGTGTGAAGTGAGGTGGGTAGGGAGGGGGGAGGTTGATTGGTAGTCTATTACCTGTGAGTGAGTAAGTAAAAAGAATATGTGTATATTTAGAACGGAAAATCAGATAGGAAACAGGGACGTGATGGAAAAACCATACCTCATCAGCACCTAAACTTTCTATCAACGCCCGGCTCCTTTCTGAACATGTCGCGACGACGTGTGCACCCATGTTCTTGGCCAACTGTATTAGCATCGTTCCTACGCCTCCACTGCCACCATTGACAAATACTCGAGTATCCTTGGTAATATCGAGGGACAGACCTGGGACCTTGACAAGTCCAGAAAACGTGTCAGTATGTTCTGTTCAAAGTTGACGACACCACCAAAGATCTCGCGATCGACGCGTCTATGTAGATAAAAATAATCACTAGACCCACCTCATTCAACATCGCCCAAGCTGTACACCCCGCCCCACTCAACCCAGCCGCCTCTTCCATCTTCATACTCGAAGGAGCAACCGCCACTTGCGACGAGGAAACCGAGATGTATTGCGCCAGCGCCCCGTCCCCGCCCAGTAAGGCCGAGACGGGTAACGAGCCAAATACACAGGTTCCCGGTGTAAATATTCTTTCATTGCTAGAACCAGAGTCGAGTTTTTGACGCCCCGCTGCATCTGTTTGAATTCGACTTTCTGCCCTCGCGACCCCAGGCCCGACCAAGACTACGATACCGCTGAATTCTCCTTCTGGAATCCAGGTGGTTTTCCCTTGGGATACTATCTTGCGGATGAAAGGAGGAATGGCTTGTAGAGTCATATAACACCCCGGGTTTAATCCTACGTGTGTTACACGTATGAGGAGGTTGGATCCTGAGGGGGGTGGGGGGACGGGGAAAGTCGTGGAGAGAGAGAGGATGTCTCGAGGGAGACCTTGGGATGTGTATGTCCATGCATGTTGGGTTTTGGGGAGGGTCGAGGAGGAAAAGGAAGAGGAGGAAGAGGGGTCGTTCATGGCCAGCCAAGTTTCAACTTGAAAGTCGACATGGATGCAATTCCATACATAGTTATACTTGCAAACACTCTGTGCACATGAAATCCATACGCCAATGACAACGTCGGTCGAACCTGAATTCGAGCTGTGCGGTGTCTGGTTGTTATCAAGTAGATTGTTGTAGTCGTGAATGGCTGAAAGCTCAGCTGGTTGTTTCCGCCTGAAATCGAATGGAGCTACAGTAAGTAGCGAGCTGCGAGAGGGGATATTTTGGACGTGGCCACAAAAAGCCACCATCATTCACATGAGCTCCTATGGATTATCGATTTGCCAGCAGCTCATTCAAAGGCGGTGTGGTCGCGTTGTCCTGTCGATCTACTCTATGCATGTAGACATACATGTGCCCGAAGAAGATAAGCGTACTATAAGGGAAAGCGCGTGCAGTCGTCGCCACTGGCACTTGAATGCTTCACAACTAAATAGTTTCAATGCATCTGACAGTCAAATAAATCCGATAAATAAATTAAAAAGAATGTGGCGAACTAAAGGTCACCAAGGTACTTTATGGAAAAATCTACGGGAGCGCTTGTGACTTCCCTTTCCGCCTCGTAAACGTCAGTTTGGCAGTGGGGTTCGGGACTGTAAATATATTAAATGCAAATGGCTTTGGATATTTTGATGCGCCTTTGGGGAAAGATAGATCATACTTGAGCAAGATCTCTGCCAAGATGACCTTGACTTTCAATGCCGCACTGTAAAGTGGCCAAGTTAACACACAAGAATATTCATATCAGCAGATACTCACAAGAACCTCCCGGGACACGCGTGTTTGCCAATCCCAAAAACAATATAGTCGTTACTCAGAGCCGTGAAAGAATATTTCACATGCGAGTCCGAAGCGGGTCCTTGCAGTTGATTTTGGTTCTGGCGAAGTTTTGAGAACCGAAACGGATCAAACACGTTCGGATCAGCATATGACTGTGGATTTTTGTGTAGGGGCTTGGGAGCAAATGAGATCACGCTCCCAGCCGGGATGACGGTCCCGTCGGATACGACTGCATCGTGAAGCACAAGTCTGGAGGAACCGACTGCGTACGCAAAATCCGTGGTGATAAATAATAAGCGAGAAGGAAAAGCATATGCACAAGAGAAATATTCCGATCAATGATCAGCCTTCAAGAGAGCGTCATCAGTGATGAGCAAACGCACCTGCAAAAAGAGATTGATATCGACCAATTTCTTTCAAAAGTGAATCCAACATGTAGAATTTGTCCACTGCAGTTTTGTTGCAGATTCCACCTTCTGATTTTATGGCATCCAGAATTTCGGTTCTAATGGCGTCGATTTGATCAGAGGACATTCGTGCCAACTCGAATAGACAGTGGGTCGTAAAGATGCTCCTATTGAACAAGTCAGTTGTCTGTTTTGTAAAAGAAAAGGGATGATACGAACGAAGTATGGATGGATGCCATGTTGAGATGAACTACTCGGACAGTCAAATTTTCAGGCTGATTGATGTCTTCTTCAGGAGCATAACGTAGAAGAAGGTCAGTAATGACTTGAGGATTGTCCTGGCACCCTGATCAGAATTTACTCAGAGGAAAGCAAGAAATTACACCGACCTGTTGAGCGTACTTGATCCTTTCTACCACATAGGGTTTCAAAAGCCGAACGGCCTCGTCTTTGCTGCCCGCAAGTACGGAGAACAATTTCCAAACCGCCCTGTCAAAACGGTTCAGCGAACTCCGCCACTGTAAAACAATTCAATATGCTCACGATCGACTAAATTGAGGGAACCAGTTCAAGACTTGACCCATGGGTATAGCCTGCTCTGCCACACTTACTTGTTTCTTGAGAAATTTCTCATTTCGACATCCCGGAGCCCCGATCATGGCTCTATTGCTCACACGAGCAACAATGCCAATCATCGTTTCAAACAAAGGGACCGTCACAGAATCAGCTGTTTCGGAAATGTTGATTTTCTCGGGGATAGTCAGTTGAGCCTCTTCGAGCATTTCGGGAACGAGAGACTTGAGAGCTTTAGTGAGATCTGACCGAATGATAGTTTCCAAATGGTACGGATTAGAAGTAATATCACCAAACATGATATTGGGTTGGAATAGCTGTTTGGCACGCATGGGTGCATTGAACTACAGAACGCATACTGTCATCCAATCTTGTACAAATGTCATGCTGAAAATAAGACTCACCACCGAATCGTCCGATTTTCGAATCAACTCTACATCATCAGGACCGAGGACAATCCACTCTCCACTCGCTGAAGGAAGTATGAAGGGTTTACCTCCAAACTTTTTCCATCCCTCTTCGACGAGACCATCGCTGTCAAACACAGAACGAAGGACTGTCCAAGCGTACCCAAGAGGTCCTGCTCTTCCTACACGTGGTATATTTGACCGATTCTGTCTTTTGGAAAACGAAAAAGCCAGGAAAAGGAAAAAGAGTGCAATGACGAGAGCCGTCAGGTTGGCCATGTTCGTGGCGCGGGTGGGATAAAAGTCTAATATCTGAGGTTGCCTGGATAGTTATATTGAGCAAAGGAATGCATCGTCGTCTCGCGCATTGATGAAATCAACTGGATTTAGAGTGCATATAATCAAAAGTTGGGAAAGCGATCCAGTTGCCAGCTCGGAGTTGGAATGGTTTGTTGTCGTTGCCGGTTCCTTTACGATGATCAATCAATAACTTTCGGGTCGTATCCATGTTAATCATCTGAAAAAATGATGTGAGTCAGAGGCTCAGTGGTACATGAGGGACGAGAGGAAAATCCAACAAGCGGGGTACCGAGCGTTTGAGCGCTCGGGTAAGGTCAGGGTTGACATAACCGCCCGGCGGTGTCTACCCGAACCGACCATGATCTTCGATCCGAAATCTACCGCGGAGGAAAACAGTTTATTGACCGGACTTGTAAGACGAGACGATCATATACGCAGCAGTGATGTATCTCGAAAAAGTGAGTGGAGGCGAAAGTTTTTATGCTGCGGTCAAGCTGCGGCAAGGACCTGAGGTAGTATTTTCAGAAAAGTATTAAAATGATTAAATATTATTATGGAGCTAGTAGAAACTTTTCAGATGGAAACACTAGGGGAGAAATTGTTTCTAGAAAACTTAAGCCTTAATGTCTCTCCTTCTTATAAACATCTGAGCGTGGACAGGCACCACAGAAATGTCTCCGATGGATATATTCGGAGGTCTACTCTCAAAAGGCTGTATTTCGTAGTTCAGCAAAAGATGCGCCAATATAATCTTAATGTTGTTGGCTGCAAAGAAACGGCCAGGGCTACACACATCATTTAGTTCAGTTGATTCTACGGCGAAAGGGATATTGGATGGACCTACCAAGCATGAATACCATGGGAAAAAGCTAGCCAATGAGCAGAAGTGTTGACGAGATCCTCGTTATTACGAGGTTTTTCTCCAAGAGAAATACGCTCCTCGCGCGGCCGAGAGAATCTAAAGGCATCAAACTCGTTTACCCGATCGTAAAACTGCTCATCGAAGTGAATCCCATCCATGGATACGCCAATAGTAGCGCCTTTGGGCACCCAAGTGCCATCGGGAAGTGTGATACCATTTTCTGCACGAACCTTTCTCGCGATCGCGGTTCCACCGACTCCAGAAACACGAGAACTCTCCCTGATAGCACTGTCAAGACGATGGAGTTTTCCTACAGCTGCCTTAGACCACTGGCCATCATGCTCTCGAAGGACGCGAGAGGCTTCTTCCCGTAACGCTTCGATGATGGATTCACTGTCAGGAGCGCTCCATATGTCAAGAAGAGCGTTGGTGGCCATGATTGTGGAAGTGGTGATAGCAGCAAAATTGAGCAAGACGACTCTGTAAGCGAGTGAATAGACAGAACGCTCGTCTTCGGTATTTCTCTTGAATGATTCGCGAACCATCCAAGTAATGAAATCGTTCTGAAAGGAGAGTTAGCTTGCCATTCAAGTCAAAAATATCCGACGCACCGGTTCTTCCCATTTGTAGCTGGGGTCAATTTTTTTGCGGTTCATGTCATCGATACGCTGTTTAATCAAAGGTTGCAGATACTTCATCGCAATACCAGAATGACGGCGATTGGGGATGGTCGCAAACCAAGCTACGACTCTGTGGCGCCAATGTCAGGCTGAAGATCATATTGAAGGAACACGAACTTACGGTTTCAAGAAATTGGGGAACGTGTGAAGGATATAACTACTGACTGAAATGTCCCTGGCAAAGTGTGTACCGGCCATAACGAAGTCCATATTAGAACCTAGCCATTATCCAAAACCAGGGTCAAGAAGTGTACACGAGAAAATATGTCCATAGACCTACAGAGTTCTTTCCCAACAAATACCCTATTGGCGACCCGCCCAACAGTGCGCGTCAGGCTATCGAAGACACCTACTTTTCTCCATTGACCATCAGTTCCAAAGATTTGGTCCATGGAATCTTCGATTTCCTCGATGAGGAGGTGATTCAAAGAACCGATAGTACGTGTGAGCTCCCGCTTGATGAGCAGGTCAATCATATCATTCGAGGTGATCTCGGGGTGACCGACAGTATAGGTGAATTGAGCGGTTTCAAAAGTGCAATCTTTTGCGTTCAGAATCGCATCAGGCTGGACAGCCAACCAGTTCGCCATCGAGGGAGGAAGAACAATTTGAGGTCCTCTTGTCCAAGTCGGTGCAACGAATATTTGGTTGATTTTAGAATACTGTCCCAAAATTGAACGTCAACTGTTGTAAGCAGCCAGTTTCATTATCACGTACTTTGCGATAGCCTTCGGTGTAAATTTTCACAGAGTCGACAAGTCCCCGATAATTAGCTCGAAGTGAAGCAAGAAGCTGCCCCTTTTGTCTACCATTCCAGGATAGATGTTGAGGGACGCCCGAATGCTCTTTGCCCGCTTTCGAAGCCAAAACGGTAAACAAAAAAATAAAGAGGAGGAAAAGAGATCCGGAAACGAAAACAGTTGAAATGATTAAAAAGTGGAAAGGAGTGGGATAGCGCAGACTAGTGTTTTCAGCTAATAGAAACATGTCGATAAATATACGAATAGAATAGATAGCAAACCGGTTATTAGGAGGGAAAAAGGAAAGGCGCAGCCTAACTCCAGCGGAAGATAATGCGTTTCAATTTATATCAACTTTGCCCTTTCATCAAAACGGGTGATAAATCTCCTTTAAATCTAGGATGAGATGGCGATTTTGCGGCGGTGGAGATCAAGGCAGGAACATGGCGTGAATGCGACAGTGACTGCGAACATGATAAGTATCATCAACTATCCATGCCGACGAGCAAGCTATAAGACATGCCTCTGTCACATGTAAAACCGGCAAATATAGCGCTGAATGGAAATCAGGAGTAAGTGCGAAGCACGGTGCAAGCATCCAATTCACGAACCAGAAATAACACTACGGGACTATACCGGTTGTTATGCTGATGAAGGCTGTTTGGACTTGTTTGGACTCGATGTCGATGGCCCTGGACACGAGATGATTAGTAAATTTGTTTGAGGAACATTACAGCCAAGGAGGCGGGATGTGAATTCCGGACATCAGGCAAGGGAGGGTTCCCCCCAGATGTGGGAAGAAAAAAATGTGAGGTGCTCCCAATGACCTCCAATCACCGAAATTTTTTTTGGGAAGTT
Organism: Stygiomarasmius scandens; assembly: GCA_037954225.1. Classification (NCBI taxonomy): domain Eukaryota; kingdom Fungi; phylum Basidiomycota; class Agaricomycetes; order Agaricales; family Campanellaceae; genus Stygiomarasmius; species Stygiomarasmius scandens. The sequence goes on from JBANRG010000020.1 coordinate 170,812, forward strand.
TTTGAGAGCAATCTCTGCAGAAAAGCACTAAAACAATAGCTCCAAAGGTGAAGGGCTGGAAATCTTGTCTAAATTATGTAATTTAAGCATTATCTTATCTATTCACATGTCCTTAGATATACCGAATATGGAAAGTGGGTGGGGGTTCCCAACTCAAGGTTCTGAGAAAAATGTGAGGTGATGTAATTTTTGCCTACCCTTGATTACAGCCCCCAAGTTCCAAATTTACGTTCATAACAGCGGCGGGGCTTTTCAGGGATGGGTAGCCGATCGCGAAGAGATTTTGTATAGGATTTTGATCGCCCACGCATGTGGAGTTTTCGGCCTATCGTTTTGCACAGCCGTAAATTATTTGGGTAAAATCAAGACAATCGTTTCTATAAAAGCTTTAGACCGTGTTTAAACACATTCTCAGCCAAGGATGGGTGACCTGATTATTCGAGAGGCTAGTGGAGCCGCTGATCGCTAAGGTGCGTAACTATGTCTCTGTTGTGCTATTGGGAAGGAAGGAAGGAAGGAAGAGTTTATCAACCAGACGAGGTCCAAGAATGCCGGCTTCCGGGCTAGATGTGCAGCGTACATCATTGTTCCCGGGACCCGACTCAGACATTACCATGCGAACGAGCTGATGGCCCAAAGCGTTTGTATGAAAATGAAGGGCCGCATGGATACAGGATTCTACCGGTGCTAACTTTTACTGTCAAAATGCTGGAAGTAGCACAGAGCAAGCTCAAGGTACGGGTATAAAGCGCTCTGCTATGACAGGGCAATGTGACGTGTTAAGTGATTTGCAGTCATGCTGCCAGCACACTGTGCATCTAAATCGAGAGCGGGTGTCAGCAGGGCCAACATCTCTTAGAACAGCACGCCTTAAAGCAGAGGGTGGTGAAGCTTTCATGGTACAGGTTCTATTTTGCGTGCAGGAGTGAATTGTAAATCACTGTAGTAGGTCACGGATACAAGCTGTGGTGTAGTAATGGCATGCCTCGTGCGATGTACAGGCTCCGTCTATCAAGGCTCCAAGACTGCGTGTTGGTTTAGAGACCGAGCGCAACTGGACCAGGCAGAGGGAGGCTTCGGTCGGTTCAGGGAGCCAGAATATGGTGAGGCCTGGGAATGTCAATGTGGCTGTGCCATGCTGGATTTTGGGTTAAGGCTCGTCGTTGAGGACAAGCGCAGACGGCGCAAAATGACCCCAGAACTCGAGCAGCGTGTTCCCGATGCTAGATAAAGTGGATGCACCGAAAATGAAGCGAATACACAGGTCAGAAGTGGCTAGATTCTTGACCTAGGATTTGGATGATGGTGGAATGGTAGTAAACTCGCCGAATTGGGATTCGGAAACCACTGACATCCCCACCAAGTATACGAAACCTTCCCATATCTTTCCTTTATCTACTTAAGTAACTTCTCCAATATTGATAAACAAAAGAAATTGAATGCATTGAAGGACTACAGACTAACAAATGAAAGGATAGGGTAAATAGTAGCGTAACATGTTTCGAAAGGTCCACGATCAAATCAACCACCTCATACTCGAATGGTTTACAAAAATCAACCGGACCAACGGCTAAGTCTAGACTTTGACAGCCTCCGCAGAGGATATCTGGCCTTCTGCGACCGCTTGACTAGTGGCGACGGATGTAGTGGAGGAGGAATGCTTGACGGTCTTTATGGAACTACTTGACTTGGTGGACGAGATACTGGCCTTTGACGAGCTCCTAGACACAGCGCTTGCCGGAGACTGCGGAACAGGTGTAGTCGGTGTGGGCGGGACGGATGTCGGGCTCCCGTTGATGTACTCGCCGACCCGATTAACCGCTACAAACATCCTATTTTAGCAAACATCCCCAGACAACATAGGAAAAATAAATCTTACTCTGCCGAAACCAGCTTTCACCAGCATATCCATTTGCATTTCCGTTTAGGGCACTAGCATATGTCTTGCGCTTTGGGGCTAGCTCAAGCATCAAATCACCCTTCTTATTGAAGATGGGCTGCTGCACAATCATTTCCCTCGAATCAACGTGCAATCCGGTCCAAGTACCCTCAAAGTTCTCTTTGAGTTCGTTGGTGACGATGCTAAAGTCGATGGCACCCGGGAATTGCTTGCGAAGTTGCTCAAATGTGACCTCGTGTGTATTGTGTCCGACTGCGCCTTCAACGCGAGAGGTGTGGAACTCGGGAACAATCTCGGCAGGGAGGACGTGGAGGGTGAGTCCATTGCCATCAGAGGCAAACTTGATAGCGGCAGACCAGGCCACATACATCTCAGCGCTTTGAATGCTCGTCAGAGGAGTACTATTGAACGAATAAAGAGCGACATACCTCCAGCTGCGGCCACCACCTTGGTAAGCAAGGCTAAGGTCCACCCTTCCCTTGATGGACATAGCATAGCCAGTGCGTTTGTTCGTGGGAACAGCGACTGTGTTTCTGGTAGTACCTAAGAGTATTTTTCAGAGATATAGAGATCGTTCAAAACATAAATGCTGGACGCACAGTTGACTTTGTAGAGACCATTTCCATCGAGATCACCCTCGTGAGTGTATGTCCACTGATCTTTGTTGTACCAGCAGAACTCGAGACACTCCGAATTCAGTTTGGTCTGGTGGAAGGCACATGAAAGGTTCTTCTTTGTCTGATGGTTGTTCCAAGTCATCAGCTCTGGCTTCCACTTTCCGCCCTCAACAGAGCCCAAAGACGCGAAGATCGTCGTATCCCTGTTGATGGTCTCAAGCTTGCGGAGGATCACCTCGAGGAAAGACTTGCGTGAGAGGCAGACCGTGCCGTGAGGAATTCGCGTGCCGGCACCGCCAACCCAATTCATAGGAGGAAGATAGCCAGTAGGCATTGGGTGAGAATCGACCATACCGAGGAATACAATGACATTTCTGTCAAAGAGAACACGCTGCTTGCCGTAGAGACCCTCGAAAATTTGACCATTGCCGACAGTGAACGGCATGATCTGGAACTTGATGGAGGTGACAGTGTGGTTGCGGTTTCCGACGCCATTCTTATCGAAAAGAGGGATGGTGTAGAGAATGTGATGGCGGCCGCGCTTGAAAGCAGCAAAGTAATACTGAGTGAAGTAGTAAACGAGGGCTTCGCGACGAGTGCGAATGGAGCGGTAATCATGGCCGTCAAGAAGGCCAGGGCAGTAGGAGGATTTTAAGTTGAACCTGGCAGCTAAGATATGGTATATCAGCTATGCTAATGTCGAGAAATGAGATAGATCCTACTTGAAAGATCCAAGACGAGCTGCTTGAACGAAGAGTAGGCTGTACGACCGTATTTTCTCAAGACAATGTCAGACATGGTCGTTGCTTCAGCGTCTACCAACTTTAGTTGAACTTCAAAAGCAATGCGCCAGTTTGAGAAATTGTAAACCTCGGAACTATTTAGATTTTCAGTCAAGCCGTGAATTAAGGGGATAAATAAATAGATATTTACCCAGGCTGCAGGGCTTTTTCTTGCCCAAGAGTCTTCAAAAATCCACTCTGGATATTGAAGTACACAATAACACTTTGAGAACCCTCCCTGCAGATGAGCTGGATCTTCGGTGCCAAGAAACTGGCAGAGAAGAAGACCTCATCGCCATGCTTTTCGTGTACGAAGGAGTAGTCGGCAATGCAAGTCTCCCGTTCGATTTCGACACTTTCCCAAGTGGTTCTCTTTCCGAGCTTGTGGTAGGCTTTACGGGCAATTTCCCACCAAGTACGGAAAGTAGAGTTGATCGAACCTTGTGTGACGGATGTAACAATGTCAAATTCGGAGGCATGAGTGTGCTCGATAAGACCAGTTTTGATAACACCCCAGCGAACGCCACCCCGGTGTCCACATTCTGCTTCATTCTCGCATTCGCAGTCGTGTTCATCAAGGTAGGTCTTTTCATAGTGTCCACCCTCTTCATGTTGTTCGCCATAGGTTCCCTCGGTGATCTCTGTTTCTTCCTCGGTGGTTTCAGTTGTCTCTTCCTCTGTAATCTCAGTGTTGACGCGAGTATCGTGATGATAGATGTAGCTGTATTCGGATGCCTCGAGGATGGCAAGGTAGTGTTGGGAAATATATCGAATGAGTGTTGTTCGAAGTCGGGTGACTATTTCAACATCGACGGTTTGCGTACCACTGAAGGTCGAGAGATGATCACAGAAGCGAGCAGCTGGATAAATAAAAATGAGTTTTGCACATTATATATAGCTAGATGTAACTTACACCGAAGGTTGAGTTTGACTTGACGAACGCAACCTTCGTCAGCTTCTTCGTAAGTGACATCGACAATAAAAGCGATCTTCCAGTCAGAGAACTTATGCTGGGCTTGTCTGTACCACAAAGCATGAGATTTACGACGATATATAGTCAGAATGACGACATACTTGGAGATGACACCGCTGCTAAAGAAATGGACGTCTTGTAAATCGAGGTACATGACAACTTCGCGCTTGCACAATGCTTGAATCCGGAGAGGGCCAGAGAACATGTTTATCTGAATATCCTCAGTGCTGTCTGCCCAGGTACTGCGGTGCTCGGCCAATACAGTCTTGGTCACGTCCGTTTTTGACCCAGAATGTTCGTCGATGTGGGCAGTAGCCTGAAGCCATAAGCCACGGAGGTATCTGTTGATATCATCTATGTTGATGCCATAGAGATTGTCCACTGAAAGCGTGCGCTTGCTGATGACGGAGTAGTCGATATGAGCAGTAGTGACTTTGAGGTTGTCAAAGTCAGGAAGGGAGTAAAGCACATGGAACCCTGCGCCTCTGAATGTGTGAAGATAGTGTTTGAGGTAGTGTTTCAGAGCGCTGATCTTCTGCAAACTCTTGTCATCCGCTGCGGTTGTAACCCCGGGAATATTGGAGTGCTCCGGAACAAATGTCGCAGCTAATATTTGGAAGACAATTAGCGAGTACATTAGAGAGCGTCCAGTAATAACTTACAATCGATGTTGAGAATGTGCATATTGATGGTATAGTCTTCGGAGGTGCCAATCGTATCACACTTGACCTTTTCGATCGAGTGAGTGGTAAACTCGATCCGGAAGGCGATAGTGAAATTGGCGATACGTTCAACATTTCTGTTGTGAGTCATGGTTAAAAAAAGCGAGCGTTAAGATTCATTGCCACTTACTGTCTGTTAGAGGTCTTCAGATCAAGAGTGTAGTGACCTTCTTTGAGTTCGAAGAAAAGGATCACTTCGTGATTGCAGACAAATTCGATGCGAGGAGCGCCAAATTTGGCGTAGAAAGCCAAGTCTGCTTTGGATGGCTGATGGCGAGCGTGTTTTCCAGGTCCGTACCACTCCCAAAGACAAGTCGAGTATTCGACCACGCTGCTGGTGGGCTTCAAACCGGTACCATGCTTAGCAGTACAGTTTTGAGCGTTTTCGTAGAGTGAGACGAGTTGGCTGTTGATGTAGTGAGCAGAGCTCTCTGCGCGATTGCCCAAGCACATGGTCGATTAAGGAAATGGTAGAGATAAAACAAAGAGCTGAAGGAACGACCAACTTGGGACAGTGAAGATAGAGGTCGGTTCAAATCGTGTTTTTATACCTCATCAGGACAATTGTAGCAGATCCAGATCCAACCAAAGACAGCCTTTACAGGTCCAAACAATCTTCAACTAACGCACTTTCCAAATACCGGACAGCTCCGTTGACAATATTTTTGTCTGTACCAATGCATTCTGACGTCAGGTACGAGGGACAAGTACATCTGGACCCCATGTCCCACGCTAGTGCCTCTTCCATACCGCACGTCAAGATCTGCTGTTCAATCTATTCGAGTCGAAAGCCGCTTCAGAAATGTCCGGTAGATAGCATTACAAAGTGAAACCTTTGAAGACTCGAAATTAAAGACTCGAAATTGTAGTTTAGACAACTGTCGTGGCCGCTTGCAACATGTATACGAGGGCAACATGATTAATGTTGATGTATGCTCACGAAGGTGAGAAATGCACAGGGCTTCCTAACGCCATTTGATGGGCGGGTTCCAAAGGTCCGCAGAATATCCTGTCAGCATCAAGATTTGTTGACAATCTTAGAGCAGGGGTGGAGGCGCACTAGATTGCTCGGGAGAATCACCGTTGATTTGGCAGGTGCAAAATGTGTCGGTGATGGTTTCCTCCCGGAGTAGCACTTACAAAAAGAGCGAGTGGAATATAGAGACAAAGCATCTTGTGGAAAAGTCGCTTACAAAGAGGCTCTCGCGACTCTTTTGCTTTGTTCATCCAAAGCACCTTTGCTTCTATTCGGATCTCTAAAAATGTTCTCATAAATCAGTGGATACGCTCCAATACCTATACTTTCATAATCAGCACTGTTCAATGTTGATATTCGGAATCAATTAGATTGTGTAGCAATCCCAGAAGTAACATGGCCGCATATCCCGTTCTTGTACGTTACCTGTAGTCGCCGTCTGTCAGTCGGATTTAGCAATTGTATAAGTATACAACAAGTGTCATTCGAGTCAAAAAAAAAATTTGACCGGATGACTGTGCACTAGTCCTAATAGAACCGCAATGCATTAAGCTTTAATATTACTTGATGTCGTCCGTTATCCGAGTAAGAACCTGTATAGGCCTACTTGCAAAAGTCTATGTTAGATGGCCAGGCGCGGTCAAAGGCCAGCTCTGGTCGACGCGACGACGACGCCAACAATTGACTCGAAGTGACTGATTACCCTCGGTTATAGCCTTGCCTCTCTGACCGGTAACCGGTCTGGAGAACCACGGCGAATAAACGGGGTTCAAAAAAGAAACCAAAGAGCCGGTCGTAGATCATTCAATTTTGGTGGGGCAAACGACGCTGAAAATCCGATAATGCCGAGTCTACTGAATTGTTTGCCTTCTCGCTGTCAATCTATATACGTCCGCTCCAGCTATTGCTAAAGCGGTAGTATCATATGGTTCTCTGAAATGTATGTCATATACAACCTACATTCCGTCTGTCGAGTCTCAAAGTTGTAAGCAATTGTACTGGGTATACATCTTGATCCGTGCAGATAGCCTGTACCAAAGTTTGTATAGAATCTCGAATCTCTAGTCAGCAAGACGCGAATTTACCGGACAACTTTTAGATTTCGTGGAGATTGAACTCGCGCTGTTTTGACGTCGAGGTAGGACCCATCGGACAGTTTGAATGTTACCGCATGTCAGACGACTATGTTATAAGGAAAGGACAGCAAACTTAAACCAGATTATCACAGCAAACCTTCAAATTTGCATCGGTGAAATTTGCCTCTTTATCCCGAAGGCAAGCGTTACCGTTTTTACTATTAAAGTTTATTTTTTCTCAGAATCGGGAGTTGTTGCACACTGCCCACTTCTTTCTTTCGTTCACGGTCGGCGCGGGTTATAGGATGGATCCGACGTACTGCACGAGACTGATTGAAACCGATCGAATGTCAGGGCATGGGTGGTTCCAGTGATGAAGTATGTTAGTGTGAACTTGAAGGGAACCCTGTCATCAAAGTTGACGGGACGACATACTGAGAATTGGAGATAGGAGGGAGGCCGAGGTTTAATTTTGATTCGGCATGGATATCCCCAATGGCGACAAGAATCTACACTGTACAGGGTCATTTCCATATGGACCACTTCAAGTATGGAAGTCTTGCCATCGCGACTACCACTCCATCGACCTTCTCAGCTCTTCAAGCATCCACTCATCATGCTCTTTTGTTATTTCCTTCCGCGGACCGACACCCTTCGGATACGCAGTCCTTGGATTCAGAAAAGATGGATATCGAGCCGTCCCGGCCAAACCGGCCCAATCATAGTCGATGAGTATCACCTTCCCATTGTCGGTCATTATATTCGGTCTCCTCAAATCACCATGGACGAAACCTGCTTCGTGTAGCACGTTCAAAGCTTCTTTGACACCTTGGTACACTTCATCGCTGACTTCCATGCATCCAAAGACAGTAGCCACAGTTTTCCCCTGAATATAGGACATTACGACCACCGAAAACTCGGAGCCCGGAGAGATGCGTCCAAGATAGAAAAGGTCTGGTGCCATTCCACGAGAGGAAAGGAGGCGGTGTACATCTTCACCATATTCTCGGACAAATTTGACCACAATATCTTTAGTGCAATTGCAGGTATTTATTGTCTTGGCTCTATATGTTACGCACATGTCTGACGCGTCTTTCTCCAGAGGTTGAATGTACTCAAATTCAATAGTTCTCCCGGGATTTCGTGGATCAGAGTACGACGTGATGAAGGGATAGAAACGTTTGTGTCTGTCGTTCGCGAGGGGAGCGAGCTCTAATGTGCGGTAATAGTTCTCCAAAGACTCGATATTTTGCCTTAATACCAGGAGTGTGCGTGCAATTCCAAGGACTGTAGCTTCGGCCGGGACAGGCGAGGTTCCGAGCCAAATCATATCCGTTAGACGTTGAACAATGGGTTTGGTTGTCCAGACGGCTCCGAGGATACAGAGCCACCTGCCGGTCAAGGTAACGAGAAAAGTCGGTGAAGAAGAGGATTCTAGCAACTTTCGTCTCTAGGAAACACAATTCATCGTTAATCAAGGAAGCAATGAAAAATACACGACTAACCCCAGGTTGAGCCCACAGCTTCTTGTACACATAAAATGCTTCTGTAGTAGAATCACTGCCTCCCGATCCAAATTTGAGGCCTTCAAGTACAATAGCAGCCGGCGCAGATTTGTGTAGTGTGGATGGGTACAGGACAACAGATGAAGGCGACGGATATACTTCGTCCGCAATGACCCCATTGGAAATGCCGAGAATCTTCAGCAAATGATCTATCGGACGCATCTGATCCCAGTTGTTCTCAGTACTCTTCATGAACGCGACCGTTTCTGCCACTACATCCGGTGGGGGTAAGACGCTCCTGTCGTTACCACCCTGTCGGAAACGACAAAAGACCGGATGGTAAAGCTCAACAGGTGTGCTGATTGCAGGAAGATCACATTCAGAATGGCGGCCAATGGAAATGGACCGGGTGCCGAGGTGCGCGTTTTGATCAGCAGACATGTGTAGGGGTCGTTCTTTCTGGACATTCTGAATACTCCGGTGAAAAGCTGAAAATACTTTGCTTGAGTAACAGTAGATATGTCAATCAGAGAACACATGCGTACCCTGCACTAGCAAGCCATCATTCTCAGGCGGGGAAACTTCTTTTTGCGATACGTCTGAACATACGACAAGTGGAATGCATTCGTCCACAGGCAATTCGTACTTGAGCTCGAGAAGGTCGCATACGAGCATGGAAGGATCAAGGCGAGTACAGCTTTGTTCAATCGGTTTACTCGCATTGAAACGCTTTCTCAGCTCGCTCGGCGTAGCCAAGCCAGAAAGAGGTGTCTTTGGCTGCAAGTATGGTTAGCCGTAAACAAATGCGGGAGACCTAGGGACCATGCGTACTTGCCAAAAAGACAGCTCAATTGTTCTATTATATGCATCAGCAGCAATAACCCTTTCAAGCTCTTTGCAAGTCGCTCCAGGATGTATAGTCGCTTTCCGCAAACCGAGTTCTTCAAAGTGGAGGTACCAAACGGTCAAGGGAGGTAGAGACATGGTGCAGAAAGCAGGATAAAGAAGACAGTAGGGGCCTCATCTTCATTACTAGTTAGCAAGGTCCGGTACGTTCAGGAGGTTAAGAGGTAAGTAATTTGCAAACCAAGTTCAATGAAAAAGTTAAAACCTCATCTCCGTTATCATGTGATCACCGATAAACCTTTTTCGATTTATCCAACTTTATCGTCATCGGTTGTCGGGTACTTAGCTGCATTTTAGACTCTTGATAGAGCTAGATTCGAAGCCGAAGCAGGCCAAACGTCATAAAGAGGCGAAGGCGAAGAGCTTCCAAGACGAAGAACACATTAGATCGATTAGTACTCAGGCAAAATAATACAATGTTGGTATAGATAGTAGTAATACACAAAACTTTCAAAGTTCTCCATGTCGCCAGTCATCATCATCATCCTCATGTCCTGCTGGTGATCCTGACTGATATAGTTTAGCCGTGATAGGGTTCACTATTGTCTGGATATCTGCCAATTTCTCTTCTAGGTCCTCCAACGAGGCATCTGCACCGTTTTCATCTACCCATTCAGCACCCTCTTTCAAGGCAACCGCAATCGTCTTCTTATCCTCGTCAGAGAGTTTACTTCCAAGCCCTTCTTGGTCATGGATTTGGTCTTTTAACCCGTAGATAAAGGAAGACAACGAGTTGAGGGCTTCGACACGTTTGCGCTGGAGCATGTCCTACAGGGGGATTAGATAGCCAGAAAAGGGCATAGTTAACAGGGACATACATGTTCAGCGAATTCCTCGCCTTCTCTAACCATTCTGTCGATCTCCTCTTGAGAAAGACGAGTCTGGTCGTTGTTGATAGTGATATGCTCTTTCTTGCCGCTGTCAAATACAGTTGTCAGCCTCGTCAAAGGAAGCAAGGTAGAGAAAGTGTACGCACGTTCCCTTATCAGAGGCAGAGACAGTCAGAATACCATTAGCGTCAACCTCAAAGGACACTTCGATTTGAGGGACCCCACGAACGGCAGGAGGTATACCAGCCAACTCAAATTTGCCGAGTAAATGATTATCTTTAGTCATTTCACGCTCGCCTTCAAAGACTTGGATCAACACATTTTGTTGGTTGTCGACTGCGGTAGAGAATCTGAAATGAAAAGCCTAGAATCAGCATGCTGTAGAAAGGTCAAAGTTGTAAGGCGTACATTTGACTCTTCTTGGTGGGGATCATCGTGTTCCTCGGTATCAGTTTGGCAAAGACACCACCCTGAGTCTCGATCCCCAAAGTAAGGGAGATGACATCGAGCAGGGTTATGTCCGTGTCCAATTCATGGCCGGCCAAAACCGCTCCTTGTGCGGCTGCGCCGTATGCGACTGCCTCGTCAGGGTTGATGCCTTTAGAAGGCTCCTTGCCAAAGTAGTCTCGGAGCATCTGCTGGACCTTGGGAATACGGGTAGAACCTCCTACCAGGACAATCTAATCCAAAGAGTTCAGTAAGTTGATAGGATCCTGAGAGAGGAACTCACCTCGTCAACTTCATCCTTGTTCACTCCCGCATCTTTCAAAACCCTCTCCACCGGTTTCATAGTCTTTCTGAACAAATCCGCATTTAGCTCCTCAAACTTGGCCCTCGTCAACGTTTCCGAAAAGTCGTTTCCTCCATCAAAGCTCTCAATCTCAATCCTCGCACTCTGCTGATTCGACAAAGTTCTCTTGGCCTTTTCCACCTCCTTCTTCAGCTTGCCCATAGCCCTATCGTTCTTTCTAGGGTCATTTCCGGTCTTCTTTTTGTAGTTCTTGACGAGGTAGTCGATGACGCGGTTATCGAAATCTTCTCCACCAAGATGGGTGTCACCTGCAGTAGCAAGGACTTCAAAGACGCCATCTTCAATGGTGAGAAGAGATACGTCGAATGTTCCGCCTCCGAGGTCATACACGATGACTTTGGACTCGGGGCCTTTCTTGTCGAGACCGTAAGCAAGAGCAGCGGCAGTCGGTTCATTTATGACGCGGAGGACATTAAGACCTGCGATAGTACCAGCGTCTTTAGTGGCTTGGCGTTGGGCGTCGTTGAAGTCTGAAATGGAACATTAGATTGTGACGGGGGATCAGATCTGAGAAAAAGCCTACAGGCAGGAACGGTGATAACAGCACGAGTGACTTTTTCACCGAGGTAAGCTTCTGCCGTTTCCTTCATCTTTGTCAAGACCATTGCGCTGATTTCTTCAGGTGACTTGAACAGAGAACCGTGTTAGCAACTGCCAATCATTCTAGTGGGACAGATGGACTCACAAATTCCTTTTCTTCTCCTCTGTAGTTAACACTGATAGCTGGTTTGCCGTTCCTCTCCTTGACGGAAAACGGCCAATGTTTGAGGTCCTTCATCACGTTCTGGTCATCCATCGTCCTTCCAATCAGACGCTTGGCATCGAACACGGTGTTTTTGGGGTTTGAGTGGTACACATTTTTGGCGCTGTCGCCGATTCTGAGAGGACAAAAATGAGTCGGATAGAAAATACACAACTAAAACACATACAATCTTTCATCATCACTGAAAGATACCCAGGAAGGTGTTATACGGTTTCCCTGGTCGTTGGCGATTATTTCTATGCGACCACCTTTCGATACCCTGTAGAGACAATTGACCAAAGCTTGTCGGGATGAAATAGACCGAAAGCTTACCCAACGCATGAATAAGTTGTCCCAAGATCTAAAGAGCACTATAAGGACATATCGCAATTTTAGAACAGGAACCCGCATACCTATGCCAATGACCGGCCCCGAGTCCACACCCTTGCCCTTTCCGCTCGGGTTAGTTGAAGAAGGTTCTGCGCGCGCAGCCACAGGAAAAAGACATATAACTGCAAATAGTGCGAGAAACAGCAAAGATACTGAAGATATAGCCAAAGTTGGATTTGATTTTGAACGCCGAGGATATTTCTTTCTAGCAAAACGAGGTCGACTCGGAGTAGATAACATCTTGGATCTTTGAATGACCAAAAGAGAGCATTTGCGGACATTTTATAGTTTGGAATAAAGCCGACGTGTCCATTTCCGTGTACCAGACGTGTATGATACGAGTGGCAGTTGCTAAAGACGTGTTCTGGACGTGGAATGAGCCAAAACTCTGTTCCTGTTTAGGGTTAGGGTTATGCTGTATTTGGGACTACGTCACTAACCGGTCGGAAGCGACATTTTCAATCTCAACATCTTTGCTTTTTCCCTTCACCTACGCAGATCCAGAAACCCCTTACCACACTATGCATTTCCGGTTCCGTTAAAAACCCTCTCCCCGCTCAAGCAGTGTAGAACCATCTACCTTGCTCTCACGCTACACTTTAGGCCATTTGAACTAGATTTGCTCGACTCTATTCTCGAAAGGGTCTACAGCTCGTGTCTGACACGAGAACAATTCAACGACGAACAACTATTGGTCATTTTCTATATACAGAGCAATTCACTTGCCTGTTCTCCGCCACCATCTAGATTTTGAATTGCTTTTAATTCCGAAACCACCATCCACTTCTCTTATTCATAAACCTCTTCCGACCATAACTCTTCATCTCAACTATCATGGCCGACTCTCCCTATCCTTCATCCTGGTACCTGGCTGGAGAGTTTGTCATCTCTGCCGGTTCTGTTCTATTCCGAAAGGCTCCCGAGGATCCGAATAAACTACAAATCTGCCTTATTTTCCAACGTGCAAAGCAGGAATGGCTACTTCCAAAAGGACGTAAAGATTGTGGCGAGCCGGTAGAACTCACAGCGACTCGGGAAACGTACGAAGAGACTGGTAAGCCATTTTTTCTACTCTTGTGTCTCGCCATGCTAAACGCGCCTCATAGGCTACCCTTGCGAACTCATGCCTTGCTTCATGCCTACTCGTGCACCAGAGGTTGGCATCAACGTAAAAGACGCGTATAGAGAAACTCGGTGCACGGAGCCCATAACCATCATGGTTCGGAACCAGGGTGAAAAAGGCGTCAAAATGACTTGGTGGTACATTAGCACCATCAAAGGAGACGGACAGAAAGTTGAAGGCACGCAGATGGGGTCGGAGAACTTTGCTTCTGAATTCATAGACGCTGATGAGGCGGTGAAAAGGTTGACCTTTAAAGGTGACCAGGCTGTTGCGGCGCAAGCGCTGGCTATCGTACGGAGGACACTAGCTTTAGAATCAGGATCTCAGACTTTGTAGTCACTGACTGGTTTTGATTGACAGTTGTAAAATTTTTTCTCAAAAGTTTCAGACTCTTTTCGTGGTCGTACGCTGTCTTGGATTCTGACGTTAGAGAACTATCCTTCATGGACGTTGTATACCTCTAGAACTCTAGAACTTTTAATCGTTGACTTGGAGTCCTGTTTTCGTATTTTTGGCTATACTGTACAATCCTATCCTAATCCTCGTTCCTCGTCTAGAAGAATACACCCGTTGTGTTACGATGCTGCAAACCCCCGCGCACGTTCGTGCCCAGGTTGATGTTGGATTGGATGACTCGAACAACTTGGACTCTCATTGCTCAGTCAAACTGAATGCATTGTCTTCCGGTGGACTTTCACAACTTCTTTATCAGTTTCACCAGCTTCTCGGTGGCACTCTACGTTGTAAATGACGCCGTGCTTCGACCAACTTCACACTCAGCGAAAATGGATACCTCAGCGGGAAGCATCAAAGGAGGCATGCAGACGGTCTTCGGTGTGTTTTTCTAGCGTAATTTAAGCTCCGTGACCTCCTTATCGCAATGTAGAACAGGAGTCGAAGAGATCGCGCCCGAAGAAATTTTCAAAATCGAAGACCTTGCACCATTTCAACTACTTCAACTACCCACACTCATTTATCGGTATCCAATAGTCCGAGGATTTTGGGTCTTTGAACTCACGTTCGTCTCCTGAACACCTTCCATTGCCAATCCGCCAAGACTTTGGACTGGCTGCCGGTGCAACACTACTCGAGAAGACATGGTTTCACAATCAGATCATTGCATTCACCTGCGGTTGTGCGAATCGAGGTCAAAGACGTCGATATCCGAGCTCGAGAAACTTGAGCCGTAGTGGCACCAGCACTGGTTGTCGATATGTATCGGACTGCGATACGATTTATTGGCGTCCGACGCTCTGAATCTAAGGGTCTTCATACGGATGGCTGTTTCTTCTCCTACGTTCATACCCTTCGCAATTACGATATCGGGACATCTCCGGAAATTACTATTCCATGAACGTTTGGCGTTCTTTTTTCGAGACGAGCTGGATTGGCCGAGTTGAGGACACGACATGGGGATGTGGAAGAGTTGTGATTTCATAGAACTCACTGCGGTTCCGATTCTTCAGGGTCAGGTCCTCGAGACTTCATTTCCAGCTTCTTGCGATATCAGCTGCCTATGTCTTCCGGCCTTGGAGAAAACGTGCCTAGCCCTACTGGTCACTGGATATGCTGATCATACGCATGTTGATAGAGCATCGTCCTGCTAGTGTTGCACTCTTGGAAATTGGACTCCAGTGTCATCTGGTCGGTCCGATGCGGTCATTGTGATGTCGTTCCTGAACGGACAGGCAGCGCAGCTCGTTTGATTATGCCAGAGGCATTGGAAGCTGGACTTGGCATGATGAACGTATCGCGCATAGCCATGCAAAAAAAAAGGTCGCAGCAAAGAAAATGCTACCACAGTCCAGGATCGCTCGGGCCAGATTGCTAGGCTTCGGCAATTATGTTGCACCTTGAGAGCACAGGTGCTTGCTTGCATGTCGTCCTCAGAGTCGGCGAAAATGTTGCTGCACGCCGCATGCGCGTTGTACGCTGGAACCCATAACTCCAATGCTTGCCAATTCTTTCCGACGCGACGGCTGCTCCCCAGGCCTTTTTCCGTCTGCTTCCTATACTTCGTCCAATTAGCACTGCCTAGCCTCACTTTGTGTGTCTTGTACTATCCTAGCTCCTTGTTCATTTCATTATGATGATTGGGTGAAATGTTGCTTATGGCCACAGTGATTGGCATAGAAAGTTCAGACCTGACGCAGAGGCATTCTGAGCCTGGCCTGCGGTCTTGCTTAGAGGCTTCTCATCGTGCGTCTGAAGGTCAGCCGTTCTGGCGCCAGTGCCAAGCTTGGTTTCCGTATTTTGACCGAGTCTCCTCCCCGCCAATCTCAGCGTTATTCAACTTCTGTCGGTCACGATCAATCTAAAAACGCTGCGTGCATCAAACACTTACAACATTTACCATGACATCGATATCCGTAGCAGATAAGTAGCATGGTTTAGTGCGGACTGCCATGTAAGTAGACTGCGAAAGGAAGTGTAATAGTAACAGGTAGGCCGCGGCCTATGGATGCATGACGCTGCACCCACGTACATGATCTTGACCTGAACTCCAATCACGTATTTTACCAATTTGCGACAGCAACGGCCGATTCAACGTATAACACGGACAAGCATTTCTTATTTGGCCGAAGGGATTAAGGAAAATTTGCGTCGTCGCAGAATCTCGAATCAGGTCGTTTTTCAACGAGCCTGCCGTAGACAAAGAAAGCAGACGTGGCTTGAGTATCTGTGGTACGTTTCCAATATACTCTCAAGTTTTCTTGCTCGTTCATTCTTCTAGTTTGAGAACTGCGGTCTACAGTGACGCTTATACTGAAATGAAACCTTAAGCATTGATAAATGCGAGATAATGTAGTATTTTCATCAAGAAAAGGGACAAGTCTATGGATAAGTATGGAAGTTGATTATAGGTCAGAGCGTTTCACGGTAACTTTACACTTCAATCATCCAGAACCCTATGCACCAACTCTTCTCGATGCGCATCAAATTGAAGAAACACAGGATCTTGATCGTACATCCTTCGGGACCAGACCAAAGGAGGAGGCGTCGCTGACGAAGACATCTTCCAATTAAACAACAATCCATCGTTCCTCCTGTCCTGACAAGACTTTAACAAAGCTTCTGCACGAGAAGAAAACCCAACACCATCAGTGAAATGAACCTTGAACTCTTCCAAACGATGTGCCGCCAGCCACTCCTTCAAAGGGCATCCTGGGGCAACGAACGAATTCATGACTTCGCAATCTTCATGAATATCGATATCATACCCGCGAGAATGTACGACTTTGGCAAGTTCACCTGTAGACGCTGGATGGAAAAAGTCTGCAGCAATGCCAAAGCGTTTGAGATTTGGAAGCAGGGCTTTGTAGGGTTCATATGGCTTCCCCGTGAATTTACCTTCATAGTGAGGAAAGATCATCGCCAGCAGAACGTCCATGACATTCAAATCTGTACAAGACTCGATGATCAGTTCTTTCAAAGTCTCCCCAACGAGTTCAAGAAACGGGACTAGTCCTGGTCCATTTTCGTCGAGGTTATGGAGGTGACGGAAGTGGACAACACGTAGTGGTGCTTGGGAACGTTTTTGGAATGCTTCGAGAATGAGATCAAAGTCTCCAGCAGGAACGATTTTGCCGTAATGTTTTAATCTCAGTTCTTTTAGTGCAGGAGCAGTGAGGCCTGCAAGAACGAAACTAGCATCACACAAGCCTTGGGAAGTGATTTCGAGTTTGAGAAGATTGGGACATGTCGCAAAGGGCCGGAAAAACAGGTAGTAAGCAGAAGCTGCATCGTCAAAGTTGTCGTTTGTTACTAGTTCAAGTCGTGCATACTGCAACTTGGTGGCGGCCCTCAAAATGTGGTTGATAAAGGTGGGATCGCTGCTGAATACATTTTCACAAACGAGGGTAGTGAGTTGGTGATACGGGAAGCGGATGTAGTCGAGGAGAGGTAGAAAGATGCAAATTCTGGAACAGAGCTCGACGCATGTAAGAAGTGGTGCGTTGATAAAAGTATAGATAGCGAGTCCATTAAACCAGCTTTCGGCAGAAAAACTTAGGCGCAACTCTTCTAGCATACGCAGTTCCGGCGCATACATATTAAAGAGGGGTCGATATTGCTCCAGAGGAAGAGAGAGCTCGAGCAAACGCCAGGTCTTGTAAAATGGCGTGATCGTGTCCAAAATGTAATATAGGTCCGGTACGTAGAGCAGTTGGTAGGGCAAGGCGCGTATATAAAAATCGGAGATTGTGATATCCAATCCGAGTGGCCCAGCGCGTTGTAGCCATCTTTGCACATGGAAAGGGTAGGACCAAAGTTTGCCAGTGTAAGGATACAAACGAAAGGTAGTCCAGAGTCTGGAGCACCCAATGAGAGCGTTTCGCCAGTTTCTACAGACCTGGGCCAAGACTTCAAGGGTGGTGACATTTACGCGACGTCGTGAAGGTGAGAAGAACAAGACATCTTGGCATAAATCAAGATGTCGGGCGATTTCGATGATGAGCTCGGGTGGCAGACGGCCAGCCATAGTGGCAGGTGTTGGCAAAATGCGCATACGTTTTCAATGAGGAAACGAGCTCCAGTACCTCCATTGGTAAAGCTCCTCGTTTCTAAACAAACAATGGATATGGTTGGTGCAAGCACCAGAAACAAAGGAAAGATCGAGAGCTGTTTTCTGCGCATTGAAACGTATACAAGCTCGAGGACTCGGAGTTGCGAGATGGGACCAGAGCTTGTCAATCTGAAGTAAAAACATACCGCTAAGTTCGAGCCATAGATATGATGTATACCACGCAATCGTGGTGAAGAGCGACAGGTCATAGCATTTCGCGTTAGTGTGGTAGAAATTAAGGGCCTCGTACAAAGACAAATCTTTGGCGTGGTCTCGTGATTTCGTCCTCCTTGGACCTTGACTAACGCGTCCTAAGTGACTGATGTTGTTATGTCCTTGTTCATCTTGACTTGTCGATATTCCCGGATCTATAAAGTACGGTAATGAGTAGGTTCACTCCCTGCATTCGTCAAGTCCGGGCCCCCACAACGGCAGACTTCGTGTTGAGCTGCTCTCATGCGGCCTCGGCAAACCACAGCTCCCAACTAAAGAGTTGATTCATGTCTTCCGCAATAGCAACAGAAAACACCTCCTAGTCAGCAACCGTCGACTTCTATGAGCTGCCTATGCGTCCGGATCATACTTACACTGACTTCGCTGAATATGTTCATCGCTGGCCTATGTCCACCTAAGATGACGCGACGATTTGTGAAGACACCGTCACTCCTTACGACGCCAAAGCCTCCAAGAACTCTACCCTTATCTCTACACAAACTTGTGCAAGGGATTTCCGATCAGTGTCGTGCCAGAGCTCGTCGAAATTATCATCACACCGAACCATGTTACATGCAAAGAACACTATTCAGGCTGTCGGAGAGCATATCCCAGAAGAGATTGAGCGAATTCTCCTCTTATGACTTTTTAGCTTATCGCCCCGGTACGAAACCAAGGACATGACCCTCTACAAGAAAGCAGGTCAAGTCTCAAAAGATGCCCTGAACTATCCTTTGGTCAACTCATTCGTCCAAAAAAAGACCTTCATGCATTTCGATACAGCAAACAAAGTGTTACAGATATTGCGAGTACCAGCTATCTTTTGTCTTGTGCACATACGTGTCTCCTACTGCGTGCGTCCCCTGATACCTCAATGAGGTTGGTACTGGTGACAATCCGAACCACGCGCCTGTACGTGAATCATAATTTTAGATCCTAAGTACTGCCTAGCCCTCTCCAATCTGACCCTGCGTTCATTCCGGCCTTCGAGACCTTTTCAAAAATAGACTCTCGTTCAGCTGCCCTTTAATCGTGGACTGTTTCATCGAAATCCTTTCCACAGCCGATTCGCAGAGAAAGCCGCTTTGTCAACGCTTCAGCTCAAGATTGCATTGAAGCAGCGTGTTAGTCGGAAGCCTTTCAATTGCCGAAAACTCGCCGAGGACCGGTCGACCCGTATCACTGACTGGTCTCTACTCTTATTCTTTGAGATTTTTGCTTCGTTACTTGAGGTATTCTGAAGCTAGTCACTAGCGCTGGGCCAGACGAAACAGGTATGGCAGGGTAAGGGCGAGGTTAAAAAAAGAATTTGAATGAAATGAGAGCTCGCCTCTTGCCAAGTCGGACATGTTGCATTGTAAGCGCCCGAACCTTGACTCTACAGCACTTGCCATTGCTCCGTCAAGTGGACGCCTTTCCTTGGAGTAGTACTAGGAAACATGGCTACATATGCATACCTCCACGACTTTGACCCAAGACTTCGGATGAAGCCGCCTAGTTTTCGTCACGGTGCACCAAGCGGACCTTGGCCCTTCTTGGATCTTCAAGACGAAGTGCGTGGAAGCTTTATACAAGTCTTTTTCTCCCTGTGCTAAGCCTTTTTGAATTCAGGTGGACCGTTCACAACTCTCTTCACCACCACCACAGCCTAATCCGGATTATGATCACGACGAAGAATTGCAACGCCAGCAAAATGAAGAACGGCCTCCCTTAGAACGACAAATCGCTGGCAGCGTTCACGTTCCACAGTGGTCCGGGTATCCCCAATTACAATTCGGAAACTGGACGCCTTTGCAGCAAAGAAAGAGCGGAATTAGTTCGTTGGTAGAGCGGAAACCTGCCTTGCTGGAAAGCTGTTCCGTTTATCAAATTGATATATGTGAGGACGGTACATTTCATGACACTCATGAAGGTGGTGCAATGGTCGTCAAATCAGGAGATCCTACATCAGGAGAGGTGCAGCAGACTACAGAGGAATTCTGGGAGAGTTTACAGGAGCTGGTACGTGGTATTTATTATATTGAGTATAAACGTATTGCTTAATGCCGGTCTTTCCAGCCTTCTCCGAAAGTCAAAGTACGAGCGCTGTTTGTAGATCACTTGTCAGGACCTGTCCTGCAAATGCTAGGGACCAAGTAAGTTTCTTTTGGTTCTCGTTTGTCTTGTATTGACTCTGCCCCAGATTCCATATCGAACCTTTTTTCTTTTCATCTTCTTTGAAGTGTATTCCATCTCGATATCAGGAACAGGTGCAACCAGGAAAGGGAGATCGTAAGTTGTCGCTGGGTAAAATTCATCCTCTAATGACACGTCCGTTTGTAGACATTACTATAACTCTTCGATTTATTCGGATTCTCGAAGATCCTTCAACCATGCCTTCGACACCTGCGTCTTCCGTGACAAATTCCTCGGAGGAAGATGACAATATGACCTCATCCTTCATACCTGAGCACGCTATCGACATCGAGGGCCCTCTCATTCTACGAAACGGTGCGTATTTTAGCCCGACATCCCTTATAAACCGCTTCTCATGATAATTTCAGGAAAGAAACTACTCACAGACCTTCTCGCATTTCATATCGTGCGTCGCAACGGCAATTCCTCACTTCCAAAAACACCACCGCCGCCATCCGAGACAGAATCCTCCAAACCGGAAAAGAGGCCAACACTCGATGTACATCACCATCGACAGTTATCTACCGCGAGTGGATTAAGTAGTGGTGGTGTCAGCACGATCATCTCTTATCATCGACCCTCAGTGGCACCATATGTTATGACAAGTGCAAAAATGTTGCATGAGAGGTTATTGGCTGCTGGTATGCTCCGTCCTATGTTAACTCTCTAATGTTAATGCTATACAAACAGGTCGCTCGGTTTACTGGTCCAATATCTTCGGAGACACTGTTCCTTCTGGCGACCCTAATTTTGTTGCTCTCAGTTTGCTCTGGTACGCTATGTATTCGTGGGATGAAGTATTCGAATCATTGTTAGGCGAAGTGGCATGGCTGGTCAGTAAAAGTCTCTGTTCAGATACATGAAACTTATTCCCCTTTGAAGGAATCACGAACACTTTCTACGATACCATCGGATGACAACCCTAATGAGGACAGTCACAGCCAAATTCACAGCTTTACTCACCAACTTCATGGCATCCGTGCCCATCTTCTTCATTACGAAAGTCTCCTCTCCAGCTTCCGCAAGAGTGTTCTCTTCCTGCGGGACACGAGGAACCCTGCATACACTGGCAAGACAGGTTTAGCAGAATTCGGAGAGTATAATTCAGCTATGCAGGCTCTTGCCTTTGAGACACCCAAGAGAAGAAGGACCTCGATGCGGAGAGGTGGATATGGGTACGCCTCTTACGGGTCGATTGGTTCTATGGGTTCGTTTAGGAGAAGGTCGTCAAATTCGGACCAGGAGAGGGATAGGTTTAGACAGACAGTGGGAATGGCACCCTTGTCACCTGCAGGTTCTGCTGCTGGTATTCTGTCCGAGTCGATATCCGAAGAGCCAGAGTCCATTGACGAAGACTTTTTTGAATTGATGGAAAAGGCAGAGACGGAGGAAGAGAAAAGAGAAGTGTTGTTGAGGAAGGAATGTCAAAACCTCATCAACGAGATTGACAGACTAGAAATGTCCCGGGATATGCTTGATAAACGTCTTGGAAATGTCATGGCGCTGGTGCGTAGCTATGTGTATCTGCTGTGTGTCTGATTCATTTACCAGTGAAATAGGCTTTCAGCAGCGTTAACATTGAAGACAGTAGGCGGATGAGAAGGCTGGCGGAGAGATCTGGACGAGATAGTGCTGGTGCCTCTTATTTCTTTGCTTTCACATCTGAAGAATCTAACACTTTGAATTAGTTATGAAACAGATATCGTACCTCACCATGGTCTTCCTTCCAGCAACATTCATGGCCGTGAGTTCCATTCCTACCCGTATCTATTCTCAATTCTGAACATGTCATAATGTAGACAATCTTTGGCATGAATGTTAAAGAAATCAATCCAGGCAGTCTCGGTACAATACCACACTACTTTGCCGCCGTTGTACCTCTTACAGCCGTGACCATCTGGATCATGATGCTGCAATATCATCAAGACCAACAACGTAAACACGATACCATCACACCTTCGTCTATCATCCGTGTAGCGCCAACAAGCACTATACGAAGAATCTGGAATAACATGATATGGCCTCTTGAGGTGTTCATCGCGGAGCTATGGCCTGGACGATCAGGAAGAAGTAGAAGAAGCAAGAAGACCGACCTGACGATCGAGGACATTAGAGAATCTGGAGAGTCGGAGCATGTGGAAAAGATCGAAGACGAAAGAAGGGAGAGTGTGATTGCCAATTCGACGCGTAGCCTGAGGACGAGGTTATCACGGGTTTCATGGGCGACTGCACCTACACACGATCAGGAAGGGCTCCCTATGGAGATGCCGGTGATTGACGCGAGTGCACAGGGGAAGGCATGAGGGTGTTCAGTCTTGGTCGGGTTATAATGTATGGAATGTGGATGTTAAATAATTTATTGATTCGGACGTTGTGGTTATCTAACAGTTACTTTGTCTATGTATCTCATTAATGTGCTACGATCTACGACATGTATGTACAAACGCTTAATGCCATTTGTGGAGGACTCTTTCTCAAAATGAACGCAACATAGAATAGGAATTATTTCTTTAGAAAAGTCAGGTACGTGATGCAAGTTCGTTCAAAGTCTTTACGAGAGACGTCACCTCTGGTTCGTAGCCATCGATTTGATCCACGTCCAGTTCATCATCTTCCAGCAACTCGGAGGGCGGAACCTCGAAATCATCGAAATAATTAGAGTCAGGAGAAGCCATTCTCTGGTAGTCGTAAACCAAACAACAAGACTCATCCTCCTGAGCATAATAGTCCAACATAGCTCTAGCCATTTGGGTCATGCCTTTTCTGATCAAGACAAACTTGAGCTCCTTCAACCGATGAGTCTGGATCCAATCACGAAAGCGGTAGCGTATACCCGAGCTGAGAGACCTGAGGTAGGGGCGTGGCCTAGGTAATTTGTGTCCACGCGATCCAAGTACGTCGACGATGATGTCTGCGTCTCCCGTGTGTTCGAAAACAGCAGCGATACCAAGCCGCCTGAGGTTGGGAATCAAAAGCTCTGTAGGCTTTCCATCAATCTGAATTAGGTCCCAAGGGTGGATCATTGCTTCGAGCAATCCCATGATATCCAAATCCCAACAAGAATGTAGAGCCAGCTCGCGCAAACTCCTCCCGACAAGTTTCAAGAAGGGAATAAGGCCAATATCGGACAGGTTCTCGACATACCGCAAGTGGAGAACGCGTATTGGGGCGCGCGAACGTTTCTGGAATGCTTCAAGTACATGATCAAGTTTATCAGCAGGGTCGTGTTCTCCGGTATCGTAGCTCAGCGTCAATTCTTGAAGAGATGGAGCGGTGAGACCTTCGAGGACGAAGCCGGGGCCAAACAAGCCTCGGCCTATAACCTCGAGTTCTAGCAGATTGGGGCATTCTGCAAAAGGTCGGCGTTTACGACACGTTTCGTAATCATCCGGAGAGAAATCAGTGTCGTATCCTATGTCAATGGAGAGAGACTGCAGTTCCGGAGCTGTAGCCAGGATGTGGTTGATAAAGGTAGGATCTGTGCTATAAACGCTCTGCAGGAACAGATATCTGAGTCTGTGGTAGGGGAGCCTGAAGGTGTCTAGGATAGGAAGATGGAGAGAAGGGTCGGATATAAGTTCAACGCGCCAAAGACGAGGTGCGTTGGCAAAGGTTTCGATGGAACCACTTGTTACAGTAGTGTCGTCACAGATATTGGAGAAAGAAAGAACGAGCTGTTCTAAATGCGGGAGCCTAATACTAGGCATGTTGAAGAGAGCCTGGTAATGCTCGACAGCAAATGAAAGGTGCAGGGAACGCCAGGTTTGGGAAAAGGGAATAACCGTGTCCAAGATACCATAATAGCCGGGAGGGTAAGGGGAACGACCTGCACTCAGATCGTCCGTTAGTGCAATATCTAGTGGTTGTTGGCCCGCGCGTTGAAGCCACTGTTGACCCATCTCGACATGATGCCGGTACTTGCCAGTCCTTGGAAAAAGATGAAAGGTTTTCCAGAGCTCCGGGCAGCTTGAAAGAACATTTCTCCAGCTCCTACAGACTTGGTTGAGAAGTTGTATCGTAGGAACGCGGATCGAAATGAAGACTCCTTGTTTTTTCAAGTGGTCAGGGATTGCCTCTCCAACGTGAGACTGGGGGACCCCGAACGGCGAATGTGATATTTTTACGAGTTGGGTCATAGGAAGGTGCTTGATAATTTCAATGAGAAGTTCCGGGGGAATGAGACGATTTATCGGGCTCATGTCGGCTTTCTCAGAGTCTGCGTCTGGTGCAAAGTGCATTATCTTCAGAGGACGCTTTTGCGCTGCGCGACAGGCCCTGCGGGTACCGGAAACCTTCTTTAGGAATGCCGGATGAATGAGGAATGGGGAGGACATGACTGCGAGGAGAGGAGGACGTGGTGACAGATCTAGGTATGGAGTGAAGAGCGGTGGCAGAGGTGAAGAGACGTGGACTGAAAAGCGATTGTAATTATAACGCTCGAGGAATTTCAGGGTCTCTGTTTTGCGAACAATGACCAGACAAGATAGATGTGGGTTTTTCCTGTGAGATCAAGAACAATGAAGGTATTCACGGCAGATTGCCTTTAGAGTCCAAGGAAATGTCCAAAAAAATCAAACGTGTGGCGCAATTGGCAATGCCAGAGCCACGTTAGCGGACATTCATGCACACCAAGCTGAATCTCTGCTTCGTGTACAATTGAAGAACGACAAGTCCTTGTCGAGTCAGTTGGTCTTGGGTAGGAGAATCTAGATAGAGCATTTGGGCTAAACTTGCGAAACGAGATCGTGAGCAATTTGATTTCGGGCAAGTCATTGTGACCTTCAGAGAGGCAGATTAACTTGAGATGATTTTGCAAGCGTCAGGGAAGGTAAACCAGTAGCAAGGACCAGCGCGCATTGATCATGGAATTTGCGGTGAATGTAGCGTGAGAATACCTATCCTCGACGCATTTCTCGTAACTATTAGTTTTATGACTTTGTAATGCAATGTCCACCCCATTTGTGGATGGTCACGACCCACCATGGGACGCCAGTCCAGCAAAAATCTTCCAACAGCGCCCTGAAGATATGCCTCCCTGCAAATGGATCTATCCTGCTCATCTATTAAGCTCAAAATCCCCTCTTGTGACTTGTCCAGATCTCGTACCATTCATCGGCCCCTTCTCAAACGCCGCTTTCATTTTGCCTTGTATCGGGTGTACCTAGAGATTTATGAAGATGGGAAGGGCAAGTGACTTTACAGAATCCCGAAGGAGCACCATGCTTCTGCGGCACTCTTATCTTTGAGGCTTTCTTTTGGTGTTCTGCATTTGGTGAGAGTGTCCCATGTTCTCAATTCATACACCTCTCACGGGACGTGCGTAAATGCCAAATTTTCTATTAATTATCCTTCGTGGGTCTGAATGTGAGTCCTCCTTATCTCCAGGTCTCGTTCTTTTGACCTGAAACATCTTCGTTATGTCCAGCACAGAGTCACAGTCGTCGAGTGCTGATCAAGATGCAGCACTGTTAGCGGATTTGGGGTATAAGCAAGGTTTGTTTCGTTTCTTTCGCGATCGTGTGCCATGTTGACAACCTTTGACGGACAGAGTTGAGAAGACATTTCTCTCCTTTCGAAATCTTTAGTATTGCGTTCAGTATCGTTGGCTTGGTCTCTGCATTCTCGTGCGTCTCATTCTTCAACCGCGTTCACATCCGACCGAAAGTTTTCTAGATCAGTTTTGCAATTTGCTATACCAAATGGCGGACCTGCTGCGATGGTTTGGGGTTGGACGTTCTGCTCTATCTTTCTCGCTACTATCGGTTTTGCATTGGGAGAGATAGCCTCTACGGCACCTACCTCCGGGGGACTTTATTACATGACATTCATGTTTTCAAGTCCAAAATGGAGGTGCTTTTTATCGTGGATTGTCGGCTGTGAGTTTATTCACCTTACTGGGAATACTTCGAAACGAATCGCTCTTAGATGCCAATACCATCAGTAACATTGCAAGTGTAGCGAGCGTAGATTGGGGGTGTGCAGTACAAATTATGGCTGCGGTTAGCATTGGCTTGGACTTGGACTTTGAAGCAACGACCGCACAGACTTTGTACGTTCCATTTCTCTTGTACGTGTTACGCGAGTTGAAAACGTCCCGGTTTCTCTACCTAGCGGTCTCTTCTGCGGTTTACTCATTTCACATGGCTTGATCAATAGCGTGACTCCAAGGTTGATTGCCCATTTACAAACACTTTTCGTCGCTGTGAATATCTTGTGAGTCTAGCTTTCAGTCCCGATTCAGCAATCCTCATGCAATTCCTAGGCTCTGTGGAGCCATCATCATAGCTCTACCAGCCGCGACTCCAAAGGAACTCAGGAATGAGGCCTCATTTGCTTTTGGCGGCTTCGTTAACTGCGAGTGTGATTCTTACCATTTCAATTTCCACTGCCTAACCATTTGAACCTTAGTGTCAAGATGGTCAGATGGGTTCGCTTTCATCGTCAGTTTCCTCACGCCGCTGTGGACTTTGGGGGCCTTTGACGCATCACTTCATTTGAGTGAAGAGGCTACGAATGCGAGTACTGCCATTCCATACGCTATCATATCCTCTACGGTTCTGAGTCTTATTTTTGGTTGGGGTGAGTTCATTTGTGTTTGTTTTATCGAGTTGATGGTAAATGAACTTTGTAGGTATCAACGTTGCGCTGGTATTTTGTATGGGGAAGGATCTGCAAGGCATTTTAGACAGCCCTGTTGGTCAGCCTATGGCTACGGTGAGTCTAGTTGCTTTTTGACCATGAAACCAACACTAATAGCACATTACTCCTAGATACTTCTCAATTCGCTGGGGAAAATCGGCGCTTTGGTCATTTGGTCCTTTGTGATATTAATACAGTACGTTTTTTCTCCGTGCTGATTCACTTTGCTCATTGCCCCTCAGATATGCTATTGGTGCAGGAATCGTTCGTCTTTCTATGTTTATTAAAACTTCTTGCCAGGACTGACAAGTCAAACTAGCTCGCTTCTTGTTCACGACAAGTCTTTGCTTTTTCTCGTGACGGCGGATTACCACTCTCAAGATGGATTTATCATGTTGACAAACGGATATACGTGCCCGTTCGTGCCGTGTGGTTCAGCGTGATGTTATGTGTAATGCTTGGAGCATTGTCCTTTGCTGGACCTGACGCCATCAATGCGATATTTTCTTTGGTGGTTACCGGGCAGGTGAGGTTGAGCTTCTTTTTTTACTGGATTCCACTGAAGAATATTGTTTTCAACTCAGTATACGGCTTATTCCATCCCAATAGCTGCCCGATTCCTAGGAGGGAAAGAGTTGAAAAGAGGGCCTGTATCATTTGGGAGGCTGGTGCGTCTTCAGTGTTGTATGACTTCAGATTCTAAGTGTTTTTGTTTGCTTTAGAGCTTTCCGATTGCAGCTGTTGCCGTAGTTTGGATGACCGTCATGACTGTCATCATCATGTTCCCTGAGAATCCAAACCCAGGTGTAGGCGATATGAATTACACCTGCGTTGTCCAAGGTGTGTTTAGATACTTTTCATTTTTCTTTGCCTGACCAGGTTGCAATATGACAGGCGGTGTTTTGGCTTTGGCTACTATTTACTACTTTTTACCGAAATATGGTGGGATGCATTGGTTTAAAGGACCGGTCGTTACAGTATCTCGGGAGGACATTGCCCCAAATGTTTTGGAGGGACGCGAAAAGGAGGAAGTTGAGGTTCCATCAGTAAAAGGCCAATAGAAACAACTGTACTCTACTGTACTCTGCCTTAGAAAACAGGCACGCTTGACGCGTCCCCGTGATTCGACGCGTCTTGTTTGTTTACGCGTGATGCATAATATATCATACACCTCTGTCCGTGAATACTCTTGTTGTGCTACCTTCACCTACTTATTTCGAATTATCTAACATGAGTCTTGCTCACCACTCTGCCAAGGAAGAGGCAGATTTCATGCAAGATTTACTGTCTGGCTTGGACGATTCATTCCGGAATGCCAGCCCTTCACCAGTCAAATCCGAAAGGAATGCATCACCCGTGAAACCCTACACCGCCGTTACGCCTGTGAAGAAGAACGCAAAGCTTTCCCTTCCATCTCCATCCAAAGTCTTTTCGGTTGAAGATGTCGATGTCGATGCATTACTTGACGGCGCCGAGGATTGGGATTGGAACGTCGAGCTTTCACCCGAAAAAAAGTCACCTCAGAAGCTCAAGGTGTGCTCGTCCAAGGTCTTCTCGGCCGAGAACGTGGATGTGGATGCATTACTTGATGGCGCTGAGGATTGGGACTGGAGTATCGAGCTTTCGCCCAAAAAGTCACCCAAGAAGTTGCCTCAGAAGCTCAAGGTGTGTCATAATACTGCAATCTGTGTATGCTGTTTCTGACTCTTTGTTACTAGTCTCCAGTCGAGAAAACGCCATATTCTAAACACGTCCGTGAAACATGCACTCGGTGTATCGTTTATTCCGTCTCTGAAGGGGAGGTTAATGGCCGTTTCTCGAAGGTACGTGACTTGTACTAGCTCTCTAAGTAGTGCTTGATATTCCATGTCCCAACTGATTCAGATTCTGAGCGTGAAAGTGGAAGCGACTGGGGAATATCGTTCAGTCTACCTACAAGATGATTGGGTTTCCACTGACGCTCGTGTTGGTACGTGTTCATGCAACGTAAACCTATGTACTACTCTGACTCCTTTCGAAGGCGACGTCGTTAATGTCCTTGGAGAATTCACCACCCTTGCTCTGTCGTCTTCATCCTCCCCCCTTAGTATCACCATCTCCTCGAAACACAATCTTCTCATTCTGCATCCAGATCTTTTGCTTACTGCAACCTCCCTTTCTACCGCCTCGCAATGTCGTCGTCGTCCTCTTCTCTCCGCTATGGTCCGTTCTTCAACGGACGTTTCACCAGCATTGGTGTGGGGCAATATGCTTCATACTGTAATGCAGAACTGTCTTAGCTCTGGCTGCTGGGATGAACGTTGGATTGACCAGCAAATAGAGGAAGTTGCTAGAGGGGGTTTGTTGGATCTCGTCAAGATTAGCGTCAATGTCGAGACTGCGGTTGTAGAAGTCAAGGCGAGGGCGAAAGGTGTTCAGACATTCTTCGAGCGATATATGGCCCACGAACCAAAGGTGCAATTCAGATTAAACTATCAAAGTGCACATGCTGATGCGTCGCCTGCAGCCAGAAGCCGTCCTTACAAACACTCGCGCTGCACGCAGCGAAAGCTCTTTGCTTACCATATCAGACCTGTTGGATGTTGAAGAAGATATATGGTCGCCTACCTATGGTCTCAAGGGCAAACTTGATGCAACCGTTCTGACTGTCATTTCTGAACTCGCCTGCCTATCCGCAAAACCAGTTCTTACACGCGGCCCCAAACCCCTCGAAATTAAGACCGGTCGTGCGACTGCTGGAATGGAGCATCGTGCCCAAACGATGCTTTACACTTTGCTAGCTCAAGAACGTTATGGAATCGACGTCTCATCGGGGCTGTTGTACTACACCCAAAGTGAAGAAGTCGTGCAAGTACCAACTAGTCGCAACGAGTTACGTGGCCTGATCCTGGGTAGGAATGAGATGGCGGCTTATATGATGAGGAGACAGAGGAAGGGTTGTACGGAACCGTTCCTGCCAGCAACAATCGATGACGAGAGGATATGCAAAAAATGTTATTCGTTAGATGCTTGCATGCTCTATAGAAAAGTATGTCTTTCGTCTTATTGCTCGTGCCCATAGACTAATCGTACCATAGACAGTAGAAAATGTAGACGACTACTCTTCTCCGATTGCAGATGCCTACTCTTTGAAAACGTCGCACCTGACGTCTTCTCAATCGGCCTTCTTCAAAGAATGGGAACATCTACTGGCTCTTGAGGAACAGGACCTCGGTCGTTTCAGGAAGGAGCTATGGACCATGGGCGCTGCAGAAAGAGAAACCAATGGAAGGTGCTTCAGCAATATGGTCCTTGACACGACCTTCGCTATTCCGCCTATTAAAGGCATCGACTCGCGAGACAGGATTCATTCATACAGTTACCGCTTCATCAGAGCACCCGACACGCCGAATTCTTCCTCTTTTCTCAATGGCTCCCTAGACGTGAACGATCCTATAACCATATCTGTTGAACCTCATCTACTGGGTTTGGCCCGTGGCTTTATTGTACAATTAACGCCGACTGAAGTTGTCGTCGGTGTCGACCATGATCTATCGTTGGACCTTATTCAAACAAGACTAGACGCTTTCGAATCTTCATCATCTTATCCATTTCCCATCTTATTTCGTATTGATAGAGAAGAACTTCAAAGTGGTATGGGCCGCATCCGGGATAATCTCGCACAGCTATTTTATGCAAACGGAGACACTAGACGTTTGGAATTGGTCGTTGACCTCAAAAAGCCTTCATTTGACGATTCGCCTTCTCTTTCGCTCCCGAAGGATGTTGCATGTCATTCAGACCATCTCAATAATAATCAAAAGCAGGCCATTGACAAGGTGCTCAGGGCAGACGACTATGCCTTGATCCTGGGTATGCCTGGAACCGGAAAGACCACGGTTATAGCAGCTATCATCAAAACCTTGGTAGCGATGGGCAAGACGGTGCTGTTGACGTCTTACACGCACTCTGCAGTCGATACGATTCTGCTGAAGTTGAAGGATGTATCAGACTTTGGTATCTTGAGGTTGGGTAACACAGACAAGGTATGGCGTGACGTTTAAGCCGCAACATAGAGTTCCGTTAACTTTCTTGATTTAGGTTCACCCTCAGGTTCGTGGGCTCACGCTAGCTGACAAAAGGCAAGCGACGACGGTGGAACAGCTCGAATTTCAGCTCATGACACCGCCAGTTGTTGCAACCACCTGTCTATCAATCGACCAGTGAGTTACCAACTGCTTTTTCGGCGACGCGAAATCTAATTGCAATCAGTGCACTCTTTTCCAGAAGACGCTTCGACTACTGCATCGTAGATGAAGCCTCTCAAATTACTCTGCCTACTTGCCTTGGTCCTCTACGCTTTGCTGAAAAATTTGTCTTGGTTGGCGACCATTTCCAGCTTCCTCCTTTGGTGTGTTCCGTGTTTCTTGCTTCCGTGGACTCGGTACTACTTTTTCCTACCTCAGGTGCGCAACAAAGCCGCTCGAAAAGGAGGTCTCGACGTATCTCTCTTCCGTCGGCTTTCAGACGCCCACCCGCATGCCGTCGTTGACTTGGTCTACCAGTATCGCATGAATGAAGATATTATGGTGCTCTCAAATACCCTCATCTACAGTAATCGACTGCGGTGTGGAAATAGTAAAGTCGCGAACCAGAGCCTCATTCTACATAATAGAGAGTTCTTGGATGGGATGCATTGCGAACAATCGACATGCGAAGCTGGCCAAGAGTGCTGGTTGAAGCAGTTGATGGCAGAAAAGTACGCCGTTTGTACCTTTCGTTGGTAGTACGCTGATTTCCTGCCTATAGCTGCAAAGCCGTTTTCGTAGACACCGACTCAGTCCCAGCCAAAGATTCGCGAGTTGGGGACCTTGTCCAGAACGAAGGAGAGGCTAACCTGGTGTACCAGATCGCGACGACGCTGCTTCAGAGTGGTATTACTCCTGACCAGATTGGGGTAATCTCGCCTTATCGCCAGCAAATCAAGTTGTTGAACCAGAAACTCGAGAGGAGACGTGAGGGGTTGGAAATTCTGACGGCGGATAAGAGTCAAGGGAGAGATAAGGACTGTGTTATCATTTCAATGGTTAGGTCTAATGATGATGGAAACGTGCGTGATTTGTCTTATCCTTCATTTACTTCGATTGATTGTATTCTTGACCTTAGGTGGGCGATCTAGTCAAAGACTGGCGGAGGATGAACGTCTCGTTTACGCGTGCCAGGTCAAAACTGATCATCATTGGGTCGAGAAAAACGTTGCAGTCAGTTCAACTGTTAGAGGAATTCTTTGATTTGATGGAGAGGCGAGGCTGGATACTCAAGTTGCCTCCCAGAGCAGACCTCATGCATACGGAGGCGTTTGCGAGAACGAGTGGATCACCTAAGCGCAAGTATGGTTCGGAAGATGGTACCATGTCCAAGGTCGCTAGCGTCGGGAAAGAGAATGAGAGAGAAACAGAAGAGTCGAAACCACAGAAGCCTCAGAAAAGACTAAAGTCTGGATCCGGGTTTCAAAAGATTGGAGAAGAAGGACTGATCAAGGGAAGACCTATTTTGAGGGATCTTATGAATGACGCAAAGGGCTGCGACGATATCGATATTTGAAGGATATAATGTTGATTGTACAACGACAACACCTGGATCACACTGTAACATATACCTCTTAATTGCGATACCACTACACATTTGCGACTGAAACCTTTGGCGCCAGAAAAGGTCTACAGGCCTCTAGACTTGCGTTGCGCTCATGTTGAATGACGCTCGACGAACCTAGGGCATCTATCCTTCGTTATTAAAACTGAGACAGAAGTTTAAATCTTGTTTGAAGTTATCGATAAACCCACGATATGCCAAGCGCTCGTTGTCTACTCTTACTCGTCAACACAATCCACTGGCATGAGTATCTCCAGCACTCTTCGCCGTATTGCAGAGCGCCTCGACGAAAATGCTACTGCCATAGAGTTTCTACGTAATGCCAATAGATCTACACTCGAGTAAGTCCATCAACAACGATCACTTTTATTTTGCAAGCTCACGATGATAACTTCCGTAGTCAGCATGCCGCAGTCAGGGCTGAAATTGACAAACTGCCCAATGTTTTTGCTGATATCAAGATGTACTGCAATGAGATGGCATCCATCTCCTGGCTTCCTGATGAAGTCCTCGCTAATGTATTTTACCACTTCGTCCTCATCTGCAATCCCTGGAAAGCCGATTGGTGTCACATATTGCTGGTCTGTCGTAGATGGAAGCAAGTTGCCATGGGCTCTACAGAGTTGTGGACTTTTATTACCGAGGAAGCCGATGAGGGAAGAATGTGTGAGTGGGAACGACGGTCCAAAGACAGGGCACTGTCCTTCAAGTTCACTTTGACCCCCACCCAGCAGTCTCATTGGATACACGACCTATTCGCAAGGAATTCGCACCGTATCATGAGCTTGGAGGTTAGAGGGCTTGCATCACAACTCCGACAGTTCTTCGGCGTAGACATCACTGCCGTACCACACCTTTCAGGTCTTAAAGAGCTCTCTATTGAACCCCTCAAATCTGATCCTGCAATGGGTGTCTCTATCCGCATCAATCATCCAAGGTGGCGATCCCTTCGCCTTCTAAGGCTCTCGGGTGTTTGTGTAGAAAACGTTGCGGAATTACGGCTCTCGAACCTCACACATCTAGTTCTGGAATTGGAAACCACCAGTTCCTCGTCCGGACCTCTTTCCTTTCCCGAACTACTCTTGGTCCTTCGTCGTTCTCCTTTCCTCCAAATCTTGTCCATCTCGGGTTATATGAACGCTGAATCTGCGGATGAATTGATATCAAGTACTAGTAGCCTTGATGCCATACATCTCCCTCATCTCCAGCGTCTCAAATTTCTTGGGTCTCCTCACAACTTGACCCAGCGTCTCATTGGTGCCCTTAAAATACCACCAACGACTTCCATCGCTATATCGACTTCGTATACTGATAAGAACATATCGTCGATTAAGAATCTAGTGGCCCCGCTTTGCTTACATCTGCGCAAAAGTGGTGCTCCTGTGCTACGTTCCATGAACATTGCTTCGATAAACGGTTTTGGCTTTCGGATAGCATTTTCCGATCAATCCGAGTGTTCTGATGTGGAGTCTGCTCATATATGGGTAGAATTGAGACTGTCGTCTCATACCGATGTGCATTCTCATTGGGCCTACCGTACAATGTTCCAGCCTAGTTTTCGCACTGCCTTGACAAAAATGATTCATAGTCTACCGAGCAACCATGAAATTACCCATCTCGACGTAGTAAAAATCGGCAATAAACGTACTTTTTCGACGCAGACATGGTCAAAACTCTTTCTTTTGCTTCCCCGCTCCCTGACAATTCGTCTTTTCCTCACTAACGAAAGTACAGTGCCTATATTGAATGGTTTCCTTGACGCAATGCAAAGCAGTGCTCTCAAGGACACACCCAAAAAGCCGAAGAAACCAAAGATAGACATGCAGGAATGCTTGCGATTTATCCAGATGGAGATCATTCACCCGAAACCGTTTGTTGTGCGCCGGTCCAACCCACCTGTGTTCTATCCTTCTAGCTCCATTATAACCAATTCTTACTATCGCTTGCGGGATTTTCTTCTTCAGTATCGAGACCTGGATTTAAAACAAAAGCCCAAGGGAGAACCAGTTTCGACTGTTTGCATTGAGAACCTTCAGGGACTTTGGCAGCGAGAAACCGGTGGAGTTATTTCCAGGATTCTTTCTCCACTAGCTGACGAATTTACCTGGGAGAGGAAGAGAGATAGAATCTTGGCAAAAATGTCTGCGGCAGACAAGTCATAGTATGTACTTATCAGTGTTTTTGAATACAAGGTTCCACTGTTGTGACCAATTCGGTGCCTGTACTGTATTTATGTAACTTACCACAATGCCCGAGAATCTGGACCTTTTCCCAACGCTAAATTCTTCAATCCACGTCATTTGTATGTGAGCCAAGGATAGGTTGCGAAGTAGGTAGATGCGCGTGCATAGAAACTGACGTCAAGTGGGGTGAGTGCTACCGCGTTTATTTCATGCCTTTCAGCCCGCAGCCAATACTTATCCTTCTGTACTACCACCAGCTTTGATTCCGGCCAATGTCCAACCAAGACGACGCCAGAGATTCCACTGCAGGAAACTCAAGGGAAAGAGAGGTTACCGACCCAGTTACACGTCGGCCTTTGCTCATTCACGATTCCAGCTCCTCAGAGCTCGACAAACTTTCCCTGGAGCAACTGGAGTCTACCAAGACGTCGAAGAATGGGTCGTCAATGGAAGAACTCATTCAACGGGAGACGCGACAACCTTGGTGGACGGACCCCGATGACGGAGGGAAACGTTTCCGGACGAGATTAGCTGTTTTTGCAGGGGCTGCTGCTGGTGTCGGAGGAACTGCAAGCATCTTCTTGTCCAGTATCCTGGGTCGAATGTTTAATGGCGGCGGCTCCAGTGGGTCGAGCAGACTCGTTTGGACCGATTTGCTAGTGGGAAGTCTTGGCTGTACAATTATAGCACTGGCAACAGCCGGCTTTGCCTTTTATCATGATGTCTTGGATATTGCGAGTCAACAGCGCAAAGGTGAAGGTCAACAAGGAAAGGACCAAGATCAATCTCAGGTGCAGGAGGTGCGTTCCTAGATCATGTGAAGAAATTCGCGCATTCTGACTGCATAAATTACAGAGACCGCCTCCCAAACCTTCCCAAGTAAATCCAGAATCCGCTCTTTGGCTTAATTCCTTCCTATCCACTTTATGGCCAATCGTCAACCCCATTCTCTTCACCTCTCTTTCCGACATGCTGGAGGACGCTCTGCAAGCCTCTCTTCCCAAGTTCATACACGGTGTCCGCGTTGCCGATATTGGTCAGGGTAAAGAACCGCTACGCGTCCTCGGTGTGCGTGCGCTCGACTCTTTTGAACATGGTATCAAATCAATGGGGGAAAACTCGAATTCCTCAGACTCAGAGCCGCTGGATGGAAACTATGTCAACTTGGAACTAGCCTTGGCCTATCGCGCTCGTTCAGTGACCTCTGGCGGTGGAAAGTCCCATGCAGATTTGAAAACGCAGTCGTTAAACATGCATCTCCTCATCGAGTTCTACCTCTCTGGTCCCGGCATGATCGTTTTCCCCGTATTTGTCGAAGTTACCGGACTTGTTGGTACAGCTCGGACGCGCCTTCAGCTTACACCTGATCCTCCCTTTCTGAGCGTGTTGACTCTGACATTCCTCGGTCAGCCAAAGGTGACCATTTCCGTAACGCCTTTGGCGAAGAATTTCATGAATATGATGGACATACCATTTCTATCATCATTTATACAAAGTTCTATTGACAGTGTCATGGGCTTTTATGTCGCACCAAGAAGCATAACGCTGGACCTGAAGTCAATGTTAACGGGTAAAGAAAAAGTGGATACAGATACTGCCGGTGCGTTGGTAATAGTTGTCAAGAGTGCGAAGGACTTTAGGGATGGGGATGCTATCAAAGCTTGGAAGGTTTGGAAGGGCGAGAGCGGGGAAAAGGAGCGGAAAGGTGATGTTTATGTGACGGTTGGATGGGGGAAATGGGGGAAGGTATTATGGAAAACCAGGTTTGTGTATCCACTCCGAGCTATTTACCCAGTCCTCATTCTACATTGCTCAAAGGGTGATACAAGACGAGGGCAATCCCGTTTGGGAAGAGACCACGATTCTTTTGGTCGGCCCAGCTGAACTGAATGCCAAGGAAAAGGTCAAACTACAGCTGTGGGACTCGGGTTTGTGATTTCTTCTCTTAAATATGTGCTGCTGTCCTGATTCTATGTATTAACTTTGCAGATCGATTCACCGCACACGACAACCTGGGCTCGGTTGAAGTTAATCTTGGGGATATTATGCACTCTAAAAACTGCAAGAATGCTCTTTTAACTCGTACCGACCCCCTTTATGGAGACGACGGTTCAAAGTGGCCAGGAACTCTTACTTGGAGCTGTGGATACTTCACAAAGACGGGAACTGACGAACTTATGCAGTCTTTGAAGAGTTCGCAAGGATCTCAATCTCAACGCGAAGAAGAAGAGAGTCAGGACGCTGATGATCAGAAGCAAAACCCCGTTGCAGAGCTGAAGGAAAATCTACAGGAGATCGCGGAAGACGTTAAAAAGAAAGTCGGAGATGACAACGCCAAGGAGAATGTTGATAAAACGCAAAAGGATAAAGAACGAGAAGCTGTCGACGACCTCATTGCTGGATCCCCGCCTTGCGCTGAGTGGCCGAGTGGAATTCTTAGTGTAAGGGTGCTGCAGATTGGAGGCGTGGAGGTGCAGAAAACGAGAGGGCGCTCAGGGAATGATACAGATAAAGAGTCAGACGATGCACCAAGTCCATATTGCACCATTGTGATTAATCACCAGAGAGTGTACAAGACTAGAACAAAGATGAAGGAGAAGGACCCATACGTGAGTCAACATATTTTTTGATATCAGAAAGTTTTCTAAAAAAACTATTTATATTAGTACGATGCTGGTACTGAGCGCTTCATTCCTTCCTGGCTCTCCTCCATTGTCATGATTGCCGTTCGCGATTACCGGCAGTACGAGTCCCATCCTCTTATTGGCGTGGTTTTCCTCCCGCTCCATCAGCTCTTTACAACTCGCAAACGTTCTCAAATTACCGACACCTTCCCACTACAAGGCGGTATTGGCTGCGGACGTCTCCGGTTTTCCCTCGTATTCAGAAGTTTGAAGATTCCGAGTCTTCGTTTACCTCTTTCGTCGCCGAGTGATGATAAAGGGTCTCAAGACAACTCAAGTAACTCGAGTACTGTACTGGGACTCGGGTGGGAGATGGGGACACTAGAAATCTACCCTGACACCATCGCCTTCAAGGATCCTGTACCAGAACTGGAGCAATGCAAGCTCATGTTGAGGACATTGTATGGGAAAGGAAAAGTTACCCCCAATCCCAACCCTCAATCTGACAATAGTCCGCGATGGGTCTCGAGACGAGATAAGCCTATTCGGCTTGCTGTTCTCAAACGCTTCTCTAGTTGTCTACTTGTCCAGTTCCGCAAGCACCAACATGTTCTAGGGTATAAAACCCAGGCGTTTGGAACGGTATGGTTGAGGGACATACCTGATGGACCTAAGGAAGAAGCGGACGTCATGATAGAAGTATGGGAAAACGAAGATGATGCGATGACATGGTCTAGATTCAATTATAACCGTCATGGGATTGCAGAAATCTCCGGCCAGTCTAGAGAAGACTCGGAAAAGGACAAACAAAAACCCAATCCTACCAAATTGGGCGACTTGAAGATGACGATTCGCTTCTGGCCTGGGTTGAGCGGGTACCATCATCACATGGCGAAGCAGGATAAAGGACTGGCAGATGTGATGGAAATGCTGGATTGCGCAGAAAGTTCAAAGGACGACATTCGGGCAGATCTTGGACTGAGGTTTGAAGATGATGATGGCTATTCAAGCTCAAGCTCTAGCTCCAGCAGTAGCTCCTCAGATTCAGACGAGTCCAATCTGGAGGCCGACAAGGACGACAACAGTACAAAGGGCGGAAGGATTGGCTCGAATGTTAGTGGACTCAAGGACGCGGCAAAGAATTACAACGCTAGGAAAGAAGAGTTGCATAGAAAGCATCGTGGCCTGATGCAATGGGGTTTCGCAAGGAAGCTTGCATGGGTTGGACAAGAGGCGGAGGGTAAATCTCACGAGATCAAGGGCAAGATTGTTGGGCGGATGAAACACGAAAATGGAAATGGTCTAGCAGGGGGGATTGAGAAAGAGGCTTGATAACGACTGATTCATGACGTTGATTTGGACTTTACCGTTACGGCTTGATGCATCTGTGTACAATAAGTATCTCCATTTAATGAGCGGACGCTTAGCGATATTATATATGCTGTGTACTACATCGTAATAAAGTAAATGCATCATTACTACTGTGATCGCAGTTCGAGAAGGGACTTGATGTTGCTTGTAAGTAACACGTCGAACTGGAGAACGGCTGGGTGACGGCACGACGGTGCCGGATTAGCCGTGAAGCCAAACAAACTTACCACGTGACTGTGACGCGCCTCAGGACTCGCGCTTTAACCTGAAACATCTACCATCCCAGTCCCAGCTTCTACGTAGAATCCCAACCTACATCATCGACCGACGTCACTCTCATTTATTCTCTGACGGGAAAGCGCCAATTCTGCAATTGATTTTGGTGCCTGGAAGGTAGAGAGAAGGTAGGAATGAACAGAGACTGGTCCCTCGGGCGACACAATGACCTACCATAGCTCCACTCCTGACGTCACTCTACAGCTTAGCCATTGCAGACAGGCACCCCGTTATGTTGTTCTAGCACTTTCTATGTGCCGTGTTGGGTCCAGTTTGTATGACTGCATGATGTGTCGTCAACCCCAGTCTTTTTTTCCCGTTGTGACTTTGCTCGACCATCAGCATCGCTCCCTGCGATATTGCATATTTCGTCTCCGCTTGATTCCCTCCGGTCCATAGGTCTAGGCAAGGCACGAGAGCAACCAACCAGAAACCAAGCCTGTTACCGATCCCGCTTCTGTCCTCCGATTTATTTCTTTCCTTTTTTTGGTGGTCGGTCTAGGCTATACATATCATAGGCTCATGATTATCGCTGACTGCAATAATATCCGAGCTCAGATTCATAGTCGATCGCAATGAAAACAACCTCTTCACGATTTATTAGCCATCCCGACGGTCCTTCGAATACTTTAAACGTCGACGAAGTATGGATAACTCTCGTGAGGGAGATCGAGAGGGTCCAGCGTGAGACAGTACAGAAACCGGATCCTAAAACTCTCCTGAGTACGTATGTGGGTCTCGGAGGTCTGTAGCGTTTTGCTCTTCAGCTCGCGTTTTCGGTTTTTATCCCTGATCTTCACACAGGGACTTTGATGATGTCTAGATTAGTCACATCCTTTTCCGAGCTTGGACCCCCACATGACACGATTGGACGTTCGAATCTCTCGTATGCTATGTCTGTAACAAACATAGAGCAAATGGTCCGTATCCTCTACAGGGCACTTCAAGCATCAGACTGGTATCCTCAGACCGGATCCAAAGTATCATTCTTAGAAACGCCCATAGGGATATCTACAGTGATACTCTTATACCTGATCGAGTCTGGAAATGGAATGAAACTAGATGCGCGCACAATTGAAGGCAGGAAACTCGAGGGCTGGGAAGTATGTGCAGAAATCTTGCACAGTGGCGTTGAAGTTGTGGCACGAGAATCTCGTGAAACACCTGATGTTGACGATGGTTGCGAAATCCTCTATGGTCGCGCTGGCCTACTTTATGCTCTCCTTCGTCTCCGTGCCTCGGTCTATCGCTGTGTTCCTCGACCTCGCGAAGATGACAAAGATGGCAGGTCGAAAAAATTGTGGCATTTAATCTCCGACGACATCCTAGGAATTGTCATCAACTCAATAATCGAAAGAGGGAGGCTAGGAGCGAGGTTTCTCGCTGAGGATGTGGCTGGAGGCAACTCTGGTAACCCATCTCCATTGATGTGGTCATGGCATCAAAAGAGGTATATAGGAGCTGCTCATGGAACAGGTGATTAAACTCTTGAATCGATATAGATTTCGTTTGATATGGGTCTTCGACAGCTGGGATCTTGCATATCCTCTTGATGTGTCCGACGCAGCTCGTCTCGCCCTACGTGAGTGAGATTTTGGGTACCATCGAATGGTTGATCCGGCAGCAGGATCAGGATGGAAACTGGCCTTCTAGTCTCAAACCGAAAGATCACGAAGGTAGTGAGAATGACTTGGTTCAGTAAGCCTCCATGTCTAGGTTCTTTTTCCAGCCTGCTAACACCAACCACTTTCCTAATGTAGATGGTGCCACGGGGCTCCAGGAATGCTTTTCCTCTATTCCACTCTCATACGTCGGTGTCACACACATCCGACCATCTTTCGACTCACCCCCAATCTCGCGTCGTCTCTCATCGCGTCACTTCATAATGCTGAAGTACTTGTTTACAACCGTGGCTTTCTTCGCAAGGGCGTTGGTTTATGTCATGGTGTCTCCGGATCTGTGTACGCTCTTCTTGCGGCTTCGGATGCCATCGCACTTCTTCGGCCCAACTCCAATCAACATCAACAACTACAAATCGACCGCTACGATGAGTTTTCTCGAGCCTATTTTCTGCATGCTGTACATCTTGCACACCTCGCAACGAGTTACCGCGAACTAGAGTCGCAGAGAGAGATGAAGACACCGGATCGTCCATGGAGTTTATATGAAGGATCGGCTGGGATGTGTTGTGCCTGGGCGGAAGTATACGATAGGTTGAGCACGACTGGAAGAAATTTGAGTAGTTCAGGTGATGAGCCTGAAGGTACTAGATTGCACTGGGCGAGATCGAGGAGTGGAATGCCCGGGTTTGACGATATGATTATTGACTGATCTTTTATACTACAAGAATATGGATGGGGTAAAGAAGTTATGGCAATGTAAGTCAACTTGTACTTTTAAATACAGTTTATTTTTATTGTTTTTCCCGATAAACTGTAAGTTGGTGAAAGATGGAAGCCGCCGTGCGAGTTTAAGCGGAGCTAGACTCGTTTGCTTGTAGCGAGCGATTCGAGCGGAGTCGGAATTGATCTTATCAGCAAACTCCATCACCATCTCTCGTCTTTCGGAGCCTGTACATAACATTATTTGACTGTCTGGTTCTCAAAAATAACCCAACCCAGTCTACGACCAGTCCCTCAAGGAACCAAAATCTTCGAGTTGAATCTCTGATGAAACTAGTATTCACCCTTGATACCTGCTGTCAGTGGCATTCGTGGCATTCGTTAGTACATTTGGGAACGAATCTTGGCTCCACTGGAACAAATTCCACAGCTTCACCTGTTGTTATAGGATTTCCACTCAAATACAACGTGCAAGATCTCAATGCTTTCATTTTGCACGTCTGTCATGTGTTCTGAATCTTCAATCGAGGCATATCAACGATATTTTGGTTCTCTTCTGCCGCTGAATATGTTGAACAGCTTTCAGCATTCAACAGCAGCTTTCTGTATTCCCCATGCATCAAACCTACGCGCCACTTTACGTCCTAGCTTAAAAAGGATTCCCAGTCCCCCGGAACTCACTGTCAGTATTTTTGTAGGACTTATCTGAATACATCATGCTCCGGGGCCGTAGCCACATCAATCAAAATCCTTTTGATGATACCGAAAAAGATACAGCTTCCGTCATGTTCCTACGCTTCGTAAGTCTTTAATCTTCCTTTTTGGGTGCATGTGCTGTGTTCTGTCACCCTACTACCATCTCACCCTTATCTCGTATTGGAGATAAATTTACGATCATAATATTCCGGTGTGCGGACAGTACAATGAGATTGATTACCGGGTGCGAATGATTCCTATATTATAGTTCTAGGACTACATTTGTTTTACAACCGACTTGAACTGCAACGTTTCATCCATGGGTCGTAAGTTTTTTTCCACCACGATCATCATACGTACTGAGGTTGACCCATATGCCAGGCATCACAATCATGATGCTTTTCGTGCTCTTCTTCATTACAGCTGTTTCACCTGCTCTAGCCAGTACAAACTTTTCCCAGTGTCTTTTGGATCTCCAGAGTGGACGGTTAGGCAAGGACGGTGGACGGGATAACAACGGAAATATCGTGGAAATCTCACGAGCCACTGCCATAAGCTACGACTTGTGCGTTAGCGCATGTGGTTCGGGTCAGGAGCCATTTAATTGGTCTGCATTCTCCCAAGAATTCAGTTCCTGGTTGCTTCCATGGCTGGCCCTCACATCCCAGCTTCCTTTCGGTGCTCACGACAAGCTCGACAACTTTATTTCCGTAATCCTCGCCGTCGGTTCCCCAACTCTCGCGGCGTATTCTGTCATAATGACTGTACTCAACTCTCGTTGGGTTGCTCGGCGGTTTCGTGGTATCTCGTATCCTAATGCACAATCCGCCATGAGAATCCTTAGCAGTCTCCAGCAGGCTTCTGTTCTTGTCAATCGAGACCTTTTACCTTCCCTCATCGTCCTTCCTGAGAATGATCAGTGGTGGATAGACCTCAAAGATCACTTAGATTACACTCATACTTGGTCTGTCTCTGCTGCTACATCGATCGCTTGGGTCGTGATCGCCTACATCTTCACTGTTATCGACTCTTTCACGGCCGACATTGAGCAGCTAATGGAGGTCAATGGACAAGGTGTAGGCTCTGTGTGGTTATGGCTTCTTCCAGTCGTTATTGCGTGGCTGCAGATCTCACCGAAATGTGATTATCAACGGGTCCACAAAGCTGTGGATAATGCGAATGCTCGAACGCATGCCCCTAGCGCCGAAATCCCTGGAAAGTCTGTCTTGGCTCGGGCTGGCGACAGGGCAATCTATCTTCAAAAGGATGATCTGCCGTTGCATGCTGACCAGACATGCACTGCTCCCATCTTCAATTATTCCCGTGTCTTTTCATGGACAACGGCAGTGGAAGAAGTTTATTCCTGTTTTCATCAGGCCGATATGAATGCAACTCAATCCAAACCAGTTGATGTCAGTAAAGAGTGGCATGAGAGAGACTGTAATGTCAGAATCCACGACGCGAACCGGCGAGGGACTTCAGAACAGGTTCGCAAATATTGTCATTTTAATCCCAAATCAGGAGCGATCCACCAACAAAGTTCTGGGGTCTGGTCGAGGATTCTTGTCGCTTCCCTCATGGCTTTGTTTCTTCAGTGGGGTACGACCGGAGCGGCTTTGATTATCGTTTTGTTCACTCCCACTCGTGGTACGAGATCATGTAGCACTCTTCTTTTGGATCTTTACCAACTGTTTCATCTTAGGTTTAGGATGTCGTTCTAGCTCCTACCTCGCCTACGCATCGTTATCGACTATCGTCTGGTTCTTGCTCGTGCTTTCTTCAGTTTTTGCACACTATTCGACATTCGGTACGTCCGACCTCGAACGCGTATCTTCCGGTACTTTCCGTCGTTCGATAGCTAGTTATTTATCCATTACCCTCCGTCGACTGGGAAAGATAATCGCAACTGTAAATGCCATAGGAATTGTCGTCACAAACATGTTCCAACTCGGTGCAGTGTTTGACAGATGCTACTGCGATAGCAGCGTTATGGGACTCGGACAGAGGGCTTATAATGTCATCGCCTTGGAAGAGAATGATGTCTCATCTCTGAAAAACGCGTGGTTGGGGGGTTTGTTCTTAGCTGTTGGAACTGCGACGATATTCGTGGGGATCCTCAATCTTCTCATAAATCCTCAACAATCTGAAGCATGAAAATGGGTATCTTTTGTTGTATTGGGTTAATTTCTTGTTTCTGGATGTAACTTTTTTTCGATGAATGAT
Source organism: Stygiomarasmius scandens (assembly GCA_037954225.1). Lineage (NCBI taxonomy): Eukaryota > Fungi > Basidiomycota > Agaricomycetes > Agaricales > Campanellaceae > Stygiomarasmius > Stygiomarasmius scandens. The sequence continues at coordinate 215,102 of JBANRG010000020.1, forward strand.
GATAAGTCCACTTGTACTAATAAATACAGCTTATTTTGCCCTACGTACTTAAAGACAATAAGGGTAGTACGAGCCTAGTCAGCCTGTCAGCCTGTCAGGAGTATATCTCGGTTAATCCTGCAACAAGATTTAGAGCCTACGGTTCGACAACCTGCAAAATTCCCACGCTCTTCTTCTCACACTTCCAGCCTGACAAAAGCCTCCAGAACAAAGGATACCGCCATAACTGGAGGGTTATGAAGTTACAAATACTCCGGTGTCAAGGAGCATATAAAAAGCCCTCTGAACATGCTAAGTTTTAGTACTATATTTCATGTAATTGTTATTAGAAAAACCCTGGTAGCTTTTTCATCACTTTTCCTTCACTTTTCCTTTTCTCCCTTCCAAAGCCAGATATAAATGAGGAAACGATCGAAGACAGTACGGAAACCGACGAAAATACATATTGGCAATCCAGTAGCTGTGTCTCGCGCGGGACTTCTTTAAAACTGCATACCTGCGGGTTGTCCCGAACAAGCCCTAACTCTCATACTCAGATTCTATGTTGTTTTCAAGTTGTCTTTCGGGGCCTATCTGTAGGCTGTATATAGATTGATTGACGGTCTAGTTCCTCATGATCCTTCCGGAATTTCAGTCCCTGATACCTGCGGCGTTGCGACTGGCGTTCACTGAATACTTAATAACATCAATCTTCGGCGAGTGCGAGCTCTGGCTCAGCAATACACAATACCGGCCTTCCACTTCAATATGACCTGCTGGCGCAACATAAAAATTACGTCGACCGCGATGCATCAATGATATAACCTCTCTTCTGCCGCTGACTTGGAGCATTTTCAGCATTCAACAACAGCTTTCTATATTCCGATGGACATCAAAACTACGCCACTAAGTCCAACCCTGAGATAAAGACAGGCTGCGCTCTGACTCAAAAAATATCTCTGAACTCGGCTTACCATACATTATGCATCATGGCGGGCGGTGCTGCAGCTACATACACACAACTCAAGTTCTGTTACTAATGGTGCCCAAAGTCGACATTGCATTCCCATGATACCTGCTGATCTCTCCCCCTTTCTTGGCTTGCGCTGTGTCTGTCACTTTTGTAGCATGTTTGTCTCATATTGGAACTAAATATACGACCATAACATCTCAATAATGTGCAGATGATGCAATCAGATTAATGATCAAAATGCAAGTGATTCCTAGATTATACCTTCGCCACTCTGCAGCTGACGACTGAACCACAAGGTTTCTCATCCATGGATCGTAAGTCTCTTATCATCACAATCATCACATGAACTGAGCTTGACTCATATACCAGGCAGGTCCCATACTAGAATGCTTTTCATGCTGTTTTTCTTCTATACATTTACATCTTACCTACCCTCGCCAGTACAAATTTCCCCCAATGTCTTCTTGATCTCTAGAGTGGTCAGTTAGGCGAGGACGGCGGTCGAGATAACAACGGAAACATTGTGGAAGTCTCACGAGCTGGCACTGCTGGCATAAGCTACGACTTGTGCGTTAGCGCATGTAGTTTAAGTCAGGAGCCATTTAATTGGGTCTACATTCTCCCAAGAATTCAGATCCTTTCTGTCGGCTCCCTAACTCCTGCAGGGTTACTTGATTGTTCTATAATATTTTGTATCCTAATGTATAATCCGGCGCTATGAGAGTCCTTAGCAGTCTCCAGTAGGCTTCTATACTCGTCAATCGAAACCTTTTACCTTCTCTCGTAGTCTTTCCTAAAAACGACCGGTGGTGGATAGAAGAACACCTAGATTACACTCATACTTGGTCAGTTTCTACCGCCACATCCATCGCTTTGGTCGTGGTCGCATATGTCTTCACTATTGTCAACTCGTTCACGGGTGATATTGAGCAACTAACGGACAAGGTGTAGATACTGTGCGGCTATGGCTTCTTCCGGTCGTCATTACGTGGCTGCAGGTTTCGCCGAAATGTGGTTTTCTACGGATTCACAAAGCTATGAATCATGCAATCGAGCGCATGTCCCTGGTACTGAAAATCCTGAAAAGCCCGCCTTCTGGTAGGGCGATCTGCCTTCAAAAGAGTGATCTGCCGTTGCATGCTGATCAGACATGTACTGCTCCCATCAAGTTCAATTATTCCTTTCATGGAGAACGACGATTGAAGAAATTTATTCTTGTCTTCGTCAAGCCAATATGAACGCAACCTAATCCAGACCAATTGACGGCAGTAAAGAGTGGCAGGGAGAGAACTGTAATGTCAAAATCCATGACACGAACCGACGAGGGACTCCAGAACAGATTCGTGGTTACTGCCGTAATCCAAGACCAAGATCGACTCGCAGACGAGGGTCGAAGATTCTGCTTCTCCAGTGGGGTACAACCGGAGCGGCTTTGGCTACCGCTTTGCCAACACCCGCTCGCGGTACGGGATCGTAAGTTGTCCGTACTGCGCTGAACTCTTACTGATCACGCTATATATCTTAAGTTTGGGATGTCATTTGGGCTCCTGCATTGCCTATGCGTCGTATCAACCATCGTCTGGGTTTTACTCGTACTTTCTTCAAATTTTGCCCATTATTCGACATTCGATACGTTCGACCTTGAACACGTGTCTTCTACTCCTTTTTGCCGCACCACAGCTAGACATTTAGACATTGCCCCCCGTCGATTCGGAAAAACAATTGCAACTATCAATGCCATAGGAGTTGTCTTGGCAAATGCTTTCCAGTTTGGTGGGTTCCTGGATCCAACTGGGTGTTTTCGACAAATGCTATTGCGATAGCATAACTTGAAGTAATGTCATCATAATGAAAGAGAGTGAGATCTCATAGCTGAAAGATGCGCGTTGGTTGTTGGAGCGGCGACGGTATTCGTGAAGATCCTCAAACCTCTCATAAATCCCCAACAATCTGAAGAGTGCCAGGGTATATTTTCTTTTGTATTTGAAGCTCGTTTCCGTAGCTTTTGATATTGAATGAATAATATTACCTTGATAGAAGGATGGAGACTACGCGATACAAGCAAACGGCTAGGGGCTGTGAATTTGTTTTAGCAGAGGGTACAAGGTACTTATTATCAATCTAAAAGCTCAATTTGACGATTCAATTGGGACATCAGCTCTTCTCTACCCTTTTGAATCTATCCAGAGCCGACGGCTTTGGTTTTTCCATCCTTCCAATCTCTTGCATCTTCGCTATCCTTCGTTCCTCCTTCTGCTTCTCGAGCTTCCTCCGAATAGCGACCTATAAAAAACGATCTGTCAGATAAAGATTTGACAATATATAATTGCCGACTCACTGCAGCAGGATCGATGACATTCTTCCTCTGTTTCCTCAAGTACCGCTTCAGACTCTTACCCTTGCCCCTCATCTTCCTCTTCTCTCGAGCCTCTCTGTCTTTCTCCTTCCCATCTCCTCCATCACTGTGGTCTTCTTCGTCCGATTCGACGTCCTCAGTCAAGTCTGCCTTTCCACTGACCTTCAACCTTTCATACCGCGGTAACCTTGCGTACGTGACGTCAGATTTGGCTGAGCCTAGTGCGGCGGAATTGAGCTCGGAAGAGGTGGCGGTAGTGAGTTTGGATTGAGGAACAAGGTTGCCGATGGACTCGGGGTCGAGTGTTATCATGTCTGGTTGTACCTGAACAAGAGTAATCAGAACAAGCCGGGAACACGAAGGTCATAACGCCAACCTTGTCCAGTAGACCCCTGACTTCCCTTTCCCGCCTTGCCTTCTTTCCTTCGAACGGATCTGCCTCCATACTATCAAAGTTGGGCTCACCAGCCCCGGGAACCAAGATTGATGATAGTCCAGCATTGTGTCCGATAGTCAATATATCTTGGTAAGGACAAAACCTCAGTGAGGCCAGCGGTCGATGAGGTATCGCATGCGTGAGGTATAGAGGTGGTTGGTGTATTGAAGATGCGTGGTGTGCTTGAGTAACTGTCGGTTTCGTGTACACATTCACCGTACCACCCGATGCGACCCCGAGATACCCTCGTTGACTCCATTCTACTTCAGGCTCACCAGTACCACGAACAACCCATTCCCTTAGACAACCCTTCCAATTTCTACAATCCCAGACTTTGACAGTGCCATCTTTGCCTGCAGTAGCCATGTATCTCCCTCCGTCACTCGGATCTACGCTCAATGAAGACACAGGTCCGAGGTGAGCAAGAAGTTGGACGGCAGGATGAGGGAGATTGGGTGTCCATAGAGTAACTAGGCCGTTGGTGTGGCCAAGGTGGATAACAGCGTTGTGAAGATTTTGAGTCATGGAGGTGCAAGAACCAAATTTCGTTCGGTGTGATGCAACGAGTTGGCCTGTTGACGTATCCTGATATTTCAGGTAACCTGGATTGCCCTGTACACAAGAATGAGAGTCACGAAAGCCGTCGAAAAACAATCAGACGTACTACACTGGCAAGTAACCAATGATAGGGTAGAAACTCCAGCCTTGTCGGTTCAACATGTGCTTTTAGGCAGTGTAACTCGACACCGTCCCTGTCGTAAATGAACACATATTTTTTCTGCGCTACGGCGAAATAAGACTGGTCGTGCAGAAATCTATTTGGAAGGTGAGCGAGAAGAGAGAAAAGGAGAATGGACATACGTGATATCTCTACATGTTTCTTGTAGCTGTAGTTCGGTGTGCAGAGTTCCCGTCTGCCAGTCAAATGTTGCAGCATGTCCCGTTTTGCCCACAATAGCCAAATGCCTTCCATTTCTCGTATACCTCAACCTGTACGGACCTCCTTCCAGTTTCCACTCCTTCCTTCCTCTTGCAGCCTCCTGCCCTGCAGTCTCTTGAATTTCACTTTGCCCTACTCGCCAAGTCCGTTCCATCTCGCCTTCCACCTCCATCTTACCCCCGTCTTCCATCAATAACATGTCTGCATCTTCCAAAAGAGCTTTTGAAGTTGCTATATGTTCAGAGTTCCGCACAAGTTCTGCGCGAAGTTTCTTATTAGCAATGTGTTTGTGTTTTGGGACGGCGCCATCTGGTAACGTCTTGAGATTTTGGAAAGATTTCGGGAGAGAGGTGCGCTTTGCGACCGAGTTGAGAGTATGGTCATCCTGAGGAGGTTTTGAAGGGCCGGCTTTTGGTTTTTTCTGTTTTTCGTTGGAGAGAGGCTGAATAGCGTTGCCCTTGGCTATCAGCGCGTCCATAGCTAGGGTTGACTGTGGGAACTCTAGAAATTTTCGTCAGGCCACGTGCACTAACATCCGATATACCGAGACTTTTGAAACAGATCTTTCAATTTGCTGAGTATCATCATTTCACTTAAATTTCGTGCTGGAAATCAGCTTTCTATGCCGAGCTCGTAAGCTTGCTTTATTTCGTAACAAGATGCCTTATCTCCATTTGTGTAGCTTGCCGCCGTTATGCTGCAGAACAGACCGAAATCCATTCGTTCAAGTTGTGCTGGAACTCATGCCCGACCTCTCTAAAGCCTATTTCTACCTTTCAAACTCTGACGAGACCTAGCCGAACTCTCAAACATGCTTCGAATACACTTTACTAGTTCTGGGCACTACGTATACAGACTACAATAGTGGTATAGACTATACATCAAGAAAGTACATCAGCATCATTCGTCCGGCAACGAAGGGTTGATTAGAAGATTAAGGACTCCTACAAACAGTGCAGCACTTCCTAAAGCTAGAAAGACACCCCCAAGCCAGGCCGTCCTCATGGATGTGGTATCTCCCGATTGGAGACTAATCACGACATAGGCGTTCTCCATCCCAAGGCCAATTACGCTGCCGTCGCAATAGCATTCATCAAATACAGAGCTAAACTGGAACATATTTGTGACAACGATTCCAACAGCATTAATACCGGCAAGCACTTTACCCAACCGGCGCAGAGCGATGGACATATCACCAGCGATTCGGCTTCGAAGATTATAACGAGGTTCTCCTTTAATGGGGTCGATGACCGTGAATGTAGAGTAGCGGGAGAGTATGCTAGAGAGAACAAGCAAGCCCCATACCAAGGTTGAAAGAGATGCATAAATGAGATAGGCGGTAGAGCGACATCCCAACCCTGTAATGAAAGAATCAGCACTCGATATTCATTGTCATAATTCTAAATGAACGCACCACGGGTAGGGGTCATCAGAACGATTAACAACGCCGCTCCAGTAGTACCCCACTGAAGGAACAGTGCCATTAACGACGCAACAAAGATCCTCGACCACACGCCAGATCCCCATCGGTAGATTGGTTCAATCTCAGGATAATAGCGACAGTACTGTTGAATCTGCATAGCAGTACCTATTCGATTAGCCTTCTGAACTCTGATATTACGGTTCCCCGCCACCCATTCTTCCCTGCCGACCCCTTCAAAATCTTCAACTCGGTTATGAACGTGTTGGAAACATTCAGCTATCTCTTCTGTTGTAGTCGCCCATGTGAAGACACGGGAATAATTGAAAATAGGGGCAGTACATCTTTCATCAGCTTGCAGAGACCCGTGCCCGTGCCGAAGATAGATTGCTCTATGATTGTTGAGAGAAGATGCGCGGACAGGACGAAGCGGGTCAGAAGTGGCAACATAAGCCAAGTCATTAGCCCGCTGGAGAGCTTGATCAATCCGCTTTGAGTCACACTTGGGAGAGATTTGCAGCCAGGAAAATACGACGGGAAGGAGCCATAGCCATACGGATCCCACACCTTGTCCGTTGACTTCTATTAGTTGTTCGACATTGGCAGTGAATGAGTCAATTATCGTAAAAATATAGGCAATAACGACCCATGCAATAGATGTGGCAGCAGACACTGACCACGTATGTGTGTATTCCAATTGTTCCCTTAACTCTGCCCACCAATCGTCGTTTTCCGGTAGTACAACTAGGGAAGGCAGGAGATAAGGGTTCAAGTGATCAACACGTATGGGAGCTTGCTGAAGGCTACTGAGGATTATGGAATCATTTTTCGGTACAAAATATAAGTGTTTAGTAATTGTGAAACGAGTGTCCACTGTTCATGACAAGGTGTGATGCCGAGCTGCGGCCAATGTAATACAAGTGTCTGTACATCAGATACCGACTCCTAGGGTTTGAATATGCAAATGTCGAGTGTCGACTGCATGCTTGGTTTCAGCAGTGTCTACCGCACTTTTTGCAACTCTACTTCCTGACACTATAATACACTGGAGAATTTTTGTACCAAATCTCAACTCTATATAGTAATTTTTTATCCAAATTTCGGCTGTTCCGGCAGAGTTTCTGGCACCTTAAATTGTACACTCCGCCCCTGTTCATTTGTTCACAATTTTTTGCCTTTTCAGGAATGTTATGTAGATTGTTTTCTCTCTTGGTACACCAGCTATCATTGATACTCTCAGCTTTACCATTACCAAATACAGATATGAATCTGAGCTTGAATCACCAGCTTCAGCACACGAAAAACTGTATTTTGGATGGGTCTCTTCCCAACTCCTTTTTTCATGTACTAGAGCCAGCATAAATTAAATCCAAGTGGTATTGTCCATGCATTTGAGGGAACACTGATATAATAAATTTGTTTTGTATCCAAGACAGAAAAAGCACTGTCATGTTATTTATATTCAGCAATATAAGTCACATCATGATAGCCAAATTATACACATAATATTCAATTACATTTATACATGATGGTTGTCCAGCAATATTTGACTCACATTTAAACATTAAATGTCCTTAAGTATATACAGAGCTAAACATGGAAGCAAAAACAATATAACATTACCAAAAATGGACTGATTTTTCCACAAATAACTGTTCAGAAGCAGCCCCAGACCAGGTAAAACCCCTCCCTTCGAGGTGCATAGAAGGGTTTACAAGGCCTCTGAGTTAGCCTGTAAACTTAGATTTTCGCTCAGAGGCCATTAGTCGGCCAAAAACACGATTTTTTGCTTCCCGGTAAAACCGCGTTTTCCGTCTGAAATTTTCTCGTCCCATTTCTTCATCATATGGCTCTCAAATCACACAAATTTTTTTTAAAATGAAAGAGCAGAGCCCAAAGATCACGAAAAAAAAACATCTAAGCAAATCCCTTTATATCTCATGTAGAAAACACATAATTGCTAGAATTTTTCGCTTCCCTATTTTTTTCTGTATATCAAAGACATTTAAAAATTCCGAAATATTTGCGATTTTTCCTTTTGGGAGGACAACTATGTAAGTACTCACATTATATTTCAGTTTACTTAAAGCCACCTAAAGAGTTTGAAAGAATATAAGAATCTTCCAGCAATAAGAAATTCAAGTCAATGTTTTCTTAGTGCTTGGTTCAGTAAATAAGATTTTAATTAGAGATCATTCTGCAATGAGATTTCAGGCTGTTTTTGAAGATTTGACCCGATCAAATATACCTTCAATAGTTAGTGATGCTCTCGAAAATCCCATCTGTAGTATATTAGACTCTAGCATATTCATATAGACATCCTTTTGAAACTGCCATAAGCCCACTTTTAATGGAATTTAACATAGATATTATTCAACTATTTGGTCCAATCTGTTTCCATTTGTTCCTTTTCGACAAAAGACCCCGCATCTGAAATTGCAATGCCAAGGATGCCAGCTGAGCCTGCAAACGGCAGTAAATTTATCCAAGATTTAAGTATAAATTTACACAATATTACATGAACTAATTTGGAGCTGACACTTAGCATGTACCCTGCTGACTTGCCTTCAATCTTGTTGAGAGTGGGTACTCAATTCACAAACATTTGTTTTAATTTAGCATGCACTTATCAGCATACAAATGGATAATCATTATGAGAATCAGGCATTCAGCATTTCAGGGTATGCACTCATCTGCTATTGAGTAAACACTTGACAAAAACACCATGAAATTAACACTCGACACTTGCAAAAATTGTGTTAAGTCGTCACATGACACTTGCAAAGAACGTGTCATCTTGACACTCAACACACGGAAATGCACACACACTGATCTAGACCAGCTTGGACTCATATTTTGTACTGAAAAGTGATTCCATAGAAATGTGTATGAGAAGTGTATGAAATGTGTATGAAATGTGTATGAAATGTGTATGAGAAGTGTATGAAAAGAGGTGTATGAAATGTGTATGAGACGTGTATGAAAAGTGTATGAACAGTGTATGAAAGGGGTCTGAAATGTGTATGAGAAGTGTATGAGAAGTGTATGAAATGTGCATGAAATGTGCATGAACGGTGTATGAAATGTATGGAATCATCTTTTGGTACAAAATATAAGTGTTTAGTAATTGTGAAATGAGTGTCCACTTTTCATGACAAGGTGTGATGCTGAGCTGCGGCCAACGTAATACAAGTGTCTGTACATCAGATACTGACTCCCAGGGTTTGAATATGCAAATGTTGAGTGTCGACTGCATGCTTGGTTTCAGCAGTGTCTACTGCACTTTTTGCAACTCTACTTCTTGACACTATGATATATTGGAGAATTTTTATACCAAATCTCAACTCTATATAGTAAATTTTCATCTAAATTTCGGCTGTTCTGGCAGAGTTTCCGACACCTTAAATTGTACATTCTGCTCCTGTTCATTTGTTCACAATTTTTTGCCTTTTCAGGAATGTTATGTGGATTGTTTTCTCTCATGGTACACTAGCTATCATCGATATTCTCAGCTTTACCATTACCAAATATAGATATGAATCTGAGCTTGTATCACCAGCTTCAGCACATGAAAAACTGTATTTTGGATGGGTCTCTTCCCAACTCCTTTTCTCATATATTAGAGCCAGCATAAGTTAAATTCAAATGGTATTGTCCATGCATTTGAGGGAACACCAATATAATAAAATTGTTTTGTATCCAAGATAGAAAAAGCACTGACATGTTATTTATATTAAGCAATATAAGTCACATCATGATAGCCAAATTATAAACATAATATTCAATTGTAGTACATGATGGTTGTCCAGCAATATTTGATTCACATTTAAACATTAAATGTCCTTAAGTATATATCAAAGACATTTAAAAATTCCGAAATATTTGTGATTTTTTCTTTTGGGAGGATAACTATGTAAGTACTCACATTATATTTCAGTTTACTTAAAGCCACCTAAAGAGTTTGAAGGAATATAAGAATCTTCCAGCAATAAGAAATTCAAGTCAATGTTTTCTTAGTGCTTGGTTCAGTAAATAAGATTTTAATTAGAGATCATTCTGCAATGAGATTTCAGGCTGTTTTTGAAGATTTGACCCGATCAAATATACCTTCAATAGTTAGTGATGCTCTCGAAAATCCCATCTGTAGTATATTAGACTCTAGCATATTCATATAGATATCCTTTTGAAACTGCCAAAGCCATAGTAAGCTCACTTTTAATGGGATTTAACATAGATATTATTCAACTATTTGGCCCAATCTGTTTTTATTTGTGATAAAATATTATAAGCTGACCTGTATTCTGTACTGATCAGGACTTGATTCCATTTCAGAGGCTGAGTTTCTCTCCTTTTAGACAAAAGACCCCGCATCGGAAATTGCAATGCCGAGGATGCCAGCTGAGCCTGCAAACGGCAGTAAATTTATTCAAAATTTGAGTATAAATTTACACGATATTACATGAACTAATTTGGAGCTGACATTTAGCATGTACCCTGCTGACTTACCTTCAATCTTGTTGAGAGTGGGTACTCAAATCACAAACATTTATTTTCACTCAGCATGCACTTACCAGCATACAAATGGATAATCATTATGAGAATCAGGCATTCAGCACTTCAGGGTATGTACTCGTCTGCTATTGAGTAAACACTTGACAAAAACACCACGAAATTGACACTCGACACTTGCAAAAATTGTGTCAAGTTGTCACATGACACTTGCAAAGAACGCGTCATCTTGACACTCAACACACGGAAACGCACACACACTGATCTAGACCAGCTTGGACTCATATTTTGTACCGAAAAATGATTCCATAGAGGATTCGTACAGCAGATTGCACATTTGGGTATTTGAGTTTATGGAATATGTGGGCTACCCAACGTGAGTTGAGTACTGTGAGCATTACAGAATATGCAGCAAGTGTGGGAGAGCCGACAGCCAGAAGCATAGAAATGAAATTGTCAAATTTATCGTTTGCGCCAAAGGGTAGTTGGGAGATAAGTGCTAGCCACGGAAGTAGCCAAGAGCTGAATTCTTGGGAAAATGCAGACCAATTAAAGGCCTCTTGTCCTGAACCGCAGGCGACAACACACAGCTCATAGCTTATTGCGGTAGCCTCAGAGACATTGACCACGTTTCCCCTATTATCTCTCCCGCCTTCCAAACCGAAACTGCCATTCTGGACTGCAGCGAGACATTGTTGAAAGTTAGTCGAAGTTAGACAAGGAGAAATAAGCAACAAGACAACGACGACAGAGAAGATAGTTCTGGAGTGTGCAATGCCTGTGGGGACGATTAGCATTTTAACCTGTTAAGGATAGTAATGGGCACCTACGACTCATACTTGAAGCTTGTGTCCTTTTATATCGGGTAACACCACAGATTCCAGACGCCGCCGCAGCGAAACTGAAAAAGAACGACTATTGAGTCGTTTCCTTGCCCGCTTCCACAGCTTCCTCGACCCTGCACTCACACGAGATAAAGTTAAGGTACTGAGGAAGTGGCGTTCAAGATAGATTCGGACATCTATGCCCCGACTCAACTTGAATTGTAGAATTCTCATGCTCTTTCATGACGTTTGAGGACGAAGAATAAAATCACAGATGGCTTCTTTCGATTTATTTGGTCAGAACGCACCTGTCTATCGACTGTAAGGTCGTCTTGATCCGATAGAGGTCACAGCAATGATATGAATATAACTTGAAGGGCACAGTCTTGACGGTTGTGACAACAAGGTATGCTCCGTAGCGTTATCCTATAGCACTGCCTCCTTGTTCCAGCCATCACACATTCAAGTCAACCATGCAGTATCGTGTCACACCCACGAGTAACTGGTTTTCAGAAAGTTAAATAGGAAACCGGCCGCTCCTACCGAGTAATCCCGTCAGGGGCGGACTAGTTTCCAATATAACTTCGGACATCTGAAAATTTATCACTCGTGTGTATTTTTGAATTTAAACAAAATTTCATATCATCTTCAATGATTTTGGTGCACTTGGTCAAAAAGCCGCCATGCATCTGCAACAAAACGAGCGTGAAGCTGTACAGCCCATGGACGGAGGCGCAATCTAATCACAGACTACCTTCAAGCAAGGACCTACTATCGTGCTAGCAGCTACAGATGTGCTGAATCATCTTGTTTTTGACACGTACGATTTGCGAGACTTGACGCGAAAAATACTATGCCTATGGCCTGAAAATTGTTGAGCAGAAACAGTTAGATCCGTGACCATGTTATCATGACAATTTGCAATGTTTTATTTATTTGTACTTGTATCTCTGTAGATTGCGAGGGAGAAGCCCGTGCTGAAACTGTAAAAGCCATGGATCTGCTCTGGATAAAACCCTGCGATGTTGCAGTAGCTCGTACTTACGTCAACCCGCCGTTATTTACCGACAATCAGCATATGATCTTGTAGACAGCACTAATAAATGTCACACAATAGAGCTCTCCGGAGCTATCTCTACAGCAATTTTATACCTGACACTCAGCCGAATTTAAAGTGGTATGTGAAATGTGGATAGTTCGAAGTCTTGCTCATACTTCCAGTACTCAGACTTACTTTCCTTTAGTGTTGCATAGTTTCCAAGTCAAGAAATTCACATGCAAAGAGATAAATAAGATATTCACTGGACTCCCTCCCCGAAGTCACCTCGAAAGTCATTGTTGAACATTGCCGGCGCACTTATGAAACTGAATATTTCGCGTACTCAAGTGTGGACTGGTAGGATACATCGGAAAAGTCAAAAAGTCGAAAATGGCCGTTGCTAAAGATCTCTAATACTTCCAAATCATATTGGGCTTCATTGTATAGTATATCAATCTAGGTACAGAAATGACTTTACGTGAATGCATGGATGACTCAGTGTTATTGTTACTATTTCATTCAATTCATGAAATTTTCGAAAATCCCTAAAAAGCGAAAAAATGAGAAAAAAACATTTACGGTGTTTGCGAAAATCGGGTGTTACATATTACTGCCGAATTGAATGAAATGGTACAGTATAATTCTACAAATCCTGATTATACACATACATACAGAATCCAGATACAATGGAGGCAAATACAGAGATCGAACGAGCAGAGTTACTCTTCAGGCAATGAAGGGTTGATCAAAAGGTTAAGAACTCCCACAAATATCGCAGCAGTCCCCAAAGCTAGTACAGATCCCCCTTTCCAAGCCAATCTCGTCGAATTGATATCATCCGGGTGAAACTCAATCACAAAATAGGCATTCTCCATCCCAAGGCCAATTACGCTACTGTTGCAGTAGCATCTGTTGAAGAAAGAGCTAAATTGGAACATATTTATGACCACGACTCCAATAGCGTTGACACTAGCAATCACTTTTCCTAATTTCCGGAAAAATATTGACATGTCAGCAGCTATTCGACTTCGAAGGTTAAAACGTGGTTTCCCTTCAATAGGGTCAATCGTGGTGAATGTAGAATAATGGGATAGAATGCTGGAGAGAACAAGTAGCCCCCATACTAATGTTGAGAGACAGGCATAACCAAGATAGGCAGCAGAACGACATCCCAGTCCTGTAGTGAAAGCATGAATATTCAAGTATTGCTTTGATCTCAAATGAACGTACCGCGGGTAGGAGTCATCAGAACGATTGCCATAGCTGCTCCCGTGGTACCCCACTGGAGAAATAGTGCCATTAATGAAGCGACAAAGATCCTCGACCACACACCAGATCCCCATCGATAGACTGGTTCGACCTCGGGATAATAGCGACAGTACTGTCGGATTTCCATAGCAGTACCCATTCGATTAGCTTTTGGGACCCTGGTATTGCGATCACCCGCTACCCATTCTTCTCTGCCTCGAACCGCTTCAAAAATTTCAACGCGTCCGTGGGCTTGTCGAAAGCATTCAGCCACCTCTTCCGCAGTGGTCGACCAGGTAAAGACACGGGAATAATTGAAGATAGGGGCAGTACACCGTTCGTCAGCGTGCAGAGACCCATGCCCATGCCGAAGATAGATTGCTCTATGATTGTTGAGAGAAGACGCGCGGACAGGACGAAGCGGGTCAGAAGTGGCAACATAAGCCAAGTCATTGGTCCGCTGGAGAGCTTGATCAATCCGCTTTGAGTCACATTTGGGAGAGATTTGGAGCCAAGAAAACACGACAGCAAGAAGCCATATCCATACAGATCCCACGCCCTGTCCATTGACTTCTATCAGTTGACCGATATCAGCAGTGAATGAGTCGATTATCGTAAATATATACGCAATTACGACCCAGGCGATAGATGTGGCAGCAGACACCGACCATGTATGTGTGTATTCCAAATGTTCCCTTAATTCTGTCCACCAATCGTCGTTTTCCGGGAGTACGACTAGGGAAGGCAGGAGATAAGGGTCCAAGCGGTCAACACGAACTGGAGCTTGCTGAAGGCTGCTGAGAATCCGCACAGCAGACTGCACGTTTGGGTATTTGAGTTTATGGAATATGCGGGCTACCCAACGCGAGTTGAGTACTGTGAGCATGACCGAATATGCAGCAAGTGTAGGAGAGCCGACAGCCAGAAGCATAGAAATGAAGTTGGCAAATTTATCATTTGCACCAAAGGGTAATTGAGAGATGAGTGCTAGCCACGGAAGTAGCCAGGAGCTGAATTCTTGGGAAAATGCGGACCAGTTAAATGCCTCTTGATCTGAGCCGCAGGCGACAACACATAGCTCGTAGCTTATTGCACTGGTCGTATTGGAAATGCTCACCACCGTTCCATTATTAGTTCTTCCGCCACTCTCGTAGTAAGATTCATCCAAGGAAAGGGTTCTGTCGCGAATGCCTTGAAGACATTGATTGAAGCTTTTCGTTGCTAAACTGGGGGAAATCAGCATGAATACGATAAGGACAACGAAGATGGTTCTGCAGTAGACTGTGCCTATGAAAAGGATAATCAGCATTCCGACATGCTAAGCATAATAACAGACACGTACGACTCATGTTTGTATAATAGAACTGGTGGCCTCTTAAGTATATTGGACTCACTTCAGATCTCAGATTTTGGCAGCACGGCAAGGATAATTAAGACTGATCGGGGCATTCAAGAAGTATTCATTCCTTGGCCTATCTCTACAGCTTTCTCAACCCCGCATCAACAAGAGCAAGTAAGGTTCGTTTCTGAATTGCATCAGGGTAACCCAATCGTAAACTCAGGCACTTGTCGAGATCTAGTAGAGGCTGTGGCAATAAAGCTCCATCACTGTTTACACCACAGTGTGATGCTCCTTGAAATGTTAAGAAAAGATAGAAGACTGGCATCTCCAAGGGATCCCGCTAGCACCAGAACGATGAATTCGAATGAGATGAACCCATAAGTGGGTGTCGCCATTGTGTACATAAAAATGGCTCTAGAGCAATTATAGCCCTCAATTCCTGTATGCAATGGTATAGTATGAACATTGTCAATTATGCGATAACGAGGGAAATAAGCATACATACGTGTTCCTGGGCCTTTCTAACCTTAACTTTGACAGCGGGGGCGGCGCAGCTCAGGCTAGTAACATATGACAATGAATATCACTGACAAACTTGGAACGTAGAACCTTGTGTTATTCTCGTGTTCGAGCCGTAGACTCAGGATTGGACGAAAGCCGCGTATTTGATCAAAAAAGCTGTTATGCACCCCGCACGTACGGGACGCTATCGAAGATCACAGAATAGAAAAGGCGACAACTGCTGTAGAGGGTCAAAAGCGGGCGGAATGTAGCCGCTATCTAGCCAGGGCCTGCTCTTGCGTTGACAATGACAGATGGTTGAGGCTTGATGCCAGAGATTATATTCGATACGGTCGGCTCCGACGCCGGTAATGGTTTGTTGAAGCTCAAACGAGCTCGGTCGACTAGTTATGAGTCTATCGCCCAATTCTTCGGAGCATAAGGGTTACGGGAGGTGAAGCTCGATAGCTACAGCTGATCAAAGGCGAGGAGTGCGGGCCCGAGGATACATAGGCGGGATGATGGCATCTAGCACAACTCGTCCTTGTTCAGCCAAGCACGTCCTAGCTTTATTGAGCAATATTGCAGCTGTTGTCCAAAGGCGTGGTGAAAGGACGGAAAAAAACCGTACACGTCACTGCTTACACATACTTACCGTTTTGCCTGGTTTCCATTCAGATGATTAATTGTGTATGTTATTGAAGCATCTGTTTGCCCATAGCAAGGTATAAGTATAACGAACCAGCGTCCGCGCATAAAATGGATTAGAAAGTAGTATCTACACCAGAAGGCGGCAAAGCTAAACTACTAGACTAGAAATCCCGTCCAATCAAAGCGTCAAGAACGATCACGACGATTCGAGTACGTGTACGTGTGTAAATATCGATATCGATATGTACTAGATATAACTAAGAAATAGGTCCGCGACATGTAAAAATAAAATGGCAGGGATACGGTGAAGTGAAGATGCAATATAACTACGGTGGATTTATACGTATGTTGTGTACTATGCAAACGGGAGGTGTAAGGATGAAGCAAGATGGGAGTGGGATACATGACGGTCGTAAGAAAGCAACTAGGCAAAAGAAGTCAAACAGGGTAATTGTTCGCGGTTCGAGAAGTACAGTACAAGGGTCAGATCGAATTCTCGTACAGGATTTGAGTCGGAAAGGGCGCGGTAGTCGAGGCAGTTGAGGTTCGGGTTACTGGAAACAAACAGAAACAGAAAAAAAAAAGTAACAGTAACACTGGTAACGATACAAGAGATGGGAGAGAAGTAAAACAGACTGGGTTAGAAGGTTCCACCCAAGTGGGATCACAAACAAGACGAGCGAGTGACGAGAAACATAAAGGACTTTCAGACGGAAGTGTCATCAAGCTAAAAGAAAAAAATTAAATGTACTGTGATCAAGGGATGGTAATAAGAATAGTCCACTCCGTTCAACGAGAAAAAAAAAACCAAAAAAGATCAAACGTCCATTTTCGTCGTCTAGAACCTCGGCCTCCTTGAGGGATCAGGTGTACTCGTACTCATTCTACTTTCCGCCGAGTACGGGTCCAACCCATCCATGCTCATCCCGTTTTCTCTTTGATAAAACTGCTGACTATGCGGACTTGCGTACTCATCCCTGTACGGCGAATGCGATTGGTCTTGTACTAGATTCGTCGAGCTCACGCCCCATGTTTGACTTGCATTATAGCCCTGTTGCATTGGAATAAAAGCGGACGAGTCAGAACTTCTCAATGCCCTAGCGTCATCTCCACTAGCGCCGCCGCCGTATCCACCACCCTGTCCCATACCTCGACTAGCGAATCCAGCGCCGGAGGGTGCGTTGCTCATAGCGTATGAGGCCGCATTGGAAGGGTCTTGGCGGTTGGCGGCGCGGCGACGTCGGGAGAGACAAATACCAATGAGCGCACCAAGTATACCAAGTATCACGACAGCTCCAACTATTCCCCCTACAATTGCTCCGGTGTGAGACGACGCTCCATTATCATTGTTTCCGCCAGTTGATGAGCCGTCAGCGCTACCAGAAGCTGAATCCAATCGGACATTGGCAGGCAAGGTCGCAGGATCGCTGGTAGTTTGGGTTTCGATGTTGCCAGAACCGACAGAGACAAAAGTGCCAGTCGATGGGATACCGTTGACAACCACGTAGACGAGGGCAGGTCCGGGTTGGAAGATGTTGGGAATAGGAGGCATCTGAGCACAGTGGAGAGTGATGGACCCATCAGAGTTGACAGTGTACGTGCTATTCAACTGGAGGTATCGCTGACCCATGTTCATGGCATGAGTAGTCCAACCAGGACGAATGACTGCGACGTGGGTATTGTCGGCGGCATCATTGGCAGAGCCAGAATAGGACGAAGCGGGAATAGTGATATCGAAGGATGAACCACCATACGAAAGTTTGCTCGGGATGCCTGATGGCTCAGGGCGAGTGCTGGCAGAAAAGTACGAAGGATAGAAGATTTCGGCTTTGTAGGTGGTCGGGAAGAATGTGGTCTTGTTGACGTCGACGTTGGGGTTACCACCAGCAATCATAACCGAGGCATCTGGGAGCAGAATCGCAGACGAGTGGTACAGACGAGCAATGGAAGAACTCTGGAAACCTTTGTTCGACCATCTGCTGCCCTGTGCTGCGTCGGGGTCGTACTCGGCAGGAGTTCCAGCAGGATCCGAAGCCAAGGACATGCCAAAAGGCATATCAGAGTAGGATTCGGTCAACAGAGTCCTCTCGGAGTAACCTGCGGTACCGTTTTTTCCACCATTGACAACCAGTAGTTTACCGGTAGGAAGAATGATAAATTGACCCATGGTTCTACCCTCCAGCATGTCGTCGTCCTGGACAAAGTCCGGCTCAGAGCCGTCCTCGGGCTCGGGAGTGATACGATGGCAGTCTGTAGAAGCTGGGTGCTCCCACGTGTTGACGAAAGGCCACGAATAGTTACCCCATGCCTCGTCTGGAAGATCGGAACCACCACAGAAGAGAATAGTGGGCGTCCAGTTGTTAGCCGGAGTAAGAGGAAGCATCGCAGTAGCACCAGAAGCAGGATAAACACGGGCAACACCGCCAGGCATGTCAGGAAGTCTCGTTTCTTCGTTGGTGTCAGGGTCCCAGAGCACTGGAGATTGTCATGAGCTGACGAATGATTAAAACCAATGTAAAGACATACTAGAAGAAATGTTGGCTTGCACAAACATTTTACCAGACTTCATAAGGAAAGTGTGGGCATAGGAGTTCAAGCCAGAAGTGTCGATCATGAACTGCATCGTTTGAGGCTCTTGACCGTTGGATGGGTAAAATTCATAAGTAGGTTCAGCAGCACCTCCTTCAAAGGCAGGATCAGTGTTGGGCCAGTTACGATTCACGTAACCACCGTTCACGAAACCACCGATGATAGCAATACGGCCATCCCCCAAAGGTTCCGCAGCAGAATACCACCGTTGCTTTTGCATGGATAATACGTCAGGATTGTCGAACCATTGACATTCGGCCGAGTCAAAGTTGTCGGAGCTTGTACAAGGGTTGAGAATACGGATAGACTTTGAACCATCGAAATCCTGGTAGGTGGCATCAAAGGCGGCGGAAGCACCATTCGGGTTGAGTTGCGAGCCGATGTTACCACCGACTGTAACGGCACCGTTTCCACCAAAAGTAACGTAGGAGCCATTGGGCAGATGCATGCCAGAGGCGCAGAAAACATTAGTTTTGACGTCCATAACTTGGGCAGAGTTGGAAGCAATATCCCTGTTGCCAAGTGTCAACAGCCGCTAGGAAAATGAAATACGACTTGGACACTCACCAAACTGCACCCCATGCTGGATGACCATTTACTTGCGCGTCGTTACCCTCCGCTTTGTCCAAAATGTAGACTTTCTCGCTGTTACCTACAAACATCTGATGCGCAGTAAAAAAGCCCCTGAGTCAAACAGACGAACTACAAGCGCTAAAAAAGTACGTACCATCATAGCACTGACTTGAGTATTTCCAACTTCAACGATAGAGCCAGCGGTTGCTGCCATTGCTGGAGAAGCAGCTGCGAGCCCGAGGGCTAGCAGATTGAAGGGCGAGGGCATGTTGAATTGTCGTAAACCAAGGCAAAGATGAATTATAGATTTTGGAGGATACTAAAGACAATTATCTGGGAGTAAATGGGAAAAAGCGAGTAAAGAGTGGAAGGGAGAGTGGTGGATGATGAGACGGTGAGAGTGGAAATCAACAGAACCAATTATCCATTTTCATTCCGCTTGCATAAGAGGACCCCGATCACTTCATCCCAACTCGGACTATCTTTCTCTCGGGGTCACGGTCTACCTCGGCGGCCAGCCACACCCAGAACTTTTTCTCTCATCTGCATCATTCAGACCTCTTCAGCGCTGTATTCTGCCCATCAATACTGCAGTGTACTAACAGTTGTGCCAACTTGCTACACCACTAGTGACGTTTTCGGCCCCAATTTGGTTTTACTCCAAAGATTGTCGGCACCTCTCAGCTACTTTTTTGGTCTTCTTGGCCGGTCTCGACTCTCGCGTTTTTCCGTTTTCCACTTACTGCGGCCAGCCAACAACGAGTCTGTAGCAGTGCTAGTGTCCTCCAGCGTACAGCGGGAATGTTCTATATATAGCTATTCTCATCGACTAAAATATCAGCTAAAAAAAGATTCTCAATCCTCCCCCGTTGCTCAGCCAACTTGGCTTCATGCCAATCTCTCGTCAATCTTCTCTCTTCAGGTCATACGCAAGACCCTTGAGAAATTTTGGCGCAGTTATTTATATTCGAAGCGCACACTTCTCTTCTTCTTTCTTCCTTGTTCCTGAACTGTTCTATTTTTTCCTACTACCAGGTGGCAAACATCTATGATAACGTTTCCGGAGTTTTCTTGTGCAGAAAGACAGAATCATTCCAACAACGAGCAAGCCGACCATCAGGGATCATTGCTCTGACATTCACAGACCAATGCTTCTCATCAGAACAGACGAACGGCGATAGAACGGGTATTATTCCCCGACGAACTTTTTACCGTCAATTCTGCAAACTCGTTCATCTGCTCTGGATTCTTTTCATCCTACTACTTGAAATCGAGCGAAGAAGCATCTTCAACCTATATCTCTCAATGCCTTTCATGATCAAAGTTCAGGAACATTGACGCTTCTAGTTTCAAGCCTGCAACTGTTTCCGTCGATCCCATGATATCCTCCGGGCATTAAATCCCTATACCACCTGCTTTACATGCTACTACATACACATTTCAAATCTGCCCTCGACTCAAGAATGCAAATTTCCTATATCCTCCGATCCGATTATTGTGAACGGGCGCAGCTGGTTCTCAAAAAGAAACTACTTAGGCTATCTCGGTTCTGCAATACACCAACACATAATGCGACTCCAGAACCGCTCAATTGCCCGCCACTCGCTTAAAAAACGAAACTTCCGGAGCTTTCGGCCTTGCAAAGCTCATGGTTATATATGTTCAAGGCTCGTTCACTTGATCAAGTCCCATCCGAGCCAAGCAACCGCATGACGATAATACTCGCCGAGGACACATGTATAGGCAGCATTAAAGCCTCGTTTACAATTTATGAATCATCGTCAAGAAAAAACTCGACGTCATCGAATACAAAGTGGCGTCCCGAGCTAACGATTTACTGTATTATCCCCGGAAACACGTATACATATAAACCCCAGTCACTGTGTCGATCCCTAATTGGTGTTTTCTCAGTATAGCATCACGGCCGAGTTATAATTTTAAAAAGGTTCAAGATGGTTGCGTTGTATACGTATCACTAGATGCGATGTCATAGGAAACCCTGGGCATCGTGATCAATTATTCATCCTTTGAGTGCGCCTGGACCAAGTAGAACACTAGTGGATATACAAGATCTACCAGGGAAGTTGTCCAGGCAATCCATATCGCAAAAGGATTGCTCATAAAGCTAGAACTGGCGGACGGCAAGTTGTAATATGTTTCGTAAAAATACCGTATGTTGTAGAAAAGGGTTCCCAAAAATCTACACTACCTGTTCACGCGATGTATCAGATAGTAAATGAGTCGTAATTGATTAAAACAAACTATTTTACATACCATATAGGCATAGAATGGCCCGCAACATTGTCTTCCATTAAAAGCATGCAAATCGATCCCCAGGATACCAACTTGATTTTGTTCTGTTAGAAGAAAAGTTCAAATCTGACAATTCAACGCTCACTTGTTGACAGAAATATGCAGACAAATACGCAGAATTCCGATTACTTTCATGACGAAACTGGTACGTGAAACACGCCTGGGATACGAACGCGAAAAGGATCGTAACGCAGAAAATGAGTTCAAAATTATCAGCTACGATCGTACTCCGAGTCAGTGCCCGCCATTGCGTTGGACCGTGCTTAAGAGCTTCGAAGGCTAGTAGACTGGACGTATGTATGTGAATAAAAGTAGAATGGTTAGGGATTACAACTTACCAATCCAGGAAAATCCAAGGGATGTAATGATATCTTAAACCAATCTTGTTCGAAGGATGCACAATGATTGCATTGGAGAATTCCCAAGCAAGATTAAACGCATGAGCGATCAAGGGCATCCCACAAGCCTTGTCTTTGCGTGCTTGTAGAACGTAGAGAGCATATGCCACAGCCCAGAGCGTGCAGCCGGAGGCTCTGAGAAACGTAATTATCAAACAGGAATATGATGGAAAAGACCTCGAAACTCGAGGATGCTTTGGATCGAGAGGCATGAGGTTCGGAAAAAGAGTGGTTGCTCGAAACAAGGGACCCGAGAATTTATTAAAGGCTCTAGAATCCATCGAGATCAAGCTTCAAACCACCGTAATGTCGACACTGAGTAAGCCACCCCCTGAGGCCTGAAGGCGGGTCCGCAGAACCGATTACATTCGAAGACTACGTCGCCGTAGTGCACAACATACGAAATGCTCCACAAATACTCACCGAGAAACGCCACGAATGACTCACATTTTGCTTCGATGAACCGGCGTTCTTCCTTCGCATTATCAGCTCCGAGGACCGAAGACCTTGGTACGGCCGAGCAGAAGTCAAATTTATTCACACTATTCGTTTCTAGAAGAAACTCTACATGTCCAAGATTGGGTATTTACTGATATTAACATTAAACATCTGAATCCATCTTCACATCAGCGTGCAGAGTGGTTGAAGAATCGTCATCACGAATCTTCCGATCTCTCGAAGGGTCTAAAATCACGAGGATTGTTAGTACTTATTCGCTCGTTCAGGTGTTGGAGAAAACTTACCATTCCCACCAGGCCCTTCATCCTCAGCATGATGCGTATACACCTGAGTTTGAACATGAACAGTGGTCAGCTGGAACGCGTTGGGGGTGTTGTTCTCGTTTGATGTTTTATCTTGGTAAACGTTGACACCTGTTGAGCGCGCGACGTTGACAATAAGGTCTGTAAAAGTCGAGGTAAGCTTCGATCTGTGTTGGGAGCAAGGCGCAACGTACTTGACATGGTCATCTCAATCTGCAACTTCACGATGTACGTGATAGGGTGGAACTGACAATATACCTGGTCAAGACAAATGTATTAGAGCCATATCACTGAGTCGAACATTGCATCCACTTACAAATGGATTCTTCAACGTCGTCATGCAAAGGAGAAAGACATCCATTCCAATAGAAAGAATGATGATCCTTTGGTTGAACCTAACGATTTTGTCATATTTTGTGAGCTGTTCGAAATGTCAACATTCAGCTACGATATAACAATGCTTGACGTCGTGAACAGCGACTTACGCCATGATCTACCAGTCTTTTCTTGACAGTTCGAATGAAGATGGCATTAAGCACTGCATCGAGGACTAGAAAGAAAGGTTAGGACTGGAAATGACCGGACAGTCTGCCAGAGACTCACTAAGATATACGCTCTTTTCAAACCTGTCCCACCAGTGGTTCAACTACGACAAGCCTCAGTTTGATTTTAGAAAGCAGTTCAAGGGTTAGCAATACCTCGATAAAGTGATGATTGATTTGGAGTTGAGCGGGGATCCAGATGAAGGCCGTACTGACTGAAATGACGGTGACGACAGCGGCTGTCGCGAGCTTCAGCTTGATCTGTGATAGTTTATAGTAAGCCTGAAGTGTTACATCGATTCTGACATCAAGACCCTGATTTACCCGGGAGCTAGGTTTTGAGTAGAGCAGGCATGTCCGATTGGCAATAATGAGCATTAGACATTGGACCTGCAGAAGAAGCCAGTTTAGAAATGAATCAGTAGACTAATCACTACGTACTTGGATAATCCAGCACGCAATGATTCCAGCGAATACACCTAGTCCTGGTGGAAACTTTTTGTATCTGTGACCTTCGATGAGCCAACACTGAATCCAGATGAAACTGAATGAAAGACTTGCAGATAGCCCCAAGATGTAACGGCAAAACCAATATCCCTGTGGTCATCTTAACAAAGGGCTAACAACGAAGTTCTAGGAAAGACCAACCCGATAATTTCCAACCAGATCATAATGATATATGCACTGAACTTATGACTTGTTCGAACGGTCTCGCGGTAGGCATTAACGACAACAAAGAAGCAAAAGCCAAACTATAAGGTTGAATTCAGCTAGGTCTAACATAGGAAGAAACGGGAAGAAACTCACAAACCACCCAAAGGCTATTGATCCAAGAACCAGATCACCCTCTGTGACGTCCAAAGGTACAAATCTGATTACGAGTGAAATCAGAAGAGCTATAGCAGAGGAGTAGTGAATTTGCTCACGGGTTTTCCGTATGAAATCCGACATCAGGATGTGAGACGTTCGACATACCAGACAGGACGAGAGGTGTGTAGAAGGACGGTGAGTAGCGTCTTTTACATCTCGTTGTTGCATTTATAAGTTTGTTAGCAAGGCTGTTCGATCAGGTCCACGGCGAAACCTGATCATTAACGGAAGCATCACGCTCTGGATTACAGACTCCTGCGACTCCCAGAACAAGATTTAGTAAAGCTATAGCACCATGATGGGTATGCATATAACAAATTCGACGAGGTGCGAGGTGCACTTCTCCATCTTATCCGTAACTTGGAGCTTACTTCCCAGTGTCGATGGCCTGGGAGACCGGGTCCAATAGTGGAGAGTTGCGAACGGATTCGATCGAGACGAATAGATTACCGGGAACGCACCACTCGTCGGTAATCGAATCGAGCCCCTGCAAACAGCCCTGGTCGATCCCCGGAAAAAACTTGCGCAGTAAAAGGAGAGGGTTGAGTACGTTGAGTAGTGAGCTTGGTTTCTACGGTAAGCCCACAGGAGTAGAAATGGAGGCTAGACCAATTTGCATTAATTTAATTTTAATTATGGAAGAGGGTAAGCCCACAGGAGTAGAATGCACTGAATTCCAAATTGCGACATAGCGCTCTGTATCCACCAGGAGGAGGAGGAGGAATATATTAACCGGACTTGTCTCAAGATCTCTCAAGATCTGGACGCCGGGTCCGGGAAGTATCCCGATGTGCTAGGAAGATAGAGTCGTTGATGGCCCTGCCGATTCTTTGACCTACAAGTTCATGTAACAAAAAGTGTGAAGCTACTTATTACCAGACTGGATCTCTATTCTGCCTCCTGTCCCAACATACGTGAAGGCATGCCTGTTCATTTCCTCCTGCTTGCTTCGGAACCCATTTTGCCCATCTATAAATTTTATCTTTTCTCCCTTCCTTACTCTCAACTTGTTCCTTCGTGAATTCTTGCAGCGCCGCATCCCAGCTCTCTTTATCGACCCATTCCTTCAAACCCTTTACAGCTCTCTTCACGTTATCCTCGTCTGGATCTCTCTTACCCGTCCTCTCTTGGTCCTTCTTCAGCTTATTGTGTATTTCAGCTGTCCAGCTACCTTCTCCGCCTCTCACTAAGAAACCTTCAAGTGCCTTTTGTCGGTCGGAAACGTACATTTCTCCCAATGGTCGGAATCGATTGCGTTGGATTTTGACGAGGAAGGGGGATGGTCCGTGGATCTCGTAGGATGATTTCTTCATAGTCGTTGATTTCTTGTCCTTCAGCCTCGACCACGTATCTTCGGTCGTATCTATCCAATTGAGGAGAATCCCGCTTCGAACTTCTGTCCGATCCGACATATCCATTGCCTCAGCGATGCGCATTTCTTCAGGTTCGGGAGCAAGCTTAATAGGAGAGAAGACAGCGCCTCTGAGAGTTTTGCAAAGAAGTTTGTGTTCATTCCAATGGAGGCGTTGGCATTCTGTTTCAATGAGTATTCCGATTGGTATAGTAAGACGAAAAGTCGATGTGGTGACATACCAGCTCCACAATATTCCACTGTTAGACATCCTGCGCATCGACTTGTCTTCAATTTGCCACAAATCGTGCAACCCTCTGTCTTCGTCAATCTTCCTAGATCTTCGAATCCCAAAGGTCCGATGGGAAGGAGAAAAGAGAAACGAAACATCCCTTCCTTCTCTGTCAGACGGCGTTCAGGTTTGTAAGACGAAGCGAGTCTTTTGGCATTAAGGTCGAGGATGGTCAAGAAAAGCATTTGTTCTTGCAGCGTTGCGGTAATTTTCGGGAGCCCACGAGGACCTGGTGATTCTGCATCGAGGCGCATCATATCAGAGACCCATTCGAGAGTCTGCATCGAAGGAGTAGCGCGAGACATGTGGGAATATGTGACTAGGATGATAGGTATGTCGAGGTTTGGTTGGAGGCGGTATATATCGATAATCTAGGACATTGTGTTAGATCGCCTAACCGAGGAAGTGGAGGAAAACGAATACCCTAAGAAAAACGACATGCTCATCTGCTTTGTCTTGCAAAACTGCAAACGCTTTGCCATTGTCCCAATTGTTTGCCAGCGTCATTAACGTTTGTCGGACGTCCATGAAGGCGTTTTGGTACAAGGGAAAAGCGGTGTCCTGCCCTCTTTCCATCGCTGCCCAACTTTCATTCAGATCCGACCTCCTGACTGCTCCATAAACCGTTCCAGGATCCGTTGACGCCGACTTCCACGTAGATAGACCCAGCTTGACAGGGTCAAAAGGGCCTTCAGGTACGTGGAAAATAGATTGGGAGACGTTTATCGCGGTATGGAGACGTTTATCGATGACAGAATCGGATAAACGAGTGCTAGGAGACATCTCGACACCCATAGACACAAGCATGCCAATCTTGTCTTCGCGGCACAGTTCAACTGCACCTGGGTTCTTCGATTTTGCTAGACCTTTCATGCGCGTAACCACAATCTGCCCCCAATCCATGCAGCCTCTGTTGCATTCCGCATCCTTGTGTAGCTTGCACTCGAAAATCGGTTCACCCTCCGCGTCTTTTCGGTTCGTCCTCAAGAAAAGAGAGAAAGCCGTCGTGATAGGTGGTCTGTCCAGGAGTTCTTCTTCCGTCTTTCTAGGAAATTCGCGTTGAAGCAAGTCCTCGATTTGGATGTTGTTGACCATACGGTAGTCGCAAAAGCATTTACTGCAGTGTTCACTACCGTGCTCTTCGCAAAAACAAAATTCTCCAATGGTGATCATGTCCCCAAGGCCCATTTTTGAGAAATACAATGAAGTGAGATAAGGTTCGGTTCGTAGTGCGTAATGAAAAAAGACGAGCAGCCTGGCGAAAGTTGTCCATGTTTGGCCGCACTAATCCAACACGTTTCTTCAACGTTTATTTGATTTTTGATTTATAGAAACAAAAATATATGTACATGGATTGGAGCTATACTCGTAGAACTACGGAACTAATGAGCAACACTTATCTCCACTGTTCAATGATCAATCCCTTCTCTTGAACACAAGAGGCATGTGAATAGGACTATATTCAACAGAAAGCGGGTGCAGAGAAATGAAAGATACCAAGACTAAGTGTACGTCGACGCTGTATGAAAAAACTACGTACATTAAAGTAAGACCAGGTTTCGTAGCGAAAATCCGGGCTTTCCTCTCCTCAAGAGTCTCCCCGGCAAACCGGGGTTCTTCTTTGACCTCAATCTTGTATCTGGAAACGAGCATAGTCAGGACTGCTATCCCTTCTGTCTCAAAAAACCTGAAAAGAAAATCAATAAAACACGGATTGACGAATGGCTAAGGAAAGATACATACTTGCGGCCCATGCAGGCCCGGGCACCTGTTGCATAGAAGGCTAGATGAGAACGGCCATTACATTTCACTACTAGTCTGACAGCTACATACCAACACTGAAAGGTATAAAGGCGTCCCTTGGCCAATCTCCTAGAAATCTGTCAGGATTGAATTCTTCTGGGTCTTTCCAGTAGCGGGCTGTGAGGCAAAACAAAGTTAGAAAGTAGAGCTGAATGTTCAGAAACAAAGCGCACGGTTATAATGAAGCGCAGAAGTATTCAGCATCATAGCAGTTCCTTTTGGTACCGGAATGGCAACATGTTCTCCAGCATGATTAATTGTGTTAAAGACCGTGTCTTCGGCACTGTATTTAGGAATGGCATTCACCTAATGGAAGGTGAATCGGTCAGAAACTGGAGGCGAGTGAGTCATTGGGAAGACATATACAGGAGGAAATAGTCGGAGAGTTTCATAGAAAACTCTGTAGTACGGAAGAGGACTTAAGTATTTAGCCTACGATCCAGTTTCACGTGGGACACCTACGCTATAGATTGAGTAAACAAAGGCATCTCTTCGTATGTCTGAAGGGAAACATTGACATAAGGACACTCAGTGATCCGAGAAAGGGCTCACTGGAAGTCTGTCGTTAGTAGGAATCAGAGATTTGATCTGTTGGTACAATTTCTCTTGCTTGTCCTGGTACAGCGCCAGCAAACCAAATGTAAAGCATAATGTGTGGGCAGTGGTCTGTAGAAGTGAGGGAAGCAATCAGAAAAGAAAAAAGAGTGCTCGGAAAACGTTCACACACTTCGTGCCCGGCAATCAAAAAGATGAAGATATTTCCAATCAGTTCCCTTTCCGTCAACTTGGCTTCACCGTCAGGGCTCTCCTCATCGTTCGCATCCAAAAGGCTGCTAAAGAGGTCGTATCTTTCTTCCTTCTTTTCGGCGTTGCGGCGGTTAGTGATCATTTCCATCATGTATTGCTGCGCAATTGGTTAGAAGGTACAGGCAGAACGCAGGGGACCTACATCCAACTCGTCGAAAGCCAGTTGAATCTTCCTCAACCTGTTCGTGAGATGCATAGCCCACTGGGGGATAATCAGTTTGGTAAAAACTCCGGTGGATACTTCGTGTAAAGCATCTTTGAAAGTCATCTTATGTCCAGGAGGAACAACCAGGTCTTCTTTCCAGGATATTCTACGACCGAAACCTGTGATTAGAGACACCTTGCATCAATGGGATGTACTGTGATCTTGGCATGCGTGCGCACCTGCGACTCCAATAACGAAGAGCGCTATAGGCAGAGTGATATCCACACAATGATCTACAATAATGGTACTTTGTGTTCCCCAAATGTTTTCAAACATGTCCATCATAATGCGAACTGATTCGTCCCAAACTAGCTTGTTGTTTCGCTGTGCACGAAGAACTTTTGTCAACATGATACTCAATGATGGGCGGGAGATTAAATCACGTCAGAGAACGCAGGAGCAGTAATTTTTCTGTATTTCTTCCACTCTTCTCCTTCAGAAGCGACGATATTCCTGCCGAAGAAGCTCAGAATCTTGTATTGTGTAACAGGTTTTGGAAAGCGAGCCCGGGATAATGTAACTTCCTATGAAAGCAAAATTGGAGGTTGCACCAGGGAGAAAACGGCATAGTGTACCTTGACTATTTCAAGATCCGCGATATTGATATATGGTACGCAGGGGAATGCAGAAATCTCCCCAGGACACCATCACACTTAGTACAAATCCAATCTACTCCCAATAAGGCTCACATTGACCATAACATCAGTCCCATAATCTTGAAAGACTGTAAATAAAGTACTGTTATTGAAATGCCATCGGGATGAGTTGGAGAAGCACTTTTATGCTTGTTCAAGAAGTTACTATGCTTTCCAGGACTGAATCCAGGTATAGCAGGAAAGAGGTTTCCAGAGACTGTGTGCTGTGAGAGAACAGTGCGGTAGCCTGGATTATTTCTGCGAGACAGAGACATTAGACTGTATTTCTATGTGCATCACTGTTCAAGACGCACTTCATCAACTGAATAATCCTCCAAAAGTCGAAGAGTCGCTGCAAGATGTATAGTACAACGAAGCCACCAAAAACAACCCACAGGCTTGAGATATTCAAGCCCATCTTAGAGGAGAACGGTGTGAGAAGATAGAGGTGTTGCCTTTATCGTTCCAGCTGCGCTTTTTAGTCGATTGACATTTCGGTCTGCGCGTGAAGTTTCGGGATAGTCGCCGTTTTCAATGTCTGAATTGCGATACCATCATTTTTCGTCTTGTAAGTTCTGGTTGATAAGCACGTAACTCCCAAAATAATTCTGAGCATTCATATGTTCACGTAACTCAACAAAGCACCAGTCAGGAAATAGAAAATTCCATCGAATCCACTCTGGAGTGACGTCATGGTACTCTTTCGAGAAGCTATCTGAGTCGTTTATGATGTTCCTACGCCTCCTATCAGACCCAAATTGACAGCAAGTATGTTTGATTTGAGGGCTATCATACATCATCCATCGAAAAAGAAATCGGTTTTAGAGTTAGTCATCCTATTCATGCACGTAAATATGATCCATACAGCCTCTGTTGCATTCTGCATCCTTGTACAGCTTGCACTCGGAAGTCTGTTAACTCTCCGTGCCTTTTCGACTGGTGGAGAGAAAAAAAAAGCCATCGTTATACGTGGCCTGTCCAGGAGTTCTTCAGTCTTTCTGAGAAATTTGCGTCGAAGCGAGCCCTCGACTTGAATGCTGTCGACCATCATGATGTGGTAGTCGCAAAAGCATTTACTGCAATGCTCTTCGGAAAGTAAAGATCTCCAATGGTGATTATGTCTCTGCAAAGAGAGACAGAGTTAACCGAAGCTTGGCTGCAGGCATCTCAGTTCTTACGGTTTCTGTGAGAACCATATTAAATAATAAGTACATAAAATAATGGAACCGAATGAGCAACGACAGTTCAATCTCTCCTCTTGAATACAAGAGGCATACGAACGGGGCTATATTTGACAGAAAACACAAGTCCAACGGTGCCAAAGGATGAAATCAATACTATGAGCACGCACTTGTTGTGTGGAATAAAAAAATACGTACGTCAAAGTGATACCAGGTCTCGTGGCGAAAATCCGAGCTTTCCTCTCCTCAAAAGTCTCCCTAGCAAACTGAGGCTCT
This sequence comes from Stygiomarasmius scandens, assembly GCA_037954225.1. Lineage (NCBI taxonomy): Eukaryota > Fungi > Basidiomycota > Agaricomycetes > Agaricales > Campanellaceae > Stygiomarasmius > Stygiomarasmius scandens. The sequence continues at coordinate 245,916 of JBANRG010000020.1, forward strand.
TCCTTGACCTCGATCTTGTACTTGGAAACGAGCGTCGTAAGAATGGCTATCCCTTCGGTCTCAAAAAACCTGAAAAAAAAAAAACAATGGAACACGGGTTGAAGAACGACTAGCAAAAGATACGTACTTGCGACCAATACATGCCCGGGCGCCTGCGGTTGTATAAAAAGACTGAATGAGAACAGCTATTATACCACAGAACTAGTCGTACAGATACGTACCGACACTGAAAGGCACAAAAGCCTCCCTTGGCCAGTCTCCCAAAAATCGATCAGGATTGAATTCCTCGGGGTCTTTCCAGTAGCGGGCTGTTGGCAGAAGCGGAATTAAGACAAAACGAGACCGGATGTTCAGAAATAGAGACGCACGGTTATAATGTAGCGCAGGGGTATTCAGCATCAAATTAGTTCCTTTCGGTACTGGAATAGCAACGCGTTCTCCGGCGTGGTTGACTGTGTTAAAGACAGTGTCTTCAGCGCTGTATTTGGGAATGGCATTCACCTAATTTAAGATGAGTCAGTCAGCGACCAGAGACAAGCAAGTCGTTGGTAAGACACATACAGGAGGGAATAGTCGAAGGGTTTCATAGAAAACGCTATATGAAGGAGACTGTTAAGTACCATCTACCACCCAGTTCCGTGTCGGACACCTACGCCATAGATTGAGTAAACAAGGGCATTTCTTCGTATGCCTGAAGGGGAGTATCGACATAAGGATGCTCGTCTCAAGAAGCAATCCAAGGAAAAAGATTCACCGGAAGTCTGCCGTTCGGAGTCAGGGACTTGATTTGTTGGTACAGTTTCTCTTGCTCATCCGGGTAAAGCGCTAGTAAGCCAAACGTGTAGCATAACGTGTGAGCGGTGGTCTGTAAAAAGTATAAGGGGGCAGTCAGAAAAACAAGCGGAATGAGAAAAACGTCCACGCACTTCATGCCCGGCCACCAAAAAGATGAAGATATTTCCAATCAGCTCCCTTTCCGTCAACTTGGCTTCACCATCAGGGCTCTCCTCGTCATTTGCATCCAAGAGACTGCTAAAGAGGTCGTATCGTTCTTCCTTCTTTTCGGCGTTGCGGCGGTTGGCGATCATCTCCATCATGTATTGCTACGCAGTTGGTCGAAATAATTTGAGGAGAGATAAAGAATGATGGAACGCGAGGGGCTTACATCCAATTCATCGAAAGCCAGTTGAACCTTTCTTAGCCTCTCCGTCATATTCATGGCCCATTTGGGGAATAATGCCTTGGTAAAAACCCCAATGGTTACTTCGTGTAAGGCATCCTTGAAAGTCATCTTGTGGCCAGGAGGGACAACGAGGTCTTCTTTCCAGGATATTTTCCGACCGAAACCTATAGTTAAAGACGTCTTGCATGAGTCGGACACAAAGCGAGCCTGGTATACACACATACCTGCGACTCCGATGACGAAGAGTGCTATAGGTAGAGTAATGTCTACGCAATGGTCCGCAACAATGGTGTCTTGCGCCCCCCAAATGTTTTCAAACATGTCCATCATGATGCGAATCGACTCGTCCCAAACCAGTTTATTGTTTCGCTACACGTGAAAACCTGCGTTAGCAACATTCTTGGTGACAGGCGGGAGGGTTAAATTCACGTCGGAAAATGCGGGGGCAGAGATCTTTCTATATTTCTTCCATTCTTCTCCTTCAGAGACGACGATATTCTTGCCGAAAAAGGTCAAAACCGTGTATTGTCGAACAGGTTTCGGAAAGCGAGCACGAGACGACGTTACTTCCTAAGAAAGCAAGATTGGAAATTGGCGAGTGAGAGGTACAATACAACGCACCTTGACTATTGCAGGATCCGCAATGTTGACAAAAGGTTCACAAGGGAATGCAGAAACCTTCCTCGAGATATCGCGATGCTTAGTATAAATCCAATCCCCTTCCAAAAAGGCTTACATTGACTATAACATCATTCCCGTAATATTGAAAGACTGAGATAATGTTAGTGGACTGTCATTAGGGCGACGAAGCGCTTACTCTTATGCTTGTTCAAAAAGTTGCTATTCATTCCAGGGGTGACTCCAGGTATAGCAGGAAAGAGGTTTCCGAAGATTGTGCGTTGTGAGAGAACAGTGCGATAACCTGGATTACCCCTCATCAACCGCGTAAACTTCCAGAATTCGATGAGACGCTGTAAAAGGAACAGCACGATGAAGCCTCCAAGGAGGAGCCATGGGCTGAAGATATTCAAACCCATTTCGAAGAAGGAGAATGTTGTCAGGAGAAAGGGGTGTTGTTAACATTTCAAGTACTGTTTAAAAAATGATATTCATCCACGCTTGTACTGTTTTGGTGTGCTTGTCGGAAGTTTCGGGATAGTCGCCATAATCCAAATTACGATACTTGTTTGTCGGGCCGATCTGAGGCTGGGCTGTTAGGGTATAGCTGCCTTTGAGCATTTTTGTGGCATTAGTCGTTGAACATAAGATTCAACGAGTGCATCGAAGACAAAGAAGTTATGCCAAGAATCAGAATGGCAATAGATTTACACTTCCCATGCCTCGACACGAAATCTAAGTATGGAACCCTACGCTTCTTATCACAGCACAACTGGAACGAATGTAGTAGTACCCATACAATCGACAACTATATCAGTATTACGGGATTCGCACTGACCCTGGTATCATTCTTCCTCGTCAGTCGTCTCAGACTCGTCGTCAGACGATTCTGGACCCTCGTCTTCCAAACATACAATAATTCCGCCACTTTTTGACCTGCCAAACCCAGCCTCTACACACTTGAGACGATTCCAAATAGTTTTATCTACTCGGCGAGTGGAGACACGAACGTGTACCCTCTTCAGACTTTCGATGTTGGGAGCAATGTCCGGCGTCCCATCGACAGAGCCTTGAGTAACATCAATACTTCTACATGGGAACCAGCGTGATATCACCATCCCTACAAAGAGCTCCTCATTGAACCAGGTTCCATGCACTCCCAGCGAAAGTTGTTGGAGTTTAGGTAGAAGAGGCGAAGAAGAATTCCGGTATATGCCAAAACCGTAGCTGTGTAAACATTGCAAGAATTTTTGTGTTACGATCGGAATCGGAATCTTCGTTGCCTTTGATATAAACACGGTATTGGGAAGTTCGTGAATGGACAAGTTTACAAGAGTTGGAAGGTCTTCAAGAAGGGAAAGGACTTGGGTATCAGAGACGTTAAATTTTTCGATGGCGAGAGTTGTCAAACGGCATCCAGAACGATGAATAAATGTGCCTAATGCATGTAGGGAACGATTTTTCGAGCCATCAAAAATGGTCGAGGGACGCAGAATAATGGTATTCAACATTGGCAGCGTCAGTGACGCAAGGAGTGCTTCCCACAATTTCTCCTTTACATCTCCGTGGCCTTCTTGATTGAGAGATAAGATCAGTGTTTGAACAGAACTTGAGGGCTGCGCGACAATATGTGGAGTGGGTTCCTGAGATTGCCGGGGTAGCTGGTAATAGTGGGTGTCACCATATTCTAGCACCGAAAGGCCAGCACACTGCTGTATATTAGCAAGGAGAGTGGGATCATGACTGAAAACATTTCTAAACTTGATACAAAGACTGGTAACTTGATCCCATGGTATAAACGAATCTGTTCTATTAAAAAATTGAGTCGGAGCAGAGAGCATCCGAAGCTTTGGGAGGCTGGTGAAAATTGTAGGCAGTACTTCCAATGTACTGGCTTCGTGGACGACAAGCGACTCGAGAACGGTTAAGCATCCAATAACTGGAAAATCGTCTGCTCTGTGAGGATCTGAGAAGTGGATTTCGAGGTATTTGCATCGTGTAATCTGGGTCAAAATGATGTCAAGCAAATTTTTCGCGTAGGGACTTAGCGGGCCCGGATTGAACCAAAGTCTCAGGTTTAGCGGACACGACTGAGTGCGATGGATTTGTAGACTGAGGGCCTTTGAGATGCAATCGCCAAATCCTGGACCTGTATCGGAATGAATTATGAGTCGGATTGAAGACCATACATCAGGATGCGATTGAGCAACCCTGCGCCATCGACTACAAACCGCCATGAACGCGTTACTTGGTGCTCGTTTCGATGTATTATAATCGTAGCAACAGCAGTACATGAATACCTGTGCAAGAAGTTCGTCTGGAAGCTTGCGTATGGGTGCGAGGAGAGAACGCGTTCTTTCAATGTGCTCTTTGAGTAGGTCCATTCTGGTCTTCAGCAACACAACGTTGGTTTCAAGATATAGGATTTCAGCTTCATATTTCACCAGATCAGCTTGAGAGCGCTGAAGTGTATCTTCAACTTCGGAAATTCGAGAGGGAGATAGATTGCAAATGTCTGCGCGAAGGTGATTTTGGATGTTGGGGATTTGGTACGTGTACAATTGGCTTGCGGCAAAGCATTGTTGACACGAATCCATCTAAAAGAAAAGATTAGAACAGAACAGACGTGAAGCAGAGGGAGACGGACACCACAGTCTTGTGGAGTCAGAGCAGAACGCCAACGCCACCACGTGGCAGCTTTCATCTGTGAGTTCAGAGTCAATGCTTTGCTCATCCTGCTTTCTTTCTGAATCCTGACCAAATCCTGACTTGCTACAAATGTGAATGAAATCTTTTATTTGTCACAAAGATTTCTCAAGTCTGACTCGGTGATAATTAGGCCGCCAAAAGGTGTGAAACGAAAGGCTGCAGGAGACACGAGCGGAACGGCGACACCTTCTCAACCTGTCAGTACTTTCCTCACTTTTATCCTTGCAATGCAGATTGCTGACTCTGCTCGTGTTATTTAGTCGCTCGCAGAACAACTTTCCTACTTACACCTCCCCCGTCCTTTCAAAAACCCATATTACACCAAGAATATCAACAGGAGAGCGAAGAATCTCAAAAATGTCATGGCACAGGAACGAGAGAGGGAAAAAGTAGAGAGGGAGAGGAAGAGAGAACGAGAACGAGAAAAACAGACCAGACTGGAAGCAGGGAATTCAAAGGAAGGCAGTGAGAACGGCGCTGCGGGAGGGAGCATGGATGCTGAAGGGGAGAGTGCCAAACAGAAGGATCCTGATGCTATGGATGTTGATTCTACGGGTCTCAACGTTAATGGAACACATAATGAAGAGGAAGTCGAAGAAGACATTCCGACGTGTATGTCTGCTTCTTTGCTGTTCTTTCACTTTCCTTATAATCTTTTTTTGCAAGACATATCCATTGAAGCTCCCCCTTCTTTCCTTCCTCAAAAACATTACTGTGATCTCACTGGGTTGGAGGTGCGTTGAAACGTACTCGTACTATTCCTGTGCTAACCTGTGAGACAACAGGCGCCTTACACGGATCCTCATACTGGGCTGAGGTATCATGACAGACATGTGTACGCGTTGATCAAGGGTTTGGTACGCTGTTTTATCATTCGTACTTTCCCTTGCTGATCATGTTTGCAGAGTGCAAGTACGGCGAAAGAGTATCTATCAGGTATGTTTTACTCCTCTTGAGTCTACAGCATTGCTAATCCATTATCAGCTCGTGGGGTGAATTCGATTGTGAAGTAGAGTCATATTATTCAGGTTCTTAATACGAACTCTTTGATACTATATTGGTCCGTGGAATACAGTGTATTTTATCCATCTCTCTGCGCGGCATACACATACGCCCTACAAGAACACTCAGCACGAATGCTGATACCTCGAGTTGCACAGAGACGAGACACGCGGAGATGAAGAATAGCAGGACTGTCATGCTTCAGTGTACAACTTACGTCCTACGGCAACATTTGAACAAATTTCGCCTGAACCAATAGAATAGGCACTGAAAAAGCAACAGTCAGAGCGTGCACACAATCTAAAGACTGACAAAAACGCACCCCAATCAATCGAATCACCGCCAGCGCAAAAGTCGAGTACAGGATAACCGCGAAATAGTTATTTCTCTTAGTCGTCATCTCTTCTTCCCATGCCTTAATAGCGCTTTTTGAAATGTTGTCATCGTCAATATTCAACCACCCATTAATATTCTCAATTCCGACAACCAAAGCCCCGTTAGTCAACATCCAAAATGCCACCAGCCTAGTCCGGAACGTTCTATTCTCATCATCCAAAGTAGGCTTTTCCGGCGCATCGTTGGACTCGATCTTGGTAAGAGCACGGGTAACGGTTTCTTTGAACGCTGCATCTACATCTTCCTGGATCCGATGCGTGTCCATGACAGTAGGCTCGTTGTTTCCGAGGGTAGTTTTCGACTTGATGGACGGGAGTGCGTCGGACTTGTCACTGCCTTTGGTACCCCAGGACACCTGTAAATGACGTGGGACGGTTAGTCATGATGGAGGGACGGGCATAGATGCGATACGCACATCATGAAGGTTGCAGAAAGCATAGACATTGAGAACGTTTACAAAGCTTGGAGCAAGGGCTAGATATTGGAAGAAGCTAGAGAACATATGCCACGGGTCGTTCTGCAGGCCATGTTCAGTCAGCATCGGGATGTAGACTTCAATTATTGACTCACGTAGAGAAAAGAAGCAAAGAAATAGATCCCAAAGGTAGAAATCATGGCCGCAATAAGCGGTCCAACAGGAGGTAAAAAGAATGACTTGATCACGTCCGCTGTCGTCTTGTTTCCCGCCAATGCCTCAGGTATTTCCTAAAAGAATTGAGTAAAGTCAACGGTATAATTCGGACGACCTGTCTACCTTGAAGGCTAGTGAAGTGAGCCAGAAGGAGCATACGAGCAAGTACATCGATAGGAACCCATAGACCCTAGGGAAAGTGTCAGCTCAGACCGCAAAAAAGGATACTCTCAACATACCACAAAGTGACTGTATAAGCAAGTCGTTCACCTTTAGGCCGGTTTCCCAGAGCTAGTACAAACTATTACCGTTTCAGTTAGTCATCATGTAACGCCAACGCAAATGCCCGTCACACCTGGAGGATAAGGAATCCAGCATAGATGTACTTCAAAGCGAAATTCAGCCAATGGACCTATTCGATGACCAATAAGCAATTTGCCTTGATAGAGAAGAGACACTCACGAAAACTACGCTTCCAAAGACAACTCCTTGCGACGGTAAAAGGTCGATGATGATACTGAAAGTCAGCCAAAGATTTGCCAGTGCGAACCACGAGAACGCCAAGGAGAATGCATTATACTGAAGGCAATCCATTCAGGAACATCAGCTGAACAAGGCTCAAGAAAGATACTCACGAATCCTTGTATATGGAAAAACAGCATACGAACGATTCCATGTCCAGAACTGTAGATCCGATAAAAGTTGACCAAGGCATACACAGAGGCGGCAAAAGATCCATTTAACCATCGTCGACGTTGACCAATAAGCTCTGCCGCAGTCTCTGGCACGTCAGTTTCGGCTTTGCTGGGTTTGACATAGGTCAGTGTCCATCTGGCATTCCTTTTGGCTACCAGCTCGAAACAGAGGATTCGGTCTTCGGCTAAAGAGGTGATATGAGAGCCATAACGGACATGCACATTAGATATTACGCACCCAAGAACATATTCTTCTGGAAGATGGACATGCCGTTGATACCCTTGTCACCGAGACGGTCTGCGAGGGAATGATCGCCGTGGAAATATTGCTCCAAAGGACGACCCAAAATTGCCCTAGACACATGCATAAACAAAGTGGTCATAAGCACTAAAAGGGTGCATACCGATATCGATAGGCACTAAAAGCACCAGGTAATACGGAAACATATCCAAAACTGCTCTCGAGAGGCTTGTCTATGCAAAAGTTAAGGCATTGTCTCTCATGAATAGCGTTACGTACCTAGGATGTTGGACATCTTATACTCGAAATTCTGGGCGGCTACTAGCGGGTTGAGAAGCTTCTTACCACCTTTGATCATGGCATGGATTTCGCCTAATATCGACGTGAGTCGTGCCGAGGGCAGACAAAAACACAAGTTCACGCACCACAACACCCTCCAAGATTTGGATCATTATGGAAAGCCTCCCAAAGGTAGTATATTGACTTTCTTCCAGGTTTAGTTCCAGCGTCAATAAGAACACAGACCTCGGGCTATAACGAAAAGGAAAGCGTTTTAATAAAGCAAAGAAGTGAACAAAGACGACACACATCAAGTTGTCTTCCAATAGCATTAAACAACCATCGATGAGAATTAATCTTCTTCTGGTTCTTGGCCTTGAGCACGAAAATGATTTGAACCGGAACGAGATTGCTTGCATCTTCACCCTGTTGAGGCAGAACCAGCTGAGGCTTGTGATCCACAGATAACTGTGTTGTGTACTGTGATTGAAAACATTAGAAGACTCGCTATAGACGACGATCGAGCTAGACGCACTTCGAATATATGAGCAACAGTATCCTTTCCGTCAACTTGTTTCTTCATGATTCCATCTTGGTATACTCCTACTGTAGCCAGGATATCTAACACGCTCTTATCCATAGGATCCAACCCGTCGACAATGAGTGCTACCACGATTTTCTGCCAACTAGGTTGACCTGCTTCGGTGTTGGTGCGCCAGTACTTGGATTTTTTCGACTTGCAGATATCACGAATGTTGAGCATGACTCCATGGAGAGTACGGGCGTATAAGGTCTTGTCCTCATTGTACGACGTGACGGCAATGAGGATTTCGGTGTCACGACCATACATCTTTGGCCTAAAAGTCCAACCATTCTCCTCAGTAAAGTCATCAGGGTCGCAGGTAGCGGCGGTGTATCTCATATGGCTATGAAAGACGTCAACATAGAAACGAAGGAGTGAAAAAGGTTAGACAGACGAGAATTCGGTCGTATTGGCGGAAGCATATTGAGGTTCGATGGCATTGCGTACGGCGGTTGGAACGGTGTATTCGGCGATGAAGTTTCCTTTGGTGAGTTTGACCTTGCGAGTGACACCACGTTTGATTGTTTGACGATTTCGCCAGCTATTGAGGGACGCGACAGAGTCTCTTCCAGGGTGACCAGAGTAAGTATAGGGCAAGCCGGGACTCCCAGGGACAGCACTAAGACTGGACGAATATGAACAAACAATTCGTGCAGCAAGGAGAAAACACGTACGGACGAGAATTCATGAAACTTGGATACGAAAAGTTTTCGCCATATTTCAGTGGTACCTTTTCGAGATTGTCATCATAAACAGGAAAATCCCTCGTTTCCGACATTGGGCGGAAAGATTGTGTGCTTGAGGACGATGATGCATTGTCGTAGAGCTGGACACGAGTCGGAGGGAGATTAATGTCATGAGGATCGAAATTGGACGAATCGCTCTCGTTCCCAGAAGAATATGCTGAAGAAAGGGAGGCTGATGGGGTGTGTTTTCTGGTGATTTTCGTCATTGCAGACCAGCTGTCTGGGGAAACCGACAGAAATTGACAAAGTACGAGGAGCGAGAACCGAGCTCAGCAACTCAAAAGAATGGATCCAGTCCGAGGATACCCATCATACATGTCACTCTTTTATGAGGTGGCGGCACAAGCGCTGCTAGCATAGCAAGGAGAGGTGTGTATTATGATCTAGAAACAGCCCGTACTTTACGATCACAGCCTACGGCAGACGCGTAGAAACGACCTGGTATAATTGTATCGTGTTCAATGCTTGTGACGTGTAAAGAAAACCCACTATTTCTTTTCTTCTGCCTCGCGTTCCGCCCGCCGCGCCAACCTCTCTGCCTTGATCCTCGCCAGTTCTTCACGAAGGGTTTTTTGATCTGTCGGCAATTCCTGAAAACACCCATGAAATTTTGTTAGGCAATAAGAACACGGTTTAACACACTTGAATCAATCTTTCATCTGGAGGAAAGAGCTTTGCTCGCATCTGAAAGTACCAGCTTAGCTGATAAAATGGTGCATTGAACGCAAGACTGACTGGTACGACATGATTTTTATACCAATCTGGATCACCGAAATGAACAAGTGCAGCTATGGGTACAAAAAGATAAAGGGAAAACTTGAATATTTCGAGATTTGCTCCTCCCATGGCGGAAGAAGACAGAACGTTTGTTTGGCTCGGACTCTACACTCAAACAACAACCTGCCAAGCTTTCGAGACAATTGTGCCTAGATCTATGCTTCGATTTCTCACTCCCAACAACTTGTGACTCTAGACCGCGATAGTTTATTCACCCTTCTTCAAGTTCTTATGACGGGCTCCATAGAAAGTTCGGAATAACGTGATTTCTGCCCGGAAGATAGCATCGATGGTAGAATGCTTTGCCTATCACGAAACTTTGCTTGAATAGGCTTTTTTCACAAGTACCCAGTGCCTACTGAGGTCGATCCATGTCCACGAGGTCCCTTGCTACCTTTAAAAGAGACTCAATTGACACAAGGCACTCTGCAAAACATCATGGCAGATTTGGGCTCGTCAAAACTTGACAAGGATGCTGCTTTACTGGCACGTCTAGGCTACAAACAAGGTCCTGGCTACACCTTTAACCTTATATCCATGCTTATCTGTATCCATTTGTAGAACTGCGCAGATACTTTTCGCCATTCGAAATCTTTTGCACTGCGATCAGCCTCCTTGGGATCGTCGCGTCTTTTGCGTGAGTTAGGATTTTCACGATCAAGTGCCACCTGGAGACTTATGTTATACCAGCGCTGGTTTTCCTTTTGGGATCCCAAATGGAGGGCCCGTTGCTATGTTTTGGGGCTGGACGTTCTGTGCCCCCTTCCTAATGTCTATAGGCCTCACAATGGCCGAATGCGCCGCTATTGCCCCTACATCAGGTAGTCTTCCCTGTGCAGATCTCAAGCTCGGAGCACGCTGAAGTAAGATCAGGAGGGCTTTATTACTGGTCATATATTTTTTCAACGCCAAAATGGAGATGCTTTCTCTCTTGGGTCGTTGGCTGTAAGTCACGTTGACCTGTTCTCAGTATCTGTATTTACAATTGCTTGCTCCAGACGCCAATACCATCACTAATGTGGCCAGTATAGCAAGCATCGAATGGGGTTGTGCCGTCCAGATAATGGCTGCTATCAGCATTGGTTCAGATCTGACCTTTGAAGCTACAAACGCGCAGACTTTGTAAAGAAGCTCTTTTCGTTGCGTATGAAACCACTCATATCATTTTTAGCGGTCTTTTCTGTGCAATCATCGTCTCGCACGCGATTATCAACAGTTTGAACCCCAGAGTCATCGCCAACCTTCAATACTTTTTCGTTGTCATAAACCTTTTGTGAGCCTACTTGTCCCCGATTCGTGTCGCATTGTTCTAAGAGTCTTTTTGAAGGCTCTGCGCTGCTGTAATCATTGCCTTACCTGCCGCTACGCCAAAAAACTTGATCAACAACGCCGAATTCGTTTTCACCGGATTTGTAAACTGTGAGCCGAGTAATTCCTTCTCAGCTGCCGTTCCAACTGACATGTTGCAGTGTCTGAATGGCCTAATGGATTTGCTTTCATACTCAGTTTCCTTACTCCTATGTGGTCTATGGGTATGCCTACTTGTATGATCCGTAAAACATCAACTGATGATCTTTGTGTCAGGGTGCTTCGAAGGCCCAGTGCATATCAGTGAAGAAGCGATAAATGCCAGTGTTGCTATACCATATGCAATTATTGTCGCCACGGCGTCGGGTCTCATTCTTGCTTGGGGTGAGGATTGCATTTTTTCATATTATGTGACACTCGCTGATGCCTGGTAGGGATGAATCTTTCTTTGGCTTTCTGTATGGGTACTGATGTTGCGGCGGTCGTGGAGAGTCCTATAGGTCATCCAATGGCTGCAGTGCGTCTCCTGTGTTTCGATTCAATCTGCCCTTCCCTGACATTACCATTACAGATCATGTTTAACTCGTTTGGCAAAAAGGGCGTTCTCGCAGTTTGGTCCATGATCATATTTGTCCTGTCAGTATAATCACAGCAATATTACCTCAAGTTTCTGACCGCGCCGTAGATATGCTATTGGAGTTGGCCAACTCACCGTATGTTCGCGTCAGGTAACCTTTCTACTCATCGTATTTGAGGTTCCCAGTCCTGACCATGATACAGATATTCGCATTTTGTCGAGATGGCGGACTGCCCCTCTCACGATGGGTGTATCACGTACACTCAAAGCTTCGCACACCAGTACGCGCCGTTTGGTTCAGCGTACTACTGTCCATTGCATTGGTCACGATTTCGTTTGCCGGCCCTAACGCTATCAACGCAGTTTTCTCTCTGGTAGTCACAGGACAGGTTCGTGTTCTGTGGTCCATAGTCTTTGGATATAAAGCTCACCTCGAATCAAGTATACTGCCTATACAATACCGTTTGCCGCTCGGTTCCTCGGTGGTCAAGAGATTGTAAATGGCCCAGTGTCTTTCGGGAAATTTGTGCGTGTGGTCTCATTGAACGCTGCTCATATCGCTCATCACCTATGTAGAGCCTTCCTATAACTATCGTCGCCATAATTTGGATGTGCGTCATGTCAGTCATCATCATGTTCCCCGCGAATCCTGCTCCTGGTGTCAGCGGTATGAACTATACCGTAGTCGTACAAGGTCTGTACTTTCCTGGTTTCATTTGCACCTTTCACTGACTACCTGGTTACAGGTGGTGTTCTTGGCCTCGCAATTCTGTATTATTTCATACCCCGATACGGTGGGCGGCATTGGTTCAAAGGACCTGTTGTTACCGTAAACAACACCGACGCAGAAAGCGATTCTACTAGCGAAAAGGTACAAGATGCCACCGCGGACATGTCAAAAGAACAGTGATTATTCAATGTAAACGTAGAGGAATAGAATCTTACCAGGGTATCAATACGAATAGAAGTAAATGACACGTTCTCCACGCACTCGGGCATGACAAAAAATCCTTTTCATCCCGTTCGAAAGAAAGATAATGAAAACAATAAAATCGGACAGCGTTCTCTTATCTTTCACATTGATTTATGTATTTCAGACATAGTTTTAGCGGCCTACATTTCTATTCCTACAAGATATTGATGTTTCTGGTCGTACATATTCAAACTCAAGCACCAAAATGAATAAACGGTATCCATCGAGTGAAATGCCTCTCTCCAATCGACTCTCTGAGCTTACCCATGGCATGGTGCAGAGCGTACGGCGCCCGGCTGCTGTCCCCGCCGCCCTCTTCCTTGAGGTAACGGTAGAAATGTTCGGCGATAAAGGTGGCGTCATCGTCTCCAATCGCCCAGAGCGTCGCTACAACATTCCGGAACCCAGCCATAAGCATCCCCGCTGCCAGATGCACTGCTTCCTCTGGGAAATTCTCGCTGCCTGCTGCTGTTCTGCATGCCGACAAATAAGCTAGCTGTGTATGAGTGAATGACTGTTTCATGAGATCCACCAACTCGAGGCCCCCGTCTTGCAGAAGGAAAGCACTTTGCAGTGGATTTTCCATGTTCTGCTCACCATGGCAGGCAAAATGTACCCAGTCATGTTCCTGGATTGCCTTCATCACAGCTTCCTTTGTTCCCTCGGCATCGTTAATCCAGGTCAGGTCAGGATACATTCCCTGCAAAATCTCGATCTCTTTCACTGTGAGTGGGATCTCTTCTTCATCTGGTGTGTTGGGTTGAGATACAGCTAAGAGACGTGGAGCAGTGGTGAGTTGAGCATGTTTGTGATTCTGGGCAGAAAGAAGGGCAGTGATACTTGGAGTATATGAAGAGACGACATGGTCAAACACCCTCTCCCCGACGGGACTCTCCTTATCCTCAAAAATACCAGCAGCATGCAGGGGAAGGAACGTTAGTGGCCCACTTGTACACCATGTAATATGAGGTAGTGTGCCGTCTAATGAATGTAACTGTATAATATGGTCAGCATGTCAACGGATAACAAAGACTAGCATACATACATGTTCTTCAAGCGCGAGTACTACAGGTCGAACTACATCAGACCACAAGCTGGCCAAGATGGCGCGAAGTTCGCTGGTAAAAGTAGGCTGTGGAAATCCGCGGGACTTTGTCCGAACACCTTTCTTCTCAAGGACGCCAACGAATCTCGACAGCATCTGCTCCGCTATCTCCTCTGAGAAAGTCTCCAAAGGAATAAGTATTACTTCTTCTTGCCCTGGTACAATCGCAATCGCATCACACCGTTCTGTGCAGACGTTGATAAAGACCACCGGACCATCGTGAGCAGCAGCGTACAGTTCGGAGAAGCGTTTGGGACGCATAAACCTATCGTTGCCAGGCATTATTTGGACCTGCTCCACGAGGCCTTCATATTTCTCCACTAGTCTCCTCTTGCGTTGGTTGTCTGCATCGTGCAAGAGCGTTGGGAAGATGGCTAGGCGGCGAGCAAACTCCTCTCTGGACATCCCCGATATTGGGGAAGGGGAATCTCTAGGCATGGTGATCTGTGCCACTGCAGCCAATAGTTCGATTACAAGTTCATTACCGTACGCAAGTTGCCTGGACTCCATGCCCATGTTTTGCAACTCACTAGTCACTGAACGAAGTTCTCCAGCTAGTGTGTCTCCGATAGTGTCATTGACTGGCTGACGTAATTGGAGGATTTGACTCCAGACAATGCAGCGACCTTGTTCTGCCCACTCCAATGCGAGATTGAGCTCACCGGCCTTGATAGCAATCGCTACGGCTTCGTTGAGGACAATACGTACGCTTTTAGTATCTTTATAGCGACGATGCAGGTCGTTCCCAATCCACACTAACTGAGGAATGAGCTCAAATACGGTCTTGAAAGCGGCTACACCGGCTTGGATACCACGCTCCTTGGTACAAAGCCGTGCCCACTGTGTAGCACAGATGAACTGTGTCATAGCAGGTTTTGACGCGTGCCGGGCACCTTTTCCAAATGTAGATATAGCTTCATCCAAGTCTGACTCGGCCGGATCGTCAGCTTCACGGTACCGCAAGAGCAAGCAGATGCCAAGTTCGTTGCAAAACTTGGCTGTCTCAAGCCCATTGGGTATGATCTTGAGGCCTTGCCGAGCAACGTCGATAGCGCGATCAAGGTCTTCGCTAGAGGTAATGAGAATGAGGAAGAACTAAATGAAGCTAGACTCGCTTACCTGCGGACGATGTTCAAAGTAGTCTTGCTGATAATATACCTCATTCTCAGGGTTCCCGAAAGACAGAGGGAAGCCACAGCCTGTTGCAACGAGTTTCCATTATGGAAAGATGGGATAAGCTGCTCTGTGATGATGATGGCTTCCTCAATGTCTTCCAATTCTTTAGTTATAAGTGTGCGCTCACGCATCGTCTGCGCAAGGTTGAGAAGACGAAGTGGTCTCGCAGGATGATCAGAAGGCGTTAGCTCGAGCGCTTTTTGCTGCAGTTGAATGGACTCCTCTAGATCTTCTTTGTGGTGAGAGGAGTTGTAACGCCCGAACAAAGTCTTGCCGTAACTAGCGAGATATTGAGCCTTCAATGGATGGTCCTCTGGCATGGTGGCAACGGCTGTGCGTTGAGCTCGTACTGCCAATTGGAGATCCGTGAGGTCTTGCAGATGCTCGAATCGCCGATGGTATGCTATACCAAGAGAGTAATGGTGAGCAGACTTTTCCTCCTCCTTGAGCTAGAAACAACGGGTCAGGTACAAACAAAACATAAAGACTAGCTCAGACCTTGAAGTGGTACAGGGCCCGTGTGTGGACATTTATTGCTTCGTCAATATCCTCCACTTTCCCAGAGTGTTCAAAGCGCATCTGGAGGACATTCCCAAGATTATTGAGAACACCCGGAAGGTTTTCATCCATTTCATCAAGCAGTTCGACTGCCTGCTTCTGAGCAGTAACCGCAGCAGATAGGTCATCTGACATGCCTCTACGTTCAAAACGGATGAGCCGAGAGACACCGTAACTAGACATCGTGTTTGCATTAGTAGGATCAAGCTCTGTCGAGTTTTGAAGTAAGATAACAGCTTCCTCCAGGTCCTGCATTGCACCCCGATGCTGGAAGCGCTGGCTTAATTCAGAACCTACCCTGGCAAGGACTTCGGCTCGCGTACGTTTCGTTAGAGGGTACACGTCATCAAAGAGAATAGTCTTGATCACCGTGAAGGGTACGGTTTGCGAGGTGTCCAGGGATGCTATCGAGGACTTGACGATGCTCTGTTCAAAAAGCGGCCTGTGTCTGTCTTCTTCAGGTAGAAGAGACAACCCCCTCATAAAGCTTTTCAATGCTTCAATCCGGTCATCTGGATCCTTGAAATGATTGAATCGTCGAGATAATAGCTCTCCAAGGGTGTAGAATGTCTCAGCAACCTCCGCATTGCTTGGGCAGGCTTCTACAGTGTTACGGACTACCTCTATCGCGGCGCTGAGGTCACGTAAGTCACCGGAGGATTCAAAGCGCATCCCCAGACAACCGGTCAGTCGACGCAGTGCATCGTACTTGCCATTGGTATCACCACTTGCATTAAAACTGTAGCGAAGTTGTGAGTCGTTTCGTTGGTCATACGTAGATCGAATCAACCGCACCCGTCAATTGCATCCCTAAGCATTCCGGCTGCTTGATCGAGGCAAGAGACGTTCCTAGTCTGCTCAAATTCGCTAACAAAGAGGGCGGAGGTATCAACTTTGTCTTTGGGACTCATTCTAGCTCGTCTAGCATTCATGTCGCGCATGAGAACGTTTGGGTCGGCATTGGCCATTGCATCGTCGTCCCATATATCGTAGGGCAATGTCGCCAGTTTGGCGAGGACTTCATCAAAGAAGTCCGAAGGGAGAGTCGAGAGTCTCAAAGCCAGCCTTACGGAGGGCGACATCATTGCCGGATCCTCGTCTGCCTGATTCGAGGCTTGTGGAAGGTTCGCTCTGGTTGGGTGCATTGGAGCAGAATCCATGATCCCAGCTCTCGGCGATGGCAAGTAAAAAGGTGTATTTTCAGTCAAGGCTGTGGTTGGAGACCGACTTTATGGCTATGCAATACTCTGTCGCTTAATTTGACTGCGTTTTGAATGAATGCAAGTTGCAACAATCAGACCGAAGTAGATATGTACCAATAATACTCACCTTCCCTCCTCCGCTGCCACCCCTGCGAACCGTAGCAAGGATTGCAACCATGTCGAATCTATCGACGGGGATTTAGTATCGGTCAGTCCTATAACAACGTCACATGACCCTTTCCATTCTTTTTTCAAATTTAAGAAGAAGACGATATCGTTCACCGTTCAAACGTTCACCCATAACTAGCATCAACATGCCTCCTTCTCGCACTACCAAGGTACTCTTCCGACCTCCAGGAGGCAGAGAAAAGTACAAACAGAATGCAAGTGTTCATTGTGTTCGTTCTATGACTTGTCTTACCTTTGGGCAACTTCAGGACTACATCATCCTCTGCAAAGACACCCCCATACCTTTTGATAAACTCCCAACCTACTTGCTCAAACATCCCTCTGTTCGAGGATGGCACGCGCCGTGGCTTTGGCTAGGCTGGGCAGGAGAAGACCGTCTACTCAAAATCGTGGAGAAACATTTCCCTGAGGCCCTCGTTCGAAGGGAAGATCGTACTAAGATCTTAAAATTGGACAGCGTCTTAAAACTCCCCAAGCTCATCATCAACAAGCTTCAACTTCCCGTGCAAGAACATAAATATGTCCGCGTCGTCGACGTGTTTCGCAAGAGCGGGAGACTGGACGTCGCTCTGGTGGTTGGGAACAATTTCGAGGGTGCTCTTGACGAAGACCAGGATTGGATAAAGCGTATTGCGGACGAACTTTTTGATGGGAAGATGCCGATGTGGTATTTGTGTAACATGCGATATAGGTGGGTACCTCAGCGTTGTGAGTATTCTGTATCACGATGATTGTGAACTTCAACTGACCTTCGTTTGCTCTCGTAGGTGGTGAGAGACCTGTTCCACCGAATGCGATACAGTGGCCCGATAAATCACCTTCCTAATGGTTCCTTGATCGACACCTTATCATTATTGTTCAATTATCGTTAGCAACTTCAAATCCACGTTTTCTGTCGTTTGCGGTCTCGTCTTGTATCCTGTAACTCATCTCCGCTGTACTCCTACGCTTTACAAATTCCAAACACAACTTGCCGTTTGCATGGATTCATCTGATCTACCGTACTTTCCCCAATGTATATCATATCGGTCGTCCATTCAACATCGAACGACTGGGTGACTGCATACTTGACACCCTTTGCTAACCTGGCTGGAACGCGTCTTGGCTCTGTTTTGGCTGGACAGAATCTCTTATTAGCCGCGTGAAAAATCTGACTCGCGCCGTATGTTTTGTAGTATATAATTGCGCTCAAGTAGCTAGTATAATCTACTTTCTATAACACATACTACGAATCATACCCAAGTCCACTCTCCACAAGTTGCCTCAAATCCTCCACAGCACTAAACGGGCTCGGACCAACACGCTTTAGAGCCGGAAAGGGGCTAAAATCATACCATCGCAGGACTCGGGGTCTCTTCATGATAGCATAGTCTTCGGTAGTTGGATCATCACTGTTGATCTGTACTCCTTCCAGTTTCCTACGCTCAACGATCTCACGTACACATCGGTCCTCCTCGTCCAAGGCACTATATGGTATAATCAAACCCCATCCCCCATTTTCCATCAATTTAATTAATCCCGATGACTCGAGCCACATCCTGAGCTGACATAGAGGAGTACACACCGAATGTGAAGCAAGCAAACCCTTTTCCTCCATGAAATCTTCAAAAATCCATTTCGGGCAAAACCTGGGATCAAGACTGCGAAGACCTTGTACAATCGGAGGTTCGAGGTAGGCCACAGTAGTAGAGAAGAGGTGCATCGAGCCCTCCAATCTTCTGCTTTTATGGAGAAGTTTGCTTAGCCGTAGAATCCTACCAGTGTCACCAAGCATCTGCCCATCGTAAGACCTTGGTAATCTGACTCCCCCCATCAAACCACCCATGACGACGTTGACAAGTTGGCCAAGGTATGCTGATATAGGACTAACACGGTATTTCCATAGCGCGTCCGTCACGCCGAGGTATGCATCCGAGTCATGTATCGTAATGTTCAAGCGTAGTGGAAGCTTGACTCGCTGCTTCCCAACGTCAATGTCAATGTCGACGTCGATCCCTGTCTCTGGGTCGAGACCCAACACAATTTGCGTATACGCAACCTGCGGCATCTCACTTGTCCACAAATGCGTCGGGGTATGTATAGCAACCTCCAATGTCAGATGTTTCAAACTTGGAAAACACCTTTTTAATCCACGACCATCTCTGGAATACCTTCCTAAATCGGATAGGAGCCAGTAAACTTCTTCTGTTTTTTTATCCCAGAACTCGGAACAGTGGCCAGAACCTGAGGATCGCAAGTCCAGGAAACAAGTCATTGCTTCGGCGCATTCTCTCAGTCTGCGTTGGGAGTAAATGAATGATTTACCTCTCCATGCGATACTAGCGAGATAGAGGAGATAGCTGAGGCTGGGGATGTAGATGTCTCGAGATGCGATTCGTTTGAATTGGGCTTTCCACATTTTGTTGAGGAGAGGGCAGGTAGTCGTGAAGAGGATGCGATCAGAGGAAGAGAGGATAGAGTTCCATAAGAATAGAATTATTTTATCGGCGATTTCTGGAGGGAATTCCAAGTTGTGGTTGACCATAGTATGCGGGGTGAGTGGTTGAAATGGAGGGTCTTATATTGCCCCTTTTCCGAGGTTTCTCCGAAGCTGGCAGATAAAGCAGTGTCCAAAATTCGACCTTGTTTGACCACAGTCTCTGTCGAACTCTGAATATTATTCCTCTTAGAGCGCTCCCAGGGAACGCAGCGGGAATTTTACTATTTGGTTACTATCATTCAATCGGCGTTTAAGCTCCAAACGCCCGGGACAGATGACAATAAAATGTTGTTGATAACAGTGTTTGGACTAGGCGTTCTCCTTTCTCCTATTCCCTTTTGCGCGTCGACCGTCCTCTCCCCAAATAAAATGCCCACCTCCTTAATATCCTTCCCGTCTCCTATATAACGCTCACTTACCCACGTCCTTGGTAGGGTCCGCGAGTCCTTCTGTGGATGGAGTTTTGATGCCTAGTTTGGCTTTTCCCTCGAGAAGAGTGGTTTTAGTGATAGCTTTGTTGATTTCTTCCTTTTCTCCTCGCCGACCAGAGGCTTGTCATCGTCGGACAAGTTGGGTTATGGAGATTTGACTTTTTCAACTCGGATATCCTCGATTTCCCGGAGCTCGAAAACGAAGCGTTTAGACTCGTCAGAGTGTAGCGTCGAACGTGGTACTTCACGCAGGCAACGCCATTTCCAAATCCCCGATTGTCTGGGAAAAGTAATCCAATCGTTTTGGACGTGACTTTGGCCTCTGTCAGATCCATGATTCTTCCAGACACCTCCTCTTGCTCAGAAGGAGAGTATCAATCAAGGCCCCTACAACGCACACACCCTCTCTAACACTGTCGTCGGATCTCCCAAAACCTGTTCCCATACCAAAAGGCGTATTGGTCACACCTGCTTCGTTAAGAAGATCCGCGACAGAGTTGGCGATATGTTGGTATATTGGTCTAATGAGCATATCGAACGGCATCCGCTTGACAGACCCAGTAAAGTCCACGCCGTCCTTGAGAGATTCGACAGAGCATGTTGCAACACCTGGGGAGGCGGATAGGGTATATTCGACCGCGGGGGAGTTTGGTCTGTGCGAGCGTCTGCGGTTGAGGGGAAGAGGTGCAGACGCTGAGGGGAGACTTGGTTTTTTGGTGAATTCGTTGGCGAAAAGTGATGAGTTTGTTATCGATTGCGTCACCTCCTACATTGGGGTCTGCTTCGAAAGAATGAGAAGCGAGGACGTGTGCGAGGCCTCGACGGATAGAAAGGTGGGAGAGGTGGAGGGAGGACGCTCCGTCTATGACGAGTTGTGTTCTATCTGCAGGGAGAGTTGGAGTCCAGGCTTCGGTTGTGATAGTGGATGTTACGGCCGCAGGTTCTTCGAAGAGTTGGTATGCAGTCACTCCGGCGTCTTTGACTGCTTTTTCTACGGCGTCTTTTTGAGTATCGGTAAATTGAAAAGGAACATTGATAACTGCTCCTTGGATCTATTTTCCGACAAAGTCTTGGGCGGATTGGAGGAGACATTCGAAAAAAATGGTGAGATGGTCAGAATCCGAGTAGGAGGGATGGGTTCGGGGACTTGGTGCGAAAGTGGCCGGGGTGTTTGTGTTCGAAGTTGGAGAATGTCAAGCTGGTTCGTTTGGGACGCCGGAGTGTTGGATGATGGGTGCGGATGTGGTTGATGTGTTTTGAGGGATTTCGGAGAATCTGAGAAGAGAAGCCGAGGAAAAGAAGTGTACTTTTTACCCAGGTTGCTAAATCCGACAATAATGTTTTTAGAGTTTTAAACGAGCTGGCTTGGTTGCCAACATATTGAGGTGGATGATCGTCTCGTCGTTCCAAACACAAAAATACAATTGCCCTCGTGGGATTTTTGTTTGTATTTGATCCCACACTCTGACGTCTTTGGGGACGAGATTACGAGTGTGCATACCGTTTCTTCGCCGAAATAAGACTGTGCATGTGTTCACCTTCTTTGTTTGCATTGCATTCCTCTGTACTCATTGGATTTTTCGAGTAGAAAAACGAAAAAAAGGTTTAAAAAATGACAAACTTGTCATGATCTCTGTCGCTCACAAATTGTCCATTATGCGGCATAATGCAACCATCAGGCCGTGTAGGTGTCGCTTCATGTTGCTCGGACTTGGGCCCCAGTTTCCATGGACAGGTGGTCATATCTATACTATTTAGGAAGGTTTGCATATCCGCGCCTTCTTTAGGACGGTCAGCAAAGTTCCGAGAAGCTCGTGACTCGCTGGGACATCGGCGGAGCCTTTACGGGTTCTCTATAGCTAACGGGCATAAAGCTGAACTCGAATCATATCATCCAAGAGTACGTAGGAAAAACTAGTTACAATTTTCCCCGCAGCTTGCGATTCTGAGGACTGGGATGACAACTTTTCCGTTTTTCTGTCAGGTCGCTTGGTCATGAGCCGCAGCATCTATACACTAAGAACACCAATGTGAGAATAGTGTAAATATTGTTGATGTGAGAGACATCATTGCTTGATCCTCCTTCCCTCCTTTCTCCGACCATTGCATCTCATTGCTCATTTTCTCCTACTCGTGTCTTTTGCGTTCGCGAAATCAAAGCATGGCCTCTTATTTCAATGAGGCTCACCACTTCTCCTTTCGGGGAAATATAACTAATATTGCAGGCAACTATTATAATGTCACAGAGCCTCCTCAAAGTGAAGAACATATTGTCTCACATGGTGTTCGTGGAGAGTCGATTTTTGATGAGGTGTGTGCCACTCTAATCTATCTAGGATGAGAGTAATTGTCTTGACTGGTCCGGTTCTGACGGTATTTAGTATCGGTATATCCGTCGTGGTGATATGCGAGTTTTGCATGAAATATCCAGCATAGAAAAAGAACTCCCTAGTGCCACTGCCAAAGAGCAATCAAAGTATACCAAAACAACATACAGTGTTGGAATAATCCCTGATGTAGGGGGTAAATTGAATTGCATTGCTGTTACTTACTCTGGCCAAGATGCTTATGCTGTATGTCCCCACTTATTTTTACACTTAGTACTAGATGATCAACTTAGCATTGACTTGACCTAGGCCTGGGAGAAAGATTTTTCGATTTATTCCAACCAGTGCTGTGTTACTTTTGTTTGTTCTATTGTAATACTTTTTTACACATATCCTCTAGCCGACCCAATCTTGTTCATCTTTTTGGCATAAATAGACAGCAATCAAGCCCATCTCTAGTGTTCTGTGATGGTAAGTGCCAATGGTCCATTGATAAGAACATTCTAATGACTACCTATCAATATCAATGACAGATTTGATTCCCTTCTGGGCAGTCTGGTCCAAATCTCCTCCAATCATCCAATGCTACTTGCAATATAACATGGTGGGCTATTTCTTCATTTCAGAATTCTTAAGCAGCTCACAGCAAAGATCCAAGCTGACTGAACGCAGAAAGGTCTTTCATGAATTTGTGAATTTTCAAGCTGCAAATGGCTTGAGTTCCTCCATGTTTATTCTCTCATATAAAGTGGTATGCCTGAAGTCTGAGGAGTGTACCAAATTGTTAGCTGATATTTTCTACTTTGTAGCCAGGAAATATTTTTATTCGATGTGGTACAGGGACAATTTGTTTTGGTACACATGAATTTGAAGAGCCTAGAACATATCAACAACTCAACTCCTTTCCCCCAATCCTTTCATTGAATCTGAGAGGTGTAGGATTGCATTTGGTTGAGCCATTGCCCTTGGATCTGTATAACAATGAAAGCCAAACCTTGGAGTACATATCACATCAATTACCATTTCAACAAGGATATGTGTTGCAACATCATAGTTTGATTCAGTCGGATTTTATGGCATTGCTTCTTTCTCTGAAGTTTAGTAGCAGTTATGCCAATAAAA
The DNA here is from genome assembly GCA_037954225.1 of Stygiomarasmius scandens. NCBI lineage: Eukaryota > Fungi > Basidiomycota > Agaricomycetes > Agaricales > Campanellaceae > Stygiomarasmius > Stygiomarasmius scandens. The sequence goes on from JBANRG010000020.1 coordinate 269,223, forward strand.
TCCCTGCTTTTGTTCCATCATTATACAGATATCACCAATTGGGAACATGCATTGGTTGGTTCCAAGATACTTGGCTTGCATCAAGCTCCTTTCCTCAATATGGAGCCTGGAGACATTCATTTCATCCTAATGATAGGAGGTTGCTGGGAAATGGTTGGACTAGGCATGGTATTTTCAGATGCTGAAGAGCATATAATTGACTTGTCATTAATATAACAGGTTCTCCAGCAACAATGGCACTTGGGACCACATTTCCCTTAGTGTTTCTTGCAAAATGACAGAATCAGCATTAATTCAAGCTTACTTAGCACAAGTGCATTTTGTGGTCGATGCCATGGAAAGTACACTGAATGCAGAAAATTTATGTGGGTGTCTTCAAGTACAGATTTCTACCTCTAACACAATCACAGTCTTAGTCACCCATGTATTTGTGTCTTTAAATCCGCATCTTGCAGTGCACACACAAATTCAACAGCTTATCCCTACAAATGTCTTTCTTTTCGTGGCACCAGTAATTCTTGACCCTTTCAAAGGTGGCTCAGTTCAAGTTAACTGGGGGGAAAATGGGGCAAATACTCACTTTTGGTCATTTGATCCTACTGGCTCAACTAAAATATCAGAGAAAGTTTGTGATTTTATTGGACTGCCAGTCTATCAGGCCAAATGTTCTCTGATTGGACCACGATGGCCTGCCCACTCTTATGAAGCCATGCGACGGTTTCAGCAGCTCCAAGGATTTGACCCATCTACACAGGATTTCGCTCGAGCTCATGGAATGCCTTTGGTTGAGGTATCATCGCCAAAGTGGATTGATTTACGTGCGTTCTTTGGTCTTGGCTTCCCGAACTGATAATAATTGACTGCCGAAAAGACACTGAAAGTGAAGATGATGTATTTTATGACGCTGTTGAGGCTATGAGCGAATCAGAATGCGAGTCAGAGTATGAAGATACCAATTCCCAACTGGAGGGTGAGTCACCTATTATAACTACTTTATCGTGAATTTACTCATAGAGCTGTAGAAATCTGGTTTCCGGTGCCAGATCATCTACGTCCAGCTCAGCGGCCGAGGGAGTCGCCGATATTCAGACCGGTGAATGCAGTTTCTAGGGCTTTAGGATCAAAATTAGCTACAGGGCTTTTCAACCAGGCTCCCAGGAATAATCATCCACACAGAAATTCAAGTGCTCGGAAAGGTCTGAAACTGGAACCGGCCACAGAAGCGATGGGGCCTTTCACTCCGAGTCGGTGGTTGTATGGATATCTTCTGTACGAAGATTTAAGGGCTTGGAAAAGTTCAATGAGTCAAGATGGTTCAAAGATGTGTTGGACGTTTACCTCGGATATCGATCATAGTACATCCCCGCAACCTTACAAACAGTGTCGGTGGTGCAAGTATTGCCAACGTTTGCTCGGTACAGGACATTGTAAACACGCTTGGCAGAAATATCTGATCTACCGCAGAAATCGACGTGCGTCTATATGATGATGACAATACATGTACAAAGATATTTATATACATGGCAGAAACTTGTCCTAAAGTGGTGCTCATGAATAAGTTTTAGCTGAATATCCAAAATCTAAGGATGAACTAGTTTCGTACTCATCCGTCTAGGGGAGCACGCCCGCTCGGACAAGTTCGGCGGAGTTCGAAATTGGGTACGAGACTAGGGATGAACTCAGCGAGACGAACGCTACGTTGGCTCTGCACTATCATATATGCAAAAACCTCGGTTTTGCCAACTACATAACAAATAACAGTGCTACTTGTTCCGACAACGCAAAATTTTATCGTAGTAAGATTTTATGTCATGACGCAGCAAACTCTTCTGCGCATCACCAGACAACACTTCGACAAGCAACAAACCGCTTTCATGACAACACGGCATAAACTTCTCCACCTGCTCTTTCAAGCTTTGATGCACCGAGAACCGTCTGCTCTCCGTGTCTTCACTCTCTTTCAAGTCAATAGATAACGATAAGAAGATATTGACAACAACATTCCGAAGGGAGGAAAACTCAAAGTGGTCGGAAGTGTGATTATCTTCCCGGGACGCGAAGAACAAGTCCAGAGCGGGCAGGATTCTTTCAGCCTCACCACTTTCTAAATCATCGATACCCAAGTCAAAACCGACGGTTTTGAGATGCGAGGAACGGAGATGACGTAGACAGCGAGCAAACCGAAAGAGACGAGGGCGCCTGACTGGTACGTGGCCAGAGAGAACTAGCAGTTGTAAAGAGGGAAGTTGGTGAAGGGGTATTAGTTTTTCTGTGCCAAGGCGAATTATGTCGACGGTCCAAGATTGATTTATAGTTACGAACCTTCTTGAAAGAAGAAATCTCGTCCTAGAACTAGATAAAGCTTCTCCAAGCCTGCGCAGTGGGACGTCAAGTACGCGCCCACTGGGGCGAGTCCTGAGGCAAAGGTACATAAAACCATCTCTCGTAAGTTTGTCAACGATGTAGAGCCATCTGGTTCCTGATGTCGCAACATCCACTGAAATAGAGGGTATATCCATCCAGGATGCTCTAAAGCAGATAACATATTCAACGAAACCAATGTATCGGGAAGTCTCATGTAGACTCCGGAGAAAGGTATGCGTAAACGAAGGGTGCCATCGACTTTGATGGTAAGATTTTGGAGATGTAAAAAGGAACAGGCAAGTCGCAGGACGTCGAGAGGAACTGTAACATAGTCTGAAGAAAGCAAGATACTAAGCGAAGTAATATGAGAAAAGGTATATGAGAGGGTCTGCTCGACTCTGGGCCAATCGATCCTGTGAACGAACCATTTGGATTCAGAAAGCGACTTGAACGAAGCCAGAGCTCACTTACCTAGTGGATCTCTGCCTAATTTCCACTGCACGAACAAAAGGTATCAAAGTATGGTAACGCGAAGATAAATTGTCAAAAAATTGGGCACTGTACCCAAGTTGGGATCCGAAAAGAACTAGGGTCGGACAGAAAAGATGATATGTGCAAGAAAGGTACCAGTCCTTACAAACTAAACTTGCAGTTCTTAGAGTAGCTCTATCCTGGTGACAAAACTCGATGATGATGTCCATTATTTCTTGAGGAAGTCGAGGATCCACTTTCTTTGAAGGCTGCATGACGGAAGGATGAGAGTTCTGAGGCGCCCAGTGCCTTGCAACACGGCGATCCAGCGGCCCGGGTGACCAAGTTTTCGTCGCTCGGACTTTCACCTTGTGCAGCCATGATTTATAGCTATTGCTGCGGTAGATGTCGAGTATGAAGCTTTTCAGCGGAGTTTGTATTCGCAACTTTTGGCACAGTTCAGACCTCCTATCCAATTTCCCTTTTGGCTGGAACCTTCACTATAGGTTCGTCTGTTACATCTTTTTCAGAGTCTTTTTCGCTCAATTGCCTTTGGAATTTAACAGTCTTGGCTGGTCCACATTCCTAGCCCTACCCACATCGCTATTTCCCCCGTCTTTTCGTGAAAAGGAAAACTTATGCCCAAGTCCAAGCAAACCGCTTCATCTCAACTACCCGAATATACAGACCACGTCTTGTCAATCCCCGGGAACCCTCTTCGATTTCTCGAACTACTAGGCGCAGGCGCCTTTGGCAAAGTCTACAAAGCGGTCTCCATCTCCCTCGACTCCGAGTCCAAATGGCTCGACGACGCCATAAGTTTAGACAACTCGCAACCTGTATCCATGTTTAGGTCCAAATCAGAATCAGCCATTGATATCGACCTCGCTCTCAACTCATCTCATGAACACGACTTCAAGCACAAGTTCAAGGCCAAATCCGAATCTTTCGTCGACTCGCCCAAGGTATACGCTGTCAAATGTCTCCTCAAACCCTCCCCTGGTACGCGAGAAGAAGCCACCTTTTTCAACGAGATTAGGAACCACTCCGCCGTTTCTTCCCATCCCAACATTGTCTCTCTGCACGATTCTGTGTTTACCGACGACGGTAGTGCGACGTCCAATCAAGAGTATGGTTTTTTGGTACTCGAACACTGCAATGCTGGAGACCTATGCGATGCACTGTCATGCAAGAAATTTGACGGAGATGACGAAGCAATCAGGGCCGTTTATCTACAGATACTCGATGCAGTGAAACACTGTCACGAAAAGGGCGTCTTTCATAGGGATCTGAAACCAGAAAACATCTTGTTGCGTTCAGATGGAACAATCAGACTCGCAGATTTCGGGTTGTCCACCACCAACAGGGTCAGTGGAAAGTTCAAGTGTGGAAGCGGGAGTTACATGTCACCAGGTAATAGCTCTTTTCTCGAACCTTATCATCCACTAACTTGCTTCATGCTCCACGAAGAATGCACACGAGGACCAGGCTTTGAATCAACGCACTACTCTACTTTGCAAAATGACTTGTGGTCACTAGGCATCGTCCTCCTCAACCTTCTTCTCTGCAGTCGAAATCCCTGGCATGCAGCCTCTATCGAAGACAAGCGATTTTCGCAATACGTCAAGAAGCCTCGAGCAACATTGGTACAGCGGTTTCCTAGTTTGTCGGATCAAGTTTTGGATATCCTGGTTGGAGTGTTGAATATCGACCCGGAAGCAAGAACCTCTATCCAGGTCCTCAAAGACCAGATTCGTCAAGTCCCGACTTTCTTCAAAGCGAAGAATGCGTGTCCTTCAACATCTCGAGAAGATATGTCCTTGGAGATGGAGACTAATCGAAAGATGAAGGTTGTGGAAGTCCGAGTACAAGTCGACGTTGACCATCAAGTACTGGACGAGGAACAACAATGGCCTCGGTCTTACTGGAGCGAGGATTCAGAGCTGAACCAGAGAGACCGTGTTTCCCAGGGCGAGGATTCGTCATCGCAGTCGCATTCATATTTACCTTCATCATCCAAGAGATCACCTCCTTCGTTTACCCTGTCATTCGCGTCATTGGGCGATTCCGATTGTTATCTGCACGAGACGGAGGATGATGTCCTTCCCGACATGGCCGATATCGAGGGAGACAGAACAGGAGGGTCTGAAGAGGTTGTGGATAATCCGGTCTGGAGCGGTCTGGAGGTGAAAAGAGGTTTCAACGAGTCAGAGTCGGAACGAGACAGAGGTGCAGAGATATTCGTGATTGGAACGAGTTCAGCGTCTGGTTCAGAGTCGGAAGAAGCGTCAGCACTGGAAGAGTGGAGTAAACGGCCAGAGGATCAGATGTCGAGAATTTTGGTGGATTTGCTTCCGAGGACACCATCTCCGGGAGATGGATGGAGAGTGTAGGTTTAGGTCGGCGTAGATGTGAGTGGTTACTTTTTCACTTTGCAAGATCGATTGCTCAAAATTACTGAACAGAGGTTGCCTATTGCTACTGTATCTAGAAAGGTGCCGTCGAATCAAAAGATGCACAAAGGGAGGCTCTCGTGTAGGTGGATTGCATTACCCTAAGAAGCATTACTCAAACTGCTTTAGCCGTTACAGGTTGCGTGTTGACAAAAGGTGTATTCTCTTGCGTCTTGTACATTGTAATGCGAGCAATACATGTATTCTTACATTAAATACTTTCCGACTTGCATCATTGCCTTATCCACTACTCTGCACCTTCGGCATATCTTCCAACGCATTCCTAACGCCTGTCTTCCAGACACTAATCTCCTTCTCCAATGACGCCAACATTTCTCTCACTTCCTTCCCTACAGCCCCTCCCTCATTGTCCTTCCCAAAACCAACTTTCAACATTTCTCTAGCCCTCAAAAGCGTATTATACGCCAACTTGAGTCTGGCCGGACCTGAAGGAGGATACGAAGATGAGGCTACCATTGATGCGAGCTGGGATGTAGAGGTCGACAACGAGTGCTCTGAGCCAGTACCAGAAATAACGCCACTGTTTCCGGCAAGATGTTTAGGACTAGGCTCGTCCACCGCAAGCAATTTTCCAAGTTCTGTATACGCGATAGCTAAAACAGGATGTCCTTCACGGAGTAGAGCAGAAAGGCCTGTGATGACCTTGGTTGCGGTGCGTATCGTATCGTCGAGGTAATCTTGCGTTAGAGGTGAAGGAAACGAGGAGATGAGGAGAGACTCGTGGAGACGCGTGAGTCCTAGGAGGGGATGAGAGGACGGAGCGAGGCCGGCGCGGATAAGGATGGGGATTAGGTTTGTTGTTAGTTGGATGGCTTTTGCGGGGTCTACGAAGATAAATAAATAAGTCAAGATTTGAAGCTGGTAAAGCACGCCACGCACCTTTGAATTCTAGACTGGTAGCTTTCTCGAGACCTTCACATCCTACGCGTACGGCATCGACGATGGCGTCTGTCGATTGGACCGGTGCTCTGCATTTTGTACATTGCACGAGAGAATGATCTAGGAGAACCTTTAGAGATGATCATTTCAAAATTGTTTCAAGGAGACGAACCTTCTATCGGCAAAGGACACGAGCCTCCACAATTTTTGGGACAATGCAGAGCTTCTCTTGGATCTACCTCGAGTTTGGCAGAGCAAAGACTGCATGTACAAGTGAAATAGTACGTGTCCTGCAGTGTCTTGACGCGTGATGATTTAGGCAGTATGGTATCAATATATGACGTGAGGATCTGGATAAGCATTAGAAAAGACGTGGCTTGACAAGACCAAGACGGACCTCTTCACCGGGATGTATGTCCCTCAAGGCAACGACCTGCATCAAGGGTTCTAGAGCTTTGGGATCTGCCGAAGCTCTGGGAAACACAACGACAGCGTTTGGGTCGCAAGAGTGGTTAATCAGAGCGACGATTGGGGATACTGATGCTCCAAGGCTTGTCAGTGACGGATCGGTGATGGCGAACGTGTTTGTAGTGAACTGCATACAAGAAAACGTGAGCTGGCCCTGGGTAGTAAATACAATAGTATGTTTACCCTAGAAATGAGGTCGACCAAATCGGCGGCAGAAGATAGTCCAAACTGAGCGAGGTCTGCCGGTGAAGAAAGTCCCATGTATTGGACAAGAGCCTGAGCGAGGTGTGTGTTTGTCTCAAAGGAGGATGGTTGGAGAGATTTGCGATCTGCATGTACGGTCAGTCAGGTTTCATCAAAGATGAAAGCTCACTGACGAGATTGCATGCTGTCGATTTCTTTGCTCTACCGTAGAAACTGAGATTTTTGTACGTTCAATATGACGCTGTCAACTTACCCAAACGCCATCCAGACCACTTTTCTTCTTTTTCCAAAGTATACGACCCATACATCTGATAGCATCGCTTGGAGGAGCTACATCACTGGAAGGAGCTGCTTGGAACCATCTCTGAAGCGCTTCACATTCTTGCTTGTGCATTCCCCAGTCATTGTTTTGGCACGTCTGCAAGGCGGTCAACCTCTGAAATATAATTTGGACATTTTGTCGCGTACCCCGTCGCAATATCGTACTACCCGGCATTTCGTGCAACGCCTGAGTTCTGATGTTGTGGCAGATGCAAAACAAGCAGAGCAGTGCGAGTCAAGGTGCCGGAGAGATAGCACTGCTGCATGTGGTTTTAACGAGAGAATTGTGGTTCCTATGTGCAAGTTGTTGGTTCTCTATCACGAATACACAAGTAGATTACACACCTGCTCTAATGGAAGCTTTCGTCCAGATTCCTCTACCAGACGTTTCTGAAACCCTGATTTCGAGTGCAGAAGGTAGTGCTTTGTAGAGCTCTGGAAAAGACGCGACTTTGGTAGTTGATTCAGCATTCTCTTTTTGAGCGTCTGAGGTGTTTGAAGCTGAGGAATTTGATGTAGTTTCAGGTATAGACGACTGAACATACGATTTCGTTTTTCTGGCAGCACGAAGGTCGGTGAAAGACATGTCTGCAGATGAATTTCGAGAAAATTCCTAGTCAAACACGGTGGTCTGTGCGCACGGCTTGGTCGCGGCTTTGACAAAGTTGGCCTCGAGGATGATATTCTGTCACTAGGTGAATTCAATTCACTTGTGCTCAGTGTTCACATGTTCAGAATAAACTCTCTTCGTGCAATCCATCGTCTTATCACTCATCGTCGTCACAAATGGTGAGAGAAACAAAGGGAAGAACAACGCGAAAGAAGGTAGTGAAGAAGAAACCGCAAGAAGAACTTTATGAAGTCGGTGAGCATTCACGTTTCAATCTACTCTTAGGATATACCTTGACCACATGTCGTAGAACTGATTAAGCAAGCCAGAGTTTTGGAAGATGGCACGCCTGTAAGAACCGGCTAGATTTGCTTGCTATACCAGTATATAAGTACATCTCTACTACAGGAGTTTCTCATTAGCTGGCGAGGTTACAACTCTGACGAAGATAGGTATGTTTCGTGTCTGTCACTGCCTTGTCTTGGGCCATTACATTCAATTCGCCGTTTATACGTCATGACCCTCTACTGCGACGATGTCTTCTGTGACATTGCTCTTGGGCATGCTCGTGGCCTTAGAGGGTATCAGTGATGAGTTGTCTTCAATCTGCGGTGAAATCTGAATGTTTTGGTATCGACCAATTGAATGAAATGGCCCAATAACTGACTCTTTCTGCCGTCCATCTCGTCCAGTTGGGAACCACGAGGGAACCTCAAGACGTGTGACCGTCTAGTAGAAAGCTTTCTTGAAGAAGTTGGCTATGACGTAGACAAACCTCCAGGCACAATACTCTTTCCTAGCCGTTCCTGGACAGGTGGGTGAAGAGTTTTGTCCTCTATTCTCTGGTGCATATTTAGCTTTTACAGAGCAAGAGACTGAATACTACAAACGAACATACGTCCAAAGTAGGGAAAGAAATCCTGACCCCGATGATGAAAGCGACAACGAAAGCTACAGACCTGATGATAGTGATGGAGACGAAATACCAGAACGACCAGTGCGTAAAACCACTGGTACTAGTCGTCCTTTCGCTAGCCATCGTCAATCGGTACGTTATTCTGACTACTATCTGCCCGAACATTGACGAATATCATATGCAGCCAATACTCATCGAGGATTCAGAAGACGACGAATCTGACTGTCAACCGATCAAGCCCAAGAAACGAAAAAGGGTCGTCGAGTCGTCAGCAGAGGATGAAGATGCAGATGCCAGCAATAAAGATGACGATGATGACGAAGATAACGTGCGCTCACCACTGTTGGGTTGGTGTGACTGCTAACCATGCTCACTAGATTCCACTCACTCGTATCCGGAAACAAAAGCCGTCGAAACCAAAGAAAAAGCGAAGTCAAGGCCCTACGACTGAGCTCGGTTCTCTATCCCTTAATGATGATTCTCTACCAACCAAAGCACGCAAACGTGACAAGCCAAAGCCATTGCGTCTCTCTATACCTTCTTCAATTTCTACGAATACTACCGTTACTCCTCTTTCTGCCGCGAAACCCACTAAACCGGCGGAACACAATCACGCGGAAAAAGCAAAGGAGAAAACGACTTTTAAACCTAAACCCCTGTCCAAAAGAAATACTAATGCCACTACCTCGTCACCACCGACTTCACACGTCTCGCCAACTGACAGTCCCATTAACTTCAACAATCGGAAAAAGTATGAAGGTGTCAAGTTTCAGAAAAAATCTGCCGTCAGCGATACAGGAGAAACGCAAGCTGATATTGTCGACAGTCCCATGGACGTTGACGACAATGAAGTACAATCTGCTCCTGCGTGGCGTACACCGAGTCCGAGTCCCAGTTCATCCCCAACGCGCTCTCCTGACCTCGTGGTCGCACGGACACCGTCTCAAGTCAGATCACCTATACTCGCACCCGTCCAGCAGCATTCGCCACCTCCCACTCCAGATGCCGTGTACAAAACGATGACGTCGCATAACGCACCTCCTTCTCCTCCACAGAGCCCAGTTTCCTTCTCGAGACATGTCAGAAATGGCAGTGATGACTGCCGTCAGAGTCAAAATCAAAGACATCATCAAACACGACTTGATACATGTGATGATGGCTTTGACAACGATAACACCGTTTTACAACAGCAGGATGACGCGGACGCGTGGGTTCTTTCCTTCTTCGTTTGATCAGTACGTTTACTCGACAGCTTTTCAGTTTTCTTGACTCGATTGGACTCGACCACGATGACGGGAATTTTGCCTCCATGGATCTCGACCATCATATGGATGTGGATCAGGATACTGGACCCGTTATTCGTCGACTTGTTGATGCGAATACGAATGCAAAGACGTCCCGGGCTGGTACTGCTATGCCAAAGCTGTTTTTCTCTCCGGGAGCTTTGAGGTATGCAAGGTTTCTTGGATGATTTTGCATGTTGACATGGTTACACAGAAACCAATGGAGATGGACTGGATCTGTCCGTCTTATTCGTCCTTCAGACACTGTTGGCGAGCCCGAAACGATCTGTCAAGCTTCTCTCATCGATACAACGCCAGTCGTTCGGGATGGCATGCCATTCAAAGTTGCCTTGTCCTCAGTGGATGTGTTGGATCTAAAGTTGTACCGGATGCAGCATTTAGATACGGTTCTGACTGCTTGTAAGCCGGTACAACAAATGGGTGCTCTTCACGACGGCGGTGAATGTGGAAATGGAAATGCATTGACGAAAGTTATCCAGTATATGACGATCCAACGTATCGTTGGTGTTCACGGTGCGTCGTGTCTTGTCCATACGTGCTGATGTTCTCGACTCACTGGGATTGCTTCTTGTTTGTTTCAGAGGTTTACATCGACAAACGCTCTGCTGGCATCATTCTATTTTACCCTCCCAAAATGAGTTATCTACTCCGAAGCCACCTCGACATTTCAGAAACACCATCCCAATGTGCCCTAGCTGCAGCTCTCTTTCCGTGGTCGATCCCGCCGATTCTTCCCAGCAAGACACCTTCTGAAGTACTACTCTGGGAGAAGCAAACCCTATCTACAGCATCCAGAATCCAAATACCCAGAAGCGGCTTTGAAATACCCAAACGTCTCAAACGCTGTTGCACCCCTCTTACAGCAAGTACTCAAACCTCGTGGCGGGTGCTCCGATTTCCCCTATGGCTCCATGAAGAGTTTCAAGCGAGTGAAAAGGAATATTGTATCTGGGACGATTCCGATACGTTATCCACCATTGCGACAAATCATCGCCGCCGGGGTCACCAGCATACTGCACCTAGGGTGGTCGAAGTAGAATGTTATGCTCTATGCAAACTCATCAGCAGGTCGTATCCGAGGGCAAAGCTTATCAAGGACCCGATGGTGTCGAATCCTAATGGGTTCACAATGGTTTTTGTACATGCGGCTTCGTTGAAGAACCTACACAAGATGCCTCATTTCGTGGAACTGAAGAGGAAGAAGGATGCGGAAGGTATTCTTAATGTCGCATTTTATGTGTTCGGGACGTCTATGGGTATGGATCCGAGCGGTTGGCGGTTTGAGGAGGTTTATCCGCTTGGTGAGTTCTGCACCTGAAATCGATACCGGGTCACTAAGGCTAATTGGTTACTTCTACAGGCGGTGTAATGACATTCACATCGACAGCGTTGGCTGAAGATCCTGCGAAACTTGTCAAAATAATAGACTGTGTCGCTGATCACGCTCTCTGGGTCAGCTATGTCCTTCCATCCATCATCGGTCTTGCAGTGAAACTTCGGTATCGCGAGTCGCAACTGGATGCATTACAAGAGTTTGACCGGTGAGTCTCCTGCTTTACACCTTACATACGCATGTAAGAGGTATCTAACAAAACCGTTACAGTGGTACCTTTATCTTCAACGCTCTCCTCTCCGCACTCGACGACGGTAAAATCGCCCTTACCCGCTCTCCTCCACCATCCAAAGACCGAGCAGAGGTGGAACAGTGGTTAGTGGAGCAGAACGATACTGTCTTTAGAGACGCCCGGGAAACGCTCGAGTTTTGCATAAAAGACTTCGAAGGCAGATATGGTCATTTGAAAGAGGAGGAATGGATAAACGCGATCGAGGATCAGATGGTGAATGATATGAGGGATATGCAGATCCAGCCTGTTATTATGGATAATTATCGGAGGATGGTGATACTGCAAGGTCCGGCTGCTGAGGAAAGGTCTTGTGGTGGGGTGAGTAAGATCGTATACTTTTGAAGTGACCTTTACTGATCGCTTGCTCTCTAGTTTGAATGGATTTGTTGTGAAACGTTTAGATTTGACGACGATGCCGACAATGAAAACGTGCTATAATCTTTCTTTATTTGCTTTTTGGTTTGAACAAATGCTTTGCTTGCTTTCACGCTACCTATTTATCGTGCTGTCATCTGCTTTACTTACCTGCATGTGTAGATTTGGAACTGTATTACCGTACCCTCTGTATCACCAATTAGTTAGTCATTGTAATTTATGTACCTACTGAATTCTTTGGGCACTGAGTGCTTTCTTGTATATATGTAGACAGCAGAAATGGTTTGTTTGAAATTTGCTTGATTCTATTACATGTCCTATGAAAAATTCCAATGGTGACTATTTGATACATGTTGAATGTTGTGTGATGATACAAGTTGTATAATTTGCTAGGATGCGTAGAGAAATAGAGAGAAAATGTGTTGAAGCCCATAGGATCGAGAGACGTTGAGGCCTCCCTTGACCCTGTCCATCTAGTCATCTAAATCCTAGTGACTGTAGTCATAACTATTCGCGAATTTAGCATAAAATAGAGTAAATCACCAAAGCAGTCACTCACTTCTTGAAGAAAGTTGCTCCATCAGTAGGAATAGGAACGCCCAATGCATCCCTAGCACCTCTAGATTTCTTCCTCTTGCCTTCCTTCTCTTCTTTAATCCGAAGAGCACGGTCATCAGAGAGCCATTTAAGAGCAATAGAATGAAGAGTTGGCGTCTTGGTGGAATTTGTACCGAAGGATGAGGAGTCTAGGGGCCAGGGGCTAGGTTCGAGTACGAACGACCCATCGCGCATGTGAGAAATGTGGGTTGGGAAATCGTTGAGGCCTGCCGTGAGGTCGGCGTGAGTAGTTGTCGAAAGAAAATGAAAACGTACCATCAAAGATATGCGTAGCATAAATAATCGTCGCGCCTCTTTTCGCCGTTTCTTCCTTTAAAAAGAGAAGTAATTCATGTCTAACCAGAACATCCAGATCTACAGTGACTTCATCTAGAAGGAGGAGATCCCATTCTCCCATTAATCCCATGACTAGCTGTACTCGACGACGTTCTCCGTCGGAAATAGCGTGCATATGCCAGTCTAAATCGACATCTAGAATGTTGAGGAGGTGATCCCTGCGCTTCTGATGTCTATAACCGCCAACACTGTTGAGGAAATCAGAGACGACAATGTCGCGTTTGACACCGGCGTTCATTGCCCTGCGAGAAAGTCAACACAGTATCAGAATATTTTCGAGCATAGACAGACCATTCTGTCCCAAGATATACAAGGTTCTGCGATCAAGGAAAAAAGAAAATGAGATGGTGAAACGAGACGCACAAGTCATACTCACATCGGGATAATCCTTGAATACATCCTTCCCAAACACCCTCACGTCTCCTTGTTGCAACATCCTCTTACCAGCAAGAAGATACAGCAAAGTACTCTTCCCGGCACCGTTTCCTCCTACGAGGAGTAGAATTGATCCTTTAGCGAGCGAAAAGGCCACATCTTTCACTGCGGGGATGGCAGTAGCAAGGGGTCGACCACCAGGAGGAGCATGCGTATATGTGAGGTCCTGTATGGAGACGGAGATTTCGCTGGACATTGAAGAGAAGGTACGGAAGAGGGTGAGGTTATAAAGGACGCTTAGGATCCGGAAAAAGGGGAGCGCCCAAAATTTTGCCTGCCGAACAAACTTGCAATTGATTAGCGCATCAGCCTAGAACTTAGGCCTGTGACTTAGTCCCTTCTGAATTCGAAGTGACTGGCACAAGCGGAGCTTGACTTCGCAGAAGGGCCTGCAGAAGACGGCCGATTTCTTGCAGGCATAACATATGATGTCATAGAGAGTCACATGTACGCCCTCTTGTAGATGCACTTCCTTTTTTGGGGAAATAGAACTGAATAGACTAGCTTCAGGTAAGTCTGTAGGTACCTTATCCATTTTCCTTTGCCGCTGTTATCTGGCCATAGGTCTACTTGTGATGGTTTTTTGGACCATCACCCAGAGAGCACGATGATTTTGGTAGAAACCCAAGCCTGCGAATGTAGACAAAAACTTTAGCATCCTGCACAACCTTTTTCCATCTTAGTATGTCAACATAATGAGTACTTGGCCTTGTGGTTGCAACAAGACATATTTTCTTTGAGATGAGGGGTAGGGTCAGGCAATGATTATTTAGAAGGTGGTCAAGTTTGTTCTCTGAATCAGTGCTATGGTAGTCTATTCAGTTTTATTTCCCCAAAAAAGGAAGTGTATCTACAAGAGGTGTACATGTGACTTTCTATGACATCATATGTTATGCCTGCAAGAAATCTAGGGCTCCGCACCGTACAGTATTACTGTTACGCCAGTAAATTTTACGGATACGTTACTGGTTCTCCGTATATGTCACCGTCATTTACGGGTTCACAGATCAACTTTTACGGTACGGTACGGGGTCAAATACGCCAGTATTACGGGTATACGGCTGTATACGGTGAGTAAATAGACTTGATTTAAAATTTAATTGGTAAATCTATTCTGTAGTCACTGACTTTTGCCCGTGAGCGGTGCATAGTCAAAGTCTAAGCATGTGAATAGTTTTCAGTGCATTATGCAGTAAATTCAATTAGCGAAATAAATTTATGAGTCGAAAAGCAACTTTGGAAGCCACCAAAGGAGTCAGCTGATACATTTGATGAAAGCCTCCCTTCCATTTATTATTGAGGTTCAATCAGCACTGTTCAGCCATTGGACCATCAGTTTGGGTCTTAACACCCAAGTTTACTAGGGAAATATCCATTTTGCAGACATTCAATGAACCTAACCTTGATTTTGGTGTCAGAAACATTTGTGGGAATTTAGGTGAAACCAGTAAATAACGACAGCGAGATTGTATCAAACTAATAATTTATGGTTGGTGCACCAAAAAAATTTATACAAAAACCACTAATTCCGGAATGTGCATGCACTGGCTGATGTTAAGAGGATGGGCTTATATTCCTGATTTGGAAGGTTTGGTCCCCTTACACTGTACAGTGACGGATTTCACCCCATAAATGGAAATATCCCCGATAATAGCTTTCATGACCACCGGAAGCTCCTGGCATAGCTTGAAGGATGCATTCATGGATTCTGATGCTTAGGAGTTGAGGGATATATAGAAGAATATGCCTAATGTGTGTGCCGAGCACTCGGATTTAGTACTGTATTCGGGCTTCCGGTACCCATATAAAGTATTTTCGGGCACATTACCTTATTTGGGGGCGAAATCAGTATTGACCGTCATTGTAGAAAATGCAATGTCAGTGACCCAGATGACTGTGCCATCAGCCACACATTCATTTTTCTATACCCCGTACCGTAACAGTATTACGACCGTATTGAGACGATAAAATACGGATACGGTTCGTAAAAGTCTTGGCAAGATACGGGTCACAAAAGCTTGGTTACGATACGGGTCCGTATCCGTCATACGGTACCGTATAACCCGTATCATTACTGGACGGCGCGGAGCCCTAAAGAAATCGGCCGTCTTCTGCAGGTCCTTCTACGAAGCCGAGCTCCGCTCGTACAAATGCTTCGCATTTGGAAGGTCCTGTTACAGGTCTACCTAGAACTTTGCTTTTTATATCATGAAAACGTCAGTACACAGCTTGATTTTCAAACGACGATCTCTCAAAGAACGCTATTCACTACTGGACATAAAGAAACCATATTCGAGAGCAAGTGTGCCCATTTCTAGAACGTAGGAGACTGTCATCTTCCGGAACTGTGTTCTGAGCAATCCCTATCCACTCAACCAAGGAGGAATTCCGAAGAAAAATACACATCTCCATCCAAGAGTCATGGACCATACAGCTTTTGCACTAATAGCTTTACTATCTTGCGCACATGTTCTGCCGCCGTCCGGCAGGATGAAATTGGCAAACACCTTTCTGCAGGTTTAAGGTGTTTTGGCCTATGGTCGTGTACGAAAAAAAACCAATGGTGGCGGCGGTTTGACCTTGGACGCTTATACTTTGGAATGATCGAACTTATTTCCCGACGAGCTCTTGTGCAAAGCTGCTTTTTGCACTGCTTTATAACAAAGGAAGCAAACACCTCGCCGAGGACATTCTCGCGCAGGACAATAACAGATAATCGTTCGTGTCGTAATGGCCCAAGCTATTGTCGCGAAGGCATTCGACTATAAAAGAATGCAAAATAGCCACCGGACCCCAAAACTGTCTCGTATCATCTGTGCGTATCGAGCTTGCCCGTAAAACATTCGAACACTGACCATTCTCCAGTTCCCCCGTCATGTCCTCAGCGAACATCGTTCAGATCCACTCTATTCGAACCCATACGACGCAGTTGAGCCCTGTGGCATTTTCTGCATCTCCTATTCACAGACTCTCGAACGAGCTCATGTCCATGATTTTTGCAGAGGTCTGCAAACTATACATCGACAAGCTCGGAATGTACAACTGCGTGATGGACAATTCCATTAGATGTCCTGCATTGGCCCTTTCTTGGGTATCTAGCTATTGGAGAGCTTTGGCGCTGTCTACTTCAGAGCTTTGGACGTCGTTGCACGTTGTACTTTCCAGCGACTCGCCTCAGGACAAACGGCTATCCTTTCTTGGAGAATTTCTCTCTCGATCGAGATCTTCACCTTTGCGACTTTACATCGAAATTATCTCTATGGTTTGGGCAGAGGATGATGATGATTCTCTTTCTGACGTTTGTTCAGAGCAAGCGGAAATGGAGGATGACCTCACGCCATCGGGAAATGATTCAGTGATAGACGACAAAGGCTTCGAAATCCTCCATATCCTCGTAGCGCATTCAGACCGTTGGCAAGACCTCGTACTGGAAACAACTGTAGATGGCTTGATTGCTCTACAAGAAGACAGCGTTTTCACTAGCATCTATGGTCGTCTCCCCGTCCTACAACATCTCAACCTCCGTTGGTACGAAGGAGAACATGATGCCATCGACGATTTTCACCTCTTCGAACGAGCCCCTTCATTACGTGACGTCAAAATTACCGAACTTTGTGAACCCCATGCCACACGTCTTATCACTCTACCTTGGCAGCAGCTCAAATCTCTAGAGCTTAAAAGCTGCCCTTATGATACCCTTACCCAGATCCTACCTCAGGCGATTCAGCTTCAAACCTTAAAGATCAAAGGCGGACCAGAGTTCCAGGACAACGTACCTGCTAATAATATACAATCCGACTCTGTCACCTCGCTCACCCTATGTCCTTTTGGAGGTCCGAGAGACAACTACAATATCCGACCCCTCATATTCACACTGGCTTCGTTAACTTTGCCAAACCTCAAATCGCTCGATATCAATCCGGAGTTTACGGAGCTCGAAGACTGGACGGAGCTGAAGGGGGTCTTGATATTCTTTATGGATAGCTCCCGATGTCAACTCACCACCCTCACGCTGAACGACGTTCCTTTTGATGATTCTGATGGGATCGAGCTGCTTAGGCACACGCCAAAACTCGAAAATCTCTCTATTCGATTCCGACACGCTAGCTACGGCAGGAAGAGAATTACCTCCGCCTTTCTGGATTACCTCGATGCTGGCATGCAATGCGCTCAGAACCTCAAGTCTCTAGAATTCTGTGTTCACGCTACTGATGCCGGTGAATGGCTGCCTTGCATCGTGCGGATTGTCAAGTCGAGATGGATGCAAGATACCAGAGGACAATGCTTGGAAGCACTTTCGATCACTCTAGTGGGCGACCAGCATTACACTGGATGGGAAGGTTATCTTGAAGTACTGAAGCCGTTGGAGGAGTTTAAGGTGAAAGGATTGCGACAGTCCCTGGCTTATGAGATCGAGAACGCCGATGAACGATTCTGGTTTGGAGGGAAAATGAGCCTGAGTGACGAGAATTGAAGTAGCACATTTTTGTATCTTTTTATTTCTATCTAGGACCAACAAGTTAGTGTGCATTGAATATTAATACCGGTACCAGAAAATAATGGGCCAACAAGTGAATCGGGACCATTAAGTACTGCCGGCTATATCGGCAGAGACTTAGGTTCCGCTCTAAAGCCCTTCTCCGATTGGTCACTCGAAATTCGGAATATCCGGCGCGCGGCCGGCAGAAGAAGCCGAGCCACAAATATGCCATTATCTGGACTAGTAGAATATCTTGGATATTGCCTTCACTCTGGATTGAAAAGACGAGGCAAACCTTGTACTTGAACCCTTGCATGGAATTTGTGAGAGTTCAAGTCGATGTCTAAGCTGAAAGCTTCTACTTATCAGGTATTTTTACTACAATTAGTTTTGATGATCAGTAGGAATTATTAGATAGGTAGCTACATAGCAAGGTGCCTTTGAGGCACTACCGGTTTGCAGGGCACAAGAGGGACACAAGAGAACAGGAATCATTTAGCTCCCCTTGTGCCTACCTGGCAAGTATGTGGGTCAGTATCATCTTAAATCGAAGTCTGTCAACTATAAAATAGATATTATCGAGCAAGATGCCATTCGGGTACCGATATCATATTGCTTCTTACCAATGTCATTCTTAATATGGTACCTAGAGGGGGAAATGATACTACTATTTGATTGACAGTTGGTATAACACTGAAATTTCGATATTTTGAGCAATGCAGAATCACTTCTTCGCTCTAACCTAGAAGGATTGCATCAGTATCAGATACCAAACCCACTCAAATGCTAAAGACGACTTCTATGTGGGTTGAATGTAAGCCAATCGTCTCATTGATGCTTGTAAATTTGTATAAAAGCCCAGGGGAGCAGTGGATGAGTCCTTCAAGTCGCCATGCACTTCCCAACTCTTCTCAACATTGTAGCCACTGTATGTGAGAGGTTCAATTCTTGATAGGAATAAGCTAACATAGTCCATTCCAATAACCTAGGCATTTTCTCTCATTTATTCTGTCTCAGCTGCAGCAAATATATTTCCAGTGAATGCTGTTAGTGATGTTGTTGCTGTCACGGACGGCTCCTCCTCCGGTGTCACCCATGTTTACTATCAAGATAAAGATGATGGGGATATAAAACTTCTTTGTACATCCATCGCGTTTGTACAAGGAGGTTCACAGACCTGCCTTACCAATTCCGAGCCTCAAGTGGCCGTTCCCGCTAATGAAACGCTGTATGGAACTCCTCTTGCAGTCATGAATATAGTGGACGGTAACGGTCGCTTCGATGGGGTAAGTCCAGTCTTGGCAGGCAAAATCCAGAATCTTGAACATGCTGACAGAAAGATTCAGAATCGCTTATATTATTTTACTCCCAACTGGACCTTAGGAGAATTCCTGGAAAACGGTGTACCAAGTCATGGAATTGGATGTGACACTTGTATCACTAACAGCGAATTCCTAGTCGAGTTCGGCACTAGGGCATTATATGCGATTGGTACTACACCTAGCAATGTTTTTCGGCGGAGGGTGGGCTTTATTAGTAGGGGAAACCCCAATACCATAACCGAGGCATCATTCAACACTAACACTAATAAATGGTCGCTCGCTGTTATGCCTGAATAAGTAAGGATTCCGGGTTTCCTTAGCTTAGTATGATGATCGGCAACGCTGTCAACGTCGTCTCTTTATGTAGTGAATATATGTTTTTGCTATCCTGCTCAGGCCCTAGGCCTCCTCCATAGGCGGCTTCTGTGGTCAAATGATGGACTTGAAAGCACTGAGCGGTTGGTCTGACGTTTTCGATTTGTCACTTTTAAGCAGAATCGACTATTGGTTTACAGGGAATGACTACAATTCAGATCCTACCAATTATAGTGTTCCTTTAAACTCTACTGCTCGATCATCAGTAACGAGACAGCGTGAACAGGCAGATCAAATTGGAAGTTTACCATCCCATCCTCCAACTGTATCTCTGTAGGAGGATGCAGCATTTCCAACATTCCTGCAGCTTTCAAATCCGCAAGTTGTTTCGGTGTCGGATTCTGAGGTGAACCCAACGCCAGCCATGCCGAGTATGCATTACTATGACTTTCGTCAATATGGTAATGCGTCAAATTAACGACCTGACTTCCTGGGAATGCATTGGAGATGCTGAACGAGATCTGCGCGTCCGGTTTTGGTAGAGCATCATCGTGGTAATTCACTAGCAACAGTGGACCTTTGATATCTTGGTCAGGAACTTCTCTAAAAGCGCCCCCGATAAAAGTTTGTAACAAAGTTGACAATTTAGTAGAGATCATAAGGTTTGTATCCCGCTTCAAGGGCTGCTGAAGAGAAGGCAGCGCAGTGGAGAGTGGGAAGCATTCTATGGAAGAAATCAATTCAGTATAGACATGAAAGAACTTCATAAGACGTACCTTTGCTTTTTTTTCAATCCTGGGGGAAAGGCCTGGGTGTTCAGAATTTCCACTTCATGGCATGCGCTGTCGAGCCGGTCCTGAAGCAGTCTGTAGAAAGAGTAGGATTGGGGATTACGAAGAACCCTGTCGCTGATTCCCAGTCGTCCTTTGAGCTTGGGCTGGGCATTTAACAGTGCTTTTCCTAATCTGTTGAATGCAGTCCACCTGTACTCACTGTAATCTGGTTCAACCGTAACACCCACAAGGCCTTGCAGACAGTAAGCTTCATCTTGTTCCTTACTAGTCTTCCTCCGCACCGACCACGACATTCGAGTAAGCACATCAACGTTCCGAATGGATTGCTCGCCCGAAACAACGGTCGTAGGAATAGCAGTCTTGCGGTGTATTTCATCTCGCAGCTCATGCTTATCCCCGATACGCCTCCAGTCTTTGTTGAAGAAAACCACTGACCGAGGTGCGAGCAGTTCCTGCAGTGTCCAACCACGCCAAAGCCATTCAGTTCCAAGCCTCCCGTAAGAGTTAGGGCGGTCAAACATGTCAGATTTTGTCCTGACGTCTGCCAGATATGCGTAACAGATCTCTGCGTTCTGGTAATAAGCATACATGGACGTGATATTCATCGAAACGTCGGCATGATTTTCTTGCTCAATGCAACACGTGTCGACCCAGAGGTAAGAAATGCCGTCATTCCGAGCTTGTCGGCAAGCAGATTTTATCTTCCAATATCCCAACTTCAGCCTGGTCTTAGTGTCGTGTCGAGGTCGACAGAACTCTTTATAGACAACTTCCTCCCCTCGGATCCACCTATGAGAGAGAGCAGCGTATGGGGGGACAGTACAACTCTCGCTGAATTCGACGAGTTTGAGAGAGCGTGTATCGACAAAACGACGCGGACAGATGTCGATGGATGCCATAAGGCAACCGCGGGATGATGATTTTGCAAAGGCTGATATCTTACTGTCTCTCTCAAATACCAGGCGATGCGAACGATATGAAGGAATAGTGTTGGCTACAAAGAGAGCCTTGACCTCTTCGTCGGAGAGAGCAAAACACGGAAAGATCTCTGGAGCAGATTTTCGGTGTCGTCGGCTTGATTTTCTTGGAGCCAAATCCATCTAGTATACTTATATTGTGAGGTCGGGGAGCAACAGGGAGCAACTAGCACGAGTACTTGATCTGTGCCGCACATTAGACTGAATAAAAAGAAATAAATTAAAACAGGAATACTACTTACGTATACGCAGCGTAAATTTTCCACTTGAAACATGAAGTTTGGGACAAGAATGAGGACCATTCGAAATCCTGGTAACCCGAGGCCAACTCGAGGCAGTGTGTCAACGAACTGTCATCAGAGCTAGTCTCCCTTAGGCCGACTCCCAAGCAAGCTAGCTTATCTAGAATTAGAGCTGGCAATCACTTGCCATTCAAAATCCCCGTTATTTTCGCCCCCGCTCCCACTGGTATAGCCGTCGTTTTGGTCATGGTAATCGTCGTCATTTTCCTAGTCTCCCCTAGGCAGACTACGATATATACTTGACACTCATTGTGTAAATATGTATCATTTTCCTCATTTTCAGGTGGAGGTGCTTCATCCATGTTCCCGCCTTCAGCTTCGGCATCTCTGTCGTCTTCGATATCCATAGTCTGATTAGGATTGTCAATTTGGGCAGGTTGGGAATTGCGGTTGTTATCATCGAGCCCCTGGTCCAAGAGGGAGTTCACGCCATTCAAAGTGTCTAGAGGTATATGTGCCTTCGACATGCTCGATATCACCTCTGGCCAAGTATTGTATGAGCATGTCTCTATCAAAAATACAAGCGAGATAGATAGCTTTCTTGGGTATATGGGCCAGCAGAAGTCTGCTGGCATGGAAGCCCTTTTAGATGATTAATGGGGAAAATGTGTTCTATCTTTTCTCTTAAATGGCAGTAAGTCAAAATAAATAATAAGTGAATTCTTGAGCTCAAATACCGTAGCCGAGGCATCAACATTAACACCAATAAATTCATGCCTGAACAAGTAAGGATTCCGGGTTTCCTTAGTGTTACTAAGATGATCGGCAACGCTGTCAATGTCTCTTTATGTGATGAATCCTACTCAGGCCTTAGGCCTCAGTAGTCAGCCTGCACAGGCGGCTTCTGGTCAAATGATGGACTTGAAAGCATTGAGCAGTTGGTATGACGTTTTCGATTTTGTCACCTTCAAGCAGAATTGACTATTGATTTACACGGAATGACTACAATTCGGATCCGGACTGGGTTATCAATTATGGTGTTCCTTTAAACTCTACTGTTCAACCACCAGTAATGAGACAGCGTGAACAGGCAGATCAAATTGGAAGTTTGCCATCCCATCCTCCAACTGTGTCTCTGTAGGAGGATGCAGCATTTCCAACATTCCTGCAGCTTTCAAATCCGCAAGTTGTTTCGGTGTCGGATTCTGAGGTGAACCCAACGCCAGCCATGCCGAGTACGCATTACTATGACTTTCGTCAATACGGTAATGCGTCAAATTAACGACCTGACTTCCCGGGAATGCATTGGAGATGTTGAACGAGATTTGCGCGTCCGGTTTTGGTAGAGCATCATCGTGGTAGTTCCATACCAATAGTGTCATTGCATCACCTTGCTCGGATATGGAAGCTAAGACACCAACGTCAGAGTCACCTCTCACGCTGCCTGATACTATGGAGTCGAGGTCGTATTGCCCTGTACTCTGAGCCTCGAGCCGCTTGTTCTGCATCTTCCCAAACATCCGGAATATGTTCAAGATCGGCTTGTCAATCTGATTCGTCGCTAGCACTCTGAAGTCGTCAAAAAAAGGATGATCATCAAACTCGAACGCCCAAGTCAATGCTCCAGTCAAGTTTACGCTGTAATTCGTGGCCAGGTCAATCTCCCGAGTAAATGCTGCGGCTGTGTATGAAGGGTATATCAATCCGTTACGGTAGTCGACATTAGCAGAGACACAAGCAGCGCAAGAATCGGGATCGTCTTCGCTAATAAAGACAGGAAGGTGATTGAGTGCATCAAAGGATTGGATGACGGAGAATGCATCATTGACGTTCTGCAGCTCAGCAGCTACGTTCATTTGCAAATGTCCGGGAACAGAGTCGGTCGCATTGACGAATGTCGGTGCACCCTTGGCATGGAATGAGATGAAATCTAGCGGTGCTCCTTTACCACCAGTAGCATTGTTCTGACCATTCAGCGCATGGTCAAGGAAGAGACCAAGCCAGTCTCCGGATGCTCCGCCGGCCACTTCTGGTCCACCTACTGTCGCGCTGGGTAGGGCTCGAAGGACACCGTCGACGGCAAAGTCGTAGAGTGCGAAATACTGCTCCTGGGTTCCATTCCAGTATGCGATGTTGGGTTCGTTCCATACCTTGAGCGGTCGACCAGTCAATATCAAAAAAGTCAGAAAAAACTCGAGTTGGCAATATCCTTACCTCCCAGTACCAGCTCTCAACCTCTGCCTCCCCATATCTCTCCACAGAATGCTTGGTCCATTGATGAATGAGCTCTCCCCATTTCTGCCAAGAATTCGGCGGATTCGTCCATCCCGTGAAAATGTTATTAGCTTGAGACCCCCCGTCAAAATCAAAAGAGTAGGGATCCGGATGAGTGCTCAAAGCCTTGGGCATAAAGCCCGTCTGAACATAAGGCTTCACGCCATTTTCTAGATATGCATCGAATATTTCATCAATGATGGTAAAGTTATAGATTGGTTGACCGTCTGCGTCCTCAGTGTAGGCATTCGTACAACCCCATTTCAGACGGTGTGGACTCGTTTCGTTTAGAGGATCGCAAGTGGTAAGGAGGTTGTGTGTTCGGAAATATGTTTGGTGTGGACCCAAGTTTCCAAGGTGGTCTAGGAGCACTCTGCCATCTGGATATGTCGCGTAATTTGGCTCATCGGCACCAAAGAAACGGGCAACGGGTGGAAGGTCCCCTGAGATTTTGGATGCGTCTACGGTGATGTTGACTTGTCGAGCAAGAGTGTAAGGGATTAAGACGGGGATTAGGAAGGAAGCTGCCTCAAGGGTTGTGCGCATGGCAAGAAGCGAAGGAAGGAAGGCTCCGACTTGCAAAGTGGTGTCTTTATACAACGGGGTAGAATGCGACACGGCAGCGACGGACCACTACATGATTGCCTGACTAGCCCCATGATATCGAGCAGCAGTCTTCAGATGAGTGTTCCTTGACAAAAAAAGTTGCAAACGTCATATGCGTTGAACTGGAAGGCAAGAGTAGCGAGAAGTTGGTTCACGTGTCGTTACTTTCCTTCCTGCCATTGTGGTAGTGGTGTTTCGGCTTTCGGCTGTAAACCCATCGTAGGAGGCAGTAGAATTGTGAAGCTCGTTGTCATTAGTAAGAAAATCATGATGGTTCGAGAAAAGATGTAAAGCATATTTTCATTTTGTTTGTCCAAGACAATATGTATTTCTATGCACCGAGATCAACAGATTAATGCACAAGAACTTGTCTACCATCTAGTTACTCCTCTAGTACCGTATGAAGACGTATTAAAACCACGATTTGGACCCAGCCATCAGTAATATTCAACCAAGCGCGTCAATTCTTTTGCTTCATCTTTATCCTGGGCCAATGCTTCTGCGAGGGTCTGTATCACAGAATGGGTCAACAGATGGCCAATATCAAAGAGGTAAAGTCAAGCATACCTTGTTGACACTAAGGTACTTCTCTACAAACTCTTGCCCAAATACCTTCACCATCATCTCATCTTCTTTAAACCTCTTTCTCGCTTCTTCCCAAGATAGAGGGAGCCTCTTTGTAATCCCTAGTCCCTTCCTACTCTCTTCACTCATCTGCGCCGGTGTAAGCGTGTTGAAAACCCCAGATTTTGAGGGTAAATACGAACAATCACTAATCTTCAACTCGGCTTGTGCTTTTATGCCTTCCAGACCCACGCCAAGCATCGCCGCCAGTGCAAGATAGGGATTACTCGTCCCATCAACAAAACGCATTTCAAAGTTGCGAGATGTCCGAGAATGCGCGTTGGTGAAGCGAACAGGTGCCTCTCGGTTCTCAGTACCCCAAGAGACGTAAGTACCACCAGACCACGCTCCATCTTGAACGCGTTTGTATGACGCGGGTATAGGAAGTGTGAGAAGAGTGATCGAGGGTAAATGATCGAGTAGGGAAGAGAGGAAGGATGATTCGGTTGGCGTCAGAGAACCTGGTGATGGTGTAGGCGCAGAGGACGAGGTAGAGTGGACAGAGAGATGGACGTGACTAGAACTTCCACAAGAGTCCATATACACTCGTGGAGCAAAAGTCGCTCGTAGTCCATGTTTAGCAGCAACGTTGGAAATGGTTTCGCGAGTAAGAGTGGCTGCATCAGCGGCGGCGAGAGGCGTCAGTGGACCAGTTACCATTTCATACTGTTACATTGTGGAAAGGGTAAACATCAGTCAAATATTGGACAGGGAAGACACACCTGTCCAGGAGCAGCTTCAGCGTGATACATTTGTACTTCCACTCCAGCACCCAGCAACGCGTCAGACATCTCTCTGAGGGCTTTAGATTCAACAGAACCCGTTCTCAATGCTTCAGAATGAGACCAGCTGTGAATGTTGGACGCGACTGGGACGGGTGATGTTTCCTTCAGCAGAATGAATTCGTGCTCGATACCGATAAGGAACTGGACCGAATGTGATCCTGCTTCCCTATCGAAAGTCAGTAACACAAGAAATAGTCGATAAGTCCAGATACGCACTCTTCGATGCGTTTGAGTATTCCACGAGGGCAGAGGTCAATCTCCACTTTAGATCCCATTACCGGCACCTTCTCTTGAAAATAACCCATTACGGTCGCGTGTCCTGGTTCATAGGGACATACGCGCAGACTTTCCAGGTCTACGACGTAAAGATATTCTTCGATTGCATTGAAACCCTCTGCCATGTTTAGATAGACCAGTCCTAGCACTGCTTTGGCGAATGTGACTCCCGGACGAGGAGAAGAGAGTAATTTTTCAAAGTAGGACAATGGAATGACGCGATAGCGAATGTTGTTGACCAAGTCAACCCATTGGAGGCGGATATAAGCTAGCAAAGTGCACAGAATGAGCAGTGCATCGAAAATTTATTGAACGTCTCAGACGTACAGATACCCAAATCCTTCAGAACTTTCGGAGAAATGGCCTTGGAACTGATAGTACTGGCAGGAGTATACTGTACACCATGAGAGAAATCGACGGATGACATGGCAGTAGTACTAGAGAAGAGGATGCCAGCGGTGACGCCCCCGAATTAATTTACGCTAAGGCCGAGGCTAATTCGGATGCGGCCCATGACCTTATCGTGATCTGCAGGCGTTTGAATCCCGCGAGGACCAACTACTGATCAGGGGAGAGGTATACGTGTAGATTATTATCTACTCTAGTATGTAGGTCTGAGAAAGATTATTTTTACTCGCGCGCCTGGTGACCCGCGTCTTCACACGAGTTGAATGAAGGTTCGTTGAGACACGGAGCGTCTTTTAGAAGGGCCGGCCTTAGATCTACTGCAATTCATGTAACACAAGTATCAGGAAGGATTACCACACAAGTATGCTAAAGTTCTCGGAAACTTTTATTAAACCCTTCTACAACTTACTGTGTAAAGGTATCGTCTTCGCTGAAAGAAACTATAACGAGCGGAAAATTCTTCAACGTGGAGGATCAGGAGAAAATGCAATTGTCAGTGACAGGATCATCAATCATCAGTTTGCAAATTGGGCTTTGAGAAGGCATCTAGGAAAGATATTGGTGGATAACATCGAAAGGAGTGTGACAAAAGTGCAGGGCTTCGGGACAGCTAGAAGGCATCCAAATCGTCCTGAGATCTGACAGTACAGAGTCATATCCCATTTGGCTGATCAAGAAATTACGAAGCATATCAGCGCCTCGGAATAGCACCTCAGAAAAGCATTATGTCGCTCTGGCTACAATCTGTGTCGCACCACTGACACTTCAGAGTTGAAGGCCATTGAAGCATATTACATAGTCCCGTCTGCGTCTGCGGATGTAAGGTAATGACATGTGAAGGTCGCTCCACCGATCTAAGTGCTCCGCGAGGACGTGAAGAATTAGCCAACTCTCACCACTTGTGCTTTCCGTCATGTCAATTGAAATGCGTAAAGAGCGAGAACCAGACCGGGCCAAGAAGAGCTTGGGGAATGCAATCAAGCCATCAGGTTTAGGCATCTCATCCAGCTGCAGCCGGACGGATCCGTTTGATAATGCAATATTCCTCTGGCATCTATATGCTTGCTAAGGGTCACCACTGGATTTTACTACTAATGATACAGCGCCTGAAAACGCGTTCTTCCACATCAGGTTGCTGAAAACCACCGTCGTTCACCTGAAATGCATTTCTGTAAGTTGAGTCGAAAGCAGGATTACCGAAAGGAGGAGGAGGAGGAGGAGGAGTGCCGGCATGTGGACCAAGTACTGATACGCCGGGGTTCGGGAGCATACCAGATGTAACAGCTGCTACATCATGGTTCCCGGGACCTCTCATTACCAGTCCAGACGAGCTCACAGTTCAACGACTGCTGTAGATCTATATGATAATGAGAGGCCGCAGATGTGGACAAAGTAAACTAAGCTAAGGATAGGTATGAGTACCAACTTATCACTTAAGGATATCAAGCTTTTATTTGATAGTATCACTTGGTAGATATCAGATGTATATAGCAAGTAAGCTAACTATGGACACGAGTTCACCTCAATACGCAGGTGGGACATAGAGCGGATGTGATTCAAATATCTGCATCACTTGATAGACATATTTTGCGGTCGCTGCGAACATAGGCTTGCACAATATTAGAGAGCCTATAAAATGCAATGTGTGGGATTGTCTGTCTAGTGAGTGAGCTCGTGGTACCTGAGAAAAGTACATAGTGGGGGAGGTGTCAACGCAGAAGCGACAAACACGTTCATTTCGGGGAACCTGTCGTCGGCGATTGTCGGACCATCGAAGTCCCTCTACGGCAAGTGAGATCGCCTGCGATCAGTTTTGTCAATGACTTTCGATGTTTAGGATTGCGAATGTCACTGAGGTATTGTCGCATGCAGCGAGTCTGATACCTGAATCCAGGATCATTGGCGTTCGGCTCCTTGCATAGTGGAATAAGATACACTTTGCATATTGTCCTTTGTATCTCACTTTCGACCCGTTAGCTGCAGAGGACGAGTGGCGTAGGGAACACCGGAGACCAGTTACCGGAATCCAAGACTCGGCTGCACTAAATGGCTGCAGAGTGGAAAGACCAGCGGGAGAGGGTTCGTCATGTAGACTCAGAACACCCATGTTGGACGGATTATCATCCGGGGCAGGCTGCCCTGTGTAGCGTCCAAAGGGTCAGATATTTGGATTGAGGTGGATGGGTCATATTCGTTCCTCTGTCTCTCCTTTTTACGTCGGAGCAGAGTTTGGCCGCAGATAGGCAATAGGTTTCGCCTTCGAAAAATAAGTTTTGCCCTCCCCTATTGGTAATTCGCTACTAGTAGTTCCGTGTTCAGGAACTAGGGATACTGCAGTGTAAAGATGTAGGAAAAGAGAGAACCACGGACAGACGTGCTCTATGCCAGACTGACAGGTGTGTTGGGCTTTGCTCAGTGGTGGTAGGATACAGGCACGTAAGTAGGATACACAATTGATTAAGCAGATTACCAATCTGCACGGATGAATGCCAAATAGAAGCGAGTAAAATGTGTGGAGAAAACTAGCTGCTCTGCAAACGTGCGTAGCCCCAAAATCGCCAAAATACCCAAAATGCGTCTGATCCAGAAACGCTGGTAAAAATACCCAAAATGCGTCTGATACAGGAACGCTGGTTGCGTAGGCGGTAGCACTGCAGGCTCTTTGTGACGTGTGACAGTCACTTCGTCACACGCGGAAAAGCAAAAGGAGGACGAGCTCGTCGTCGTGCGCAGCGTCGACAGCGCAAAATGAAACGTGTATGCTTCTAGGTCGCGCTAGTGGTGCTCTGGTGGCACTAGCAGCACCATTCGTAATTTGAGCACGAAAGGCCAACTGGAACAGGCTGGATTCGTACTGAACTTTTCAGATGATGATGGTCGGAGAGAACATTTTGAAAATAAAGTTGTTGAACCGTATTACCGTCAAACTGGAGTACAGTGACATTTCCGATCAGAGTTCTACATGGGTATCCTTAATTTGAAGAAGAACTGAAGGACAAAAACTTGAAAAAGACATGCGCAATCTGTCTCTTTTGCTCGCCGCTGTAGGGGAAAATGGTTGAACGCGTTATGGAAAAGTCACGAGTCACTGATGCAGTCACACAAGGTTACGTCTGCGACACTATCACCAAGAAAAAAATTTCTTCTCCCCTGGCTTTTAACCCCAACTTCAGAGATGTCCTCTCAATTCTCGAAAGAGGTTTGGTATGATTGCTGCTAAATCAAATAACAAAAAATACAAATTATCGCCGTTACATCCTTCATTCTACAAAGATCCCACTGTCCCCCGAGGCCAATCAACGAGATGTCTCTAGAACCAGCATTGACGAAAAACTGCTTACCGTAATCAAAGACAATTCGTGCATCAATCATCTCTTCCTTGGGTCCAATAAAATGGACATGCCGAGTATATCTTCGTTCACCATTTATCTCCTCTATCCCCCAAACTTGATCCCCATACCATGTAGTCCCACTCTTTGGGGTATCGCTCTTAATCCACAAATGTAACACCCCATTCTCCTGTGTATCCTGCTCCCAGCCCTTCTTCAAGAATTCATTCTCCAATTCATCCAGACGAATCCTCCTCATCTTTTCGACCACATGGCCAAAATTTGGATCGGCGATCTGCCGTTCCGTCCAATCAAGTGGGCGTCGCTCCGACGATGCAGGGATACCTCCAGTCAGAGTTTGGTCGACGTTAACGTTCTCGAGACCATCGGCATCCGTAAGGTGGTTGACCTTCAGCGTGATGGTTGCGATAGATATAGCTTTGCGCTTCAGCCATCCCATGCCTTGAAGACGGAAAATCTCATCATGAGGGTCGCAGAGAGGCTTATTCTAATGTGACGCGGCGTCATGCGTACGTTGTCACGTTAGCAAACGACATGCAACTCACCATAATGAACTTTCCGGAGAGATTCAAGATGGTCATTTCAGCTGGGACCGCCATGATGTGTTCCAGGTGAATGGTTGAAAACAGGATAACAGCTGGCCCGGGGGAATTATGCAACTGTTCTATCTCATTTGGAAGCCTTTATAAATGATTGGGTCAATTCGAAGGTGTTTGGAAATAACAATCATTCAATTTGGAACTGTGGTACAGGAATCATACTAAGTGTTGGCCAAGGGATCACCTGCAACTTCAAGTTCGTTATCCGTTCCGCTAAAGGCACTTCTCTGATGTCCGATTCTGTCACATGGTTCTACCATGACTAGATTTGGAGAGTTGCGCGTCGGGAGTCGGCTACTCCTTCACCGACGCGAATCACATTTTCGCTGATTACTTGTACAGTTATCTTAGAAAAACCTTGGACTCTGGAGATGCGACATAGACATCTTGATCGAGATTCTTTCTTTACAATGCGATATTTCTTTTTATACGCCTGACAAACCGAAGCAATCTTTCATGGCTTCCTTGATTGACAAGTATGCTAGTCGTTCGGACAGTGGTTCTTTTCGCTAAACGATCAACGATTATAGCATTCTGTGTAAGTAAAAATAACTAGTGCATAAGAAGCAGGCCTGATGAAAGCTAGCAATACAACGTAGCGAGTGACAGCGAGTATGAAAACAGTGACAGCAATATCGAGAACAAAGAGATAGCGGAATGGATGGGAATAAGGTGAAGAAATAAAATGATATAAGGAATATACGTTTGTAGAATAGTACATAGTCGTCATCATTAGTCCTTGACTTAGTGCCATAATTTCAGTGACAGTGTTAGTAATTCGTGGAGAGAAAATAAGAATAAAAAGAACGAGTGCTTTAGAGGCTACATGACGGCAATGAAATTTGTGGTTTGAAGTTGCGTGAAATTGGGCGTTAACCATCCACGACAATCACAAACGGAAAGACAGTAAATTGGTAGATGCACCTTTGTTGGCACCTTTTTCAGACACCGCAAAAAGGGACTGAATAGGTGGCAGGTAAGGCTTGTTCGATTCAAGGAATAGGCTTTTACCCGCTGGCCTCTCAGAGTGATCACCAGAGGTGGCTCGGATAGGATAAGGGAGAGTTGGTACTGGATCCCTTGAGAAAAGACTGCTCCTTGATACATCATATGTACCACCAGATGGGGGACGCATTGAAGAATTTGCGGTGTCATTCGACCAAAGTTTGAACGCCGGAGGCTTGTAGGTGGTTAACATTCCCACGCCATCGCTGGGGAACTCTTCCACACTAGAGGTGGGTGAGAGGCAGTAATCAAATACTGGAGGAAAATTGGAGGACCGAGGAGGCTCTACAAGAATGCGGGAAGGATCTATCGAGGTAATATTCCGGGATATGAGAGGATTTTCGGCTGGAGGAAGATGGGGAGGGCCTGTGTGCGCTGGATCACGAACTACGATTTGATTCGTGTCGACTGGGGATGGGGTTCGGATAGAGTCGAGAGGTTGTGTGATTGCGTCCGGCGAATACAACTGGTCCTGGTCGATGTACTTTGAGGGGCGAGGCCGGGTAGACTGAGCAATCTGCTGAGGCGTCCAGACTTTTTGCTCAGGGTGCCATCGACGCGCGGGCGCATACTGGTGCTTTCTCCGACGATGACGAGAGAGGGATCCGGGATCAGCGCTGGCAAAGTCGCAATCGGGACATTTCTTGAACAAATCCCTATTTCCAGTGCTGGAACAAGTTCTTTAGGGTCTCTGCAGAATAAAAGATTGAGCGGACGCACTGTGAAGCGATGTGGGCATCGGCGTTGCTTTTCTGGAGCGACTTGAAGGGGCAATCTTGAACTATGCAGCGATAGGATCTGTGGAGATAGTTAGTAAACAAGCGAGCATGGACGAGTAGTGCTAAGAATACACACAGCTTCTCCTTCTCTTCAGGTGCTAGGTGAAGCTTCATGTGCCGGGATATATCGCTTTTTCGAGACAACTCGCGTCCACAGACCTCGCACGTACGACTCTTCTTGTCAGTAGGGTCGTGTTTGCGCTGATAAAACCAAGGTCAGACGCTGTGATGGTCTCGAGACGCGTAGGACTTACGGAGTCACGTTGATTTGAAGAAGACGATTCTACTCTCGGCATGTTTGTAGTATGAGGACTAGGGTTGGCGTAATGTATAGAGACGACGGTAGAAAGTGGGGAGAAGTGAGATGTGGGTGACAGTAAAGATATCGAACAAGAGCGCCTCTTAAAACTCGCATCGTGCGGGGACGATTGGTGTGGGATGTTGGCCAAAAAGATGGGGGGACAATTGGCTGTTCTACCGCTTTTTCCTGTGTTGATCGTCCAAGCACAAGCAATTTCCTTCTCTGGTTATATCGGGAGCAAACAATACAGGTCCATAGATGTAGAACATCGACAAATGGCTTGTTATACCAAATGTTGGAGGATTAGAAAGAAGCCTTTTAAGGCAGAAACTTATTTGTTCGCCATTTGTAGGAGATCGAGGGTCCATAAATTACTCTAAGGAGTAAAATTTTCTGCGAGAAAACGTTCCTTTATTCTCTTTGCAGCATGAGCTTCGGAAAACCCCAATCTATCGGTGAATGTCTTTATGGAGATGCCGTTGTATATTCTCTCACCAGCGTTCTCCTCATGTCACATCAATTCGACACACCTACAGCTGCTCGAATACTACTGGCAATGGACAGGCACAAGGACACAGGTCTCTTAGACCATACGCCCACCGTATCATTTTCTTCAACACCAATATTGCTGGGGGGAATATAATCGACCCGGAATTTTTGAGGAGGCTGTGACCCACAGAACATATTTCGAACTCCGCGAACTTGTTTTCCTGTTGGTAAAATGATTCCTGGTGGTTCTTTTTCGTTTCAAATTATTATTAGCGAGATTCATGTCGCGAACAATCCAAAACAAGGCTGTATTGTATTGCTCATTTGGTTAAACGAGCTCAAAAGGTCGAAACTCCTCACCTTATACACGTCTATGGCTGACAGATGATTGATAGCACGATTTTGGGGTGTCCGACGTACTTGAAAAATGGGCCTTTGGTTAGATAGAAGTCTTCAGTCGCTATCGTCCGGATTTTTGAATACTTAGAATGGTTGGAGCCGTGGAGTCAGGCTGGTCAGTCAGTCGCTGACTAGAGCGCCAATTTCTGCAGTGCAGTCTGAACATATGCCATGGCAAACTAGGTAGCTGAGTAGGGTAACGTATACGCTACTTCATCGCCCTACTTTGCAACAAGGGCCGATGCACTGCATGCGTCTTGTATCTGCCACAACAACGAGCGACGCGAATGGTCGGCGCCTCTCGCGGCTAAATTTGCCGTCTTGAAAGGCATTCCGTGGCATTGTACCTCACTGCAGGCACGCTTTCTCTGCACAAAGAACGAGAGTTCGCGACTCGTACTACTAGCTATCACCAGTGAGCCCGACGAAGGGAGCTATTATCGTGGCGGAGATCCGAGATCTGCGCGACGTTATCGTAATTCCACGAGGCTACCTGCACTTCCGGTCCCAACAAATGGCAACCCTATTCCGTCTGATCCCAATTTGGTCCTATGTCAGAACAGACAAAGGAAGTAGTACCTCCTGGGAAAACCCGCAAAACTCCCGGTCACTGATCTCTCGAGAATTATCGTCAGTGAATCAGTCAACAATCTGACAACTTGAAGATCCCAGACTCAATCAGCTAGCGCTAGTCTCTAGAATCTCTCAAAGATTCAATAAGTCAGGGTCAGGGTTGGATACTGGGTTTCAATCGCCTCTGATCTTAGCTGTATTCGATAGTTTGCTTTGTTCTCGCCGGGGCAGAAGAACAGAAAAGAATCCCCCCAGTAAAAGTAGGGTTAGAAACTCTGGGAAATTTGAGTCGCTACCGCTGTAAGAAACGTTCGAGCTGAATAGACAGAAAAAAAAGGAAAAAGAGCCAAGTGGAGATTCGGACACGAGGCCAAGGCTAGGGTCGATCCAAACAAAGACAGGCAAGGTTAGAAAGAGCACTTGAGATCAGCAAACGTAAAGTCTTCATTTTATCAACAAGACGTCCGTTGCCAAAACGGCGATCCTGGAGCCACACTTTCACTAGCCACCTGTCGGTCTCAAGTTCGGTCCCATCAACGCAAGTCTAGCCTCTTTTCATAATCTGTGGATTCAAAGCTGACAGCAATTCCCTTGGGACGAGAGGAAGACGACGAAGATCGAGTTCTAGAGAGAAAGACCTAGTCATTGGCGAGAGAATCCGGTCAAATCTTGTTGTACATGAAACGTACAGTGAGTGGCAACGAAATCATAAACTTTGAATTCCCTTCCTACCCAATGCCCTGTCCAACACCTTTCCAACATCCTCTACGTGTACATTCCGAAAACCAGGTACCTTTTCAGCTGGTCATCACCTCTCTCACCTCCAAGACCAACCCGGGTCAGATACATACGAGCCTCTCATTTAAATAACCAAAAAAAAGTCCCATCAGACAAAAGTAGAGAGAAAAGATGAAGTAGATGGCACGGGGACAGAGACAGAGACAAACGCAGGAGAAATGGGAATCAAAGAAAACAGTCTATGTACAGATACTAGAACAGCCCTGCAAGGTCTGCGAATGGATCTTTCCCAGCCTGGGTACTCCCAGTCGTCGTCGACTGTGACGACTGTTGTTGGGGTTGAGACTGAGGTTGCTGAGACTGCATCATTCCGTTGCCCATTCCCATACCACCGCCCATACCGCTATTCATACCTCCCATGCCCATCCCGTATCTTTGTTGTTGTTGACCCATCATACTGCCCATGCCCATTCCACCTTGCTGTTGACCCATCATACCACCCATGCCCATGCCCATACCCATAGTATGATTCATACCGCCAGAAGTACCCGGCGTCGCTGGCTTTGGAGTTCCAGGCAACATTATCGCGGCAGGCGGCGTGCCCGATCCCTGTGGTGGTGACATTGACGACGCCCTAAACATCGGGTTCACTGGATTCTGCATCTGTCCACCCATCATCGTATTAGAGCCCATACCGCCCATCATAGGAGATGGTGAGTATGTAGTCGTAACATTGGTAGTCATCGCAGGTGAAGGCGAGCCAGCTCCAAAGTTCATGAAACCCTGGCCCGTACCTGGGTTGGCAGCTGGTGCAGACGTGGTTGACGAGTTTCCAAACAAGGCCATGAGATCATCTGCACCTCCCGAGTTTGTGGAACCGTTGGTGGCAGATGGTGGGTCCTCGAAATCAATGAGCGAGGTACCAGCCGCAGAAGAGCCGGGGCCGAGCTCTGCAGGTATGGGATTCGATGCAGCCGCATAATCGCCTTTTTTGAAGGCTTCATAGCGATTCAGGACGGTGTTGATTTGATCATTTATTTGGAGGAAGGTGTCTTGAGACAAGAGGTTTAGTCCAAGAATGTTTGTAAACGAACAACACTTACCAAGCGATTCCGTATCCCCGCCTTCTGCTTCTCCAATCCACTTTTGCAACTTTGGCCGTGCAGCACTCAGGATGGTAGCGACTTGATCATACGCGTCTCCCGACACAAACTTCTCTCCTCTCTCTGTATCTACATTATCCAGCATTTCGTTTAATAATATGACCTTGCTTTCCAATTTATTGAGCTCTGTCAGAGCCTGAGTGCGGTAGTCGGGTTTAGCATCAGGATTAGCACCAGCCAACGACTTCATAAGCTCTTGGGCAGCAGCAAGGTCACGAGGTGTTCCACGACGAATGAGCTCTTGAAGTTTGGCAGATTGAGCTTCCCGGTCTTCTTCCTCGAGTTCTTCGGCAGTCTTGAGATTTTGCTGATGATGAGATACCTCAGTTACCACAACGCGCATCAGACTAAAAACTAGAACATACCGACACTGACGCGGTTAAATTCTGCTCCCGCCTGGGCAGTTCTCTAAACCTGTAACCCTTGAACGTCAACAACCTATGCATATCCCTAATATTCCCTAAATCATCCTTCCATCTCGACTCTGAGCAGATGCCTTCTTTCCAACCATTTATCAACTCCAAAACCCTCGACATGACCGCATTAGGAAAAGGAGGAGGCCGCTCCGGAAAACGTCGTACAAGCTCGTTGAGAAATTCTTTCGTGGATATTTGGAGATGAAAAGCGTAACCACATGATTGGACTAGAGTGTCGAGGAGAGCGAGAGCGAGCATGGCGATATGGGGATTACGGTTATTGGCTAGACGAGCTATAGACATGGCTGCTTCTCGAGGTCTGTAGGTTACGAGAGAAAAAAAGTTTGCATTGGGATGCGAATTGCAAGTAGGAGACACGCACGTATTCGCCTTTTTATTGTTAATAAACTCTGCGACTTCGAGATGGATGGCATAGTTTGGTTCGGGGAGTGAAGGGTCGCAAGCCCGACTAATGAGGACCTCTAGAGGCGATATTCTCAGCCAATTAGAAGCAGATGCACTGTTCAGCATTCTGGGTGCGAATTGTAGGTTTTGCCAGACGTCGTAGTCTTGAAGCGGGTTCCCTTTCCCAAATCTTTAAGGTCTCGTTCCCAAGGATGAAAGCCCTGAAGCCCAGATAAGAATTAGCCAGGAGGTGAAGAAATAAGATCTAGAAAGCAAATCACGGATGAGCGGTGCGCGTGGCAAAGATGACTTTGGCAAACAAACTCAACGCCAAGTGCTGTTCAACTGATGTGTGTGTCTGCTCGGTCAAGTACCTGGATATCTCTTCTGTATCCCGTGCCGATACTGGTTGCTTATCACTGCAATAAAAGCAAATTCTAAAACTACTACGGACTACGGCACAACTGTCGCTGACGTGGCCTCTACGGGATGACTCGGGACATCAGACAAACACACCTTTCAAAGAGTCAGACCTGTCATCAATGCATCAAGCTACGAATATGCATGTCAAGCATGCAGCCAAAGTTCTCCTTTGGAGTACTCGGAATATAATACCGAAAAAAATCTTGAAGATCTACACGAGAATAATCAGACTCCTCCAAAACACATCCATTCCATGTATTTAACTGTCAATAATTTACTACTGGTTCGGAAACCAGACCTCGAGACACGAAAGCTAAGTGGTAAAAAGTGATACAACGACCAAGGTCCAGTGACAACAATGACTGCAAAGCGAAAGAAAACAGAATCGAGACAACCATAAAAAACCCTTCCGAAAATCCCCAATCAAAGACGAAAAAAAAAAATACAAGAAACCATAACAGTACTTGATACACCGATACATATGTACACCGAAAATGTGCCCGTCGCATATTAGCAATCGACGCACAGAATCAGATGCTCAAATAACATATATGTTTCTGAGAATTCAAATATTAATGCGAATGCGACACGTTTACTGACGTGGAGGAGAATAGTCCGAATTTGCAGTTTTGGGAAGACTCTTTTCAATCCTTGCCGCTGCGGCTAGAACGGAACCAGGAGGAGGAAGACAGTCGCGTTCGCGTTCTCGTTCACGTTCTTCTAAAAAGTCGGACCCGCGTCCTAACCCCAGTCCCAGCCCAAGTAAACTATCACCAGGAAGCCGTTTCTCCCTAGCAGAAGCAGCAGCAGTAGCCGCATCAGAACGCTGCGGAGTCTGAGGCAATTCTTCCCCAAATTCAAGTTTCGGAGCGCGCGCGCGAGCTGGCGAGGCCAATGTGTTGATATCCGCAGCCGTAGTACTAGCTCCAGGAGAAGAAGAAAGCTGAGACTGCCCACTCAGCTCCAACGTCCTCAACAACGTATTCGCCCTACCTCCAAGACTGGCAGGCAACGCATTGGCGATAATACTCTCAGATCTCTTCCTCGACGTTGTGGTTGGCGATAAATGGGCTTGCGATGGGTGACGGGAGAGCGTTGGAAGTCGAGTTCCAGTTGAAGGAGAATACGGTGAAGCTGGGGAACGCAATCCACCTGCTGTAGACGTAGGCGAAGGAGATTTGACTCTAGCTTCAGACGATTCCTTCTCTTTTTCTTTCTGGGCGGCTTTAAATGCAGGAGGTAACGGTGGAACTGGGATATCAGTCTGCGAACGACTGGGCTGATGGGTACGAAGGTTTGCCAACGAGGAACGTCGACTCAGAGAAGAGGCTCGAGAACGTGGAGTGACTGGCGTATTGGTCTGACGAGAACTGGGAGTTGGAGAAGCTGCTCCAGATGCAGTGCCCGTACTTGTCTGGGACCCAGAACGGCTATAAAGCGAAGAAAGTTGGGCATGCGACATTTGTCTCTTTAGCATGGACCTCGACTCGGTTGAGCCTGCAGCCAAAGTAGGACCAGGGGGAGGTTGTCGAGGAGAAGCTAAAACACTCGATCTTGGGGTCATAGGCGTCGGAGAAGGCGATGAGGGAATGATAGACAGCGGAGACGGTTTCTTCTTCTTTGGTATCGTGCTAGCTGGTGGCTTCAAAGCACTTGGCTTGCGCCTCAAGCCACCACCTCCAAACCTAGCCCTTGCCTCTTCATACGAGGGTAAATTCATTCTAGAGCCAAACGTCGGTGTTCCACATCTTGAGCTTGCACGTTTGATCTCTCTGGGATCCAAATGGTCGTCATCGTCACCCTCCGATCCGGCCCCACCAGTATATCTCGGGATGGCACTTCCAATTGCAGGAACGTCAAGAAGAGCAGAACCACTACCAGCCCTAGCCCTTCTCTCCAAGGGAATTTCAGCAGGAACTGCGATGATATGACCAAAGAGAGAACCTGGGGCTTTAGTTACCTTGGTCACTTTCCAGCCAGTAGAACGTGCTAGGGCGACGATTTCCCGAAGTGTACGTTCTTGACCGTTGAACGTAACTTGCATCTAAAAGGGTCACGATTAGAAGATAAACAAGGCAATTGATAGAACCTATACCGTCAAGTCCATCCAATACACGCTCGAACTGGCTTTTCCGAGATTGGGCAGTAATGGGGCAGGGGCCAACATTTTCTCTGCTCCTTGGACATCTTCAAGTCCACTACCATCTAAATCGGTATTACTGAAATCGTCCGCGCAAGCAAGTGGAAGCACGAAATCTGCGATCAGCAGTTTTGTATCTTCCGAAGCAGCCTCGCGAAGGCGTAAAAGAATGCGTTGCGCGTAAGCGTTAGGCCAATCATGCAACACTACTCGAAGGAGGTAAACAGCTGCATGTTTGATTGGTTGTGGAGTAAAGAAGTCATGCTCTAATCTGGTAGTAAGATCCTAGGTTTAGGCAGATAAAGAAGACGGAACATACTCTGAAATCGAGCTATGCCTGATTCGAGAAGATGTGGACATTGCGCTTTCCAAGCTCTTTCACCTAAATCGCATACGACGTCACGATCTTGGATGATGAACTTTAATCCTAGATTGTCCTCTTCATTTGGACCATCTAGAGATGAAAACGCGTGTGCGAGAAGCATACTCGTAGACCCGATGCCACCACCAACATCGACTAGAGTACTGCCTTTGGGTAAAGAGTGCCAGGGAAACCCTAGGTGTTTTTTGGTCAACCAGACACGCTTACTGACATCCGATCCCGGAGAACTCACCACCAAGGATCGCTCCAGGAACCTCCCAAGATTCCGTTCCAGTCATTGCCTTGCCGAATCTTTCCAGTCTGAACCGATTGGGATTGGGTGGGATCGATTTCTGCAGAGCTGGGGTAACAGATCTTGACAAGCTCTCAGCATCCACCTCTTTCTTCATCGAGGATGATCCTACGCGTCTATGGGCCGCAACGCCGGGACCCTTTGTTGCTGGAGGTAAGCCAGGCTGTAATCCATCTTCTCTTCCTGCGCCATTGACGTGATTGCCTTCGATACCTTCACCCTCGAGCCATCCAAAGAACCCAATACCTTCGCATCCAAATGCGTAATTGAAGGGAGCACGCGTCGGTTCGCGGCCGTTCTTGTGTGACTGAGAGGAAAGAAGGTACGCTTCTGTCAGGTAAGCCGAGGACTTGAAGAGCTCGTCGGTACTGTGAAGAGGGTCAAAAAGGATCGTGTCAAGGTCAACAGAACTTCGCACCACATCCCAATAAAAGCAGCTATACCATCGGTATCCTCATATTTTATTTCGGGACTAGAACATAAAACATCAGATTTTTTCTGTTGCCTACTGAAAATAGACGCAAAAATACTTGTTCTTGACCACTTCAAATGGTTTCCCCGAATCAATCAAAGACGAAAGCCGATTATTGGCAAAGACATTGGGTGAGACCTCTCTGAGAATATGGTGCGATGCAAGCAGGCGCAGTATGTGGGCTACGACATCATCAACGAATAGAAGCAAAAGACAAAGTCTAGGCTTACCAAGTTTGCTCTGATCTACGCCGGTCTTGGCCGCGATGGCCCTTACGTGTAAGCCACTTGGACCTGCTTCGCGCAAAACTTCCACCGTATGCGACGCTTCCAAGAGTCGTAGACATGAAGGTAGATGGTACTGGACAAAGGAGCAGTCAGCGCCAAAGACGGCTAATGCGATTTCAAATCCATACCCCCATTGAGGCATCGCAGAGGCTCATAAATGGCCTCTGTACCGTCGAGCTCATCTGTCCAGCTGCTGCGACTATTCGATTAATAGCTGACATTACTGCTGGGTGAGACGTCAACGCCTCGGACAAGGAAGCCGGGTCGTATGGGGTATCTAGCGAGGGAAAGTCTGGCAAACTTGAGGACGTCGACGAACTTGGTGAAGTCGGGGTTATTGGACGGAATGAAGAGACGGACGGTGAAGGTGGTGGCGAAGCATATCCATTGCTTGCTTTTCGCGTTAAACCAATGGGCGACGAAGGTTCCGTAGTTGGCGAAGACGGGCTCGAGGTCGCGTCAAAGTTGGTTGGATCAGCATATACGCGCTCAATGTCGTCGAGCGCGTCGCCGATGACAGTGTGCAGAGCTCTGAGGACAGCAAAGGTCATCGTTGAGCGCTGAGCTTTGAGATGGTGATGGTCAGAAAGAAAGAGTGACTGAGACCACCAGTATAGCAAGCAAAATGCCTGAAAATGCTTTGAATAATTGCTATACTAATCTTTGAATGACGCTTCGCTGTCAAAATGTCGCAGATCCTTCCATAGAATAAATCACGTCCCTCGATTTCCCGACCTTTTCGCTCGCGTTCGCATGCAACACCACGCGTATTTTGACTGCAAAAAATGCTTCACTCTACGTCAATCCAGTGAACTGGACGCGCTCTGCAATCCTTTGCTGGAAATTGCTTCTGACCGAACTGCCTTTTAAAGACATCTTCCTTCCATTTCAGGAAGGCTTGGCGCTTTCATATAAAGATACTAGTGGGTGCTACATATTTCCACCTCCTTTCGTAAATATATCCCGAGTCAAAA
Organism: Stygiomarasmius scandens; assembly: GCA_037954225.1. NCBI lineage: Eukaryota > Fungi > Basidiomycota > Agaricomycetes > Agaricales > Campanellaceae > Stygiomarasmius > Stygiomarasmius scandens. The sequence continues at coordinate 310,913 of JBANRG010000020.1, forward strand.
AACTCGCACATCCAAGAACAAATCACATACCTTGACAATCCCTCTCGAAATCTGCATCAATGCCTCCCAGAGAGGATACAACACAGACAAGAAACACCAAATAACAACCCAAGCTTCAAGTCCGCGTACTCCATACACTGTCTGTGCAAAGAACAGTGGTAACGGTATAATTATAATCATAACCAAAAGCAAAGTCGACGAAGACCACGCGGCAAAATTCAAGTTGAACGCGCAACAGGATTCATCGTCCTCCGCGGACGTTGCTAGAGTCGAGGTTGAATCGGACGCCTCTTCGTTTGTTCGTTCCTTCTTTTCGTCCTCGGGCTCATTGACTATCGCATGTTTCGTCTCGGAGGAAGGGCCTGGTCGATTGATTGCTCTTGTCAATTCGTAATCACAATTGTCTAGCCACTAAGGATAAAGAATTGATTATTTAGGCTTTCAGGTGGTTACTCATCTAATTGCCTAATTCTGAATAGGCTGTTACTGTTAAAAGCACGCTAAAGTATTTGCAGCTGCAGAGCATACAACAGTCGAAAATTCCACGAGACACCCAGAAAGAGAGAAATCCTATTGGCCATCTACGTAAGTATTGCACGTCACAAAAAGGTCAGAAGTATTTTACATTCCAATGATCCCATCGCAAAAACAAAACTTGAAAGGGACGCGGTAGTGACGACCCAGATATGGAATGGCAGCAAATCAACATCATGGTGAAGTATCCCTTATCGATGCACCATATCAACGCCACTGCCCCGGAGTGATTCCAAAATGTCTACACATATTGCCCATGTTTCTCATCTGACACCAGTCGAAATGGTTACGCAACTCGCAAATAAAGGCCTGAGTCAAAACCGAGTTACTGGAATTCCTAAAAGCATAATACTTATTGTGGTACGCACCCAGGTCGCTTTCTTGAATTCTTCCATTCTAGACTTGTACCGCTTATATTTACGGTCACAGTACACCGGCCTCCAAGGTGTCTCGCGAGACGATATGACTTGGTTCGCCAGATACTCAATTCTATCGAAAGTCTCTGATCAAGTTGTACTTCGAGTCATGCTATCACATACCTTTGCAAAGACTTGAACAACTTCCTCCTCTCTGGCCTCATGAAATTTGGAGCAGAGCTAAAATAGGGGTGTTGCAAAAGCCCCAAACAAATACACACCTCAAAAACGTCTAGAGCACTCTGCCAACGGTGGATATGAATTTTGATTTCTAGTGGGTCCTGAGTTTTCTTTGGCTTGATCACCTTTGTTCGCACATGGGATGAGGCTAAAAAGGGTCCCACATCATACCACAAAAAGAATTTAAAAAAGGCCAGTAGCCGCAGAGCTGAAAGGAGTACCAAGAATCCGTTTATCGAAAAAGAGGAGAATATTGTTTCAGCAAGGCTAGGCGAGTATGGGACGAGACAAGTGGTCGCCAGTCGCAAATTGCGGTATCCCAAGCCGGGGCCTTCCGGTAAATCTGAGAGTTCGAGCTTGATAAAGGAGGTACTGTCTCGAACGAAGATGGAAGACGAAGAATAAGGAGGCGGGGCTTTTCTTGCGGTTTTGGAAACGTAGGCATTGGATTGGAACTCTTGAACCCATTCATCGTATAAAGGCCATTCAACATCCATGAATGGGCCTTTGTCCATGATAGTGTTAATGACCGTTGTGTACTGGTGGAACCATTCCGAATCGTTCAATGATCTTCGCAGCGTCTTAGAGAGGGGCTAAATGAGTGACGGGATTTGACGACAGACTCAGCGAAATCCTACGTACACCAAAGGCCACGAGCATGTACTGGTAAGCTTTGTTGAAATTCTGGAGTTTGAGATGCCAATGGCACGAACAGCTACGGATAACCCGATCAATTGATAGCTCCAGTCTATTCGAGTATCGTGAGTTATGAATACGGGGAAAGTAAAAATTACCCTTGCCTGAGCAACGCATCCATAGACTCTTCCCATTCGGACAGCCGAAACAGAGTAACGTATCGACATTGTTCGTCAAATTTATCCAATAAAGTGTACGCCTCTTCAATGTTACGACGTTGGCGAGATGATATCCAATCCAGTCGGGATAATGGCATGATATAAAAGATGAATTATTAAGAATTTAAGAATATATATGGTCAACGGCCGTGACGTCATGCACCGACATTTGCCTGAAATGGCAAGAGGCGGCAATTCGGGCGACCCAAGTCACCTTGCAAAGCAGCATGGCGCTTCCAGATGGTCGTGGTCAGAAAGAAAGAGTGACTGAGACCACAACCAAGCAAAAGCCTGAAATTCTGACCTTTGAATGACGCTTTGAACACGCCCCTCCCTTTTCGCTCGCGTGCGTTCGCTGCAAAAACTGTTTCACTCTACGTCGTCAGTCTCAATCCAGTGAAGTGGCAATCCTTCGACTTCGGACCGAACTACCTTTTTGAAGACGATTCCGGGAAGGCTTGGCACTTTCATATAAAGATACATTTCGTGAATACAGTCATTTATGCAGCAGAACTAGTTGGTGCTACATATTTTCCACCTCCTTTCGTAAATATATCCTGAAAACCCCGATTCAGCAAAAACCGATGAACCTCGAAACAAATCACATACCTTGATAATCCCTCTTGAAATCTGCATCAGTGCCTCCCTACTCTCCCAAAGAGGATACAAAACCACCGTAAATGAGGACACGAAACACCAAATAATCCCAATAACAACCCAAGCTTCAAGTCCGCGTACTCCATACACCGTCTGTGCAAAGAACAGTGGTAACGGTATAATTATAATCATAACCAAAAGCAAAGTCAACGAAGACCACGCTGCAAAATTGAACGCCTTCTTCAGCGCAGTAGGATTCAGGTCGTCCTCTTCCGCGGACGTTGCTGGAGTCGAGGCAGACTCGGACGCCTCTTCGCTTGTTCGTTCCTTCTTTTCGTCCTCGGGCTCGTTGACTATCGCAGGTTTCGTCTCGGAGGAAGGCTCTGGTCGATTGATTGCTCTTGTCAATTCGAAATCAAAATTGTCTGGCCACTGAGGATAAAGAGACGATTATTTAGGCTTTCAGATGTCAAAGAACACTATTGGACAAGACAACTCACAATGTACGAGGTGACGACCGACACGATACCCCCTACACCAATCGAAGCCAGGTTACCAGCGAGCATCTCAAGGTCGCCTCCAGATGTCTATCCGAGGATTATCAAGGCTATCAAAACGCGCCTTTCAACAACTCGTACTCACCGTAACATTAATAACACTCCCATTCAACGCACTGGTCGTAACCAGCCACGCAATAAGCCCACAACCAAATCCGATTACAGATCCTGCGATACATCCCCACTTGTTTGCTTTGCTCCAGGTTATACACAATGCGATTGGAACGACACCGGATCCGAGGATGACTCCCATAAAAGTCTGTCAGTTGAGCATAAGTATAAGAATAACAAGGCTCGGACGGCGTTCTTACATAGAGCCAACCCATGGAGATGCCAATGTAGAAAAAGATCAATCCTGCCAAAGCCATGACGAGACCATAGAAAGCAACCTATAGTCCGAGGAGAATCATATCGACGTCAGTTTCACTGACACAAACATATATCATACTCACCATATAATGACCCATATTCAACAACTGTGTATCCGTCGCCTTTGGATTGAAATATTTCTAAAGATAACGCCATCATCAGAACCAGAGCCCTCAAGAACAATGTATACACACCTTGTACACATCATAAGTCAACAGTGAAGAAACCGCAATCAACTCTGCCGACGTCGCAGATGTAACAGCCAAGAAAAGCACGACCAATATCGCCGCTGCACCCGACTGACCCAAAAGAGCAGATGCAGCTGCTGAAGCGGGCAACCCAGCAGAGACATCGTCTGCAGATAAAACTTTCATGTCAGGGTCTCCACGAAGAGCTACTGCAGAGAGTCCGAGAGTCGTTGCGAAAGTGAAGGGAATAGCAAACCTGTTACCAGACAGGAATCAGTAAGACCGCATAACAGTACACAAGAAACATACCAAGCTAATCCACCCAACAAATACGCTTTCACAGTCGTAGCCGGCCTACTTGCAATCGCTCTCTGCCAATACGCCTGATCCTGGAACACTGTAGCAAAGTTTCCAATAATATTGATGACACCGAAGATTAAACCATTCTTTGAACGCATCGTCACATAGGACCCATGAGCGTTGCCCGATACAGGAGCAGACTGCGCAGCTGCAGTGAGAAGTTCATGCATACGTGCTGGGCTACCAATTTTGGGGCTTGTTGCGTAGACCGTGAAGATGAATACCTAGGGTAGGTTTAGAGTTGTATAAATCTGGGGAGACGGCAGAGACATACGAAGATGATGGCAAAGAGAACTGAAGTATGTGTACTGACAGAGGTGAGTTCAAAGTTCTTTAACGAAAATGCGCGATACATACTAGTCACAAAGTAAAGTCGAACGCATACCACCGACAACGACATAAATAACCACTCCAAGAGGTATAAGAAAACATGCCTGAAGGAGTATATAAGCCTTTCAAACCAACTGCAAGGAGATCACACACACCGCGATCGTGCTCATTCCAGTCAAATCCGTCACTGTAGCACTTCCGCCGAGAATCAGCATAGAGCTCACGATGATATTGGTGGCGAGCCTGAAAAAACATTTCAATTCCCTTCAACTGGAGACTTCCAAGCAAAGACGCGCACCCAAAGAACATGAAAATCAAATGCGCCGCTTTCCCCCATCGTACACCAACAATTTCCAACCACGTATGCGCATAAGGCGCGTTCATTTTAAGTTTGGCTGCTAACATCGCGAAGAGTAGCACTTGGATAGTTGCTCCAGCTGAACAGGGGCGTAAGACATGAGAATAAGGGTCAAACAGCCAGGGATAATCACCTCCATACCACCATGGACCACTAATACCATACTTGTACGCTACTGCACTACTTTGCAACTAGTGGCAAGAGACATCAGTATCTCTGAAAGCGAGTAAGGCTAATGACACATACCAAAGTCGCAGCCCACGTCCACTAAGCATTCGGTTCAATAAGCGAGATCGTCAGTGAATCTGAAAGGACACGCACCGCAGAAACAATACCCGACGCGATCAACCCAGGCTTCACACTTCTCGAAGCACTACTAAACTCTTCCGAGTTTTTCGGCGAAAACGCAGTATATCGTGCCTGTATGGCTGTCAGGCCTAGCATAAAGGCACTGAAGAACAAGCCGATTCCTAGAGCATTGTCCAAGTCATCAGCCCATTCTCAACTATGCAGACAACAGGATAGAACATACCGACGACTGAATAGAAGCATGAATGATATGATGGTGAATAACGGGGATGGCATCAAACAGATACAGTCAGTTTACGAAAAGGTTGAGGATACTCAACACTCACCAACCCCATACCCCGCGCCCTGAGGCAGTATATCCGACATCCCAAAAGTAGCAGTGATAAGTCTGCAGTATCTTCAGCTATCAATTCGGTGTTCGGTGCGGTACAGGAGACAGCACTGGCAGAGCTACCGAGCGGGGCAGAAACAAGTTTAGGGAGAGAAGCTCGGAAAAGAAGCGCAACCTCAGTCCGTGAGACCTTATCAAAGAGGACAAGAGTCAGAGATAAGGCTGGCATTTTACTTATCTTTGGATTGATATTGGTCGAGAAAAAATAAGCGCGGCAGGTGCCACAGCACGACCCGTCAATTCATTGATGATAAGGAAATGCAGATTGAGCGCTGGCCGTGGCTTGAGTCAAGCTCTTGGAAGTTGGTTGGCGTTGAGAAAGACATGCAAACGACGCGTCCGTTTGTGATAGGTGTCTATTAATCGCGACCTGAACGTGTTACTTTTCAGGCTAGTAAAAGAGCTCGCAAAAGCCGCGAAATTTGATAAGAACGGAGATAATAGTCTCCGCTTCTCCTATTTGAAAATAGAACGAAAATTTCATGTCTCTTCCAAGGATTAGAGCGATGATAATTGCTGATGGTACATTATTGAACAAAATACAATCGGGTGACCGGAACGAGAAAGACGTGTTTAGATAAATGAGCGACACGAAGGCAATGGCACAGTAAAAGCAGAGGGAAAGACGCCACAAAGTCCATAAATATGACCCTAAACGGAATGGAGAAGACTGTAAAGCTAGCCCCAAGCAGTGGTAGTGCTATGCCACAGGCCGAGGAAGTCATTTGAGGAAAAACGGAGGAGACGGAGAAAGTCATACCTATAATTTACTATCAGGTGATTATCTGTCTGGAAAGACTTGAATAGATTTGCAACTGTATCGTCGGGTGCAGGCGAAAATGCGAGATTAATGTAGGTGTGCTGCCGAAAATACAGATGCGTGAGTAAAGGGTTGTTTACGGAGGCAAGTGATATGTGGTTTGGGAATGTTCGTTCAGACGTACCAGGGGTTCATTGCCTTTATATCCCAATTCTTTTCTTAAGAATTGTATCACAGCTTGGAATCGATTTGAAGATGTGATTTTGAAGAAATTTTGTTTCATTATTGGAGCATTTCCTACAGCCTTGAAACGCACAATCACTGCAGAGCGAATATGAACCAAGTCTAGTGAGCAGATGAAAGATATAAACTGTCAGTAATTTGCACACCTTTCTCCGAGTCCTTCTTCTTGTACGTCTGCAATGCCTTCAGGGCTTCCTCTGAGATTTCTGAAGACTCAGGTGCTGCCCATGTCGGTAGAGAACGGTCGTGTCCGTCGTGATGGTTTGCTAGAGTCATTGGATGGGTCGAGGTCAAAACCTACTCCGTCGTGTCACACATGTCACGACCATTTCTCTTCACGCGTCAAGTACTTAGCACCAGCCTCGCTCTCTCTAATTCGGGCGATACAAAGACTCAAACCTGAACTAACTTGTACTTGAACGCCTCAAAAGATGGTATCATACACAATACAAGCACCAGCATACTTCAAAATATTCTTTCATGCAGCAAAACACCCGCACAAGCAAGTCAATGGTGTTCTGTTGGGAGCCTCGACTCCTTCGGGCGTCGAGATCCGAGACGCAGTACCACTATTACACCATTGGACGAGCCTGAGTCCTATGATGGAGATCGGATTGGAAATGGTGAGTACCACTCCTTTGGCGAATGTATTACATGCTACTCGCCCAGCCTTGCTTGAAGGTGGGCAAGGGCTAAGCAACCCAGTCATCGCGTCATAGAAAGTCTAGGAATTCTTCTATTCTTTCATTTAACTTTTTTTCAATAGTACTGACAATGTATTGGCGTGAAAGGCAGCAGGACACGCAGAATCACTGGGACTCAGGTTGGTTGGGTATTACCAAGCCTCTGAGAGGCTCGACGATACTGCGTTGGCACCGGTGGGAGAGAAAGTGGCAGGCAAAGTCAAGGAAGGCTTCTCAGACGCTGTTGCGTTTGTAGTGAGTTCATAAGTCCCCTTGTTTTTCGGCGGCGAATCTAACGATCATTTACTCACTGTCAGATCGATGGCGAACGTCTAGGGTCTGGTCACCCTGCTCTAATTGTAGGACTTGTTTCTGGAATTTCGCAACACGTTTCCTGACTTTGATTCAAGCCATACATCTCACAATCTTCCATTTGGCGTCCTGTTGCCGAAGCATCCGTACCATTCTCATCCGGTTCCTCGTTCCAAGTTTCATCAGCAGACTTGCCTAGTCGTGCTGCGGCACTAGTGCAGGAACAGCACCTGCAACAAAAGTTTGGGGATTTTGATGATCATTTAGAGGATGTTACTATTGGTAGATTCAGTCGTCACTACAGTTTCGCTTGGAACTGACCTTCTTTTGCTAGACTGGCTACGGAACAGAGAAGCAATGCCTTCAGATCTTTGACGGCCGCATCTATATGCCGGGAAGTAAGGGGTGTCCTAGGTTTAGTTTGTTCTATCCGAATCAACACCGTGTATTTTAAAGTACATAGTAGGTTCATTTCTTAGCTCTGTCTTCCAATATTAAAATGACGTATGGTGACCCATATATCTAGCATTCCATGTGCCGTGTTCTGTTCTGAATTGATCACTTTTTGAACATGCGGATAAAATCTTCGACATAACTTTCACTGTTCGTCCCCAATCTTTCCAGGCTTGCGGGATCATCTTCGATCACCTACGGAGCAGAGAAACAATGTTATTGACAGAGAACCGGGATACTTTTGCACCGTGCTCGACGTCATGGATAATACTTGGTACGTTCTTTGTGCACAACCCATGACCCTCTCGAAAAGCTCTACTTTTGCCACATTTCAATACTCTTGTCTAATTCCGTCTCTCTTTCCCCAAAGATCGTGATGAGATGAGACTGACTGTACTCGTGTGCTCCGTTTACCACCTTTCACTTTTGTCCGGACATCGCAATCGTTTACTTCTCGATGCTTCTATAGGGACCTTTGATGTCTTGAGAAATCACTAGAGGTTCATAGTTGTTGTACCCCATTACGCTGACACTTTCGATGTGCCAGATTTTGGGAAAGATGGCGTTGGCCTTGAGAAACCACTAGAGGTTCATAATTGTTGTGCCCTATTTCACTGACACCTTCAATGCGCCAGATTTTTGGGAAAGATGGTCTATACTGGCCAGGCAACAACCAAAGTTTGATGGAACATACCTAGGTCTGCCAAGGATTTCAGCGGTCTGATTTGACCTCGATGTCTTCCTAAAACTCGGCGTTATTACCTGAATGTCTGTGCGATGTGACCGTTAGTTTTCTCTGTTAGTATTGTTGCCTGTGCTGTTTCCTACATATTGGTAGAATATCTCAGAATGATACTGATAAATTGATGGGCAGTGGTACAGTACAGACCTGAGGCTAGGAAGTTGAATTGACACATAAGCGTCTCGTTGACAGCTGTTCTATTGGCAACCATTCAATCTCGTGCATCCATCATGGGATTTGGTCCGGGTTGGAGCTGCACGATATCGTGTTGTGGATCCAGAGTGTTTCTCCTCACGGCTGCCACGTCCTTTACGAACGACGAGCTACAACTGCAAGAAATACAAGCCCAAGTACGTTGAGAAAGAGTGCGAACTCGTCGCCGCCCAGAAATAACGTTGTCAATTTCAAACCGGAAATATTCTCCAAGAAAGAGGGATGCAACGCGCAGGGTCCAATTCCAACCAGCACCTGCGACCACAACCGTCGTTAAAGGTGCCCTTGGCCTTTTTTCTCTGTTCTTTATCTCACCCGGAAAATCTGCGCACGCAATGACCTACATGGACGATCAGGAATTCCACCTGCGTCGTTCGGGGACTGTCTCTCACAAAGGTTTCAGGACTCCTGATCCGTAAGTACTGTCAACCACCCCTGTATTTCTGCGCGTTAAAGCTTTGACAGTTTCGCACCGAGACAGAGACCAGGGTCCTCTTTTATCAACGCATTGCTTGCGACAGCTCTCTTCAGATGCTGGCACCTGTTGATATTTTTCGGTGCTTGGGCTACGCTGATCACGATACTTAACGAGCAAGGCCATGATTTGTCATTCAGTTCAACACTCCTCACTGTGTACGATTTCCCCCTCGAGTGCTCGAACATCGTTTTAATTGGAAAATGACAGCATTGGTACGGTTCTAGGTTTTGTCATTTCTTATCGGACGACGTCTTCTTTTGAGCGCTACAATGAAGGAAGAAGGCTGTGGTCTCAATTAATATTGGCTACTCGTACCTTTGCGAGGACGGTGTGGTTTCATATCCCTGGTGTGTCAAACGTTAATGATACAAGGTACAACTATTGAATCTTTTCTTTAGATCCACCTGCATCCGAGACCGAAAGTGCCGATGTTTTAAAAGCCCGTGCCATGATTGAGAAGAAAACAGTCATTAATTTACTAGAAGCTTTCAGCGTTGCGGTGAAGCATTACCTTCGTGGTGAAGATGGAATCTTCTACGAGTACGTCCTCAAATTGCTAATACATTTTTTCTGACTAATTTCATTTACAGAGACCTCTATTACTTGGTCAAATTTCTACCAGCTTACGCTTTACCTACTGGTATACCGTCTCACGTAGACCTGACCCAACCTATCGACGAACGCAGTGAAGCTACGAGTCCTCCTGGTTCCCCTTCTGCCAAATCAATACCTGATACTACGACTCGGCCGAGGGTATCAAATTCCAATGGCACGTTTTTGCACCAGCGTACAACAGGTGCTGCTTCTCAAACCCCGGCGGAGCTTCCGGTACCTGCAACTACGCCTTCACCCAAAAAATCGAATCGTTTCTCGCTTCAATTACCTCACTTGAAATGGGACGATAAAGAAAAAGAGAAGGCATCCTTCTCTCCTGTAGATGAGAAGAAATCGGACAGACCGGAACGAGTCATCCTACACAGAGAGGACGAGAAGTTTCTGCTTCCATCTCGGGATCCACCCAAATACGGATTATTCGACATTTTCCCCCTTTCCCTTCTAGTCCAGATGTTAACGAAGCGGGGGAAAGAGTTGAAAGGTAAAAAAGCAGCTAGGCTGAGGGCGAAGATGAGGAACGTTGGTATCTCGCATAATTTACCCCTAGAGATTTCCCTGTATCTGGTGAGTTTGGATCTGGAACTTTCGAGCGCAGTCACCAACCATCTGGGTACAGAGCTCATATATCTCGGCGCTACAAGCAAGGAAAATCAATGAAGTTCCAACAACCAGTTGCGTCACCAAAAGCATATTCGTCTGGTCCGGATACTCATTATTTCCGATTTTTGAATAGACACTCTTATCGCTGCACTTAACCAACTCGTGGATAGTCTTACTGGCCTTGAGCGTATTCTCACAACGCCTATACCTTTTTCGTGAGTGTTTCGTTGCATTGCGTTTCGATTCCATCTTTCCTCTGTCATATGTCTTGTCTTTCTCCGTTGTTCCTGGTGTTTCATGTTTTCATTTACACTCTATCTCTTTGCCCTTAATCTCCTGCAATCTCCTTTGTGCAATATGTTTAATCTTGCGACTGTTTCCCCACACATCCTTCTGATGTTGACATATTACCTACATGGACATTGTCAAAAGCCCGTATCAGCTGCCAGTGGTGTGCTCCTGTCCTGCGTTGCATCAACGTACTGGTGATCCGAGCACCCCTGCCGTTGATTACTGCATCATCTTTCTTTAAAAAAAAACTCGTACTAGTTCATGTTTCTCTTTCAATGTCGGAGATCTCCATTTTTTGACGCTTTTCCTTGTTTTTCACTTACGGTACCCCGTTCAATCCAACGACGGGATTTCTCAATTGGTGATGACGATCGTTTCCGTAGCTGACGATATCCCTTATAGCTATTCCATTCATTTGTGGGTCGTGACAACTATCTACTGCTTTGCTCTCGTAAGTTGGATTCCCTTGAACATTCCGGCTCTTTCAATTCCCAAATCCTTATTCCTATATTTTTGGTGTGGCCCTGTGGCTTGTTGGCGCATGATGCTAATGATTTCTTCCAATTATCGTTCTGTTCGGTCCCGAAAATTTGTTGTTGTGCTTGGAATGTACCTTTTACGGTCCGTCGGCCCCTACTGATGCGCCACGCATTCGTTTCCTTATGGCCCGGCTGCATGGTCCTAGCCCCCACAAATCTATCCTACACTGAAGTGGATCACGATCCCTGCGACTGTTATACTAACATTCATTTTCTTCGGGTTCCTGGTTGCTGGAGAGGAAATCGAAAGTGAGGAATCTCAACTGTTTTGGATTTGATGCCTCGCGTTGACCTGTGACCATTCATTGTCGATATCCAGATCCATTTGGTTATGACAAGAACGATTTGGTGAGTCCAGATCATTAACAGGTGGCCTCGATTTCTGAAAATTTTGTTGTGTTTAGAATCTAGATCATTTTACACGCAACATTATTCGTACGTTTTTGTGGCTATCTTTGTTATTTTTCCTTTGAGAGTTTATCTACGTATCCGTAGGGAACGAGCTCCAGGCTCTAACGTCAACCGCGCCTCCTGACCCTGCCCATTGGGCATTCGCGCCTGAGAACGATTTGCTATTCGCTAGAGACGTGCACAAGGATGAGCGTCTTACTCCGGATGAATGGATGAGGAGAGGATACAATGCAATGCAAGGTGCTTTATCCTAGTAGACATGGCCTCGGGACGAAGATTATAGAGGAACGAGGCATTTTTTGTTGGCCATTGGAGTGGATATTGGGTTTCGCTTGGACGGATTTTTGGCATAATTTCATTGCATTGCTTTCTTACTTATGAACTACATAGATCTTGCAAACATGCATCTTTACTTTATATAATCTATATCTATCTACTCGCCTACTTTGCATTAGACTCGAGTATGAAGTGCAGAAATTTCATTCGGAGAATGACAATCTAGCAAATACTAACTGGATGAAAGGCATGCGCATATTTTGCTCGGTCGACCGAGACCCAACAACTTCATACTGGCATCTCATATGCAAACGTAACCTTGTGGATCCGGAAAAGCTTAACGCTTTAGTTGCATATTCATCTGTGCTATTGTCTTCGCTATTTGTCAGTGAGTCTTCTCAAGGGGCGGCGCTGACCACCATTGCCCCAGAAAGTCCAGAGGACACAAACCAAAAGCTTCAGCAGAACTCGATGCCAAAGTCAACGCTCTTGCACATTTTGGACGATGGATCTTGCGGATCAAGATGTAATTGGTTGATGGTAAAGGAGCTTGGGATGGGCAATACGAAAAGAGAATCAAAGGGAGAAGAGGGCCGTCAAGGGAGCCACCAGATCGTTCAGGACTATCCGTACTCAGGTACGTTCGACCAAGTCTACGTGGTAGCTTATGGTTCTTTACAGCTTGGATCCTTTAGCACGAAACGTAAATGAAAATTTGCACCGAACATTTACACACCGATAGTGAAATTTCCCGAGTTCATATATACATTTCAGTCTTTTGTTTACAAACGCTGGACGGCATTCGGTGTGTTGATTTCGGACATTGCTTTGCCTTCAGTGTACTGACCTGCTGCCATCTCCCAAAAAATTGTACATGTCCAGCATCTCTCTGACAATTTCCTTTCCCCTCTTCTCAATTACGACTGCGATATTGTGTCTCCTTTGCTACTGCCCAGATAGCGTCTTTCCGAAATGACTCTCGTTGGCCCCTTCCGTGCGTGAGATTCTGTGATAGCTGAATCGCTCGGACGAGGAACATACCCGTCTCGGGAAGGTCCGTGAATCGTTTTCCAACTACATTACTAGCTGCGGATAGCCAACACAACTTTCATTTCGTTCGCATTTTCTCAAGGTCAACACCAAGCCCAAACGGCTTCACTTCAGCTTGGGATACAATTTATGGGATGACGAAATCAAATCTGACAAAGTCGACTGGTTGTGGTAATGTCGGCCGTATATTCTATCAAGTTATCATTGGCTTTCTAGCAAGGATACCGATCTGGAAGGAAAAGTATGATCCTTCCCCAACATCGCGAATTAAATAGTATGTGACAGTCGCACTTTTGTATCCTGTCATCTCGAACTGACGAGAAACTACGTTGATGAAGCAATGAGTATCCAAGCTATCGACGTGTTTTTACCTACAGCACGTCTCGTATCCTTTTCTTCATACACATATACTCCACCAGACGGGAACATACTCCAAATGTTGGTGAGCCTTCCTTTAGCTTGGGTCGCCGCCGCTCCTGAAGGAAAACTTGGGGATTAGGTGAATCCCCACTTGCTCTCCGGATTGCTCGGTGATTTCAGCCTCTCATATCTCAGCAACTAGGCTGGCTCCTTTGATTGCCCCGAGCAAATTTCATTGTGCAGTTGAGTTCGAAACAGGAGTTTGATCCTTTGGTTCAGGAGATTTGTGGTCTATCTGAAAATTATGGGCGGGTTTTCATACATCTTTTGGTGCCTTGCTTGTGGCTTTCATTTGCAGTTCCAAAACTTGTGCCGGGGTTGGGAAGTTGATGATCTATCGGAGAACGTCATGCCTGAAATGCCTAAAATGATGAACTTGAGGTTGAGTCATCGTATTGGATAACGATTGATTTTTTCTGGTGAGAGTATCTCCACGATGTTTTGCTTGACGTCTCGCTGTCTTTGCATGCCGTATACCTTTCATCGAATGGAAGTTGACCAACTTTCGGCTTTTATTCGTCCAATCAGTGGTGTTGGCCGTAGTAAGAGGCAAGAACAACCCAGCACGCTGAGATGCATGCAGTTTCGGTCAAAATGATGCACCAATTGGTTGACACCTATTTCTCCACACTGTACTTTGCGGCTAACGGGGAACGTTGCCTCTATTTATTGACATTGCGACCGTAACGGATCTGGCGGAGAGCTCTATCGGGGGCTGACGTCGGAGATTGCCTGCTGTCGTGTCGGCAGCGCTCATCAGCCGTACCATCAACGCGCTCAAAGGAGAGTGAAAAATGCGGCACTTGTGGTCTTGTGGTCTTGACAAAGGTCTTGACAATGAGAGAGTGACGTGGTCTCATAGAGACCGATCATGTGATGGCGACAGCCAAAAGTTCTGGGAAATGAGATGTACCGGAACGCAGGAGAGGAGAAAAAATGCCAGAAAAATGTCATATTTTTCCACATTTTTTGAGTACTTATGTTCAACAGACAATGCCGCTGAGTTTCTGAGTGGTCTTCTCTTGATTGGGTTGGGACTAGAATAGCGTTCTTCGCCTTATGACCTGGTCGAAGTGAAAATCTAAAAAGAACGACACAGTAATACGTCGTGACGGTCGGTTCGTGTCCGAGTGCTTTTTTTGCCTGTTCCCATCTCCGAGGACTCGCAGATCTAAAAAATGTGATTGAAACCAAAATAATTGAACTAGACAAGGGGGGGCACAAGGTCAATAGATTTAAAGTAGTCAGAGGTTGCCTTCCAAGTTTTGGAAGGTTTACAGAATTGAATTCTTGCAAGAAAACGTTTCCTTTGACAAGTCATACTGAAGTCATACTGTCGTAATTGGCATTCTGTTGCTGACTGAAATAGGCGGATTCTACGGAAACTACTTCTCTCGTTCGGGGGAGCCCTAAACTCGAATACAAGTCACCGAAGACTCGATTCAGAGCCTGGTATCGATAGAGCATAAGTAAATTGCTGCGCGGAACACTTGTACAAGTACAGTAAAACCACTGCTCGGTTGAATGGAGGGATATGAAGATGTACTACGTGTAGACAAGAAACGGAAATGAGGTTATTGGTCTTTGTCCGACGAAAGAATTTGGGATTCGGGGCCGTTGTAGAGATCGAAAAATCTAACTCACCCTTCAGAAGCATTTACGCAGTGAGGTTATTGGTCTTTGTCCGACGAAAGAATTTGGAATTCGGGGCCGTTGTAGAAATCGAAAAATCTAACTCACCCTTCAGAAGCATTTACGCAGTTCCTTGCGCTACTAGTACTGGGAATCCACCCTTTTCATGACATGTACTACGATGCGGAGAAACCCTTTGTATCACAGGAAGCTAAAGGGATAGTTTTCTCTTGATTCGGCGGAACGAGAACACAAGAACTGGACCTTAGAGTTTAACACCAAGACAAGATTGAGTTGAAGTGAAAAGCTATGTTTTCTCAAGGAGATGATCGAGTTGTCGCGGAAATATTGGATATAGGGCGGACGTAGTGAGAGCAGAGTTTAAATGTGGCTACGAATGAACTGGGAGTAGTAGGAATCGTTACACTATTTGCCGGGACTGCTATTGGGGATACGAAACTCGTGAGAGGAAGAACGGAAGACCGTATGCGTTGAACCTTATACTTACTATGCAGCCTTTAGAATCAGGGGAAGTCTTGGAATTGTTAGGGGAAGTGTCCTGAAGAATCGTATTTTTACCTTCTTCAACTGTCTGGACAGTCCAACTGACCGTGACCTGATGTCGATGGTGAGCCATACTTAGAACTACCGTACGGCATCTGCCGTGCACCCTAAATAAGTTGTTAAATGTCGGTTGTACGGTTTTTTTTTTCAGTTGAGTTACATTTTTTACGACGAAAGTAACCTGGCCTGGCCTTGCGTAGAAAATTAAATAACTACTCAAATTAAAATAGCAATATTTAAGGAAAATTATGCCGATCGGCAATGATCCAATGAACTGGAATCTACACCTTTTTACCATAACTGCATTATGTATCTAGCTGATCGGAGAACCTCCTAATTCAATCCATCTAAAGATACCGAGCCCATACTCGAAAAAAGACGTTCATCAAGAGGTGAAAGGCGTTGAAATTAGGCAAGTGAAGATGCATACACATTAATGAACTCGAGCTCTGTCGATTCAGATGGACTGATACATGTATCAAAGCGGGTAGCATTGTTGCCCAGTACCCATGTCTAAAATAGGCACTTTTAAGGAAACAGATCTCAGGACTCCTGGAAGCAGAAGCAGAAGATGCTGGGCAAGATCATTACATTTGAACTTTGACTGCAAGCTGGTAAGCATGACACATTGCATTCATTATAAATGAACATTAAGACCACTGTATTCGCTGGAACTCAAACGACTATTAGATGACATAGTACGATGACGGTGTGATGTACAACCCACACGTTCCCTTGAAAACAGGGAGAGAAATGGCTAGGAGAAATCTAGAAAAAGTCGCCATGTTCTTTACGCCTTTTGCTAGTACGACCCTTGAAAGTGTCCTGCCGAGTTCTAGTCAAGAGCGTCAACCATCAAGTATGATGAAAGTGGCTTCATCGAACAATTCTGTTGATAAAATCTACTACTTTGGAACCGGCGAATTAAGCCCAGTAGTCAAAGATCATAGCATCGATCATAGATTTAGCAATATACAAGTACTAGTCGACATCGGGGAGCACTTAGCCAGGGTAGAACCACCTAGCATCGACTGGGATGACAAAGAATAGGGATACCAGCTAAAGATCTGAAGAGTTCCGAAGATTAACCAGAGCTAGAACTTGGGAGAGGGAAAAGGGCATAGGGATGGGGGAATAGAGGAACCGGAAAATCGAAACATGAAGGTGCAGGGCAATGGCTGCCTGTAAGGTGTACGAGAACGAGTGCCCCAAAATTACGATGGCAGGTATGAGAGCGAAGCCTCGAGGCCTCTATCCAAGTGAGCCGGGAACGACCGGGTATGTATCGAGATCTAGGGCCATGTGTAAGGGAATCTGAGGCTTATCAGTATCCGGATACGGGTTACGGGGATGTTGGTTTACGACCATTCAGGCCATGTGAAGATCGCACATTGTAGTAATGGTAGTCCTTGAATATTATTACTGACTGCCAGTTGACTTGGTGAAGAAGTCACGCGACGGACAGAGCCAGGGATTAAAATACTGCTAGCGCCGCGTCTTTTCATCCTCACTCCCTTTCCGGGCGCTGCCTCCTCGTCTTACCTTTGTCTTCCCTTCGTCTTTTTCTCTTTCTCCGTTACACCCTCTTTCATCCCATTCGACACTTTACAATGGCTACCCGGGATAACAAAGGCAACATCGTCTCTCTACCCAGTCTTTCATGCTCGCTCAACACTTTACCCAACGCGACGAGCATGAACAATCTCCCCCTCCATCCAAACATGTTTGCACCGATAGCGAAGGACAGTGAGGCCAAGGTGTGTCGCGTCGGCCATCATCTCTTGCCTCTGCTGACATTTTCCTTTTTTGTCAGTTACAAAAGGCCTTTTTGTCAAGAAACGGTTCTTCATTACCACCCCAAAATATGCAGCCGGCTTCATATGCCATGCCTGTGAGCCTCCTATGACTTCCTTCCATTCCATCAATTCTGACTATTGTCTTTCTCTAGCCATCACAACCCGGATGCGATGCTGCACTAATGATGCGTAAATCGGTAAGCCTTCCTGTTCTCTCGTAGGGTAAGTCGAGAGCCCTTTCTGATGCTAGCGTTGATTCGCAGCATAAATCAAAATGAACATTAACATTGTTCTATTCCTTTCCTTATACTATCTCTTGGTCTTGGTCGTTACACATAGATTTCCTTTTCTCTCTTCCTCGGCATCTTGGGGACTTTGTAGACATAAGTTTCTACGACATCGCATTCTACATTCTATGCCTACTGCTATTAGGCTGGTCCAAAAAATCACCTCCCCCTCATTTTCGCTGTCGCTATCGCTTTCGGTTGTACTCGCATGCATATATCATCACTACCATAGACGTATCATTCATTGGCCTTGTAGTTACTACACATCTCTTCTTGCATATGGTTTACACTGGGTTTGGGTTTCATTCATTAACATCGCATACTCTCTACACTTCGTTAACTAAAGATATATTATTATCATGGTTATGCGTTTGTCCAATACTGGTCTTAATGAGCGGGAAGCATTCGTTCTCTGACGTATTTTGAGTCAGGGTCCTTCGTGCTCCGGTTTTCATTTCTGACGTACTAAAACTACTTGCGCAGTTCTTTCCCAGTAAGCTACCCGAACGAAACGCACTCTGTTTCATCTCCACGCTACCAATCATGTAAAGGCTTCGTCCAACTAGGTATCAAACCGACCATGCGGTTCTTGTAGGTGGGCCACGGTATCCAAAAGCTCCATGGGCTACCGTGGAATGTAAAATACTGGCGGCTTCAGATTGGATTGGCTGCTTACACTCCGGAGAGCAGGGTCAGTAAAAAGGGTCAACAATCAAAGTATCCCGAGTTCTGGGTCATCTAAGCTATATATGTGCCCCCGCCAAACTTGCGTTTTCGACTTTTTCTCACCCTGCTTATCCTCCCATACACGACAATGTGTATACTCCTTGTCTGTCGGTAATGTTCTCTACATGAACACTAACTAGCATGCTCTTTGATTTTCGGGCTCAATCCTTGCCTGTATGGACCTGAGAGAATCAGCGCGTCGGACAAACATCCTCAAAGTGCCGTTCGGAGAACGTTCACTACCGGGCTCGGCTTTGCAATGTTTTCATCCACTCGAGTGCACAGTCGTTCAAATCAGTACGCAATTGAATTTTTTCTCCTAATAGTTCCGAATCATTCTCTCTTCATGTGTCTCGGACCTTCATCATACACTCATGCCATCCCATGCCAGTTGGCATCATGATGGCCATCGCCCAACAAGGATTAGTGTCGGTTTTGTCGACATTTATGGTCTTTCTGGAGAGGTATTTGGTATGTTTTCTATGTTCTCCGAGGCCTTTATCAATTTGAATGATATGCTGCAGATCGTCCCCGCCCTCTTGACCTCCGCCGGCGATGCCTGCCTATACATAGCGACCGTTACAGTGGGCCTGAACGCCGCACAGGGTCGGTCTTTAAAATGACGTACAGCTCTTCCCGAATCCCGCCTGTCCTGCGGAACTGGCTCTAATTGGACCATATCCCCTTATTACGACGCGAAAAAGCTCTTAAATGAGGATTGCGTCTGCGCGGCCGCCTCAATATCAACTATACACTTTATTGCAGCTCCGCAGACACTACATGTGTACCCTGAAACAAAATCGTATCTGCTTTTCTACGAACGAGCGTCATTCTTGACCGCATGATGGTACTTGTACTCCCTGGACCTTGGTGCTCTGTCAACAAGACTGCAGTATTTTCCCAGTGTTTTACCCAGGACATCTTTTTCGTGGATTTTGCGCGCATCGTGTTCAAGTTTTGTTGCACGGCTGCAATCTTCTTGCCTACTCTTGCAACCCGCATCTCGATTGATAGACTCCCGCGATTCAAATCATCAGTTGTAATCCTACTGCTTCAATTCGTCTTCAGGATAGACACTTTCTACTTCCCTGGCGCAACTTCGTGTCAAAAATATTACTATATATTACCTGCACTCAAGGTCCTCAATCTTTGAATAATCGTTGGTTGAACCTTCGTAGTAACTGGCTTCTAGCAACTATTACCAAATCGTCATAAACACCGCGCATCATGGGTGCTTTATTAGAAGACTTGTATTCATACTTTTCAATTATTCGTACAGAAGACTCGGTGTTTGCCTTATCTATGAAGTAGCGTCAAAGCTGAGCACTCTCATCGGTCAAAATGCCGCTCAAGGTCATTTATGAATGCATGTCGTTTGTTAAGTGGCGTTTCTCAAATGACTTGCATGACAGTTCGCGCGACGTCTTGCTCGAAATTTGCTCTCGATATTGGGGCTGGGTCAGTCAAGGCGCTCTGATTCAAGGGCTCGGCTGCACATCTAGAGACTACTGGACTTGCCATCGATTCTTCTCAAGTGGAATAGCCATAGACTAAAGAGTATGAAGATTTCGATGCGCGATGTCCGTGTTGACACCACCATCTGCGTAGTCTGTCCAAAATCTTTGAATACGATTCTGCCGCCGGGAATGATAGTCAAAATCAACAGCATACGTATCTTCTCAGGCCCTCATTGAGAATATTTCAGCTCACCTGCCCTTTGGGCGGACGATGCCAGAAGGATACACGTAAACGTTTTTATAGATGCCTAGGCTTGGGAGGCATCTTTTAGGAGGAAACTCGGAAATCCGCGCTCTTTGCTCTCTTTCCTGGTACCGAGTTCTGTTACATCTTTGGGACCTGTGGATCTGTTTTTACGCGTGAACCCGAAGCATGAATTTGTCCCCTACATCGCATTCTGTCCTCGTGCAACATGGCAACAGTACTAGACTGTACCCCGACAGTTTTGCTTCGCGCCCTTTTTCTTCGTTGAATACCTGGATAATTGTTTTCTATTCTTGGCCCTGGGTTATTCAAGTTCGCGGGCTTTGAATTTCCTGATGGCTATTTAGACTTTGATTTGGGGGGTATGTTGTTGTGGGAGGAAAAAGACACGAGACGAGTCACGGACAAATTACGTCGGAAAATCGGCCCGTTATCCAACACATCTCGACCCACAAGGTTACAACAAGAGAGATTTGCCTCTTAACGTTTCAAAATTCTTTCATTATCGCATAATCTAGTCATGTTGAGAACATGTTGTACCCGCATTGCGCTCGTGCGTACCTTAACCGTATTCGGTAGCATAGCTCGTGGAGAAAACCTGGTCAAAGCCTGTCGTAAGTATGTCAAACATAAGCCTAATTGTTTTCTAGGATAAAAGGGTTGGAAATCGAGGGTATCTACAGCTTTCAAGGGCCTAAGGAACGTATGGAAGTGAAGTCGGTCTAGCATGCACAATTCTCCTTGACAGTGGTGGAGTTCTTCCATTGTGTACTGCTTCGAGCCGTCTACTTACCTTCCGAAACGCCCTTGCCCATGGTTAGAATTCCCCCAAACTCAGACGCAGACCCTTCTTTCGACATATCGGGAACGAAATCGAAATTTGAAGTCAGATGCTCCTCCTTTCGTAGATAACCGAGTTTATCGCCATAGACAAACCTTTATCTTGCGTTTGAAAGTCCGCTATATGCGCTCATCTTCCGTTGATATTACGATTCAGCACCCGCTGGTGCGAGAACTTACTGTTTCCGTCGTCTGTACCTTGGAGTGCGGTTAGGGTTCTTCACTTCAGGAAATCGTACTAACGTTAGTTACCCACAGAGGATCAAATGAAAGCTGCAAGGTTTCATCGTGGTTGAAATGAAAAGGTTTCCTTTCTGTTTCGTGGTTTATGTTTTATGTACATGACTTTACACGGAAAAAGATTAGAACCAAGACTGAGCTTCAGCACCGATATAAACAATAAATTCTTTGTAAAGATACGACCATTCGTTAGCATACTTGATTGTTATTAATTAATACTTTAACGACGGGACCAGATCTCTGTTCTTCATATGCAGACCTTGATCGAGATGAGGAAATGAATTGAACGTATTAGCATCTTGGCCACCGAGAAATCTTTTACTCTTAGTATTTGCAATCTGAACTTTCAGAATAGATGGTAGGAGCCGATGAATACATAGATCAGTACATGTAAATAAATAACTCTATTGCGGACGAAATAAGAACCGACAGTCTCACCTCACTGCAATGATTGCAATTGCAAGATATCATTCAGACTCAGCGGTTATCTATGACGATCGATTTCTCAGATTCATATTGGTCAATGAATTCGACTACATTGCCACTTTCTGACTGCCAAACCACGGTGAAAGTAACTCGGAGTTTGCACGCCACGGTGAAGCTCAAATACGTACTTGTACAGTAGAAATGACTATGAATGCGAGATTCAGAGCCACTAAGTACTTGTTCTTCTGTCTGAGTTAACCTTTCGCCACTTGTAAGTAATATGCATGGAAGCTTGCAGCAGTTCCGCTATTTGGGCTGAAACCAAATGCCCAAGATACTATGACTAAGTTGACATCCTTGAAACCATTCAACCATCGGTTGCCCGAAGAAGCATGGATTGAAGTTGAACAGCTTATTTTCCCAATGAGCACTGAAGACGGCAGTAATTGTTACTTTGATAGCAAGATGATTCTAGTGGCTTCCGGACTTTCAGGTTACCCTGAGAGACCAGGCAAAGAAGGATACAGTGTAAGAACTGGAGAGGGATCTTCCCCACAAAATCCGCCTGAATACAAAACCAAGACACCGTCTATTTAAAGTCGCGAAAAGGAAAGATCCCCTGTGGCTGAGGCAACATGATGTATCGATGACTTACTAAATCAGAGGGAGTTGGAGCTACGATGCAAATGTCGGTTCAGTGGTCTAGTGGTTATGATTTGTGTCTCACACACACAAGGTCCCCGGTTCGATCCCGGGCTGAACCAGTTTTTTGCTTTGATTGCATCAGTCAAACAAGGTAATCTCGTACATCAAATTTCGTCACTGTTCCCCCTGCTTGCGCTTTATTACACATTCTGAGTCCGAAATACGACAAAACGTCATATTTTGATGCAGGTGTACCTTCGCGCGTCATACAATATAGCTTTGATATAGCCCCAGGAATGTTAAGCATGTGTCTTGGGCCTCAAATTGACTGGAAGAATGGCGATGATGAGAAAAGATGCTATATGTATATACACAATTTCGTCGGTCGCCCTCAATGCAAACTTTCTTGGCCTAAATTTCACATAGACAGGACCTGGAGTATTACATCGTGCAAAGATAGTTTTGAGACGAGGATAGGGGATAATATTATTTTTTCCACGCATCCAGCCATTTACTCCGACCATGACGCTTGCAATTAGTGGCGATATTGGCTGTTCCACATATTCGAAATCTTCCATACAAGCTGTATATTTGCAGGATGCTGCTATCAATGGAGCCAAAATGGAGCTGACAGACACCCGCGTCATGTGCGGCGGATACGCCATCTACATCATTGCCCCTGTCGTTCCTTGGGTCTAGGTCCAGGGGGCGTACTTAAAATGCGAAGCAAAACAACACTAACCCATAACTCTCTTCCACAATTTGCCATGTCTTATAACAACGATAACTACGGCTCCAACAACGACAACTCCTACGGCTCTGGTCGCCGTGAAGGCGATTCTTTCGGGTCGTCAACCAATGACTCCTATGGCTCCAGTGGTCGTGGTGAAGGATATGGGTCTTCTCAGAATGACTCTTATGGTTCTGAAGGTCGTACCGGTGGATATGGATCCAACAACGACTCTAGTTATGGGGGAGGTCGAGACGACAGCGGTCGCGGCGGCGAATCTAATACTTATGGCTCAAGCAACCGCGATAACGACTCGTACGGTTCCAGTAACCGTAACACTTCTGATTCTAGCGATTCTTATGGGTCTGGTGGCCGTAGCGGTGGATACGGATCCTCCAACAACGAATCGTACTCTTCCGAGAGTCGTACAGGAGGATACGGATCCTCTAATAATGACTCCAGTTACGGGGGAGGCCGTGACCGAGACGACTATAACCGCAACGAGTCTACCTATGGCTCTGCCAACAAGGATTCGTATGGTTCCAACGATAGAAACACTTCCGACTTCTCCTCGAGCCAGTCCAACTCGTACGGATCCAGCAACCGTGACACGTCGGACTCTTACGGATCCAGGAACCCTGATTCATTCGGCTCTAACGAAAACAAGGGCTCATATGGATCCTCTGGAGACTCTTACAACTCGAACTCCAACACCAGCTCAAACACTAGCCACAAACCTGACATGTTTGACAAGGGTGTTAGTTTTGCTGCTAAGAAAGCTGGGTTCAACATTGTGTGTTGCTTCCTATCATATTGTCACTAAAGTTACTAAATCCCTGACTACTAGAGCG
Source organism: Stygiomarasmius scandens (assembly GCA_037954225.1). Lineage (NCBI taxonomy): Eukaryota > Fungi > Basidiomycota > Agaricomycetes > Agaricales > Campanellaceae > Stygiomarasmius > Stygiomarasmius scandens. The sequence continues at coordinate 334,901 of JBANRG010000020.1, forward strand.
ATGAAACTGCTGACAAGATTGGTGATGGTATCGAGAAGCAGTTCTCCGGTTGTAGGTACAGTTTCACTGTTCTTTGTTCAATCAATCTGATGGTTTCTCCCCCCAATTGTAGTTTCAAGGGATTAGTTTCATAATACAGCGGGGAGAGAAGAGAATAGCACTGGGACTTTGTATTAATTAATGAACTTTCTGGCTTTTGCTGTTATTCCACCTACAATTCAAGTATCAGACCGTTACGGTATCGGCTTTCTGACAGTCAAATGACTCAGGTGTTAACCGAAACGGCACTCCGGCATACATGTTTTAGAACGGTTTGCCAGTACCGTCGGAACTTCATGCACGTTTTGCACTGGATAGGTGATGATTTTCTTAGCACATGCGTTCGCACTTAAGAATGCCACTTCCGTGAACGTGTGTACTCAATACCAGATATCTTAAACATATTTCACAGAAGGCTTACTTGAGAAATGGAAGTTTTGACAGAGCACGGCTACTTGTTATGCATCCATTCTCTGTTCTTCCTAAACAGATTCTCAACCTAGCAGAGACAGTTACACATCTCTGGTACTTGGCACCCCTGCAGGGTACCTAAGGTGCGTAAAACTGGGTTGCTTCCAGCTCCCTAGTATCAAAACATCTTCACTGAAAGCGGCCCGGTATACCTATGCTCCTAGTCAAAGTCGGGATATTTCGAACAAAGCTCGCTGTCTCGGAGCCGTTGTTGAGTCAGGGAAGACTTCCTTTGATGAATCCATTCAAAACTACTTTATATGAATCATCTAGGATCGGCAAGTTCGTATAGGCTTTCTCTGATCTGCTTCGATCATTTAGCGACTCTCGAGCTTCGAGTATTGCCACCGACGTCCACTCTCGATCGTAGATCGACACTGCAGGGATTGTTGATTTCGCAGGGTCCGTGGTAACGACCCGGCCTAGAACGTCAAGCATGAATCCTAGGATAGATAAGTTTCTTGCAGGGTTGCAGCAGCTACTGGACAGTATTTCAGGCTTGTTATCAGTACTCCACCGGGAGAAACACCGTGGTTGCCGCAGGATCTCTCTCTAAAAATCGCACGCTTGCCTCGAGTTACTCAACAGTGAAATCCTGATAGAAACTGGTTGTCTGTGGCAGGTGGAAGTTCTTAGTCGGAGCTTGTAGATCGAGACCATATATATTTAGTGGCGCTCTAGGGCGCTGCAAGCCAAGATACCCTTCGGGTATTGTACCTTGTTCTAGGCCGTAAAAGTGTACAAGCAGTGAGATTAATTGCGTTATCCATGTTCCGGAAAAGTTGATAACCCACCACGCCCGGGCCAAAGCCATGTTCATTTTCCAGAAATTGCGGTAACGAGGTGGTGAAGAATTTCCTTTGGCATCGGAATAGTGTGAGCTCGGAAGGGTCGAAATCTATCTTGAGATTAGAATTTTGGGTTGTACCTGAATGCAACAAAAAAGGAATACGGTAGAGTATCCGGTGAGAGATCACCAGAAGCCTGAGAGCGGAGTTGTTCTGAAATAAACAAGTGCACTACTTCCAGCCTAGTGTCTACTATTTTTGAAATTCATCGTGCAAACCTCGTTCAGGTATCAGCATAACTTACATCCAGCATTAAAGTCTAGGTGGAGTAGAGTCTACCCTGAAAAACGTTGCATTAATTGCGTAAAAATACAGCTATATCAATCGATGAAAGTTTCACTCGAATTGGACGACCTGCTAAAAAACTGCGAGTTTTGTCTACTTCCGGTTCGATACTCATGTTCGATCAGAAATGCACGAACCTTTCGCGTATGATAGAATGAAGGCCCAGGGTTTTGTCAAAAGCTTGAGATTGCTACCGATGGACGTACAGACTTGAAGCTGGAAGCTCCGAGCCTCAAACAGTAAATGCACGACACGAATAAGTACGATCAACAAGTGGATCACGGGAGAATTCACGTCGAAGCTGGAGTTAGGATATCCCATGCAAATTTTTGCAAGTCTAGATGGTGGTGGTGAAGAGTTGAGAAGAGAGCGTCGCCGGGGTTTATCGGGGTTACGCCGCGGCGACGAGAAGAAGCGGCTTGATGAGCGCCGGCTGTGGCAATTTGGGAACGTGCTAAGCTGTTAACGTACCATCAACTTTAGCGTGTAACGATTCAAATAAGAGTCGACAAGAGACTTCTCGCCCTTTATTTTGGGGCCTTTGTAGACTCAGGAGGACGGAGGCCACAGGAAAGTACATTTGACACTCAAATCAGTATTCTTTTCCCTCGCGACTCAACCTTCAGCTTCATATCTCGGTTTCGTAAGTCAAAGAGACGGCGTTATCGGGCTATACATTCTGATAGCAATCAATGCGAATGTCGGGGTTTTACTGTAAGTTCATGAAGCCTATGAAGACTCTCACTTGGAAGCTGAAGACTGCCACTCAATTCTATTGTAACCAAGGATAGCCCTTAATCTCGATGTAGATATTAAACAGAATCCCATCTACAAAGTTTACAGCTCCACAGATATCAGAAGCAGAACCAGGAAATTCCTTACTATTGAAAACGCGAGGGAAACCGCCGCGAGTAGCCCGGGGACAGAAAAGAAGTGAAGTGAATGGGATATTGAAGAACTCGTTGAACCGAGGAACACCGCTGGATCCATCACGAACACTGTTAAATGGGGCGAACGAAGAAACTTATCAAGTAAAGAATGATCGGATTCGGGACCATCAAGTCCTAGTTCTTCAGTAGTTACAGCCTTTCCAGTTCAATTTATGTAACGCTGCCCTTATCAGCGTCGCCTACAGTTTTATCTCGGTCTTCTGTAGGTAGCTCCAGTGCCAGCTGACCTCTGTGACTGTTCAAACCAAAAATGTTGACCAATCCCTCTTGAATCTGCCACTTCTGAATGTGAATCTGAGTTCGAAATGTGTATGATAAGACTTACCGCGGCCATCATACCATTGAATTTGTGCTTTGCGCGAATGTGAAGAAAAAAAACGAGGATGTTGGTAAGTAAGGTGAGATGATATTGCGTGATTCAGTAAAACCGGCTAGCTGGTGGTCTGTCGGTAGTGTTTTGTTTAGAACTTGAGGTCCTTGACTATTTCGGTTCTATCATTGAACGGTTGATTCCGAGGAAATGCCGGGTTAAATTTTTACTTGGTATAGACTACCAGTGTCTAAAAGCTTAGAAAATCTTGAAGTTTTGAACTAACGCTAGAAATATACTCATGAACACAATCGAACAAGGACGACAAAATGGTAACCGTCCTTTCACCAAAAAAAAAATCCATCGGCTAAAACAAGATCTGAGCAATCCTCGTGTAGCACGCTCGGACGCTGTCCAGCAACTTCTCGTTCCTCAGGTATTTTTGATCTCCCGTCAGTCAAGTTCCAAGTGCTCAACGGTCCGATGGGTCGGCGAAAGAGCGTCGAAAATATCGACTTGGCCCCAACCAGGTAGTATTGCTATTGGCATCGGAACATCTTTTGATCAGCCACTGGGAATTAATTGGGCTGAGTGAGGGTAAAAGGTCCTCAGCACAGTGAACCCGGGTGGTTCTGAACAATACTTTGTTTGACAGTTGACTCGAGAGATGTATCTTCTTTGAATTCGGAATTTGTGAAGATGAACAGAAGACTGGAGAGATTGGGATGATTGGACGTATGACCCATCTGATTGGCTCGTAAGGTGGTCAGATGGATGCTTTACGACCTTGACCGCAGCGGAATCCCGCTGCCATTGCTAGAATAGGAACGTGAATCTGTGGAGATATGCTTTTAAGCGGAAGGAAGTGTATGCAGACCAACACGGTGGAATTCAACCGCGAATGAAAGAAGCACGGTACATGGTACCTTCCAGGTCCCTGCATTCATGTTTAAAAATAAAACAAATAAGCGCCTACCTTCCTAGAATGTCGGTTGTTGGGATTTCCTAAAGAAGACTCAGGCCGAGTTTTCATCGCCCATCAACCACGTCCGATGTAAATGATATTATAAGGATAATTGTACAAAGAGTGCTTTGATTCTTACAGCTGTTGTAGTTCGTCTGTAGCCCCTATTCTCCATCTTCCGAATATCCGCTCAACCCACAAAAGTCCTCACAATAACCAAATGCGTCAAGCTTGGCATTATATCCTTCCCGGATGCAGTGCTCAGTTCATTTCGGGGGCGCTACTGTCCCGCATTCTTTGCACTTTCGCAGCTCCTCGTTCTGTTGCCACCTCTGTATGACAGGTTTGAGTTGAGTTCCGAGGTCAGTAACATGGAAAGATTCTTCGTAAATGATGGTGGGCTGCTCGTGTGAAGGATTGGGGCAGTACCAGCGAAGGCGATCTGGTTATAAAGAGATAGTTGGTTAGCTTTTTTGGGGACAGAGGAGTGTGGTATACCATGGGATTGCTCGGGCCGTTCACGCTCCATAACGATTCCAATGGTATTGGCAAAGCGAACCGGGTTATGAGGTGTGTTGGCTGATAATAAGCGAGTTTATTATAATTTACTCAAACAAAAGCAATTCGTAACAAAGCGCACCAGGTAGTAAGAACATTTCTCCTTCTTCGATGCGAATGTCCCTAAACTTTCCTTCGTCTACGGTTCGTAGTAACATCCCTCCTTTGTGCTGATAAAACCATTCCTGAAAAATCAATTCTGGCTGAGACAAAACGCTACAGCACCCAGGTAGATGAACGTACCTCAGTCTCGTTAACATGATAATCATTCCTCTCATTTGGTCCTCCCACAGCCATGACAACAAAGTCCCCACCTCTATAAAGACAGAAATTATTCACAGGAGGCTGTAAAAGCTTCTGATTCTCGGAAAGCCACTTAGGAAAGTTGATTGGGGGTGCGAGAGGCATCTTGGACTGAGGAGAAAGAAAGAAAAGATAACAGATTACCGAGACACTCGGCAAATCGGGGCGAGACGCGGTGTTCTCACGTGACGCAATTATAGACTCACGTGAAAGGTATGTAAGTTACACGTGCGACGCCAGAAAGGTCGAGTTGGAAAGTGCCTTCAAGTTGTCGACTCTTTGAACACCTTCTTGGTCAGAATTTCTGGGGGTAATCTGTAAAACATGGTCTCTACCCCTTCCCCAGCTTCAATGGATGAAAAGAAACGCAAAAACACACTGGAAAGAGCTAGGGTCGTTCATGTACGTCCAAGATCTGCTTTGAAACTAGTTTGGGATTGACAGTGGTTTTTTGGACTAGCTTTCGAGACAGCTACAACTACGTCTCCAGTATGCACGGTTAAAGGTGGAACACGGTTGGGTGCGTTTCGATCATTCACACGAGTCCTACCAGTGGCCTGACATACGTCCCTGAAGCACAAGCAAAATCTGAACGAAGTAGAAAATCTTTATTTTCACCATTCGCATCTACGTGCTCCAAAAAAGGATACTGAGACAGGTGGTCAATCAGGTTCATACAAGAAATATTTCCGTGCATAGGCATAGGCTCATTTAACTTGTCGGTTTCCTTCTCATAGAACCCACTGCACGACCTTCACCTCCCATTCCCGAAGTCGATGACAATGACCAAAAAGTTCATTCCCAAGAAAATGGTCGCTCGGATATACCCAATCCCTCGGGCACATTTAATCCCAGTTCTAACATTGCCCATTCATACCCGAATTTCGCTGCTGCAGCGGCTTCATCCAAAACACCAGCTCAGCCGTTAGAGTCTTCCGTTCCCTCCAATCCGACATCTGTTCCAATGGACGCTGATCAGCAACGTCCCTCAACCCCGAACAATCCAGTCTCGCTTGCGGCAGCGGCTTACCCGAGCCCTTCTTATGTGAGTGCACACCGATGCCTGCAGTTTACCTTGCGTATAGTGACATACATTTGTTTGGGAAGAATCCTCCGCCTCATTTTACAAACTCACATCCAACTACATCCAGTCGTGCATCCGTTCCTCCGCGGACTTCGCTTCCCTCAGGTCCCAATTCGACCTCCGCCCCTTCATCAAGTGTATCATCCACATCCACATACTCTTGGCAAAGCAGCCAGCCGTCCAACTTGTCTTTACATCCAACACACTCCAGTTCGTCGTTCTCCAGTACTAGCAGCAACCAAAGTAGGCCGCCATCGAATCCTTCCGTATCCAATGCTCCTACTAGTTATTCACATACTCATACTCATGTCACCCAACATCAACCTCTAAACCAAAATCCAAATCAACTTGCCCCTGCTGCGACGCTCACATATGACTCGTTCTGGTCTTCGCATTCTGCTGCTAGATCCGTACGCTCGTCATTTTCCGGATTCTCCGGGAAGCCTGCTTCTGCCACACCAGTATCAGGCTCTTTGACCTCGTTGAGTTCCTTGGGTTCTATCGGATCTGTTGGTTCCACAGGATCTGTAGGGTCACTAGGTCCAGCGGGAGCAGTGAGCGCTGCCTTGAATTTGTTACAAAGGAGAGGGTCTGAAGGGCATTTTGCACCTGGTACTGCGCATTTCGATATGGGCAAAGCTGTCAGTATTGGGCCCGGTGATGTTGCTGTGAGGAATGGACCTAGAGTTGCAGGTGCAGAACGCTCGAGCCCGGCCGTTGGTGCAGTGAGTGTCGGACGGCAATAGTCTTGTTGATGTTCTGGGTGCATGATCTTTGCTGTTTAAATGTTTTTGTCGCGATATGACACTGTTATACGACTATTTACTCGCTGTTTCTGTATTGTACTAGTCACTGTTGCATATTAATTGTGAGCAAGGAAGGATGAGACTTTCCTTGTTGTATGTCGGTGTAATGGACTGAGAGTGAGCAAAGACGCGTACCGTCATATGACTTGGGCGAACGCGCTGCGTCACGATGTCACGCTCGTCCTTTATACTAATTTTCTCTCTTCAGCGATGCCTCCCAAATCTGCTAGTTCCAAACCCAAGTCTTCGGCCACGAAATCTACAAAATCATTGTCAAAAACAACGAAGAAGCTAACGACTAAAGCACTCGCATTAGATTCAAGTGATTCGCCATCCGGGTCGGGGAAACGCTTTGATCCTTTGACCGGTGTGAGCTTGTCTTTCGACGCGCTTTTTTGTTCAGGGGTTTATTACCTATTTCTCGAATAGTTTGCAAAGCTTTCCCAATCTCAATCCCAACCCCAATCCCACTCCCAGTCTCAGTCACAATCACAAACACAGTCGCAATCGCAAACAACTACACCACGATTATCATTTCCGCAACAGTATGATGCTACTGAAAAGCCTAATAGTAAGGGAAAAGGAAAAGAGAAGGCGAAGGAAGTTGACGAAATCGGTGACGAGTCCTCGGGCATCGCAGGTGAGTTTACCTTGTTTGTGTCTGAACAGGAAACGGTGACGGCTTTAGTTTAGATCGACTTTGGGTAGACATTTATGAGCCGGAAACAGAGGCACAACTGGCTGTTCATGTCCGGAAAGTATCAGATGTCAGACAGTGGCTGCATGAAGCGTTTTTTGGTGGTAACAATGGAAAGATGAAGAAATATCGAGTGAGTGCACTGCAGCTTTGTCTATGAAATGGGTATCTAATGCCGTTTTTGTTATAGCGAATACTGATACTTACAGGACCGGCTGGGACAGCCAAGACAACGACGATACGTGTATTGAGCCGGGAGATGAACGTTGAGATTATGGAATGGAAGAATGCGTTGGATGACGTGCCGGCGAACTCTTCTGGTTCTAGGTTTAGTGCGTGTCTAAAAGTCGCGTTGACACTCTGGACTAACGAAAGGACTTTTTCTCAGATGACGACTCATCTTCTAATTCAGAATCCTGGCCATACCATAACCGAGATGAAGATGCCGAATCTTCTTTTGCCAAATTTCAAACCTTTCTTGCTCGTGCTTCACGTTGTCAGAATGTGTTCTCTTCCTCTTCTCCCCTTGGCCTGTCGGATGAGACTAAAGACAGGAAAGCTTCCTCGTCTTCCACTGCTTCAGCACCAAAGGCAGGAAAACGCATCATTCTCCTCGAAGACCTTCCCAATATCCTTCACTCGAACACGCGGACACTCTTCCATGACGCTATCGAGACGCTTCTCGATTCCGGCGCCAATAGCGATCTTGACCCTATCCCGTTGGTCATAGTAATAAGTGATTCTGGGACGAGAGGAGAAGCAGAGGATGAACGTATTACAAACGGTGGCTGGGGTAAAGATAGAGATGGAGCAATGGACGTGAGGACGGTGTTGAGGAAGGAAGTGTTGAATGGACCGTTTGTTACGCAGATTAGGTTGGTTTCGTATCTGATACTACTATCCAAGTTGACGATTTCGTATCTTCTAGGTTCAACCCTATAGCACCAACTCTGCTCAAGAAAGCACTCTCGGCCTTGCTCAATATACATTTTTCAAAATCTTCTACTTCGAGTTCTCGTTCACCGATATCCTCGACACATCTTGATCTTATTGTTGATTCTGCGAATGGAGATATTCGAAGTGCGATTATGGGGTTACAGTTTGCTTGTACGAGGCTAGGCGCTACTTCAAGAGGAACGAAGAAAGGAGGAAGAAAAGGTGGCGACTCGAGTACGAATGAGCGGCAGGCTCTGGTGGAGAGTATTACAAGGAGAGAGCAGAGTTTGGTGTTGTTCCATTTGATGGGCAAGGTGTTGTTCAATAAACGTACTTTTGCGTTTTGATTCTTTCGTGAATGTGCTAAATCCATCTTATGGAACAGGTAAAGGCGATCCATCATCTAGTTCAGCTCTAGCTCGAGACGTTAAGAGGGAGCAGGAACTCGATAAAAAGCTGAGAGACCCGCCAAAGTTGCCCGAGCACTTAAGGGAACATGACAGGAAAGCGAGTAGGGTTGACGTTGATGCGAGTCCATCCCTTTCATTTTTGTACTAGCCATAACTGAAATATTATCTCTCAGACGCTCTACTCTGACTCGCCCATCGACTCGTCCTTATTCTCGTTGTATGTTCACCAAAATTACACTCAATTTTGCGATGAAATATCCCACTGCGAAGGCGTCTCAGAGTGGTTGAGCTGGGTCGAATCAAGTGGTGGTGAAGCTGTCAGTAGGCATTTCTCGAAACGTAAGTGACCCTATTGATAGCCTTCTTTTTGCAGTGGTATCAAACAAACCCGCACCAGTTTCATCTACTCGCTCTGGGTACCCTTCATTCTTTACCTGCGCCTGTTCAACGTCGTGGCCAGAGAGTGTACAAACCAGACTTTTTCAACACGCTGGAAAAGGAGAAGAATGCTTGGGAAGGGGTGAGAGATGTGAGAGGATGGATTGTGAAAGAGGGGATCAAGGTTATTAAGAGTGCAAATTTCGGCGAAGACGACAGGTCAGAGAACGACGAAGAGACGGTGGACTTGGGTTGGAATATCAGCGGCTGGACCCACCGAAATATTGCTATGGAGCTCGGCGGGGTGCTTAAAGCCAGGGACAAAGCGAGGATAATGAATCCGTCGAGAGCTCCTAATAGCGCATTCTTGGCTCCCCGGACGCATCGTCTCTTTAGCGCGATAGAATTTACATATCCATCTAGGTCTGATGGTGTTGAGCCGGGAGGGTCGGTACTGGGTGAATCAGAAGATGGGAGAGAAGTGCATGGGGGGACAGATGGGGCTGTTCCGGTAGAAGAGCAGCAAGAAATGGGGATGTGGCAGGATGGTCAAGGGTTGTGGGGTGAGGACTTGGAAAAGAAGATTGCTGAAGGAAATGGGAAAGGTTGGTTGGAAGATGACGATATTGAGGATTGGTAGACATGTTGCTTGATTATCATAGCGCTTTGGATCGATGCTTGTATGGCTTATGCTTAGACTACTGTAGCTTTCAATTTGTGTATCATACTCTAGATTTTGCGTATCACGCTTAGTAGGTAAAGACGCGTCGATGACGCACGTTGCAGTTTTCACTGCCACCACTGTGACGACGGAGTCCTTCCAATGCAATGTTTTCTGGTTCCTTAGCCTGGCATTGGCATTGACATGTTCATTGCTCGCAACCTTTGTGCAGCAGTGGACCCGTGATTTTATACACAAGACGACCTTCTCCAGTCCGGCAAGCGAGAGTTCTCATATATGCATATTTTGGACTGCAGCATTTCAAGATGCATACACTAGTGGATGTGATCCCATTCCTGCTGCATATCTCATTAATCTTGTTCTTTGCCGGCTTGGTCGCATTTCTAGCTCCTGTTAATGGATTATCTTATGGCGGCCGTCCTGTTCACCGTTGTGGTGGTATATCTCATCTTCACATTCCTTCCCATCTTCTATCTCAATGCGCCATTTCGTACGCCTCTTTCAAACACGATCTAGTACTGGGGAAACAAATGAAGTGCATGGCTGCATCAACTGCATGACTTGACTGCGGGAAACAATTTGACTTTGACAGAGGCTGCCATGGAGAGATCTCGGATGGCTCGCCCTCCTGAACGTGATCAAAAGGCGATGGAGTTTACAATGAATTCCTTGGTCGACGACTTAGAGCTTCTGTCATTGTTGGATGCACTCCCCGATGCGATCTGCAACCCGAAAATTCCGGGTCGTATTCGTGACGTGAATATACCCTTTGTTTCCCCTCTACTACGACAAGATTTTCTCTCTCGAATAACTAGCTTTGGAGAACACTCCAGTATCTGGGCCAGCACTAGTCCGACAAAAGATCGCTCCCTTACAGCTTATCCTAAGGCTATAAAGCACCTCTCCACACGCATTGACGAAATATAAATCCCAGTATATCAATAAAACCCCCAATTCGAATGATGGATCTGTGCAGTTTTCGAGTGTACAAGACCATCAAGGGTTTGTTGTACGTTTTGGGGGATACGGATCATGGAGAGGAGATTGCTAGGGTTCAGTGGACTCCTGGGTCGAGTTTGACTGGGGCTGGGGTGAATATAAGTAGGGAAAGGGTTGTTGAGAAGGCGTCTATTACTTTGGGAGGGACAAAGACGATGCAGGTGAAGGATTTTGTTAAAAAGAGTGGGATTGTGTGTGTACACCTTTCCGTCGAGGTGTTTTCTCATGAGAAAAGCATCTCTATACGGTGGCTCCTTCTCCCAATCCCGTATATTCACAGGCCCAGACGGTGTCGAATACAAATGGAAACTCATCTACTGTGGTTCTAATCCCGTGTACCCAGACACGACGTATCGAGAGCTCTACCTCAAGAACCACTCTCGTTCGTTTCCTATTGCTACGACGGAGAAGCTGACGGCGAGGGATGGGGCGTTTAATGCGAGTCACGGTGGCCCTTTCTTTCTCGTGTCTGTTTGCATGCTAATTTTGTGTTGCTTCGTATAGGACGAGGCTCACCCAATCCACGTCTCTCAGCGCAGAGTTGGTCTCCTTCCCTGGATTATCACTACGCTCGCTATCCTCGATAAGATGGATACCGTTTGATTTGCGCTTCACCACACGCTTCACAGTGTATACATGTGCGACGGAATTGGCTATGTCAGGGTCTCTTACCCTGGCTTTTCTACTCTCAATCCAAGTCTATTAGAGGGCATCACGGACGCACGGTACCGAGTAGCAGTCTTTCATGTTCCGCACTAGATTATTTACAGCCTTGAATGTTCCCTCCCTGTTTCGTCATCGTGATCTTCGCATTCCAAAGCTCAAGCTAAGTACTTGTAGAAGCACAAACATACATATACAGGGTTGCCTTTTGACCCTTGCTTGCTCTTTTTCACAGCTTCTCATTCGCTCTCCCTGTAATGTTTTATTCCTTCCCTGCTTTTTGACATAACTTTATTCGACGTTCTCTGACGTCGTCTACTTTTGCGTTCCTATTAGTCTCTATTTCGTTCAATATTTGCTTGGTATACTTTACACGGTGTACGTCCGTCTCCTTGTTTCGAGTTGAATATCTTTTATTCCTTATTGTTTTTACTAGTTAATCTCGCACGGATCCTTCTTGTTTAAATTACTGTATAACGCTTCTTCTTTTCTTCGGGCCTTGTATACATATTTCAATCTTTTTCTTTGCTCCTCGGAAATGTTCGTATATGTTTTACCAAGTATTATTACCAGAGGATCGACTTCGTATAATATCCCAAACTTGGAAAATATGTCCTATTACAACGTCTGACAGAGATTGGGTTGGCGCTAGCCTGAAACAAGCCTGAGTTTCTCTCCACTAGAATCTTTTGGCTGCGCTCAACATTGAAACTCAGGGCCAAAAGTTGTTCAAACGCTGAGAAAAGGCATAGCTAAAACATTCTACTGTGGCCTGTTCTACATGTTCAAATTCACAGCCCTTAAATATACTCTCAGTGCCATGATGGTACAGACAAAGGCATCCGCGGTTTCCTTCAACTTGAAGTACCTTCCCTTCGGCGAGTTGTAGCCGATTGCCTGTGGCTTGTGATTTTACTTCGTATGTATCATGGTCGTATAAAGCCACCGACTTCATATTGGCCAATTTGGAGACCTCCAGCCTACTGCCTGGAGCACTCTAAGCGATGAGAACAGTTGGCCTGCTCTTTGACATCCCAGGGTATCAGTGGAAGATAAATATGTAGTCAATAATTATTATTATTATTTCACCGAGTCAGATACTTAAATACCCCGCGTACTTAGTACGCGTGTGTTACGGACTTTGTGGAAGTGAATAATCTTCCCTTTCAAGTACCTTCCGCAACCCCGTGGGACGTTATTATTGAGTCAAAAATGAATGTTTAATATTAATTAATGATCTTCAAACTCCTTATTTAAATAAGTCGCGCCCAAACGTACTCTCCAGAAAAGCACCCTCGAAGGAAAACTAGTGCGTGCCTCTCTTGCTGATTCAAATCGATACTCAAATTTTACAGGACATTATCGAATTATCAGTATGCCCTGCAACTGGCAACGAACCCAACACTTCCAACCTCGTGTAACCCAGTTCGACGTCGGGTCCTTGATAAGCCATATGCAGTCAGTGACCTCTGACGTTGAACAAGGGCTTCGCGATGCGATATCCACAGCCGAGAAGGATATCCTCGACTACGAAAAGGACATTGACGACCTTGAAAGGCTCGTGCTGTCTATAAAGGAAAAGCGCGATCAGCTGAAGCAATATACACGCGACTGCGAACGTCATCTTTCTCCTTTTGTACTCGAAAGGCTACCTTCCGAGGTTCTGGGCGAAATTTTCTTGCATTACCAAGATATGCAAAGCTCCAGAAAGGATGGTCAATTCAGAGAGCCGATTGGCGAGCCCTATGACTCTCCTTTTGAATGCGGGAGGGACCTGACCACTCTCACACTTGCTTCTGTGTGCGGTCGTTGGCGCGATGTCTGTTTCGCTACGCCTCATCTTTGGTCGCGTTTTTCGGTAGCCTTGGTTCCCGACCGCGACGCCGGGCTTGTGCACTATTTCCTCAGCCTCTATCTCACTCGGTCAAAACAAGTGCCACTTTTCATGGATATATTCATCAACGATGATCCCGATGACACTGCTGATGGAGAATACAGAGTACAAAATCATATTCCGAATCTCCAACTTCTTCTCAACAGTTGTCATCGCTGGCGCTCGACTAGTTGGAAGATTGTCTGCCCTGACCCACAAACTGTGGCCCTTCTTTCCGTCAGCCAGAACCTCCCTCTTCTGAAACATCTGCAGATCGAAACTCTAGGAAATGCAGGCTCAATGACCCTTTTTACCGGTGTTCGTGCTCTTACTACTCTGAACCTACAACTTCCAGAGGCCATGGATTTAAATATTCCGTTGGGCAGCGTCCTTCATTTGCGCATGTTTGAAGTTGATTCGCCGAACCATGGGCTTCCAAGCGCTCTCAGGCAACTATTGCAAAGATGCCCTAAACTTATCTCCCTTGATCTGGACGTCATAAACTACACGAATGTTGCACCGGGCGGGCCAATTACTCACAGATCACTAGCGAGTTTGTTGCTGGAACTATCGACTGGGCAGGAACTACACACGATTTTTTCCATGCTCACTGTTCCCGCCTTGAAGGAACTCTCTATAGGAGACGAAGAAGACATGTCCAACTCGACAATAAATGACACCATAATCGAAAATGCATTTTCTTTGTTCATCTCTAGATCACAGTGCTCTATTACTACCCTCAACTTTACACGCTTGCATTCCAGGACTGGGTTGGACAATGTCAAAACAATACTCCCGCATGTGCCCACTGTTACCGACCTGACATTGTCCGAAAAAAACTTGGATGAAGTCTCGAGATACCGTCTCCCTCATATCATGGCAGACCTCATACATATGTTGCATGTTCCAGTTACGAGTGATGCCAGAGTGGTCCTGCCCAATCTCCAACGCCTTCGTATCAAAGTGAATTGGCACAGAGATAACTTCGGTGACCTGTTTACAGACATAGTTCATTCACGATCGACCTTGAACGTTTTTCCATCTGGTCAACGGGTGGAATGTCTGAATTCCGTGATACTTGTGCTGAATTGCAGCCCTAATCTCATAATCGGAGCACAAAGTGCAAAGACGTTGATACGACAGGTTATGCTATCGAAACTAGCTCCGAATCATGGAGTCTCGGAATTTGATGTTTTAGTGGAGTGTTACAATTAGACGTACTAGACCCATATAGTCTTCCTACTGGCTTGTAACTATAAGTACCACGAGCATTTGGCTTTTTGAGTAAGTGGGATGAGATGAAATTTGCTTAGCTCCTGCTGTGCCAAAGGGGAACACCAGCCTTGTCATTACGCGCAACCTCGTATGCGTGGTTCAATTTTCTTCTCAAAGCCTAGTACACTCAAGCTCCCCAGATGACTCGCACACTAACCATTCTCCAGAACGAGTGCGCACTCGGAGTTCCTCTCGACTCACATTGGCACTGACGTTTCTGCACGTTTCATCAGAATAGAATGTCCTGACAACGAACTCAGTCTATCCCAATTCGACGTCGAGTTTTTGCTGAGCAACATATGTTGAACATGGGTTCCGAGATGCATTGCGATATTTGAAGCATCAGCGACCTCGAAAAGTTGGTGCTGATCAGTTCTGAGTTATGCGTCGCGACTCTAGTCTCGGTGCCGGACCGCCTACCCGAATTTCGTCCCAAAATGGGACTTCACAGTCCAAGAACACAAAAGATACATACCCAGGCAGCTCCAGCTTTGAGCCTATGCGCAACTGTCAACGCCTTCAAGTTGTTGATATCCTGCCTAAACACAGCCGAAGCCAGCCCGTAAAGGGTATCGTTTGCTTGATGAACAACGTCGTACTACCGGGTAAAAGTGTACTGCTCATGCCATAGATTTACTGAGTATATAGCCTGGATATCATAACCATCTTTACAGGCACCAGCTTCCTTGAGCAATACTGATTCATTGTTCGTATGAACTACAAAGATGCTTCCTGGTCCGTACAAAGGTTTCTTGACATGATCATCTGCATCATGAACTTCAAAGAATGGGATATCTGTTCCATAACCAACATTGATGGTTTCGAAGCCAGGAACTAGATGGGTCGGTGACATACGCGTTGCGGTTGACCAGTCTTCTAAGTGCCTGTGCAATCTCCTTTTTCTGACGCTCATCGTCATCTGATGTAAATGTCTTGAAGTCTACGGATTTCTAAGAACGACGTTAATAGACGGGGATCTTGATCACACCCGCGACTGGGATCGGCAAACACACATCCTCTACCGCGTCTCATTTTCATGTACTCATCTTTTGGTAATCAAGGGACACTGGCATTGCTGTTTATGAAATACCGCTTCAGTTACTTATCTAAAAATAAAAGGCTTTTCACCAATCCTAGCGCTAACGTAAACCCATTTCCGACGTATCCCAGCCATGTTGTTCCAGATACTCCTTGAAAAGCTGCGTACAAGTCAGTTGGAATCTCTGGCATAAAAAAAACCTCAACTTACTTTATCTTCTGATTCAAGCTGGCGGTCCCTGTCCGGGATAAAGAAATACACCACCAATGTTCCTACAACAGATATAGCAGCTCCGATCAGGAAAATGGCTTGTTGCCCCTTGACTTCGTCTTCGTATCTGTCTACAATCAAAGGGAATACTTGTGTTCCACTATAATCTCGAGGTCAAGAAGTATAAAAGAAGAATTGAAATGGGACTAACATAGCGGCTCCGACCTTGCCAGCAGCAGCGGCAAAGCCTAAGAAGTGGCCTCGAACGGGTGTAGGGAAAGATTCGCTCGAGACAAGGAAAGTACAGTTCTAGCCAGGATGGTACAATTGTCAGGATGGAACAGGGTCTCACTGCGCAGGAAGTTCTCACCCCAGGGCCGACAGCAAGAAAGCTTTGGAATAAACCATACAAAACAACAAACGCCGGAAAATGTTGACGTAGGGGAAGCATAGCGGCGCCTATGACAAAGCCAAAGATGGAAACAACGGCAAAACCAAGTTCAAGTGTTTGACGACGACCTATCCAATCAATGAGGAATCCCCTGGTTTCAATATTAGTTTTTCTATAGTACGGCAATTTCTTGTGATATGACTCGCCCGAAGAAAGCGCCTGGCAATGTAAATGAGTTGACCAGAGCAGACCAACCGGTAGTTTCCACTAGTGAATTAGAGGATGAGAATCCAGAGACAATCGTTGGCGCAAGCAAGTTGAAAGGGTAAAAGATAAGATCACTATTGATGGATGTCTCTTAAGTCGACGATTTCCTGGAGAGAGGAACATATACAGACTATAGAAACCAAGCACCGCAACATCCAAGTAATGCTTTCCAATATCGACGAACCGCTAATTTAAGGGGAAAACGACGCTTGATTGCATGTTTTCTGTATTGGGTGGAATCGATGAGACGTAGACGGAAGAAGAAAATAGTTAATGGAAGCTGACGCGGTTGTCAGTAGGCATGGTAAACATATCTAATTCCAGCTCACGAAGATGCCAATGCCAAAACAGATCCTCCAGACACCATCGCTCGCTTTGTCATTGTAAACAAGCAGAACAATTACAGAGACAACAGACGACGCGACGAATCCAGAAACGATGGCAGAATTCGTTGAAGTGGCCACAAGAACCCCGCGCCGTCTTTGCACACTAGGCAAATCAGTTAAACAACGATACAACAACAAGGCGGTTGATATTTACTAAGGATTTTCATCGGCAGCCTCGATAGCCTGAGTTGTGCAGACCGAGTATTCGCCTAGTTTCCGATAAGTAGACTGCAAAATCGGAAGACAACAGTTCTTATTGTTCACCTCCGGCACCGACTCCAGCTACACCCCTTCCCACAACCTAGTTTTTAGATCAGGTCAGCCTAAACACCGTGTCGTAATAGAACCGTTGACTACCATCATCCACAACAAGCCTGCGGGAGTTGTCCCATGGGCCGCCGTTGCAAGAACGATACCCAAAACCAGGAAGAATGTGGTGGCAAAGATACCCAATCGACGGCCCCAGCGATCTATGCATGAACCGAAGAAGATCATGCCCACCACATCACCAACAAGGATAGAGTTGTTGAGTCTGAATGGGCATATCTTGTGTTAGCCAGCAACACTAGAGACGCGAGAACCTGTGTCCGACCTGGCCTATACCAAAAAATGACAATCATTGGATTTTGGGTTTAGAAAGAAAGCTTGCACCCACCTTCATTTCTGTCGTCATCACATCCGGATACAATTTTGTAAGGACAGAATTCATGTATCCTATGATTTGGATATTGTATCTGCGTGGCATTAGAGAGAGTACAAGAGCAGAAGATGAACCTACCCATCCGAAAAGAGTGCCATCCCAGCTACCAACACGCTGAGAATAGAGGACCATTTGGAGATTGAAGCATCGGGCCGTGAAGATTGTTTTTCAACTATCGGGGAAGTATAAGAGCCATGGCCAAAGCCTTTATCGGAGGGGGTTGGGGATGACATGTCGTGTGCCATGAGAAGAGTGGGATCCGAAGAGCGACCATAATATATGAATCTAAGAAGGGAAGTAGTGAACGTGCGTTGCGGTTCGAAAAGGTACAACTGTTGCGCGAAGTTTACAAGTTTAATTTTAAAATTGGTAAGTTGGCTGGTTTGGCGCGTCTGGCGTTTTGTCGTGGGAATGTAACGCTGCCGTAGGCGACAGCTGCTTACAGCTACACTCGAATAAATGGTATCAGAAGTCATGGGAGTCCGCAGAATTCCACCTGCCTTCGACGCTCTGGGCCGGAAACTTCGACGTGAAAAATACATAGCATCTCCTCAACGGGACTGATGACTAAGTAATTATGGTACAAAGATTCCAGTCAAGGACTGTTAGAAATCTGGCGCTGTCATTTGAATAAGTATGAAGGAAGACCCAATTTTGCAACAGCTTACAGTTGTCTCTTGACATAGCTGGCGCGCTGACGATGAGATGACCACTGGAGCTAATAGAGATTCTGCAGTTTCATTGCCGCTGTAGAACTAATTGGTGGACGGTTGTTAAAGACACAAGCAGACCAATCACTCGGACCAGGAACTAGACGAAGACTCGTCAGGTGCATTACCTCGACGTCTTCCATCTTCTACCGACATTAGATAGATGTATCCTTTGGAGTTCGGACCTTTGCCGCCTGTAGCGAGAGATTAGATTTATGGAGTATCAGTGTCAAATATCACTGTTAAATGTTTCAAGACAATTTGCCCGAAGATACATTGAGTTGCGTCGTAACCAGCTTTTTGTAACCATCTTTACAGGCATCAAGTTCTTTGAGCAATACTGATTCATTGCTCGTATGAGCTACAAAGATGCTTCCTGGTCCATATAAAAATCTCTTTACATCATCTGCATCATGGACTTCAAGAAATGGGATGTCCGTTCCATAACCAACATTGATGGTTTCAAAGCCAGGTACATCAGAATGTAATCTTGGAGGAGGATATTCCGCAAGGATCTTGTAAGAGACAGAAGGACATCCGGAGAGAATCTCGGAGACAGAAGCTTTGACGTTTTCAAACGAGGTAGAGATGCGAATCGATACGGTTGCACTGGCCGATGCCGAGAGGATATTGGCTATCATAGCTAATGAGACATTACATTTGCCACAAAGGTACAGAACATACGAGCTTCTCCGCCACGTATAGTCCCAATGTTAAGTGTCGATGGTCCGAGTTTTGGGTCTACAGGAAGCTCGAGATCCAGGAGTTTATTCAGGACAGGAATGAGTAAATGGTTGGCCGATAAACCAAGATGAGGATATCCGCTATGGCATGCCTTTCCTGTGGTTGAGAGTTCGAGAAGCAGAATTCCCTTTTTTCAAAGTAGATATTAGCCATGGTTCAAGAATGCCTCAGCACAAAAAAGTAACCTTATGCCCCAAAGCCAATTTACCCTCTGTCGGCTCACCAAAAACTATGTTTTTCCATTTGAGACCCATCCTACTAGCTGCCTTCATTCCAGCCCCGTCGATCTCTTCCCCGACGACGAAAAGTAACGCCAGGTCTCCTTCTCGTAACAAGCCTTCCTGAAAAAGCTCTTTCGCGGCTTGAATCTGTACGACAACGGATCCTTTCGCATCGCACGTTCCTCTGCCGAAAACCTTTCCTTCTGCGTCTGGCCCAGAAAATGGGATAAACGGTGGTACAGTGTCGATGTGAGTCGTAAATAAGAACTTGGTGTTCCTTGTCGTGCCGATATAAGCATAGACGTTTTGTCGTTCGGAACCAGGGTATATAGGCAGGAGTTCCACCGTGAAGCCTTCGTTTTTGAGGAAGGAAGCCAAGTGATTAGCGACTTTACCCTCTTCGCCGGTCAGAGATGGAATATTGACTAGGTCTGAAAGAAGGGAAAGCATGTTATCGGACTTGGTAGTCCGGAGGTGTAGATAAAGAAAGCATTAGGAAGCCACGAAAAAGGTCGCGTCGCGTACAGTGTAGGACGCCGTGGCCAGTGAACGATTCAACAAAAAAAAATTCGGTCCGGGCTTATCAGTAGACTCCGAAACAGGGCCTTGAGCAGCTGTTTTCCAAAAGAGCATTGGTGGTTCGAAGAACCAAGCTTCAGCTGCGATTGATGCAACGTCCGGGTGCAAGAACGACTTCGCGTCAGAACCTCCATGAGCAGGCGACTAACTACATTGGCATTACAAAAATTACACAGTACGACTGGAATGAATAGTGTATAATACATATAGCAGTGTCTCTCAGAGGCAGGAATAGGTCGAATCAAACGAGGCAGATCAAGCAAGCAAAACCAGTCTAGAAAACAAACAGTCATCTTTACGAGCAGCGTCAAGTCAAGTGCAGGTCAATCAATGATAATAACATCCTCATCCTCCAATTTCTCGTCGGCAGTTTCCATAAGAATCAATCCATCCTCTTCTAGACGCCGTTTCTTGCTCGGACTCGAGATATCTTGGTTTGCAGCAGATTTTTGCCTTTTTGCAGAAGGTTCCAATTCGATGATATCGTCGTCTGGCGCGGAACGCTTCAAGGAAGCTCTCGGCGGCGTCAAGGGTGCGGGAGGTATTGACGAAGCTGGCTTGACTTTCTTTGGTGGTTGGGGCAATGGGTTGGGAAGAATGAAGGAAGGTCCACCGACTGGGTGATTCTCACTAGCAAAAGTCGATCAGATGTCGAGCAGGTCAACCCTGGTGGAAACTCACGGTAAGACCCCTAGTCCAACTGCAATCGTCTCCACCTCTCCTTCCTCATCTACAATTGTCAAAAACTTGCCTCTGGTCACGTTCAGACTTTCCAATGTCCTTTCATAGTTGTCATCCCAATCTGGATCCGCCAGTACCCTTTTATCTTCATACACACTGACTTCCCTATCACTTTGGCCCAAGATTCCCTTGACCACATCACCTAATGTCGTTCTTGCAGGGTCGCAGAGGACTTTGGTATAGGTATCTCTGCAGATTCCACAGCTGGGGTTTGGTGTAGAGAGTGTGATAGCACTAAGAGGAACAGAGGGTTTGAACTGTAAGTGGACGTTACGAAGCTTGTCGTAGGATTTCCGAAGGAGATGTAGGGCTTGCAAAACGATTAGACCAGAGACAATAGCGTTGGTAGTAGCGATTGCAGGGATGATGTTGCCAGCCATTTCTGTTTTTCCCGGTATCAGCATAACTGCGCCTGTGATCGTATAGCGGGAGCACATGACTGCGGACCTTTAACTTCCCATCGAGTTTTTTCTTCAATACCATAAGCAGCAGAACGAAGGTTGGATGAAGCAGTGACAAAATCTAGTGTGTCATCATCATCCTTGTCAAAAGATATTGTCTCTTCACCAGATTGCAGACGTGCGGCAAGGCGATCGGTACTGTACATATCCCGTGAGGAAACATCGAGTACAGACAAAAAGATGAAGAACACACCTAGAAATAAACAACTCCAAATTCTCCTTCAATGTCAGTTTCTTCTGATCCTTAAGTGCGACTTTGCTACTTGAAGAATTCGAACTTGACGCCTGCTGAGAATCAGCCTGTCCAGGCCGTCCATTGACCGAGGCAGGTGCAGCACCATGTGAAGTATGTCCATTAGCGCTGGGTTCAGACGGCACAGCCCGCTTTATCACAAATGATCCGTCCATGATTTTGTCAAAGTCCAAAGGTGTCGGAGGAGCCCGATGACGCCACATGTCAGCCATGCTAAGTAGGTTGCGGATGTCAGAATCGAAGACCTAACCTCGGCGTTAGTTGGGACAAACAAAATCAGGACAAAAAGCGAACCTTTTGGAATGCCATTTTTGCGGCAGATCCCTTAGATGTAGAGTCTCGCAGGGATTGACGGACGGCGGAGAAAGCTTGTGCTTCTTTTCGCAATGTAGCGATTTCCTGAGCTAACAGAAAAGGTGAATTTGAATTTGAAATGAGTTTGCAAGGAAAGGCTGCATACCATTTTCGCCCTGTTTCTCAGCTTCGTCCAACTCCCCAGAAGCATCTTCATCTTCTCCAAATAGCTGCCTAGAGTCCTCGAGTCAGAGTTGGTTCTGGCTTTACACGTAAACAAGATTTACCCCATAAGATAGCTTTTGCTCCAGACAATACAATGGATAGGTTGACTGGGGGTTGATCGGATAGTGCAAACGGGAAAGGTTTTAGGTGTAGGTTTTGGTATGCAGTCGAAGCATTCCGTCAAATCCTATCATGTGTTACAGAATTAAGCCACCATCCGGAAACATCCATGTAAAGTATAAAACCTTGACTAATGGCTGAACTTGACCAAGGTACCCTGCCGTTCCAGATTCCACGAGTGGTACTTCAGCGGCCATGCACATTTTGTTGACATGTCTCCGGGCATCTAGTGGCGGAGACAAGAACGAAGCATACAGGTGATAGAATCAACATGACGAAGGTTACGTCTTGGGCACATCACGCACCCAAGTTGTCCAATGCATTCAGAACGATATCAAAGCCCGAGAACCACTCTATATCGAATTGAGGCTCCTTAATATTAGCATATATCGGCGTTATCTTCACATTGGGGTTGAAAGGAGCTGCAGTTTGAGCAGCGACCTATTACCATTCAAATCAGATATTGTTGCAGACAAAACCGATAATAACCGCACTAGAGCTTTACTCTGCTTTACATCCTTCTTCCTGAATAGAAATTGTCGATTCAAATTCGACAAATCAATAGTATCCAGATCCAGAAGAGTTATGTGGCCGAAGCCAGTCAAAACAATGTTCTTCACTGTAAAAAGCGCGTAAAATTAGCGATTAATATGCAGAGCGCGACAGGTCCGACTAACAAAGTTCACAGCCAATTCCTCCTGCGCCCACGAGCAGCACTTTTGTTTCAGACAACCGACCGTGTAGTTCAGGCCCGAGAATAGCTTTCGCGTGAGTTGTACGTCCAGCAGCCGTCGACATATTTATTCCGCGATAATGAGGCAAAGCAAGTCCTGTATCAGTGCGTTTTGGTTTTGACCAACGTGTTGAAGAGCTGTTAAACAGCAAGGAATTCCGTCAAAGGTCAATGTCAAGCCTCGGTGGAAGTTGACGCGAAGGAATAATGTGATGCCTCAAGTCACGCTCCTCGACGTCACGTCCACTCGTCCACCAAGGGCCAATCACAGGAAATTTTCAACTCTTGACTTTGCTCCGAGTTCCTTTCTAATTTTTGTCTAGAAGCCTATGTTTTTCTCTTTATTAATCACCACCATAACAAACATAGGATCAATATCTGGAGTAACTCAGGAGACGCAATGCCAACGACAAAAATAGCGTCCCCAAATTCTCGAGTGAGATGCGAACTCTAACCACCACAACATGATCTTTGAGATGGAATGTGCTGTCTCAGAAACAGATTGGAACTATAGCAGCAGCGCTGGTGATTCCAATCCTTGGAGCCCTTCATCTTGTGCTAATGAAATGCTTAGATGAAGTTATAAATGGTTACGAAAATCATCGCGAAAAATAATGACCAAGGGAAACCCAAACCATGTGCCAACTCTCGCCTTCTCCCGAGTGCTGCCTGGCAACGACGGGTTTGATGGCGTCTACATCTTTCAGTGTTTTGTTGGCATCATCTGCTACACAGTTCCGTTCAGTCAAATCCAGACATTTCGGCCTTGATCTATCAAAGCATTTCTATTAAAGACGTAACGCATTGCCTTTGATTAAATACGCGGGTGAGAGGTTGTGTACAAGTTATATACGTGCACCAGCGAGGAACTCCCATAGATAACTCCTCTTCTCCTTCGCTGATCGCAGGTATGGCCAGCGCTGTTGATGTAGCAGCTCCGCCCCGTCGTATCATCCAGCCAAAATACGAGTTTGATCCCGAAGCTGTGTATGCAGATCCTCAAGTACAGGCCTGGGCTGAATACTATGCTCGAGGAGGCACCAATACAGCTGGGACCGTTTATTTCAGCACTGTTCCCGGCCTGAAATCAACGGGCGGAGACTTCAGCAACACTACTGCACGTCGTCAATCTCTGGAGGTCGACACTAGATACAACTCGACTTTCCCCGGTGCAGAGAATTCACCCAATGAATTTGTCATCAAGCACGAATTCGTACCTTCTCTTCCTGATGAACTCGCTGTCAAAGGTGGAGAAGTTGTTCTGGTCATGCACACTTTTGAGGATGGATGGTCTCTGGTTAGGGATAAGAGGGGTGGAACTGGAATGGTTCCTTACGAATATCTCATTTCGAAGGAGAAGGCGTCCATTCGAAGACTACCGGATCCCAACAGTCCAAGCACTCAACGGGCACCAGAGTCCAAACAAAAGAAAAAGAGTGTTTTGGGTCTTCTAGAGTTTTTGAACATTACCAAACGTTCGCGAAACAAAGATCCCAAGAGAGAGAGTAGTTCGCTTACTTACACCAGCTCTCTCAGCGTGTCAACCCTTGTCAATTCTGAACCTGGGACTCAAACCTCCTCTTCGATGGATAAAGAGGTCAGGCACAATTTTTTCCAGCTGTCTAGGTCACTGACTGGTTTACAGTCACGGCAAATGCACTTCAGCACTCCTTCGACAGACAAGGATGGACTCCAGGTATGTTTTTCTTTCCAAAACTGGTAATCTGTGCTAACAGATTCCGGACTTGATCAGTTTTACACGCCTCAAGTGGTACGTCCACGATCTCTTGACAAGATGCGACGATGCTAATTCTCTCGCTATAGTTGACGAACACAAGTGAACCGTCTCCTCTCCCGCCATCCTACGAGGAAGTCGACTCCCTTGCACCAAAGTCATGCTCAGCTATCAGGATCTCCATTTCGAAAGAGAAGCCCTCTGCTTCTTCTCTGGCTGGAAAGCCACCTTCTGAATCAGATCGTACTGAGTCGGCAGACTCGGCAACGTCAGATTGCAAAACTATTTTCCAGGAAGAACTTTTGGGGCTCAAAAGGCTTTCGGACCCTCATGAGGAACCTCAGTCCGTTCGTGCAGACTCTCCCTTTTTCAAGGAAAATGTCACGTTCCATAGAACTATCTACCATGTGAGCCAATTTTTTCGAGCGTGATATATTCATGCTGACATGGGTGATTTAGAATCTCCTTTCTTTCCTCTTGGGAGAAGTATCTGCCAGTGCAACGTGAGCATTTAATCCGTTTATTCTTTCTCCTGCCGCTGAGAATATTTTCGCAGGCTACGGGCAACTTTGCATGAATACCTCATCAACCTGCAATCATTGAGTTCGGTCTCGAGTCTTGTTCAGAGCCATGATTACCGCGCAAATCTCTTACAAGTTTGTCTTTTGTGATTCACTGGCATAGAGTAAACCCCTAATCGAAAATTCCTTTAGGTTGCATCGGCTTTGAACGTATCCGAAGACCGCAGAGTCCGAGAAGCACTTCAGAAGGACGAATCTGAAATAGCTGGATTGCTACATGACGTCTCCGAGTCAGAGGCGTCCAGACATGCACTTTTGGAACTGGAAGGAGAAGATGCGCAGAAATTTTTGGATGTGGTTCAAGACGTGCGTAAAGAAAGTTGAACTTTGTGCCGACCTTTCTCACTCGTCTTCTTCAGGTTATCGACAAGGGATATCTGCTCAATCATGAAGAAAATGTTCGAGCCAGAAAGCTGCTCATTCGCTTGTCCGAAACTTTAGACAAACTGCCCTCTTCTTTGTTCGTCCGAGAAGTCGAAGGGTCCCTGGCATTTGGAGGGGATGTATATCAGGCCACGTACAATGGTCAGCGTGTTGCACTCAAGAGAGTGAGGGCGCTGCAGCGGGATCCCGGAGTGCCCAACATTCGCAAGGTGAGTCAAATGAATTTGTTGATCTTTACCTTTTTGTTGATCAGTTGATGCAGATATTCTGCCGGGAAGCACTCCAGTGGCAACAGCTTGATAGCGACTTCATAGTGCCATTTCTGGGTATCGATGCGGAGACATTTCCGTCGTCTATGTGTATGGTATCGCCATGGATGAAGCACGGGACTGTGTTGAAACACCTCGCTGATCATGGCAGAGCTGGAGTTGACAAACGGGTAATAATTTGTTCCGCATAAACTGGATGGTTATGCTGATTACAACTGTTTGCCAGCTCTACGAAATCGCTCAAGGACTGGCCTATCTTCATTCTCAAAAGATCGTACACGGTGATCTTCGGGGTGTGAGTTTTGTTGAGCGCGTATATCTGAATTGTACTGATGTGGTTTGACGGTTGTACAGGCAAACATACTCATCAACGACAACTGGCAGGCTTGTCTTACAGACTTTGGGTTGACTGTTTTTGACGACGCCACTCCTGTTTCATTTTCTTCCCGAAATTCGGGATCAGTGAGATGGATGGCTCCAGAATTACATGTGCCTGAGCGCTTTGGATTGGCCAGATCATGCCTTACACCTGAGACTGATGTCTATGCTTTTGGCTGTGTCTGCTTGGAGGTGAGTTCTTTCTTATTAGCAGGGCCTTCCCGCCTGTTAATCATCCCGTCCCAGCTATATACTGGTCGCCCGCCGTTTGCAAACGTTCTCGTCGACTCCGCAGTCATGTTTCAAGTCGTTCATGGAGGCCGTCCTGAACGGCCCACAGGTGACGGCGAAATGATAGATCAGTTGTGGAGGATGGTGGAGATGTGTTGGAGCCAACACTTTGCGGACAGGTTAAAGACCGATGAGGTGGTCGAATTTACGGGAAAACTGAGTGACGTGTGTACCATACTTTCATTGCATCTCGGCGTTGAGCTTACCCCGAATCCTCATAGCCCGAAACGACATCCCTTGATCTTCCCGTGTTCTCCGAAGTCCCCAAAAGCCTTTTGCCAACCAATGAAGATGTTATTGAAGATGTTTGGAGCGAGGTGGAATCGGATGCTCTCTGGAGAAACTCGTCACTGGGCAAATCCTCACAAATAAAGCCTCTCTATCTGCCAGGCAATGCCAGCCTTTCTAAAGAGTCGCTTTTCATCAAGCCTTTGCCGGCTTTCCCTCGTTTCTCCATGGGCATCTTTCCGTCACACCCACCATCACCTGAAGATGAGCACTTTGCCTATGAATCAGACGAAGGTGAAGATGCCCCTCAAAAGGAAGTTCGTTTCGAAGAAGACGAATCCTTCACTCCACTCCCTTCACTCTCCTTCCAGTCCAGATCCAGGTCAAGAATGACCGTGCTCTTTGACCCTGATAAATTCATTATGCCAATCGAGGAACCAGAGCCGTCCAGTCTTTCTGAAGAATTCCATGGGGTACTCTCTGAACTGGACTCTGCACTCGACTTTAGCTTTGATTTGGGAAGCTTTATTGGCACGCAAAATTCTGAAGCTGCCTCTGAATCTTCTGCATTCGACCTTGGCTTTGATATAGGAAGTCTTGTTAGCACGCAACATTCGGACGCCACCTCTGAATCCTCTGGGTCGGTTCGTTTCCAGATTTAATTTATTCTCGTTTGTAGTCTATACCCTGTATACTAGAACTGTCCTATTGTATGTAGTACATCAGAACACTGTATCCTTCGCTCTTTTCTCTATTGATACCCTGTGCATATTCATACTTCTCTCCATTAGCCACTCCTTGTTGTCATAGCATTATACATGGCCCTCGCCATATGCCGTTCCTTTGTCGCATCATTATCTTTTCGCGGTAATCATGTACATAGATACTTCGATTCTTCAGAATACCATCCCAGTGATGAAAGCTCTGCGCGCAGCAAATTTCAGCGTTAATGGATAGCCATGTGCAATAGTAATAGAAAGCAAATACATCCAGAGTACATTCAACTGTTCTGTCAACGTTCCTAAATTAATTGAAATGCCGAGTCCTCCAACCAACCAATCAACCATCCGTCCATCCTGATATCCAAAATACCCACATCTATCCACTCCACACCCATCACTGTCAGGTCGTCTCAAACCTCTTCAAAGTCTGCGGCCTACCCGTTGCCTTTCTCCCTCTAGCAATCTTCTCTGCCAACCTCTCGACCACACCTCCGTCATCATCACCTTCCTCCAACGTTCTCCGGATCAACGCTTCCATATTTAGATCACCATCTCCAGAGCTTCTTCGGCTGGCAAGACGCATAGAACCGGACGGGTAGATGTCTTGTGCAGGACCAGTGGGTCGGAACTCGGGTAGACGTTCGTTCATGAGATCCACACGACGTCTGGACAAACGGCGACAATAGTCAGTGAATAGGGCAAGAGGTGAAAACTGAAAAGAACGTACGCATCATCAAAGTTTCGGATATGTCTTCCAATCTGGTGACCTTGTACACCAAGAACATCGGGCCCAATACGTGCACCGACTGCAGACGATCCCGCTGGATCGTTGGCGTCGAGTTCTGTGGCTGCCTCTGATTCTTCTCTGTATTATAAAGTGCATACGTGAACACTCTGCTTTGCCAAAGCTTTACGGGACGTACCGAAGCAACTGAAAGACCCTCTGCATCCTCCCAACAGCCAGAATCTTGTTCTTGATAGCTTGCCTCCGCGCGGTGTAATCCTGAGGGGTCATACTTGCATCCAACGTTTGTGTATCATCGTCTTCTCCGCTAGATTCACTGTCGCCCTCGGATAATTCTTCTTCACTACAGATACTGAGGATTGCCAACAACATTTCCGTGACTGTGGAGCAAACTTTGAATCAGTAAATGAACGTTTGCAAGGAAAAGGGATACGCACTCTTTGCTCCAACAAACGGTAAACTCCATGTAAACGCATCCATGAAATTAGGCAACCAGTACGGATGTGAATTCGAGTTGTATTGTCGGATCGTGATGTTTTTGTTGGCGTATTTGATGATGGCGCCGCGATTATGATAGACATCAAGGTAATTGGGAGCAGAAAAGATGGTGATGACAGAAGGGAATTTCTTCGTCGGGGTCTTTTTGTGCATCGTGTATCTTGTACAGGTTCGCGTTCATTATGGGAAAGATGAGGCGTAGGAGACAAAAACTCACCCAGCATCCTGGGCTTCATGTCCACGGATGATGCCCAAGAGATGGTTTCGTTCCAGGAACTGGCAAGCAGCCTCGTACCTATTGAAATTTGTCGTAAAGCTAGTCTTTATATCAAAGATAGACAACCTACGTGTAGAAATACGAGCACCCTCTCGTTTGGTTTGGTATGAACGTCGTTCCCGGTGGAAGAGGCGCCGAGTGAGGTGACGGGTCCTGTTCGTACCCAAAATTGGCGATTGGATCTGCCCATAGGAGATCACAAAGGAGACCACGCGAACCAGGTTCCTGGAATCGGTCCATGTTGAAGATGTCGTCGAGGGTGTTGAGGTCAGGGGAGATACCGCCGTGAACGCAGAAGAATCGGCGGTCAACGAGGGCTGCGATGGGTAAGGCGCAGAATGATTCGATGCATGCTTCGTAGACGCGTGAAGAGTATTTGTGTAGACCTAGATTGGATTGAGTGTGTTGACAACAAAATGGGAATGATCAGCGTACATTCGCGCTTGAAAGTGAAGTATTCTGTCAAGTGTCGACATTCGTGATTTCCGCGGAGTAATACAAATTTAGTAGGGTAGCATAGTTTGAGGGTATACAGGTAAAGTAGACACTGGAACTTGATATTGAGCAAAAAAAGCGAGCAAACTTGAAAGGAACGCACTTCGATTCCAAAGCAACCACGATCGACATAATCTCCCAGAAAAAGATAGCAATTGTCCGTCAAAGAGCCTCCAACTTCGAATAATTTCATGAGATCATACTAGAGCGATATCAGCTGGAGGTAAAGACAATGGACAAAATCGCCGCACATATTGACCATGAATATCCCCGCATACTGGAAAACGTCATTACTACATTTCAAGCCTGAGCACTGCACTCACTCGTGACGGGACTCTTCACATCAACCAAATTGTTCTCCGACCTCAGGAGCGCCGTCGCGTGCTCCAAGATAAACATTGCATGGTCTTCTGTTAGTCGTCCCTCGCGGAAAAAGTGCTGTTTTAGATAGGCTGGATTGGGTTTGAGGTCGCCACTTGCATCTGTCACGAAAAACTCTGAATCTGTGGGTTTGTTGGTGGCAGGAGCAGGAACCTGGCCATTGTCCAAATTAGACGCGCGACTACAGACCAACTTTAACGAGCGCACCGATTTTACTTGTCTTTCTGCCAAGTTTGCATGGTTTTCGAGCGGAGGAAAGGAGCCTGGTACATTTGCTTCTGTTATAGGATCCAGGGAGGAGTGGTGAAAGGCATCCATTCGAAGAGGATTCGCGTTGATGCAGGAAAGAAATGAATCAGATGTACCGACATTGGTATTTGGTAGTGTTGTGCCTGCGCTTTTGCATGTCCGACGAACATGTCCAACAGCAATGCACAGGCTACCTTGCACAAAATGCAGAAAAAGCAATAGACTTGACAATGAACGTCAGAACGAACAGTACTTTTCGTCTTACTACCCGGCATTTACCCAATCTTCCACGATTCCGTTCTGGAGCAAAGCTGTAGAAGGCTGTGTCTCGCTTTTGATTCGGTTCGATCAGAGGAACAACTTGGGTCTAATCCATCTCTTCCAGGATCTCCTACTGACTTGATTTCTGTACAAAACACTGACGGGGAGAAGCCCTGATGGTTATTATTAGATGGGCAACCTTCCATGACGCGTCCATCGCGTCTGTATATCACGCTGCGTAAGGTAGTGCGGCTTTCATTCGATTCGTTCAGAGGCCTGCTAACTTGGCAATGCAGAATCCTTAAAGGGTTTACCATGCCAATCATATTTCTGACGGCATAGAATACTTGATGGAACAACTTTGTAATGGCGCACTGCTTTGAGAAAAGCGCCTTGTTCTAGTCTACCTCACCGCGTCACCTTCAGTTCACCATAATCCCCTTGCTGTGTTGTCTTTCGGGCCCCAAACCTCGAAATCCAATCTAAAGCCTTTTACAGAGATCGCCGCTCTGATCATTGCCCCCACTGCCTCCACTTTGTATCTTGCCCTTTCTTCATAACGGTTTCCTTCCAATGCGAGTTGCTTCCCAGATAGGCTGTCTTCATGTAACACAATCTCGCTCCAATCCTACCCATTGGATGAACTTTGAGCTGCAATGTGCCATCATGGCATACCAACATTTACACGAGGTATGACCATCTTCGGATATCATGCAGGAAATCACATCTCGGACTTTTAATGTTCCCAACGGCTTCAGTCCTGGTCTTGCTTTCTACTTTTGCAATTTTAACTGTGTACTGGATGCTAGCTCCTAGGATAGTTGAGAATGCAATCCATTGTGATTCGGTCTTGCATGCTGTTGCTACCATCGTCAATGCCAACTTTTCCACCTGGAGGGCGTGTACTCGACCACGCCTCCTTAACATTGGTTCAATGTGAATAGGGGCCTTTAGATTCTTTCTCCATCCATCACCATATCAGTATCCGGACCAGCTGAAAATGATTGGATATCACTCCGTCAATGTCGCGACATTGAAGCAGTGTGTACATCTATGTATAACTATAATGAACAATGTCGACGGATCCCGACACTATAGGAATCTACAGATGCATTACTTGGAGACATTTCTTTCTCCAGGTTTATCCAGAAATAGTGTTCTTATAGATAAGACCTATCAATTCGTCAGGTCGACTATTCAAACAGTGATCAGGACCGGTACATCCACCTTCAAAGGTTCAGTGCTCACGAATGCATCATCTACGTCTGTTGTATATGTATAATTGTATTCACCATCGAATTTCATTGGCGCTCGTTAACTGAGCTTTATCCAGGCTCCATATAGGGCGTGCAGACTCAATCGCCCACCAGAAGATAACGGTCACCAACGCCATCGTGGATAAGATCGCCAAGTGGTCTTTGTTTAAGGAATGGCATCGTCTTTTTCTATCGATTCTAACGCGGCATGTACTACGTAAGACTCGGATCAAATTCATGTAGATTGTTGAGCTGACTGATTTTTCATCTAGATCAGAGCCACCGAGTTCTGAGGCTAAAAGCACTTTAAGTATCTATATCGTTGACCACGAACATTGGTAAGGTGTCTTTACTAGTTTTGTCATCAGACTCGGGGACCGTTCTTCAATTTCACGGTGAACCGCGTTTGTAGCCGATAGGGTTTTGGACGGCCGACAGAGTATAAGAAGAGTCTTCGTACGTTCTTCAGCTATCAGTAAACTCCTCCAAGCAACATGTCAGTTCCAGCAACTTTCGATGCCTTTGTACCGTCTGCTGCCTCAGACTTGATCTCTCGTGCCACTTTCCAGGCTCGCTATATTCCTCTTTCTATCCTTCGAGCCCTAGACTTTGAAAAGCAATTCAAAGCCTCCTACGATCTCGCCCAGAAAGTCACCTCCACTGCAGTTTTCAATCACTGCCTTCGCTGCTACTATTTCTCGCTGCTCGTCCTTCACAGTGGCTTCCCCTCCAACACTCCTGGTGTTGCCCAGATCTCGCGCGATGAACTGTTCAAACGCGTTTTCCTCACCTCAGTGCTACACGATGTCGCTCTTAGTCACGACGAATCCGTCCTGACCCATCCTGCTCATGGAATGAGCTTCGAATTGCAAGGTGGCATCATGACATATGAACACTTGCACGAGAAATATCCGTCTTTGGACGTTGTGCAAGTCGGAGATATCGTTCAAGGAATCATGCTTCATACTACCCATTTTACCAGAGGCGCATCTTCTGCTACTGGCATTTTGATCCTGCTCTCTACTGTCTTCGATTTGCTTGGGTACAGCGGGTTGGGCCCTGACGTGTTTGAGAAGATGCTTCATCGTGATTCGGTTCGGGAGATTGAGGACGCTTTCCCTCGTGAGAATATGAAGGACGAAGTTGTCCAGGATGTTACGAAGATGTTGAAGGAAAAGACAAATTGCTTGATCTCGCATGGTGTGAGTGTTTAGAGCGTAAAAGATGCATTCCATTGGCTCAATTTATGTCTCTAGGATCCTGCTTTCATTGAAAAGGTTAAGGCTGTGGACGCCCTCGCTAATTCGAATTAGGAAGAGAATTACCTCTGAGCTCAGTAGAATCGTGTCGCTATTTATAAATCAAAAAATATGCTGTTTTTTTTTAATAGATCCAGGCCTTGACAGGCCTTGACGCTGCGCCGCAGCGGCTGATTCGGGGAGACTGAGCGTTCGGCATACACTGATTATTGGTAAGTGTCTATCAGACAGTTGTCCGAGACGACTATTCAATTCTCTGACTCGGGACCTCTCGGGACCCATTCCGCAATTCGCAGTTTTTAAATCCCCCATCCATCGCCATGTCAGTATCCGAACCAGCGGAAAATGACTAAGACTGGATATTATCCCGCCAACGTTGCGACATTAATTGAAGCAGTGTGTACATCTATGTATCACTATAATGGACGGTGTCGACGGGTCCTGACACTATTTCGACTGTTCGAATGGGAGAAATCTAGATGCATTTAAATATCACTTTCTCCAGGTTTATTCAAAACTGATGCTCTTATGGACAATACCTATCAATTTGTCAGGTCGATTGCTCAAACAATGATCGGGATCGGTATGTTCATCCGCTTCAAACGTTCTAGTGCTCACAAATATCGTCTATAGTGTATGTACTCACTATCGAATCTATTCCGAAATCCTTTTCTGTCGACTCTGACGCATCTATCGCGGCACGTACAACGTAAGATTTCGATGGTACATCAGATTCGTGTATGTATTATTAAGGCTGACTGATTCTTGCAGATATTGTTCATCCATATAGATCAGAGCCACCTAGTTCTAAGGATAAAATTGTTTCATGTATCTATAGCGTTGACCACGGACATTGGCCAGTTTTGTCATCCGACCTGTGGTCCATTCTTCAATTCCATGGTATCAACTACGTTTGTATCCGATAGGATTTCGGATGGTCGACGGAGTATAAGAAGAGTCTTCGTATGTTCTTCAGCTATCAGTAAACTCCTCCAAGCAACATGTCAGTTCCAGAAACCTTCGACGCCTTTGTGCCGTCTGCTGCCTCAGACTTGATCTCTCGCGCCACTTTCCAGGCTCGCTATGTACCTCTTTCTGTCCTTCGAGACCTAGACTTTGAAAAGCAATTCAAAGCTTCCTATGATTTTTCGCAGAAAATCTCCTCCATTGCAGTCTTCAACCACTGCCTCCGCAGCTACTATTTCTCTTTGCTCATCCTTCACAGTGGCTTCCCCTCCAACACTCCTGGTGTTGCCCAGATCTCGCGTGACGAGCTTTTCAAACGCATCTTCCTCACCTCAGTACTCCATGATGTCGCTCTTAGTCACGATAAATCCGTCCTGAGCCATCCTGCTCATGCGATGAGCTTCGAGCTGCAAGGCGGCATCATGACATATGAACACTTGCACGAGAAATATCCGTCTTTGGACGCTGCGCAAGTTGGAGATGTCGTTCAAGGAATCATGCTTCATACTACCCAATTTGCCAGAGGCACATCTTCTGCTGTTGGCATTTTGATCCAGCTCTCTACTGCTTTCGACTTGCTTGGATATAACGGGTTTGGCCCCGGGGTATTCGAACACATGCTTGACCGTGATTCGGTTCGGGAGATTGAGGAGGCTTTTCCTCGTGAGAATGTAAAGGACGAACTTGTCCCGGAATTTACGGAGATGTTGAAGGAAAAGCCGAATTGTTTGATTTCGCATAGTGTGAGTGTTTACAGTATAAAATACGAATTCCATCGACTGACTTTGTGTTTCTAGGATCCTGATCTCCTTAAAAAGATGAAGGCTGTGGACTCCCTCGTGGATTCGAATTAGGAAGAGAATTACCTTCGAGCTCAGTAGAATCGTGTCGTTTTCCTGAAAGGAGAATTGTTTTAACCTTAGTATTTGCACGGCTGCTACCGCATCCATGTCATTCAGTCTGTCAGCACGAGGTTGGCAAGCTCTCTTGATAAGCTTTTGTCGTTCGAGTTGCAAGTTGTAAGTAACTATGTGGCTTCTCCGACTCGGAGACTCCAATTTCAAGGCCTCATCTATATGTCCCAAAGAGTTGTTAGGCATATGAGGCGATTGAGTGAGAGAGTATAAGAATACCTTCAAACGCTCAACCGAACAAACTCTTCGACCGATAGATGTTAGCAGCTTGAGATGCTTATGTTCCATCTAACTCGCAGACATGCTCTCTCGAGTTACCTTCCAACCTCACCGTATTCCTCTTTCTTCCCTTCGAGCTCTAGATCTCGAAAGTCAACTCAAATCTTCCTACGATATCATGAAGAAAATCGGTACCATCGAAATCTTCAATCACTGTCTACGCACTTACTATTACTTCTCCTTATTCACTTACAACACTCCCGGATGCAGCGTGAATGAGCTTTTTATAAGCGTTTTTCTAACCTTCTTGCTGCACGGGAATCTGTTCTGACCCATTCTGCTCATCGCATGACGTTCGAGTTGCAAGGCGCAATTTGGGGAGTACCTGTTCTTAGGCAGGTCGGCAATTTTGTTCAGGGAATTACGTTTCCAGACTTGATAAAGGAGAAAACCGAGTGTCTTGGGCATAATAAGAGGCTTATCAATAACTCTTCCAACCTCCAAGTATTATTGCTTGGGTAAGAGAAACATCTCTTTCCCCCCACGCTTACTTATTCAAAATAATGCTCTTATAGATCAGACTCGGACCTATCAATTCGTCAAGTCAACAACTCACACAATGATCACGGTCGATTTACTTTCAAAGGTTCCATAGTGCATATCTCTATGCCTACGGTGTATGTATTCACCATCATCAAATCTATTCCCAAACCTTCATTAGCGCCCATCAATCGAGCTTTTCCCAGGATCTATATACAGTATTTGACCGGTCACCGGTACATGTAAAATTGTGGATGGTTGAGTCAGAATGCTGACTTGAAAGTTACACCGTTGGAAAGAGCCACATCAAAAATAGTAGAATGTGAGGTTTCATATTGATAAGTCATAGTTTGAGCAACAGATGAAAGAATAAGTGCAAAATGCCATAATTAGACTTTTACTGGTCACCACTACACCGTGTCCTTGAGCAATGCATGCCTCATCAAACCCTCACAAATGGGTATCCATAGATTCAGAATTTCTGCCTCAACTTGAGTATGTCAGAAAATCTCAAGTGAACAAAATACTGCAAGCCACAGGTGTGAGATACTTTTTGACAACTTTCATCAAAACATCGTGTCATTGTACCTTCAGAAGGGGAAACACCTAGACCCTTCTCCAAACCCCTGATTGCAGTATACATAAGTCATACTTGTATTTTGAAACTATCCCAGAGGCCGAGAAAGCCTTAGAGAAGGAGATAACTATGACCGGTAACCGGTCAAATACTGTAGGGCTTCTAGACACATCAGAAGAGGTAACGGTCATCAACGCCATTGTGGACAAGGACTCTTTCATAGACACCGAATGGTCTCTGTTTAGGGAATGGCGTGAAGTACTCTAAATACTTTTTATATAAATCTGAAGAGATGACTGATGAACTCGTGAACATTCGTCTTTTTCTGTCGATTCTGACACATCTATCGCGGCGTACTCGGATAGTACTTGCCTCAAATTTGTGTACATATCATTGAGGCTGACTGATTCTTGTCGGTCTTGTTCATCTAGATCAGAGCCACCGAGTTCTGAGAAGAAAAACACTTCAAGTATCTATATCGTTGGCCATGAAAATTGGTAAGGTGTCTTTGCCGGTTTTGTCATCCGACTCGAGCCCGTGACTATTCTTCAATTCCGTGGCGTCAATCACGTTTGTATCCGATAGGGTTTTGGATGGTCGACAGAGTATAAGAAGAGTCTTCGTACGTTCTTCAGCTATCAGTAAACTCCTCCA
This sequence comes from Stygiomarasmius scandens, assembly GCA_037954225.1. Taxonomy (NCBI): domain Eukaryota; kingdom Fungi; phylum Basidiomycota; class Agaricomycetes; order Agaricales; family Campanellaceae; genus Stygiomarasmius; species Stygiomarasmius scandens. The sequence goes on from JBANRG010000020.1 coordinate 371,385, forward strand.
AGCAACATGTCAGTTCCAGAAACCTTCGATGCCTTTGTACCGTCTGCTGCCTCAGACTTGATCTCTCGCGCCACTTTCCAGGCTCGCTACGTTCCTCTTTCTGTCCTTCGAGACCTAGACTTTGAAAAGCAATTCAAAGCATCTTACGATCTCGCCCAGAAAGTCGATACCACTGCAGTTTTCAATCACTGCCTTCGCTGCTACTATTTCTCGCTGCTCATCCTTCACAGTGGCTTCCCCTCCAATACCCCTGGTGTTGCCCAGATTTCGCGCGATGAACTATTCAAACGCGTCTACCTCACCTCAGTGCTGCATGATGTCGCTCTTAGTCACGACGAACTCGTCCTGACCCATCCCGCTCGTGGGATGAGCTTCGAATTGCAAGGTGGCATCATGACCTACGATCACTTGCACGAGAAATATCCGTCTTTGGACGTTGTGCAAGTCGGAGATATCGTTCAGGGAATCATGCTTCACACTACCCAGTTTACCAGAGGCACATCTTCTGCTGCTGGCATTTTGATCCTGCTCTCCACTGTTTTCGATTTGCTTGGATACAGCGGGTTGGGCCCCGACGTGTTTGAGAAGATGCTTCACCGTGATTCGGTTCAGGAGATTGAGGACGCTTTCCCTCGCGAGAATATGAGGAACGAACTTGTCCAGGATTTTACGGAGATGTTGAAGGAAAAGCCAAATTGTTTGATTTCGCATGGTGTGAGTATTTAGAGCGTAGAGGTGCATTCCATTGACTGACTTTGCGTTTTTAGGACCCTGATTTCCTTGAGAAGATCAAGGAGGACATCCTCAATTCGAACTAGGAAGGAATTACCTTTGAATAGAACTCAGTATTCGTAGTAGATCTAGCCAGTGTCTCTCGAGTCCGCCAACACGAGACCTTGCCGAGGTCTTTTGATAAATTTTTGTCATTCGAGTCGCAAGCCGCAAGTAAACTTCTCATTCTCCAATTTTATGGCCTCGTTCGTTCTATACGACCCAAGGTAGTTGTTAGGCATACGAGGCAATTGAAAGTATAAGAGAACCTTCAAGCTTGGACCGAACAAACTCTTCAGCCCCAAAGATTTTAGCGGTCTCAGAATGCTTCGATGCTTTCGTTTCATCTAACCTCGCAGACATGCTCTCTCGAATGACCTTCCAGGGACGCCATATTTCTCCTTCCTCTCGTCGAGTTCTATGGTCTCGAAAGTCAATCAAGGCTTCCCACGATCTCATAAGGAAAAAAAAATCAGCACCACTGAAATCTCGAATCATTGTCTACGCACCTACTACTTTTCCTCTCAACACCCGCTATATTTCCCAGACACAGCATGATGAACTTTCTAAATGCGTTTTCCTAACCTTGTTGCACGATGAATCTGTTCCAACATATCCTGCTCATGACATGACGTTCGAGTTGCAAGGCGTTATTTGAGGAATACCCGTCCTTGGACGTTACACAGGTCGGCGATGTCGTTCAGGGAATCGCGCCTCACAGTATCCAGACGTTATTCGAGACGTTATTTAAAGGAGAAATCCAACTGTTTGCTTTCGCACCTCGTGAGTGTCTTGAGCATAACAAGAGGCTTCCCAATAGTTTGCTTTTTGGCTTCCAACCTCCAAGTATTCTCGAACAGATGAGCGTTTGAACGTCCTAGGCTCCAGCCCCCTGGTGTGTTGCGTGGAACCCGGGATTGGGTCAGCCTGTCCTATCCTAGCAATTTCAAATTACAAAGTGATATGATTGCACCGCCTTCGATAATAATCAAAGTAACATATTGCAGTGATAGGGTGACCAGCTATGATCAGCCTCTAAGAACAGAGATTTTTGCACAGTTATAGCATCAAAAATCCTTCCAAGACATAACCAGACATTTACGTGATCTCCGTGGTCATCCCGATTGGTGTACGGACGGTCCATAACGCCTGCGTGAAGCTATTCAGTATAACATGAAGTATGAATAACACGATGCTGTTATCAAACACGCAGAATTTACGGAACCAGTAAATTCGAAGCCCAAGAGTACCCTCAGAGCAAGATGAAACGGTTTGAAGGAATACGGGGAATGGAATGGCGGTACAGCAATGATCAAGGGGGAAGATTAGACCGAAGACCGAGGCTCGAGTGATGTCTGTCGGTGTGTCTAACAGTCAAGTTGCATCAAAAAGATATGGCTAGTCCAGGTCAGCAAGTAACGGAACTTAAGCGGAATGCTCGTGGAAATCAAGTCTCAGTGCCGCAAATTTATAGACATTTAATTACAGCAGAGCGAAAGAAAACATTTTTGGAGATAAGATCACACTGAATACGAATCGTAAGAATCGGTAGTACAGCGCGGAGATCACGACTCACTTTCTTGGTAATCTGCAGCCAATAACCTGCAATGATTGGTTCGTTTGCCTCGTCATTCCACTGTAAGAATATGAAACGAAATGAATACATACAGCTCTAATACAATTTCAGGTGGAATTCTCTCCATGAACTCATTAACGGGAATCTCTTCCTTTGGTCCAACATTCGAGTAATACGCTTTGAAAGCTTGATATTCGAGAAGTTTCTGGACGATGAGTCCACTGATCGTATTTGACGGGGATCAGAATAGTTCACATCTTACAAAAAGAAAGAAAAGGTTATCCGCACCGATGATCCTGAGCATGATATGTCTTTGTTTCTGCTTCCGAAAAGCCGCCTTCAAAGGACATGAACATCTTTGCTAAAAGTATAGAAATCTCACTTACTGGACGTATCTAGACTACTCTTCATCGTTCCAGACATATTGGCTACTCTTCTCTTCACCAGAAAGGAGTATCCATCATTAGAAACGACTCGAATCCAGTCTTCAGGACTGGCTTCCCTTGAAGTTGACGCATTAGACCAAAGGCAGTGCAAAAAGTCAGAAGGGGCAAACTTGCATTTGGGTATCCTGGTCCGCCATGATGGATAATCTATTTTTTGCTCGTTCCTTGTAACCGATAAGCCCCAGACTCCAGAAGGCTATGCATGCACTCACTAGAACGCGATGGTCAATGACAAGAAGAACAAAGACAAATAGGTCACGTGGCTAAAATCGGCGCGTTTGCCAACGCTCGTGGGAGGTTGAACATGTAATACATACCTCGAGAACTCTCTAGGTCTACCCGTTATCCAGCTGTGAAGCTTCTGAAGAACAAGAGATGAGTAGGTCTTCAATTGATACAAATCGCCGAGCTTATCCGAGCAAAAGTATCGTTCTCACGAATCAAAATGGCGGCAGATGATAGATCTTCCTCGGACATTCAAGTGTGCACGAGCTCATCGGTCCCTCATTTCTTTTTGAGCTCTTTTTGCGCTACGTCAGCCATTAGATTCTTAACGGGTCTTTAGAGAGCGGGTATTCAAAGAACGGGTCAAGTCGCAATCTACATCTCCTGCTTCACGTGGATTGTCTGTCAGTGCTATCGGTACCCAGATGTGAGTCAGTAAACTGAAACGTAAACGTGCTGAACACGAGGCTATTGGCGCCAAAAAAAGACTTAAAACAAATGATGTCCCTGGGCTAGTTCTTGCGCCTTTCCAAGATGCCCTCTTGCGTAGTTCCCTTCGATGTATGGTCCGCCATTGCAGAGTACTTCCCCCCCGACACGCTACTCTCCTTCAGCCTGGTCAATCGCGCCTTCTATGAACTAGCCCAGAAAGTCAAGTACCAAGCTACCGATCTCATCACGTATGACAAGAATACCAAGAAACTCTTAAGGGAACTAAAGTGCGTAACCTCGCCAATATGCATGACGCCATTTACTGACCAATTGTAGGAACCCTTCTTGTGGTAGCTTTGTTCGTACGGTACATATTCAGCCATGGAAGGTGTCGGACGTCGTCAAACCTCCACCGCGGCGTCGTCGCAGGTTATTGGACAAGTTACATGCCTTGGTCGACGCAGAGTATGCCCTGGAAAGGTCAAAGGCAGTCGTCCAGAAACGACTCAACAAACAACTTGCTATGGTATTAGATACCTTTAGCAGGTTACAAAATGTATTGGAGTACAGAATCGAATGGGACGAAACACCAAACTACCATGCAGAGTTCTTCCGCGCTTTCCTCTGCCCTCTGCTCGCTGATACAAGCTTTGGCCAAACTCTGGTCAAGTTCTCCATCAAAGTCCCTGTTGAAAGACTTCCTTGCCTCGCTACAGTTCATCTACCTAGCCTTCAGGAACTGGACGTTCAGCTTTACACAGGCAAGGTCCCTCCGCAAGAAGTCGCTTACTTGCTGGATTCTTTTGCAGTCTTCGTCAATAATCTCTATCATACCTTGCGCTCTCTTGCTGTGACCTCGACTTTTTCTTCCCAGAACCTCAATCTGAACCGCTTCTTCCACCACTTGGGCGACTTTCCTTCCCTCCGTTCCTTTGCGTTGTCCACGCCATGGGACGGTGTCCATGTCTGGGCCCCAGTAGACGCGCCGTTCCCTCTCCAAACATTCATTGGCAAACATTCCCGACAGCTGCAAGAGCTCAAGCTCCTGTGCAGCCGTATTGGTACTTCGCCTGTTCCAGTTGACCCCGCGGCTAAAGATTGGATTCAGCGTATTTTGGGCAGCATTGACGATCGTTTCCATTTGCTTTCTAGACTGGAGCTTGACCTTCGCAATCTACGCAGTCAAACAGGAGCAGACTTGGGTGGCCTGGTCAAATGCCTGGAACCTATCGCCAGCCAGCTAGAGTCTCTAGTTCTGACAGAATGCCCGCTTTGGAAATGTCAGGTTGAGCGCATTCTGCAATTGTTCCCTCGGTCGGCTGGAGAAGCCAACTTGAGGATGCTAGCGCTTCGACTACAACGTCTGACGCCAGAAGTAGTGGATCTGTTGGCCTCTAGGCTGCCTTTCCTCCGGTCGCTCGAGTTGACCTTTGCAGAAGTCGAGGGTGCGCTTTTCGGGAGTCGTTCGGAGAAATTGGTTTGTACTGTCCTCTATATATGCTGTGAACATGGCTAACCATGCTGTTTCCTCGTGTTACAAGGACACCTTTTTGGCGCGAATGAGTGGCCGTCGCTATGCTAGTTGGCAGCTCTCCCGATTGGCACTGTCAGAAAGTCCGAAGTATGTGGACCTTAAATGGATGAATGAGTTGGAGCAGGCGTTTGTTGAGTGCATTCCGTCCCTCCATCACGTTGCACCGCTCCCTCCTCTACAGCTTTAGTATTGAACTTAATGTGTTGTCTGTGTGTCTTGCTTTCCTGTCATTACTGCGCCTTGTACTTTCTTGCATTGCTGTGTATATCCTGACTGTACTTTTTGCCTTTGTCATCTAATTCGTCTCAATCATTAATGTACTGTAGTTGTAACATTATTTTTTTTGTATTTTTCTTTTTCTGTTCTTCTACCATCAAACTGTACTTGTACTATACTTGCTCCTACTATTAGCATCTTACATACTGAACGAAATTGAATGACACGTTCCAAACCGAAACTTCGCGCGCATCAAGTTGCGTTGGACACAAACCGCCATCATCCTCAAACTCTTTCAACCATGTCTACCAGAATCCCACCCGCTAATCTTCAAGAACTGAACGTACTATGGAATGCAGATCCCGCAAGACGACTCCCGACTCTCCTCTCCCGCCGTAGGTGGGCAGAGGCTCGTAACCTTGACGTCAACCTCGTTCACCGTTGGTGGAGAGATAAACGGTTTAAAGCCAGGAAAAACAAACTGTCCGTTTCAGATACCGAAACCTACGATATTCCTGTAGGAATACCGCCTGCCGTTGATCCAGATAACCAAGCCCAACCATCAGATACCAAAGTCAAAGCTGAGGATCAGCCCATTGTTATCAAGACCGAACCCATTCCTATCACGCTGCGAGATGCTCCTTACACTCGTACTCGAGCAAGGATAGCCAGAGCCTTGGATATAGAACGCGTTCCCGAGGAAATAACTCGCGTATCATCACCACCATCGTCGCCTCCTTCACTTTTTGATCGACCGCTCTCTCCAGATACGTCTCCTCCTTCCTCCCAAGATCCTAATACCCCGAGTAAATGCGCATATACCCACCCAAATGACGAAAATATAGACATATACCAACTCAGTCTTCCTGAACCCAAGTTTCATGACGTGCAAGTAGAAGACTCGCAGCAGGTCTGCACCCTTGGCGCTGATGGAATCGATGGATTTGTTTGTCAGATGTGCTCTGCGGATTGTACGAAAACTTGTTTTCACGATATCCTCGACTCAACCTCGTTTTCGATTATAGGCCCCGACCCTTCTCAAGACAAGATAGAAGACGTCGAGATGAAAGACTTCGAAGCTCTGTACACGCAGCTTACAGGCGGCGTTTTCTCGTCAGACGTACCTGACAGTGACTCGACAATCTCCTGGCATCTATCCGCTATTCCTTTTGATTCTCGTTCCCCGGATATGTTATCGCCCACACACTGCTATGCTCCAGACAGTCGACTCACGTTTCCATTTCAAAACTGCTCTTCGTCAATTTACGATCTTATGCCATCCCATTTTCCTTCTATATTCACATTAGACGGCTGCGAATTCACTTGTAATGGCTACCTACTGCGCGAATGCGACTCACCCGAAGATATCGTTATGACTCAAGCACCGTTCACGTTTTATGAACTCGCAGGAGAACCCTTTGATTATTTGCCTTCTCTGGATGCCCATGTCCAAGACGAAACGCCTTCATCTACCATAGATAGCCCAGCTACTACGCCGGAATCTGACGCTGGTACCCTCGTCACGGATGACGATGTCTCTGCAACTTCTACTGTCTTATTGAGCGAGGCCACTACGCCTCGGAACCTTGAAGATGATACTGTTATTGTGAAGAACGAGCTTGACGATGATGATACTATTCTATCCGCAGAGCTTCGTGATTGATTTTTCTGAAAATGTCTTCGACCCTGCTACCTCGTTGAACTTGAAGATTGCCTCCGTTCCGGTTTCTTTATTCTGCCTATCCTATTCTGCCTTTATTGCTTGTAACAGGTACGATTTTTCAAACGTCTAGTTTGTTTTCGATCTGACTTGCTCTAGATCATTTTGCTTCCATATTTGCTTTGCTTCACAAGATCGCTCTTTCTCGTTTCAGCTGATTGCTTGCTACTTGACCAACCGGGGTTCGGAATGCCTAGATTAATTAGTACCAACCATGTAAATGGAGCTCGTTCATCGTCTCAAGGACCGCATATTGTTATTACATTACCGTATACTACAACACATTTGGCATCTATTCCGTAGACCGATACATTGAGATTCTGCAAGTAGGATTCAAAACACCGAAATAGACATCATGGCACGGCTTCAACTGGCTTGACTCGTTGGAACAACAAAAGCATCATATCAGTGGTCGCTCGGAGGATACTATGCGTCCACATAGTCCCAGTTCAAAATCCGTTATACATACCAGCACCGCCCTGCCAAAAAGTAAACATCTTCACTGAACCAAGGAAGTATGCAAACAATACCCATTTATTTCACTACTTTGGAGACAATATTCCCTGGCAGACTTCTTCGGACTGAGCTTAAATCAATTCTTACACCACTCAAGATATCACACCAGAACAAGTTTTAGAAGCAAGCAAATGAGATTAAGAGCTGAACGATAGTGTAACTAGCGCAACTGTAGTTATAGACATCAAAAAGATATCCTCTTAGAGGCTGATGCCGAGGAAGGCAAAGACACCAGCAACGTTGAGGCGGACAGCAACGTAGAGGACGTTGGCAATGAGAGGAAGGAGGCAGGCAAGCAAACCAGCAACGAGGGAAAGGACGAGCTGGAGCAAGGTACCAACGAGAGTGCTGTTGGAGGAAATAGATCAGAGAAGACCCGATAGAACAATAATCCACTACTTACATGAGTTCAGCGAGGAGACCGCAAACAGCATCCCTCTCAGCAGCCACAACAATGGTAAGGATGTAGCCAACAGCGTTGAAGATCAACTGGAAGCAATCTCAATACCTCAATTTCAAGAAGTGATAGCTAACACTTACGCAAATGACACCGGCAACGAGCTTAGCAACATCGACGACGGCGAGGACACCAGTGCTGGTGGCGAGAACAGTCTCAATACCAACACCAGCGAGGACCTTGACATCAGCGATAGCAACGTTGACAGCGACCTTGATGTCGGCGACAATGGGTCCAACGGTAGCAGCCGTGCAGTTGTCCTTGGTCAAATAGTCTAAAATAGACCAGTTAGTATGGATTGATATATAGAAAATATTGAAGGAAACATACGGAGCTTGTGCACGTAAGGAGTAACCGTAACCTCCAAGTTGGTCATGACAGCAGGGAGGGGAGAGCACCCGCAGCGGGCCTCAAGGGCGTTGTACGCAGGGGTGACGGGGGCAGCGAAAGAGAACGCAGCGCAGGCAAGAGCAGCGACAAGGGAGAAGGCACGGAAGGCAACCATTGTTGATGTGTAGAAAGAGTGTGGGTGGTAAAAGAGAGTAGGTTCTGTTGTGGAACTGAAGAGAGAAGACTTAGAAGACTGTAAGTCGATGGAGAACTGAGGGCAGAAGCCATGGTTTTTATACGCCTGGTGAAGGCCATACGCGATCCACGCATTTGAATTTTTTTGCGGGTGAAAGAGACGCGATCGGACAAGTCCTCGGGTAGCGGTAAAATCCCACACCACTGCAGGATCTTGACATTTTGACGTTTCAAACGATCATCGTCGTTCTGATTAATCCGCACAAGATCTACCGGAGATCCTTGCCCTTTCGTCAGGCATACGTTTTTCTGTAAGAACTAGCTTTGAGAAACTTGAGATGCTCGGTACATTGCACCTTCCAGAGCACCGATGGCAGTGGGTCCAAAATTTTGTTTCTTCCTTATCGCAACCCTGAAGGGTGTAAAGTAAGCGCGAAAAGACTGAATGAACGTCGGCAAAGTCATGAACACGAGTTTTCATGGCGCTAACGGCATGGTAATTTTCAGTTAATTTTCGTTGTTCTCGATGCCCAGCAAAACCGCTTCAAGGCAAGAAACTACCAGGCATCTCTGGACAACAAGCTTGGGGACATTTACGGGTGAGAAGGTGGGAGCAAAATAATCATTTTACCAAAAAAAAATCCATCTACACATCTAAGTACGAAGCCTCGGATTGGTCTCATCCAAGTACGTCAAGCCTGACGATACTTTCACGGCATTTTCTGGCAGGATTTGAGGCAGGAATACCTCCATTCTGTTTAGTATTAGACTGTCGACGTCGCGCCCACATCGGTCATAAGAACCCTTGCAATTGGTCGTTCTGAATCAATGCTCTTGTTATTTTTTTTTGCATTCATTCGGACACCAAGACTCGGAGCCGGAGAACGCAAATGAGAGCGAGCCTGAAAAGGGCCGCCCAGGATGACGTGAACATCGTCGCGGAGCAGAAGAAATCCGTCGGAATGGACGAAGCTTATCCGTTGAACGTCCGGCTTGGAAAGTTTTCATGTGTTTACGACCATTCCTTGGAAGACGAGGCTCAAAGTTGAGGTTCTTGTGACTCTGAGTACATAGCACTGCGGCGGCAGACGCTGCGCGATTTGACGCGTTCAAGAACCCAAAACAGGAGGCTGCATGCTGGATCAACAGACCATCATCGATTCATCTATACAAGACTGGCCGCCGAATTGCGTAAATAACATCCCAGCGGAATGAGTTTTTGGAGAGTATTTACTGAAGAGCCTACTATTGAAGGCAACTTTTGAATCAGGCTTGATATCGATGGCGAAGGAGATAGCCGGGATTTGTGTTGCTGACGGCGTCTTGAGACCCAGTAGAAGGGTTGCGAACGAGGAAGGGTTACAAGAAATGCGACATGAGCTCTTGGGCTTCGTGTCTGGATCATGGAAAGTGTATAGAGAAGGCTGCTAGCGAATGAAAAAGACGAGGCTGTGGGTCTGCTGAATGGTGGATAATCATTGAAACGGTAGGATACACGTAGTAGAACATGCCTGGAGCAGCATGACCAGCATGAAGTGAAAGGGAAGCTTAGATTGCGTGCGTAGGGTGGGGACAGTGAGGAGAATGACATACCTCGGTTCTTTCACTGAAGCTTTATATCATTGCGGTTCCAGCCTAAATTCGAAAAACATCAAGAAGATCCAGTCATCTAGGTGGAGCTACGTATGCGCCACTTCGCAGTCGTCGAGATGCCGAGAACAAGTACATGTAGAAACCAACTAAAACATATTTGGAGGTTCGGATAACGACTCAAGGAGGTGGAGCAAAGTTGACTCTCACATACTCCCGAGTGCTTCTTCGAGGACATTTGGATTGCAGTAACGCGGTCGTCGAGATGTCGAGGACGCGTTGGCCCCAACTTGAATGCATCTGATGACACTAAAAATTAGCGTGTCTGGCAGGAAGATGAGAAGGTTGACTTGACGTGAAGGACATGATGTATCTGCTGATAATCTTCTTGAAGCTTGTATTGATCCTAAAGAACTTGAGGGGGAAAACAGCGGTTAGACAAAGTTGGCAAGAACTTGAACCTGTCGGAAAGGTTCATTGAGACAGCGAAGCAACACGTGACCTGACGCGTTCAGTGCCTCACGCAAAGTCGCGTCTCATTTGGATTCTGGTCGTGTGCAGTTTTCCGACTGATAAGCAGCCTCCGCGATGTACGGGAAAATAGTTACATAGCAAAATCTTCTTATCTTCTCCTGTCATAGTCATAATGAAATCAGTCAACATGGGCAAAAAGAACGCGTCTCTTATCAGTACAACGTACGCGTCCCGTGAATCCTGTCAAAACACCATTCATTATTTCAAGACCGCTTTGACGCGCTCAGAAAAAATTTGCGCTGTCAAGGTCAAAAGCAGGGATAAGGATTGAGATCCTGTGGCGGTGTGGCGATTTTGTAGTTCGCGTTATCTGGACGGAAAAAAAGTTTCCCTTTGGCGACTCATCCCTTCATGAAATGTGGTGTACAACGCTCCTGAATCATACAGACCGATAGATAGACAGGCAGACCAGAACATCGGATACATATGCGCAAGTTGCGCCCCTATCCACCAACGCATCTAATATCCGAATAGCAGATTCATACTTTGACTTCAATTTCCTTTCCCGCAAACGATTTTTTGAAGCTAGAAGGAATGAGTCAAGTTGAAACACCCTTCTTCTTCGAGGGCTGCCAGTGGGTGTTTCAATCAATCGAATTTACATATATTATTATTATTTCCTTCTTTTATCCTGACATCCGTGAATGCTTATACGGGTATAAACGAAAGAAATCACTGTAACGAATTTGGTAGGTAGGTAATTTATAAGCCCGACACATAGACCCAATCAATCTTACCCTATCTTACCGCTCTGTACCCAGAGTCAGAACTCAAGATTACTAGATATGTGTATCTACTCTTTTTCACGGAGATTCTCCGGGTGTGTGCGAACACCTACTTGACACACATACTGGTAGTCGGCATCGCCTCTGAGAAAAACGGCATGTTTGGCTTTATTTGCTCCCTGCCAAACCGTCAGTTTCCATGTTCTCACTTGTATCTCATGAAACACATAAGATATCACACTACTTCTAGAGGAAAAAAGTTATGAATTGATTGCATCTACATTATATCCAAAAGCTATTTGGATCCGTAAAATTTTGATGAAGAAAACAAGCTATCTACGATATACTATGATCATTCACGTTTCGGCATTTCGTGAAATAAAACTGCCAGACAGTTTAGAATGCATAGATATTGCATTATATGCTCGGAAAATACATTATATGCTCGGAAAATACATTATATGCTCGGAAAATACATTAGCGTGTCCAGCAGTCAATGTGGACTTTATTTCGGGTGGGCTGAGGCCAAAAAGTGGCCGTGAGAACTCGTTTTTTGGCTGGAGAATTCTGCTCTTGTACGAGATCCAGGTTCTTCCACAACCCTCCAACAACCCAACTATGATTCAGGATGCTTTCTTTATACTTTCATCTTGAATTTGTTCAAAATATATTTCAAAAATTGCAATCCGATACGTAAATTTTAGCGGATTTTAATGAAAAAATAGCTGTATTTTTATTGGTACAACATATATTACAAATCTAAACTGAAGAAATTGAAGCCCGGCATATTTACTACATTTTCGAGGTCTAAAGTAAGGGATATCTTTCTTGACGAAGCAGGAGTAATGCTGGACATTTGACGTGAAGTAGGAAATCAAGCTTAGCTGAGAACAAACAAAGCCAAACATGCCGTTTTTCTCAGAGGCGATGCCGACTACCACACATACGTTCTCGATGACATCTACTTTTTCAAGTTTGAATAAAGACGAGTATCAATCAATTCGTTGAGCGATATATCTCAAATGCTTGTCCTACGTATTCGATGACATTCAAATAAACCAGAAAACATACAATTTAAAGGAGAGACGGGTTTCAGTATTATAATCCGGGTAAGATCCCCGACGTTTTGTCAGACGGTTCGGCAAAGGAGACGCTCAAACTTTGTCAATGTCCGTTGATCCATCGGTGGACAAGGACACATGTACATTCCGTCGGTGTATGAGTAACCATGTTACGGGCATTGTCATATGCATGGAACTTTTATAATTATTGATCCTACCGTGTATAAAAGAGGGTGAACAGAAAAATCTGGAACAATCAGTCAAAGGACTCGGGCTTTTGTTTTACAGATGTATATATAACATTCCTGCCTAGATACGAATTACATCCATTGCCAAACTGAACGAATCAGAAAATTGAGGTAGTATTATCGAACAAACTCAAGTATGTATACTATATTTTGAACTCAAAGAGGAATAGGAAGCGCAGAGAACCCAGGGATCATCGAGAAAGCCTGGGCAGCACCAGTTTGTGAAATGATTTGTATAAAAGGCATAAGGATAGGAAGGATGATGGCGAGGAATCCGGAAGAGGCTCCGAGGTTGATGAGGAGGCTGATGAGGAGGTTGATGATTTGGGCGAATATGGAGCTGTGCATGTATGTGTCAGCATGTGCAGGAAAGAGTGAAAAGAAAAGAAAAGAGCACTCACACAACCTCTCCGCAAAGTCCAGTAATAGCATCCTTATCAGGAGAAGAAGAAGCAAGTTGGATGATAGTAGTAATTGCGCCAAAGACGAGTTTGAAAAAGACACCGCAGAGGTTGGAGAACTCGCTCATGGAGAGAGTTCCAGTGACACTTCCGAGGAGTTGTTCAACAGATTTGCCGTTGAGAGCGCCGAGTTGTCCACAGGCGCCCTTGAGGATGTTCTTGACTTGGCCGAGGATACCGCTTATGACGGCCAAGGTGCAGGTTTGGGAGTTGAGAGAGTCTAAGGTAGATGCGTCAGTAAAAGTAGAGACGAGTAGAAGAAGAAAAGATTTCTCACTGATTTGGTTAAGAAGAGGGTTGAGCTGATCCTTGACATCAGCAAAGATGTTGGGGATAGTAGTGCAGTCGCACTGAGCGCGGGGAAGAACCTTGGGGAGGTCAACACTGGCTACCTTGGCATTTTGTGCAACGTCGTTGAGGTTGTGAGAAACATCGACGAGATCGAGGTCTCGTTCAGCAACAACGTTGAGGACGTTGGCGTTCTTGGCAGCGTCTTGGAGGACATGAGAGATCTCGACGACGGATCTTTTGCCAGAGACATGAGCAACGTCGGCTTCTTTGGCGATGTCGTTCAAGTTGTCGGAGAGGCTGACGAGCTTGACGTCGCGGCCTACAACGTCGTGGACTGTGCCGACTGCAGAGGAAGCAACACCGCTAACGGTGTCAGCGACGTTTCTAGAGACGACGTTGTGGACTGTACTGACTGCAGAGGAGGCAGCACTTTCAACAGTTCCAGCGACGTTTCGAGAAACAACTCCGTTAACTGTGCCGACTGCAGAGGAGGCAATACCTTCAACAGTTCCAGCGATGTTTCGAGAGACAACTCCATGAACTGTGCCAACTGCAGAAGAAGCGACACCTTCAACAGTTCCAGCGACATTTCGAGAAACAACTCCATTAACTGTGCCAACTAGATGAGAAGCAGTACCAGTCACAGAAGAGAGCTCAACAGGAGCTGCGAAAGAGACAGCTGCGGTGGTGAGAGCGACGAGGACGGAAAAGGCACGCATTTTGAGATTTGGATTTGGGTTTGAGTAACGAGTGTGGGTGCTGAAGAGCAAGTGATAGAGTAAAGAGCGAAAGGAAGCTTGGGGAGCTGGTTGAGATTGGAGGTTTGAAGAGGTTTTTATAGCAAGTTGCAGTCATCGATTTTTTGACGATCATTAGTTGAAGGCTTTGCTAGGAGACAAGCGCCACTTTGAAGGATTGACTTGCCCCTGAGTTTGTCGTTGAGAAACTTGAAAACATAGAGAGGAGATGGAGGTTGAGTTTGGCAAACCAAACACGACGTCATAAGTAACGCCGCAGTTGCTGCTTGTTCTCGTCCAATATGTCAGGCTTTCTACCATCATTAGAAACAGTGGCCAAAGGCGCATTTGCTACAGCAGCTGGTCTCGCTACACTCAGTATGTGTAAAATACCTCCTTTATTCTCCTCCTTTCCTTAACCTTGACATATTTTCTCATTTTTTGATCGTGTTGAATACACGGAAACTGATCCTAATTCTTGACTGACACCAAAGCACAAACAGGCGCAGGTCTCATCTACTATGGACAGAACTACCTCATTTACCCCTCTGCGTATATCAAAGTCGGTCCTGATGACGGCGGTATGTCGTTCCATACTCTGCTTGACTTGACGTTTAATCCCTATTTCTCCTCACAGCTGTACACACCCCATCAGACTATGGCCTCTTTGGCGAAGAAATCGACTTGCGAGCCGCAGACGGAGTCTTGCTGCGATGTTACCTCCTTCCTCAACGACTAGAGCTCCCTCGTCCAAAGAGATTTCAAATGTTGCCTATTACGCCCGCGGTTTGGAAGGATGGAGAGACGGACGAGGATGTGTGTCTATCTTTCCGTGTCTACTATTCTATTCGCTCGTCGCCTGACTTTGGATTCTCGGTAACGTATTAGTACATGGCCCGCAGACCGACAGTAATCATGTTTCACGGAAACGGAGGGAATGTAGGACATCGCATCCCACTGGGAATGATGTTTCAGCAGTTTATGAGGTGCAATGTGTTGATGGTGTCTTATCGAGGGTGAGTTCTTTCTCTCCGCTATAGGCTCTTTGTTATATCCTGTACCTGCGTTGCACTCCTCGTTCCTACCACGGACTCAAATCACAGTGGCAAAGTCTGGAAACTCGGGGTTTGAGTGGCTGCATGCCTAGACACTGATGTACCGCTCTGTGCCTCGATGACGGTCCAACGGTTCTATTTCTGGAGCCATCATCGCTTTAAACATCCAACTAACCAAATCTCTGTTACACATCAGATACGGCAACTCTGAAGGCGCTCCCTCTGAACGCGGATTCCAAATGGACGCTCAGGCAGCGTTGGATTTTGTTTTGCATGATCCGAGGTTTGGGAAGACGCCCATTGTAAGTTTTATGTATTCTATCTCTGCCTTATTCAAAAATTTTAATTTTCGTCCCTGCAGATCCTCTACGGTCAATCTATAGGCGGAGCAGTCTCTATAGATCTCGCGAGTCGGAATCCTGATAAGGTGTGTCTCTTTCCTTGAATACTTATCAAAAATACGCTCTGCAACTCGGAAACACAGATCGAATCCCTCATCCTCGAAAACACATTCACCTCGCTCCCTGCTCTCGTCCCACACGTTCTTCCTCTCCTTTCACCCTTTACGTTTTTGTGCCATCAGAAGTGGGAGAGTGAGGCAAAGATATTTGGGTATTTGCCAGAGGGACAGGGGCAGAATTTGACTCCGAATCAGAGTCAGGTCTCGACAAGTAGGAGAGCGTCTACGGAGAAGCAAGGTGGGAGCAGCAGTGCTTCTGGATCTGGTTCAACACCGGGTACGAGTACGAGCACGAGCGATGCACCAGTTGTAGGAGGTGCTCGAAGTCACAAGGATAAGAGGTACAAGGGGATTCCTCGAGGGACGAGGGTGTTGTTGTTGAGTGGAAAGTTGGATCAGATTGTAAGTCTATCTTTCCGTTTTCTCTTTCAAAACAAAGATATACCCCATACCTTTTTCTTTTTCTTTTACAGGTTCCCCCAGAACACATGCTAGCCCTCAAAACCGCATTCAAAGAACGTACAAAAACTCGAAAGAGTTTGGGCCTTGCTCCATCACCTTTCCTTCCGCGTTCTTCCTCTGCGACGTCCTCGTCTTCTTTAGGGTTAAGAAAGACGCCGTCTTCGACGAGAGCAAGACCGAGAGAGGAGGGAGCGGGAGGTATGACGTTTAGTACGAGAGGGAGGACGAGTACGTTGAGCTCTGAGAGTTCGTTTAGTTCGTCGATTTCGACGGGGACGGGGGAAGAGGAGAAGTGGGAGGTGTTGAGTGATGAGAAGGAGAGTGAGAAGATGAAGGGGAAGGAGAGGGAGGTGGAGGAGAAGGAAGAAGACGTGCAAATATATGTACAAGAAGGGGAAGATGATGATGAACCGGAAAGATCGAGATGGGAAGAGTTTCCTTCTGGGTCGCATAGTGAGTGTTTTCTTCTTGTATCCGGTACTTTTGTTTACTAACTCTGGCGTCAGACGACACATCAGCCCAGGCAGGCTACTGGAACATTGTAGAAGAGTTTGTTTCAGAGATTGCGAGAGAATGGGCCCTTGCAAAGGAGAGGCAGAGTCAGAGAGGCAGATTGTAGAATTGTGGTGTCTTTTTCGGTCTCGTTTTGTCTATTCGCCTTCCATCTCTCGCTACACTAGATAGATTCCTTTTCTGATTCCTCTCTCGTTCCGATTCTCTTGCGTATTTTCACGTTCGTTCGCTGTCGTTGTGGATACCCTACGCAGTCTGATATATTTCTTTGGATCATAAATGATGAAGTGTAGTTCCCTTCTTCTGGAAAGGTGCGGCTGTAGCAAGGTGACGCGTCCAGAGACGCCGAGAGACCAAGTCAGACGTGATTATCGTAGAGTGTGTACAACAAGAAACATTCTATACATTGGGATATCGGATGGAATCCTCCTTCTCTTCTGCCCTCTGCCCAGCGCTAAATAATCAAATCATGCTCACGCATCACCCAAAGCCACCAAAAAAGGTCAATCACAAGCCAACCTTTTTACTTGGTAGCATACTGTTCCGTCCACTCCCTACTAACCCTCTGTGCATCCTTCTCATCCTCCTTGTAATGCTTGGCTACATCCGTAGCGAGCGGATCGTCTGGGTTTGGAGCTGAGAGGAGTGCTTGGACGGATAAGAGGACAGTACGGATTTGGAGGGCGGGAGACCACTTGTCTTTGAGGATGTCGAGGCAGATGCGGCCGAGTTTGTCTGGAGAGGTATTCCGAGTTATTAAGAGGCATATGAGCACGCCGGAGAGTACGCACCGATATTAGGATGATATATCTTTGTCAAGAACCGGACTTTGGGCGGTGCCATGGGGTATTCCTCTGGTAAGAAGAGTTCTAGATGAAATACACCGTCTGGAGAGTGGTCAGAATCTCGTCCGGATGAGCCTAGTCGAAAAGAGATGCACGCACTTTCAAACGGAGAACCCTGAGGTCCTTGAATGGTAACATCGAAATATCGTAGATTGTCATCGTGTGGAGAAGCTGTTATGCCTGGAGCGGGGTCTGCGACGAGTCGTTCTGTTTCCTTGATGATACGCTGTACGCGATCTGCATCAGTACACTAGAAAACAGGAAAAAGACAAGGGCATACTTTGGGCAAAGCAGCCATGGCAGACGAGGAGAAAAGAGTGATAAATCACGCACGTGACTCGTCACCCCTTTCTTCTTCTCTTTCAATTCGATTCTTGATGGCGTTCCTCGTCCAATCCAGAGAATACGGTGACGGCTCGGAATACGTCCCCAGCTCAAACTCGATCAGCTCTTCCGTAGACCTCGATATCATCCCAAGTCACTATGTCAAACGACTCTGGAAAAAAGCTGCGTTTGAGATTCCGACGTTTGCTATTGGAACAAGTCAAAGCACCTCTCCACACGCATTGACGAAATATAAATCCCAATATATCAATAAAACCCCCAATTCGAATGATAGATCTGTGCAGTTTTCGAGTGTACAAGATCATCAAGGGTTTGTTGTACGTTTTGGGGATACGGATCATGGAGAGGAGATTGCTAGGGTTCAGTGGGCTCCTGGGACGAGTTTGACTGGGGCTGGGGTGAATATAAGTAGGGAGAGGGTTGTTGAGAAGGCGTCTATTACTCTGGGAGGGACAAAGACGATGCAGGTGAAGGATTTTGTTAAAAAGAGTGGGATTATGTGCGTACACCTTTTTTTTTCGTCGAGGTGTTTTCTCATGAGAAAAACATCTCTATACAGTGGCTCCTTCTCCCAATCCCGTATATTCACAGGCCCAGACGGTGTCGAATACAAATGGAAACTCATCTACTGTGGTTCTAATCCCGTGTACCCAGACACGACGTATCGAGAGCTCTACCTCAAGAACCACTCTCGTTCGTCGGATGGAGAGGGATCAAAGTTTCCTATTGCTACGACGGAGAGGCTGACGGCGAGGGATGGGGCGTTTAATGTGAGCTGTCCTTTCTTTCTCGTGTCTAGCTGCATGCTGATTTTGTGTTGCTTCGTATAGGACGAGGCTCATCCAATCTACGTCTCTCAACGTGGAGTTGGTCTCCTTCCCTGGATTATCACTACGCTTGCTATCCTCGATAAGATGGATACCGTTTGATTTGCGCTTCACAGTATATACATATGTGACGGAATTGGCTGTGTCAGGGTCTCTCTTACCCTGGCTTTTCTTCGCTCATAGTCAATTCAAGTCTATGGACGCAGGGTCACACGGTACCAGTAGCAGTCTTTCATGCGTTCCGCACTGGATTATTTACAGCCTTGAACGTTCCTGTTCCGCCTTTTCTTCATTTCAAACTCGACGTCATCGTGATCTCCTGCGTTCCAAAAGCTCAAGCTACTTGTAGATGCGCAAACATACATATACAGGGTTGCCTTTGACCCTTGCTTGCTCTTTTTCACAGCTTCTCATTCGCTCTCCCTGTAATGTTTTATTGCTTCCCTGCTTTTGACATAACTTTATTCGACGTTCTCTGACGTCGTCTACTTTTGCGTTCCTATTGGTTTGCTTGGTATACTTACTTACACGGTGTACTCCTTGTTTCGAGACACCTCGCTTCTTTTCTCCTCATTCTTAACTTTGAATATCTTTTATTCCTTATTATTTTCCACCTATTAATCTCACACGGATCCTTCTTGTTTAAATTACTGTATAACGCTTCTTTTCAATTTGGGCCTTGTATACATATCTCAATCATTATCTTTCCTCCTCGGAAATGTTCGTATATGTTTTACTAAGTATTATTACCCATACCAGAGGATTTGCCCCGCGTTGCAGATTTTTGACTGACCAGCTGCCACAAGGTACGATCATCAAGTAGTTTCGTTCTGTGCAAGGTTCTTGCGTTTGCAGCCATTTGCAATGTATCCTGTGGGCAAAGGCATCAACGATAACGACATTTTGCTTCAAGCTCCTTCCCTTTGGCGTGTTTTAGCATCCAATTGCCTATAATTTATGGATGATTCTCCTTCATCATACCCAATATACACCCAGCTGCCTCGGATACTTTTTTCCTGCCATACTACACGCGTTTGTCCCCGACTCTAAAAGATACGAGAACAGTTTGGCCTGCCCTTCGACATCCCGGGGTATCAGTGGAAGATAAATATGTAGTCAATAACTATCATTATTTTTTCACCGAGTCAGATACTTAAATACCCCGCGTACTTACGCGTGTGTTACGGACTTCCCTTTCAATGTCAAGCACATAAAATTATCCCCGTGGGACGTTGTTATATTGTGTCAAAACTTCAAGCTCCTTCCCTTTGGCGGGTTGTAGCATCAATCTACGGACGATCCTCCATGATACACAACATACAGCCAGCTGTTTTTTTTCTGCAATACTACACGCGCACGGGTGCGTTTGTCCCCTGTAACTCTGAGTAGATCTCGAGAGCTCGGATATGACTTGGAATGTCCCAATACTTGGAAATATGCTCTATTACAACGTCTGACAGAGATTGGATCGGGGCTAGCCTGAAACAAGCCTGTGTATTGTACAATCATCGAGTTTCTCTGTTCTGCATATTCAAGATTACAGCTCTTGAATATATTCTCAGTGCCACGGTACAGACAAAGGCACCCACCTTTCCCTTCCCTTTGACGAGTTGTAGCCAATTGCCTGTGACCTGTGAGTGATTTTACTTCGTATGTATTATGGTCGTGAAGCCACTGACTTCATATTGACCGAGCCTCAATTTGGAGACCTCCAGCTGGAGCGCTCTAAGCGATGAAAACAGTTGGCCTGCTCTTCGATATCCCAGGAAGATAAATATGTAGTCAATAATAATTATTATTTTTTCACCGAGTCAGATACTTAAATACCCCGCGTACTTACCGCGTGTGTTACGGACTTGTGGAAGTGAATGATCTTCCCTTTCAAGTACATAAAATCATCCCGTGGGACGTTGTTATTGAGTCAAAATGAATGGTTAATATTAATTAATGATCTTCAAACTCCTTATTTAAGTAACGGTCGCACCAAACGTACTCTACAGAAAAGCACCCTTGAAGGAAAACTAGTGCGTGCCTCTCTTCCTGATTCAAATCGATACTCAAATCTTACAGGACACTATCGGACTATCAGTATGCCCTGCAACTGGCAACGAACCCAACACTTCCAACCTCGTGTAACCCAATTCGACGTCGGGTCCTTGATGAGCCATATGACCTCGGACGTTGAACAAGGACTTCGCGATGCGATATCCACAGCCAAGGAGGATATCGTCGACTACGAAAAGGACATCGACGACCTTGAAAGGCTCGTGCTGTCCATAAAGGAAAAGCGCGATCAGCTGAAGCAATATACACGCGACTGCGAACGTCACCTTTCTCCTCTTGTACTCGAAAGGCTACCTTCCGAGGTTCTGGGCGAAATTTTCTTGCATTACCAAGATATGCAAAGCTCCAGAAAGGATGGTCAATTCAGAGAGCCGATTGGCGAGCCCTATGACTCTCCTTTTGAATGCGGGAGGGACCTGACCACTCTCACACTTGCTTCTGTGTGCAGTCGTTGGCGCGACGTCTGTTTTGCTACGCCTCAACTTTGGTCGCGTTTTTCGATAGCCTTGGTTCCCGACTGCACCGTCCAGCTTGTGCACAATTCCCTCAGCCTTTATCTCACTCGTTCAAAACAAGTACCACTTTTCATGGATATATTTATCAACGATGATCCCGATGACACTGCTGATGGGGCACGCAGGGTACGAAATCATGTTCCGAATCTCCAACTTCTTCTCAACAATTGTCATCGCTGGCGCTCGACTAGTTGGAAGATTACATGTCCTAACCCACAAACTGCGGCCCTTCTTTCCGTCAGCCAGAACCTCCCTCTCCTGAAACATTTGCAGATCGAAGGGACTCTAGGAAATGCGGGCCCAATCACCCTTTTTACCGGCGTTCGTGCTCTTACTACTCTGAACCTACGACTTCCAGAGGCTATGGATTTAGATATTCCGTTGGGCAGCGTCCTTCATGTGCGCATGTTTGAAGTTGATTCGCCGAATCATGGGCTTCCAAGCGCTCTCAGGCAGCTATTGCAAAGATGCCCTAAACTTATCTCCCTTGACCTGGACGTCGTGAACTACAGGAATATTGCACCGGGCGGGCCAATTACCCACAGATCACTAGCGAGTTTGTTGCTGGAAGTATCGACTAGGCAGGAACTATACACGATTGTTTCCATGCTCACTGTTCCCGCCTTGAAGGAACTCTCCATAGGAGACGAAGAAGACCCGTTCGACTCGCCAATAAATGACACCACGATCAAAACTGCATTTTCTTTGTTCATCTCTAGATCGCAGTGCTCCATTACTACCCTCAAGTTTACACACTTGCATTCGAGTGCTGGGTTGGACAATGTCAAAGCCATACTCCCGCATGTGCCCACTGTTACCGACTTGACGTTGTCCGAAAATAACTTGGATGAACTCTCGAGAAACTATCTCCCTCATATCATGAGAGACCTCATACATATGTTGTATGTTCCAGCTGCGGGTGGTCCCGGAGTGGTCCTGCCCAATCTCCAACGTCTTCGTATCAAAGTGGATTGGTACAGAGATAACTTTGATCATGAACTGTTTACAGACATAGTTCATTCACGATCGACCTTGAACGTTTTTCCATCTGGTCAACGCGTGGAATGTCTGAATTCCGTGATACTTGTGCTGAATTGTAGCACTAATCTCATAATCGGAGTACAAATTGCAAAGACGTTGATACGACAGGTTATGCTGTCGAAACTAGCTCCAAATCATGGAGTCTCGGAATTTGATGTTTTGGTGGAGTGTTACAATTAGATGTACTGGACTCATGTAGTCTTCCTACCGGCTTGTAACTATAGGTATTACCACGAGCATGAGTACTTGGTGTACCGAACCCGCGTCGAATGTATTTACTTATAGTCTATCGCTCATTCTTTCAAGTAACAACATCTCTTTGGCTCTTTGAATAAGTAGGATACAATGAGGAGAAATTTGAGTTAAGCTTGGATTTGTGGTTTGGTGTGGTGTAAGAATGAGTTTTTCAAATTGGAATTTTAAATCTCCGTGTAAACCCTATTGGATTATCCAGAAGTGGATAGGGGTTATAATACTCTTGACTCTGAGTGCGTGTCTTTACTTCAGATTCATACTGACGCTGATCTTCTGCACGTTCTTGCACCATAGTACACTTTGATATTGAATTCTCAGAATGTCCTGCCAACAAACGCAACTTTTCCAACCTCGTGTAACCCAGTTCGACGTCGAGTCCTTGTTGAACAGCATACGGTCATCAACCTCTGATGTAGAACCCGACCTTCGCCACGCCATATCCGAAGCAGAAAAAGATATCTTCGACTATGAAAAGATCATCGAGGATCTCGAAAAGCTCGTTCTGTCCATGAAGGGAAAGCGAGACCAGTTGAAGCAGTATACACGCGATTGCAGACACCGTCTTCCCGCCCTCATACTCGAAAGACTACCTCCCGAAATTCTAGCGGCAATTTTCTTGTTTTACCAAGATGTACAGAATACTGGAAAGGATGGTCCGTTCAGAGAACCGATTGCCGACCCGGAGCCCCTCCCGCTTTCAAAGTGGGGGTCAACGTCAAAAGGCTTGACCACTTTGACACTTGGTTCTGTATGCAGTCGTTGGCGCAATGCTTGTATATCCACACCTCGTCTCTGGTCGCGTTTTTCGATTGCCTTGGTTGCCAATGATCGCGATGCTCAGCATGTGCATGATATCCTCAACCTGTATCTTTCTCGATCGGAACGGCATCCACTTTTCTTTGATATAGTTATCAATGATGATCCAGCTGATGGAGGACGAAGGATACAAGACCATACTCCGAATCTTCAGCTTCTTGTCGACAATTGCTATCGTTGGTGCTCGACTAGCTGGAAGATTACATGTCCCAACCTGTCGACTAAAGCACTTCTCTCCGCCAGAAAGGATCTCCCTCTGTTGAGGGGTCTGCAGATCAAAGAAACTCCAGGGAACGATGGCCCGACCATTTTCTCCGGTGCCCCCGCATTGAGTTGTATGGGTTTGGGATCCCAAGACACTGCATTACTTTCCACCCTTTCATTAGATGGACCATCCTGGATAGAGTTGTATGGAATTATCACCACTCTCACTCTTCCGTCTTTGAAGAATCTCTCCTTGAGCGACAAAGGAAGTTCTGGCTCGTTTCCGGAAAGCGACACGTTTGGAGCTGCATTTTCTTCATTTCTCTCTAGATCAAAATGCACCATCACTACCTTCAAATTCACGGACCTGCATTCTAGGACTGGATTGACTAGTGTCTTAGATATGCTTCAGCAGGTACCCACTATTACCGAATTGACACTGTCCGAAAGGAGAGAAGAGTCGTGGCCCAACCAACATCATCTGCCCAACGTGATGACAGACCTCACACAGCTGTTACGTGCCCCAGAAACAGACGGTAGAGTGGCTCTGCCTAATCTCCGCAAGCTTCGTGTCGAAGTGGATTGGAACAACAAAAAATTTCATCATCTTAGGTTCCTTGACCTGGTTGCTTCACGGTCGACTTGCCAATGTACGGAACTTGAACGTCTAGAGTCTCTAACAATTGTGCTACGTTGTCGTAGTCCCGACTACACTACACACTATGTAGGAGGTCTGCTAGAGGAAGATATGCAATCGAAACTTCCTGGACTCTCGAAAAGCGAAGTCTTGGTGGGACTCTATGACGCTTAGACGGTGCTCAGCATGTTGTCGTTCTTCAGTTTGTATGTAATCCTCACTACAAGTCTCAAGGTCATATTGAACTTTACGAGCAATTCCACGCTTTCGTGAAAAGCATATACAATCCCCGCGACACCGGTGTTGCACGCACGAAATATAACTATCTGATACATAAAACAAGTACAGCTGCTTTTTTTTTCTTAAGTAATACAGGAATAGAACCTTTAGGAGCCAGTCCACCCAATCAATCAACCAGACATATGTATGGAATAAAGAATGAGAGAAAGAGTGTCAACTGTCATGACCAAGACCAAGCGAGCGAGCCAAGCGTTCGCGAACCTTTTTTACATCTTGATACCAAGGTTGACATGGACGGCTTTGATGGCGGTGTAGCTGGGTAAAAAGCAGTAGCACTTCAGCAAGTGTGTATGACGAGCAAAGAAAGGAATACGTACTTGTGCAAGGCATACTCTCCAAGCTCACGTCCAATACCAGATTGCTTGAATCCACCGAAAGGAACGGACGAGTTGAGGGTGTTGACACAGTTCACCTATAGTTTACCGCGTAAGCATCCCGTCCCGCACTGGTCCAAAAACACGAAAGATACATACCCAGGCGGTTCCAGCCTTGAGCCTATGCGCAACTGTCAAAGCCTTGTTGATATCCTGACTAAACACAGCCGAAGCCAACCCGTAAAGGGTATCGTTTGCCTGATGAATAACGTCGTCCTCGTCTTCAAACTTGATGATCACACCGACAGGACCGAAAATTTCCTCCTGGACGATTTTCATGTCGGGCCGGGTGTTAGTGAAGATGGTGGGTTGGATAAAGTAGCCTTCGTCCCCAACACGTTCACCACCGATGTGAACGGTAGCACCTTGTTGTTTGCCAGAGTCGATGTAGGACATGATGCGCTAGAGGGAAAGTTGAATGAAAAGTTTTGAAGGGGAAGGAGAGACTCACGTCGTATTGTTGTTGTGAGACCTGAGGGCCCTGGTACGAATCTATTCGGATTTTGAGTTAGAAACATCAAAAATCGAGAGCTTTGATAGGCATACCAGTGGCGAAGGGGTCGCCGACCTTCAACGATTGAGTCTTTTCAGTAAACTTCTTCAAAAACTGGTCGTAAATGCCAGATTGGACAAAAATACGAGAACCAGCACAGCAAGCTTGACCGTGGTTCCAGCTAAGAGGCCGTTAGCCAGAGTACGGTAAGGTAAACCGAGTACTCACAAGATACCATGCGCCGACCAGTTGACAGCCTGTTCAATGTCGGCATCATTGAAGATGATATTGGGACTCTTTCCACCAAGCTCGAGTGTGACATTCTTCAAGTTACTCTTGGCAGCGTTCTCCATAATTTTCCTTCCGACGAGGGTCGAACCTGTAAAGGCAACCTTTTCAATCTTCATGTGGGCAGAGATGGCATTTCCGACAGTGTGACCGTAGCCAGTGATAATGTTGACAACACCAGGCGGGAAACCGGCTTCTTCAATGAGGCTGCACATGTAAATGGCCGTAAGGGGGGTAAATTCCGAGGGCTGTGGATAGACATTTAGATCCGGGAGAAGGAAGAACTGGTTAGCGGGATTATAGCGCACCTTGAGTACAACAGTGTTTCCGGTTGCAAGAGCTACGTAGTCATAGTCAATTGCGCAAGACCCGAATAGACGCTATGAAAGAAACGTACCAGGACCAATTTTCCATGTCCACATGAGCACTGTGAGACGCTAGTGTGAGATTCATAACAACCAACGCCACAACAAGACACTCTTACAGGGGAAGTTCCCTAAGAGGAAAGAGCATGACGCGGTCAGTATTCAGATGACTATAGTCTAAATGGACGAAGAGCGCTTACAGGGAATGATCTGGCCAACGACACCAATAGGCTCATGACGTGAGTACGTCAATTTCTTGTCGTCAGTCTCCATGACTTGACCGTGGATCTTGTCGGCCCAACCAGCATAGTAGCGGATGGTGTCGATGGAAAAGGCCGTGTCGACGTTCATGGCCCATGAAAAAGTCTTTCCTGTAGACGTGCGAGAACCGTGTTAGAAGAGACCCAGCTGACTCGACTACAGCATCCGTACCATTGTCCAAAGCTTCCAGCGCAGCCAGGATCTTCTGATCACGCTCCATGAGCATCCAGAGCTTGTTCATGAGCCTCATACGCGTTGCTCCGCTAGCATTCAGACCCCAAGTTGTGTCAAAAGCCTTTTGAGCAGCGTCGACAGCGAGATCTACGTCCTTGGGAGTAGCCTCTGCAATCTTGGTGATCAACTTGCCATTGGCTGCATAGCGTTTAGTACATCACAAAGCTAAGCCAGGTGTAAATACTGACTGGGATTGATAACACTAGAAGAAACCGATAAAATGAGATCAGATTGTGAACGCGATAAGATACAACATACTCGATAGTGGTCTTGTCAGATCCATCGACAAACTTGCCGCCGATGTAGAGACCAGTAGGGAAAGAAACCTTTCCTTTGTATGCTGGAGTATCGAACTCGTAAGAGAAATGGGCGGACATGATGGAGTGGGGAAGAGAAAGTAAAGCAAACTAAGCTCAAGTACTCCCAGCTTATAATAAAGGAACTTTCCCCACCGGCAAAGCCCGGCCCGATGAAGAAGACGACGATTAATAAAGTCGTTGGCGCAGCTGTGGATTTCTGTTCCGTGAATAGGTATCCGTCTGGGGTAAATGACAAGGGAATGAGGGGAATGACGGAACTCCTTATAGGGTGAATAGAATAAAACGGTCCAGAGCAGGATCCTAGTAGACGCGACCAGACCGATTTTTGGGCAAGCAGCCAATGCGAGACCTGCCGTATATCGCAAAGTCGCTCCAGAGTTAAAGCGGCCGTTAGGATATTTGAAAAACCCCAGATGCGAATACGAACTTGATGTGGGGTTCGGAACAAAAAGTGTCGGAGTTATCGCTCGTCCATCGATACTCTTCGAGCGTGGATTACAATTTACAAACCAATGGAGGGCACAGAAAACATCCATTCATTCACTATCGATATACAAAGAGTTTCCTGGTCGTCGATATAACCTAATAGTACACTTGTTACAATGTTACATGGAAATGAGGGAAAGAAAAGCCATAGATATGAAATACAATATGGTCCATCAACCCGAGAGATCCCGAGTCGTATCCTTCCAGACCACTTTACATTTTAATGCCAATGTTGACGTGAACAGCCTTGACATTTGTATAGCTGACACGGAAGACCGTTAGCTTCTGATAACGAAATAGCGAAGAGAAGCAAAAACTTACTTCTCCAAAGCATACTCTCCGAGTTCACGTCCAATACCCGATTGCTTGAATCCACCAAACGGAACGTTTGCATGCAACATGTTGTAGCAGTTGACCTAATACATGAATCAGCGATTGGAACCGCATACGCAAAGGATGACATACCCAAGTCGTGCCAGCCTTGAGCTTGTGAGCGACAGACAAAGCACGGCTAATGTCCCTACTGAACACAGCAGCAGCAAGACCATACATCGTGTCGTTGGCTTGGCGGATGATATCTGTGGGATACCAGTGACCAATCATGAGAAACATATACATCACGAAGAGAGTCTGACAAACCTTCTTCATCTTCAAATTTGATGACGACACCGACGGGTCCGAAAATCTCTTCCTGCACAATCTTCATGTCGGGCTTGGTGTCGGTGAAAATGGTAGGCTGAATAAAGTATCCTTCTTTGCCAGCACGATCACCACCAAGATGGACTTTGGCGCCTTGCTTTTTGCCAGACTCGATGTATCCCATGATACGCTATAGAACACCGGCATCAAATGTCGATCTCAGCAATAAAGAATATAATACGCACGTCATACTGAATCTGCGAAACCTGAGGACCTTGGTTGGTATCAGGCGCGAATGGGTCGCCAACTTTGATGGCCTTGCTCTTCTCCGTAAACTTCTTCAAGAACTCATCGTAGATACCCGATTGTACAAAAATACGAGTGCCGGCACAGCAGCATTGACCGTGATTCCAGCTACACGCTCCGAATAAGAAAACGACCACATGAACGCGAGAACTAGCAACTCACAAGAGACCATGCGCAGCCCAAGCAACAGCTTGATCAACATCGGCGTCATTGAAAATGATATTGGGACTCTTTCCACCAAGCTCGAGAGTGATCTTTTTCAAGTTGCTCTTGGAAGCGTACTCCATGATCTTGCGACCAGTGAGAGTGGACCCAGTAAAGGCAACCTTTTCGATACCCATATGCATGGCAATGGCCTCACCGACGGTTTGGCCATAACCAGTAACAACATTGACGACACCAGGCGGGAAGCCGGCTTCTTGGATAAGAGAGCACATCCGGACGGCGGTCAGAGGAGTGAACTCCGAGGGCTGTTAATGAACGAGCGTGAATATCGGAGGTGTGAATAGCAAGTGGCGGGAGTGCGTACCTTGATAACGATAGCATTGCCGGTAGCAAGAGCTAGAACGTGAGTCGCGGTCAGTCAAAATTGATAGAGGACGGACAGAAGCACCTACCGGGTCCGATTTTCCAGGCGAACATGAGCACTAGAAGTGATAGATTAATACATCAAGTAACGCAGTGAGCATTACCGAGGACATACGGGGGAAGTTCCCTAGAGTTTAATACGTCAGTCATGAGTGGAGATGAAATGAAGGATGGAAACATACAAGGAATAATCTGTCCAACAACTCCAATGGGTTCATGACGAGTATACGTCAACTTGTTCTCGTCAGTCTCCTGAACCTGTCCATGAATCTTGTCGGCCCAACCAGCGTAGTAACGAATAGTCTCGATAGCAGCGACAGTGTCGGCGTTCATCGCCCACGAGAACGTCTTGCCTGAGTACGCGGGAGGATATGAGGATATGGAAAATGCGATCCGATGAAAATTCACTTACCATTATCCAATGCCTCCAGAGCAGCCAACTCCTGTTGATCGCGCTCCATCAATTGAGACAACTTGGTCAAAAGTCTCGAACGTTGGATTCCGGGAGCGTTGAGACCCCAAGTTGTGTCAAAGGCTCGTTGAGCAGCTGCGACGGCGATGTCGACATCTTTCGATGTGCCTTCGGAGATTTGAGTTATGACCTTGCCGTTGGCTGCAGAGAAATATGCTGTTAGTTATCTGTCATGACAGTCGCGATGAGGTTATTAAACTCACTTGGGTTGACGACGCTGCAAGCAAGACAGTCGACGGTTAGCGAACGAATCAACGAGAACAAGTAACTGAGACATACTCGATATGTTTTCCAGTAGAGCCATCGACAAATTTCCCGTCAATGAAGAGGCCAGTATTGAAGGACGATTTCCCCTTGTAGGAGGGGGTGTTGAACTCGTGCGAGAAGGTCTTGGGCATGGTTAAACTGAGGATGGGGAAGGAACAAAGTTTCAGTCATCCTGGACAGACTTAAGTACCTCCAAGCCACCGAGCTCGATCGCTGGAAGCGCGGAATCCCGTCTGGAGGCTAAGACCATCTGGTCAGAAGGTCGGCGCATTTCATTTCTCTTGGACGAATTCAGAGCATCCGCGGGAGTACTGGGTCTCGTGGTGCTGGTGATTAGTTGGACCGACGCGAAAACTGATTAGCTGAACGAGTTAGAGTTTTCTGGCATGATGCAGAGGAGGCTACGAGGGGATAATGAAGATCCTGGGCTTGGATAAATTTTCTGCAAAAACAAAAAGGGGAAGAAATGGGTCGCCTGACAGAAATTGGCGGAAGGAAGGACAGACTAATTTGATATGATCTGTCTCAAACGCAGTCAGAACTCTGCGCTTCTTGCGAGCCTTGCAATGCAGCAAAAAAAAATTAAGCGCACCAGGAGTAGCCTTGCAATATGCCCCGCAGTTTACCCCAGATGCCCCGCACGCGATCGATCGAAATGCACCCTGACAGAATTTTAGAAGTTCATGGAATT
Source organism: Stygiomarasmius scandens (assembly GCA_037954225.1). Taxonomy (NCBI): domain Eukaryota; kingdom Fungi; phylum Basidiomycota; class Agaricomycetes; order Agaricales; family Campanellaceae; genus Stygiomarasmius; species Stygiomarasmius scandens. The sequence continues at coordinate 401,573 of JBANRG010000020.1, forward strand.
TGCTTGACGGATGAGGAAATGCTACAGATCCAGCTATTTGACAGTACGCTGAAGGGTGAAAACAGTTGCAATCGCACCTTTATTACTTCCTAGACGACACACGGACAGGCTAAGCTACGTCCAGAAGCCACAAAATCTGTTGTCATTGGTTTATTATGCGCATCGTGTCTCCTGCTCCTTCTGCCATATACTCCATGCCTTCGCAAGACGACAAATTTCGGCCTTCAGAAACCCCCTGATTTCTTCAAAGTCTCCATCCTTCCATACCACTTGCTTCCCCAATTCTCCATCACTTGCAGCAATCATCTCCAGGAAATCTTCAGGCGATTCCATAAACGTTTTGACAAAAACGAGGAGATAAGGCCCACAGTCGAACCAGTTGGGTTGGATCGGAGTCTACAATATATCACTGTTAGCGCTCTGTACTCGTATAGTTGACACAAGCATCTTACTAGGGCCTTCCTGCCAACTATGCTCTCATCAGATACTTCTAGATCTTTCTTCTCTTTCGCCTCCGCCTTGAGATAAAACGAAAGAAGGTCGACAACTTCGGGGCGTTCAAAACCCAGCGGGTCAAGCGTCCATATTGACGTTCTGTCGACAACCCTCGTTAGTCTCATCCTTAATCAGATGGTAGAGCGTTACACGCCGGACTCGATCTGATCTTTGGAATCGTGGAGTGCGTATTGCGGGTGGTAGATGATTGCGAGGAACCAGTGAAGGCTGGAGAATGAGACTTGATGAGAGAGCTGGCCGCATATTAGGGTAAAACACGCACCTTTGGTTTATAGGGATCAACAAGTATTTCTTGTTGAATATATCGACTTTGTCCGCGTCTGTCCAGCCGCGTACTCGATTGTATCCTTCCTCTGGCCTACCATAACTACTTTCAGAGACACAAAGGATAAAGGTCCAAATCAACTCACGAACTCTCACTAAGAAACGTGTAAAAGAACGGTGTAAAAATGTAGATCTGCTCCGCTAATTCTGGGTTGAGTTCTTTCAATCGTGTTTGGAACACCCTGCAATGTAAAAAAAAAAAAAGGAGGGGTGTGAGTTGGAGAGGACACGAATAAACCATAAGCACACACTTCAGCCCAATCTCTATGACGGAATCGTCCAGCCATCCCGGAGGATCCAGTTGATTAAAGTCTTGTCTGTATACCTGTACGCTGTCGACGCCTTCCCAGGGGTAATACAGGATTCTGTGATAGTGAGCTTAGTGACGTTTGATATACAGGTAGACTCACACTTCTTCGGGATTGCCTTGAGATAATGCAGTCACCTCTTTTTCATCTGCAGAAGCCGCTCCTAGCGAAAGTGGAGGAGAATGCCTTGGGACTTTTTGAGAGTTAGAATTAGATACATTTTCTTCGGTTGACAACATTGCAAGTATTGATCATGTACGTGGATGAAGGGCGTATCTCGTTAATAGTGATGATGGACAGGGACAGAGACGAAAACAGAACATGATGGCATTGAAAAAAGAGACGCGTCTAAACCTTGGCTACAACATAAAAAGTTTCCTTCACAATGGTAATTACGCTAGTAGTACAATTGAATGTCATTTCCTTCAGATTCTGCAAGTGGAACCGCATCCTTCACTGTACCCACCCCTTTGGCTTTCTCAACACCTTCAGAAGCTTTCCTTCCTCCGAATCCTCGTCTTCTCCCATATCTGTCATATACTCCCACCTAGCTACCTCTGGAAGACTCATCAAGATACTCTCCACCCTCGCTCCAGGCGTCATCAACCCAAACTTGGTCCCTCTATCATAGACCAAGTTAAACTCGACATACCTACCCCTCCTAATCAACTGCCATCTTCTCTGGTGCGGTGTATACGGCATCTTGCATCGTTTGGTCAAGATAGGAATATAAGAAGGTATAAACGCGTTGCCCAAAGCTTTGATGAGCGAAAAAAGCTCCTGCTGAGTCTTTGGTCGGTTTCGAGCAATCGCAACAGTGGAATTGGGAGTGGCCGACAACTCTTGAGACCCATCGGAAGGCTCAGACAAGCGAGGATGAGGGTTACAATTGAGATCATCGAAGAATATTCCTCCAACACCCCGCGTCTCTTGTCGATGAGGAATGTAAAAGTACTCGTCACACCACTTTTTGAAAGTAGGGTAGATCTGAGTACCGAAAGGATCTGCAGCTTGCTTGAGTGTCGAATGGAAATGAATGGCGTCTTCTTCAAAGAGATATGAAGGAGTGAGATCTGCGCCCCCGCCGAACCACCATGCTAGGATTTTGGGTTGACGTTCTGGGCTGCCAGCGGGAGAAGAAGAAGGCGAGTTGGCAGACTCTGTGATCTCGAAATATCTGTAGTTGGCATGTACAGTCGGCACCATGGGGTTACGAGGATGAATCACTAGACTAATGCCCGCAGCGAAGAAAGGTAGTCCACCGGTGACATCTTCTGGCAATGGCATGGACTTGTGGTCTGCGACCATCTGTTTGATTGCTGGGGGAGGCAGGGTGCCGTGGACGATGGAAATATTCACACCGGCCTTCTCGAGGATGGACTGGGGTTGCTCGCCGTTTCCAGCAGTAGCGTCGTCACTGACAGGCATAGAGAATATACAGGAACGCCCTGAACCACCTTCCGGACGCACCCAGCCATCGCGAACGAAGGCAGGAGCATTCGGGTCCAATTGCTCGAGAGAGGAGACGATTTGTTAGCCTTCCTTCCAAGATCCGGGTCATCCTTTGCTTTTAGCGAAGACATAGCAAGTCATAGTCAACTGATATTGCGGAAGCGATGATGTTGTTGTTATAGAAGCTGTGGAACAACTGACGTTGAATGTCGTGTGAACGATGCTTGGATCTGTAGCATAACTGAGGATATATGTAGATGCATACGGGAACATGAAGGTCTAATCATACAGGATGCACCGAGTAAAATGGGAATAGAAAGATGATGGAAATCACTCCGAAAACCATGAAGAGAGATGATGATGATAGGTAAAGGGAGTGCGCTACAAGTCAAGAAAAGAATAAAACTTCAATCAAAGGTAGATTCGTCTTCATCAAAATTCTGGCTGCTGACTGTAACAGAAAATGCTTGCAATTGGTGCCTTTTTGCTCAAACTAGGTGTTGAGACAAGAATCAGGTTGTAATACCGTGGGAACAACAAACACCCCTTTCCTCTGTTCATCATGACTGGAGAATGGACTTTCGTTGTGTTTGTCGATGCCCAGCGCGGTACTATCGTACATACGACTTCTTCAGATGCTCGAGTTTACGATATTATCGAAAGAGTCAAACGTGAGCAGGAGACCCGGAGAAATTTTCGCCTGTTCAAGGTTGGTCGGTTGTAGTATTCTTATTTAGGGGTTTGATGGTATTTTGCAGCCTGATGGTCTCCCTTTGGAACCGTATGATTCTCTTTTGGAACGAATAAAAAAATGGATTGAACAAAACCCATCTGCACCTGCTCTTGGGGACTCTCGCCTGCTTTCGAGATATTTTCCCCATGGTCCGTCGTCGGATCCCACTCGAGACGAGGTACACCTCGTTGCCATTCCCAGTTCTGAAAGTATGTTTATTTCTTGCAATTTTCTGGAGTTTTGCAGTTTGCAGATTATTGCAGATGCCGTTTCAGAACGACCTCGTAATTTAATCCCATTGGACAGTAAGTGACTTTTGCTTACGCTGTATGACTTTGACCTCATCGTGTTCCCGTAGAACGGATTGTGAAAAGGACACGTAACGTGACTGCTCTGCTCGACAAACTATTAGACATGAAGCTCGTTCAGGTCCGAAACTAATCAGTATCCGAAATTTCATTGTTCTCAAAGTTATCTGCTAATAGATAAAGGGTGGATCTTCAAGCGGCAAATCTACCATGCTCGACTTGTTGGCAGACGCCATCCTCACTCGCTACCCGGATGCCTGCCTCTTTAGAATAACAAATTGGGACCGTAAAGGAAAGGACTGCGAAGAAAGGTTTTTCAATTCAGTGCGCAACATCGATACAGGATTACCGATATCCTTGTTCAATCTTCAGCAACTTTCCGAGTATAACAGGCCTCCTCTGTTCCTACTCCACGATATGGCTCAAGAATCCTTCGCAGAGATCGATCTCTGGTTACTATATAGGACCTCCACTTGCTCAAACTTACACATCGCTTTTACCTCTGTCTATGATTTTCCATCGGAAGCTTGGGAAGAGCTTTCACATGGAATACAGGGACCTGCAATTACTCTAAGTCAAAGGGTTTCGTACTTACCAATGTCCGAAGAGGAAATTGTGCAGTTATCTTTCACTCTGGCAGAGTTCCAAGAGTACAGAGCAGCCCGCTTACAAGAAGATCCCAAGTTCGAAATAGATGACGATCTTGCAGCGTTGATGTATAGATGGACTTCTGGTCATCCTGGAGCGTTGGAGGCCTTTTTTGAGGTTGTGAAATCATTGGTCAGTCAGCTCCCTTCTTTAACTGAAAGATACTTACAACAAGATAATAAGGCGCCACAGGGGAAGATCTTTTCTCTGCACGACTTTGATAAGATTCTGGCGACCATGCTGCTTGGTGACCATTGTAAAAATGCCATCAGTACTCTCTTCCGGGACACTGGTGTCTTTCGAGGCTTGATACCTGATGGAGTAGCACCAGAACCCGAAACCGTTGACTTCATTCGACTGTTATTGCAAAAAACAGAACTGTTCATTAACTTACTGACGGATCCGAAACCCCCGGGCCTTGAAGACGCCGCAAAGCGCGGCTGGGTGGTGACTTATAGTCAGAGGTTTTATATCTGGGTGTTTTTTGCGTCCCCCTTGCATCGTTGCTGGTTTGCAGAGCGTTTCGGAAAGTTTGAATCAGGAGCTTTTGCCGACACACTACTGGATTCTACCCGCGATGCGGTTTCTCGTTTTCGACCTACTCAACTTCGCAAAATCCAAATGCAGATGGGGACAGTATCAGCCAGCGTTCCAGAGACTCGATACAAGAATGAGTTTTATCGGGCATGTTCCAACTCCACCACCGGTGCCAGTTCCGTACTCTTCACTCCTGAATCTGGAACCGACTTTTCTTCGCGCCCCGTCGGTAGGATTGATTGCTATGTTGCTCCTAAGAGATGGGGTATCGAGTTGACCTATGACGGTTCGAAGTTGGACGAATACAGCGCTCGATTTTCTTCAATAAAAGCATACGACGTGTTTCTGTCAAATGGACTCATGATCGATTATATCCTTTTGGACTTTTGTGATCAGTTACCTGTCGAGAAACACAATGGTGAGTTTGGGTATTCCGACTGCTTGAGATTCACTGACAATTTTTCATTTCAGTACAAGGACTGTACCATCTTGTCTTCAGCGATGATTATAGTGTGGTGCGCATTTACAACTGCAACCTTGAGCAGGTCGGTGGTCCACTTGCGTTAGTAGGATAACTTGATTCGGGAGTATCGTGTTCTTTTTGTTATCTGCTACCCTGTTACTTGTCAGCGCGATGGCACTAGGACTGTAGTATTCATACTTTCGACTGAGCTGCTTCTTATTATATCCTATAACACAAATCTTGGCAGTATCTGTGTCAAAGACATTCGATCAAATCGTTTTCCCTGTCGTTCTCAGTGAGCCTGCAGTTTGCGCCAATCTTGCTTTACAGGGAATTTGTACCTTAGTTACTTAACAAGAACTCTCCAGTGTAATAGAACGCGACCCCAAGAAGTTCAGCTAGGCTCACACAGATCTAAATCAGTAAAATAATCGAACTCAGTAGCTTATTCCATCCCGGTTTATCCCATCAACGCATCAAGCTTTTTCAGGAATTGAACTTGGAAATGATATTCCATCTAGCTTAATGAGATTCTTGAGAGTAGCACTATCTGTTTGCTCGTTCGCACGAAGTGAGAGACGAATATGTGGTGATGAAGTGGACGCGCATTGAATCAGAGAAGGGTCTTCCTTGGATCCGAAGTTGGCAGGGGGCTTGACGAGGTGGAGTTTTTCTTCATCTGGCAGCACGGCTTTGTTCACATCGAAATGGTACGAGAGTAAGTCAACCTTACTATGTGATTGTCACGGTCACTGGCAGGTGTGACGATTATGCACTGGACAAAAATTGACACATCCGTCCAGTGAGCTCAAACTCTCAAACCGACAGCAATGAGCATATAAAAGTATAAAACATAGTAATACATATTTGCATTGGAGCTGTATGTGGATGCATACGAGAATGTATAAACGCCTAATCATACAAAAATGTACCAAGTGAAATGGGAATAGAAAGATAACAAAAATCACCCAAGATCGAGAATGAAAAGATTAATGCCGCAAGTTGTGCATAGTGTAATAGAGGATACGCTATGATTTCGAAAAAAGTTATAATGTAAATCAAGAAAAAGGAAGATACTTCAATCAAATTGCTGCAAAAAATCCTCCATCGCCTCGCCATCTATTCCAAACGATACATCAAAAGACGAATCGGCATCCTTTGCGCCCTCGTCATCCGCATCAGCCATTGTTACATCCTGGTCTTGGTCTCTTGATGAACGACGACCCTCCTCACGACGCTTTGGCTCGGACTTGGATTTGGGAATGGCAACTTGTGCTCCATGTCCGGTACCAGTTTTAGTTGCAACGGCACTCGAGGTACTGGCAACCTGGGCCCCGGTCTTGAAAGGCGTCTTGAAGCCTTTCTGACGGGTAGGAAGTCCATTGTTGATATCCCTCAAAGGACCTGGCGTCGTCGCAGTCGGACCAGACTGTTTCGTGGTAGCGACACTGCTGAAGCCCGTGCCCTTACCGGGAGGATTACTTGCACGTGTCATTCCCAGAGGTTTGACTGCTTTGGATTGCGTGAGGCTAGGCTGAGCCTGTGATTGGGACAACATTTTGGGAGTGGTGGTAGAGGTAGTTATGCTCTGCCTGGGAATGAATGATGAAGAGCCTTGTTGGGAAGCCTGAACCTGCTGTTGTCGTTCCCTCTCCTTTTTCTCCCTTTTCTTCTTCTCTTGCTCGACCAGCAACGGGTGAAGCTTTGGCGTCGAAGGAGGCGACCCGTCTTTGATGGGGTCTCTGCCTTTTCCCAAATCCTTGGTATGGGAAGAGGTAGGTCGGTTGGACGCTTTAGTGATGCTTTTGGTCTCAAGAAGGATATCTGGGACTGAACGAGTAGCATTTTTTGAAGAATTAGACATGTGTCCGCCGGTATAATGCTTCGACGCGTTCGAAGCTACAACGGAAGGTGGTAAGATGGTACTGAGACCGGGAGACTGATCATGCATGACTTCATCCACATCCATGGAAAAGCTGGTCGCGGACGTGTCATGGCTCGAATCCGAGTCGGTATTCGAGGAATGAGATGACAAGGAAGACGTAGAAGAGGTTGACGCAGAACCGGAGTTGGAATTGGAAGAGGTGTCCAATGAGATGGGGAGGGTATTACGACGCTTGAACGAGCGTTGAGATAGCTGAACAGATGAATAGGGTTCCGAGACCCGTCTAGAAGGCTCAGCCAATACCGTGCACGATGCTGGTGGGTCTCTATCCTCCATACCAGACTGGTGGTGTGCATCAAGGTCGAGTTCAAGCTCAAGTGCTTTCATCTTTCCTTTGCCTTTGCCTGTCGTACCAAGGGAAGAATTGCTGGTAGAGCTACGAGGGTTATGACCATACGGGCTGAAGTGAGGATGGGAAAACGTCCGATTGAACTTCAACCGTCTCTCTGTATCACCCCCGACAACCGGGGTCTTCCTTGGCCCTGAGCCATGACCCTGACCTGATAGGTTCAGGTCTATACCCGCGTCAGTTGCTTCCATAGATCGTTGGAGAGCAGAATGATTAGCATAATGGAGAGCTTGCTCTAATGCTCCATGATTGAAGACGTCGAACATGTTGTCCAAGATCCTGGGACCACTGTCAAGGTGGGCATCACTGGGACAAAGAGGGATGCTAGGTCGCCTGTGTTGTGGACGTGAACCGGAAGGTGTCTCGTTTCCAACATGATCATTGCGCGGAGGAGGTGAAGATGGTTGATGACCAGCTTGAGATCGTCCTGCACCTTGCACTGCATTGCCACTGGATCAGACACGGGCTTTAAATGCGATGAGATCACAACTCACTTGATTCTAGACGCTGGTTGATGGGATTGGGATTTTGCGTAGCCATGAAGCTGTAGCTGGCATCATCAGGGTGAGAAAATGGGAGATGAAGTTGACTGCTTGGAGGTCCATCAGAGAACATGGGCATTGGATCAAGTGGCTCCAAGTCCATTTGCAAGACATTAGAGGTTTTTATACGCGACTTGAGAATTCTGCCACTGGCAGCTCTATAAAATGAAAGGAACAAAGATAATGATTATCTTTTGTCTATTCCAACTGGATCAAAGGGCAATACCTGTACTCGAAAGATGAAAAGACAATCAAACGTGATCAATCATTGCAACAAAATTAGACGAGTCAAAGACGCACCGAGCCCTACAGAATATTTCCCAGAAAAAAGCAAATATTCCACCACCAAGCTAGTGCATTGTACGCGCCAGTCGAAGAGACCCTGCACTTGGTCGTACTGGCAAAAAGTCAACGTTGCCTGGATCGCCAAAGCTTGATTAGCCGACGGCAAATAAAACGATCACATGATTTGGATAGCTGTGTAATAGCGGATCCGGCGGCTAATCAAGGTTCCTTCTAGTCGGAGTCCTTAAAAATACAAGATCATGAATGCATAGCTCTTAGCTTAACCAACGACCATCATCATCTACCATGTCTGACTCAACCTACGAGCATTTCCAGGCAGCCCTTCAAGACTCTCGATGTGTGGTCGTCCTTGCAGGATCGGGATTGTCTGGCGGAACAGGTATTATATACTTATCTTCGAAGAGAAGCCTTCTCTAATGTTCTTCCTTAGGTACACCCACCTATAGAAGCAGAGGCGAAACATGGCAGCGTCTTGTAAGTATTCCCAAATCTTTCGACGTCGAAACATTCACATTTTCTTTTTAGGATGCCGAAGAGCTTGCAAATCCAGACGCTTTCGCAAAAGATCCCTCTCTAGTCTGGCAATACTACCACTACCTTCGGGAAAGGTATGTCTTCGATGATAAATCCTGTTCCTTACTGACATCATCGTAAACGATATTGATAGCGCGCTCAAAGCCCAACCAAACGCCGCACACCGGGTCCTTGCCAAACTTTCGTCAGATCTAGACGCTCTCAAGCGCATCGCCCCAAACGCAAAGCTGCATCTTGTCACACAGAATACGGATGACGTTTTTAGACGTGCTTTACCCCCTAATGCCCCTTTCTCCGCTCAACCTATCGAAATTCACGGAAACGTCTTCCAAGTCAAATGTACACAATGTGGAATGACGGAGAGAAACACGGACAGTCCCATCTGTCCGGTGTTGGCAGGATCAGAACAGTACTTCAATGGAGTATCAGAGCCCGTTCCGTTCATCAAGGAGCAGAATCTACCGAGATGCAGACAATGTTCGGGCTTATTAAGGCCTGATGTAGTCTGGTTCAAAGAAGAAGTTCATCATCTTGATTCTACGGCGAACTTGGTGGCGGACTGTGATCTTCTGATCGTTGTGGGGACCGGTTTATCTGTAAGTATCCTATCGAGCTGCTACCGTTCTCGATATCTGAGCATCATATAGGCATCTCCCTGTTCGATATTGAGTGAAATTGTGCGCCAGCATGGAGGCAAAATAGCCGTTTTCAACACTCAAGACTGTCATGGAGGTCGCTTGGCTCAATTCCGTTTCCAGGGTCCTTGCGAAGTAACCCTGGTCAAGGCGCTACAGATGGAGGATGCCGTCTAATAACAAGGATGTCGATCCTTGTCAGCGTTGTCTTGAAAGCTATTATCCTAATGTTATCTTAGTCATTGCAGGTCATTTTCCTTAACGTTAAACTAATAAATTAATATGTCGTTTTGTATTGGTGTCGTTCGTCTACGTCTAGCTTGCTTGCAAAGCCGTTTTTACAAGTCTTGTATCGCGTCATCTCATGGCCCAGTGTACAAATCACTACGCGTGTTTAACAAACCTCCCCGTAGTATGCCCAAACAGCTGTTCCTCCGAATCCTCATATACAGGGTTCATCTCACCCTCACTCCACATGCCAACTACGTTTCCTTGCCCATCTGAATCTTTCATCCTTTCAATCCACAGATGCGTCGGTCGATCCAACCTACAACCTGCAAAAAACACCTCCCAAATCGGACTCCAAAACCTTTGCCACCACGCTACGTCTTTCTTCCCGCTCAACACATGCTCAAGGAACAAAAATTCTCCTCCCGGTTTCAAAACATCCCTCGCGAGACTTGTCAACGTTTCCTGTGGTGAAGGAAACGAACATGCGGAACGGATAGAGACAATAGTGTCTACTCCAATCTCCGTCTTTTCAGTGCTTAATCGGAATAAGATGGACGAGATATCTGAAGCACTGCATGAAAGTATAATGAAATTTCCGTCAGATTCCGCGAATCCATGAGCAGAAGCTGTTTCGCGGATTTTAGCATGCATGCACATGTTGGGTTCCAAGGCGATGTATTTCTTGACTCTGGATCGGTCAAGGTATTTTATTGTAATGCCCTGTCCTGGAATAAATAGATTGATTTTATCAATATAGCCACTGGCCCGGGATGAATGATACTGATTTTTACTACTTACCCGCACCGAGATCGAGTACAACTCCGTGTGCATGAGGATAAATAAGATTCTTCTTCAACTCCTGCTCGTTTTCATCCATTCCAGGTCCCATTATATTCCAAACATTCGCAAAGAACACGTTGAATGGATGTAATATCAAATACGGATCTCTGTAGATATCTTGAAGTGTCGGAAGTAGCGCTAACCTTGTGAGCGCTATCATATCGAATGGAATACGTATCACGTCTGAAAGCTTCATATCGAGATTCCTCGTCTACTCGAGCGGATCTGAGGTCGGTAGTGTACAAAGGCTCGGAGGGGACGGGAGGGGCGTTGATGTTACCAACGCCATAATCAGCTGCATTTTAAAGTGTAGCCCCGTGTTGTATCAATGTCGAATTGGAGTGATCTCATCATTAGATGGACACTGGGTAGCATGGGGTCCGAACAGGCACTCGGGATTCATTTTCGGGCATGGGGAAACGTGGGGCTTATCTATTTTTCGGTATGTACAAGCTTTTGTGAGTGCTATTGATTTATACTACTTGCTACTAGGTATCTTATTTTGGAATAGGTATAGGTCCTGGTTAGGTAGGTTTAATCAGAGTTGACGAGTAGGTTGAAGGAATAAACTTACTATCGACGAGAGTAAGATTGTGCATTGTATGCACCAAGAAAGGAACGACAAAGACCGTATCGAGTTGTCAGCATGACAGTGAGATCTCCCAAGGCGCAAAGGGCCAAAGAGAGCTATCGCAACCAAACAGCCACAAGTTCAGCAGAGCCCAGCCTACAGCGCGCAAAGGGCAGGAGTAGGTTCTCGCAGTTTGATGAAGCGAAAGGTGTACTGGTTACAAGCGGTCTGAATGGAGCGAATGAGATCGAATTGCGTTATATCATGCGGCGTCTGAAAGGGGGTGTTAAGAACAATTGCGGTGTCAAGTAGAACACGTAAATACCTAGGATATCGACAGCAGTTCTATGGGACTCGCCCCACAAGGCTCAAAGGGCACAAAGTGGGCAATCACAACCACGAGTTCAGCAGAGCCCAGCCTACAGTGCTCAAAGGGCGAAAGTAGGTTCTCGTGACAGATGTAACGAAGGGGTACCGATTAAGCGTGGTCTGAAATGGAGCAAACGAGTCCAAATGCGCTATAGAAGCACACTAGTTGTAAAAAGTTGCCAAAGGGTGCCTGAATGAGAGTCAGAACAAATAGGGCGATAAATATCGTAAGCAAATACCTTGTCTTGTGCGCAGGTGCCAATACAGTCCAAACTCCCCCCACAAGGCTCGAAGGGCCAGAGTAGGAAATCACAGCCGCAAGTTCAGCAGAGCCCAGCCTACAGCGCGCAAAGGGCAGAAGTAGGTTCTCGCGGTCAAGGCAGCGAAAGGAAGTACTGATTAAATGAGGTCTGCGTAGGTTGAAGGAGTTGCGATGTCATAGACAAGAGGAATAAAAATGAAGTTTTCACAAGGCGCGAAGGGCCAAAGTGAGTGATTACAGCCGCAAGTTCAGCAGAGCCCAGCCTACAGCGCGCGAAGGGCAAAAGTAGGTTCTCGCAACGAATGCCGCGAAAGGAATACTGATTAAATGTGGTCTGAATAAAGAAAAAAAGGAAATTTCACAAGGCGCGAAGGGCCAAAGTGAGTGATTACAGCCGCAAGTTCAGCAGAGCCCAGCCTACAGCGCGCGAAGGGCAAAAGTAGGTTCTCGCAGCGAATGCCACGAAAGGAATACTGATTAAATGTGGTCCGAATAAAGAAAAAAAAGGAAATTTCACAAGGCGCAAAGGGCCATAGTGAGTGATTACAGCCGCAAGTTCAGCAGAGCCCAGCCCACAGCGCGCGAAGGGCCAAAGTAGGTTCTCGCAGCGAATGCCACGAAAGGAATACTGATTAAGTGTGGTCTGAATAAAGAAAAAAAGGAAATTTCACAAGGCGCGAAGGGCCAAAGTGAGCAAGTACAGCCGCAAGTTCAGCAGAGCCCAGCCTACAGCGCGCGAAGGGCAAAAGTAGGTTCTCACAGTGAATGTGAAAGGAATACTGACTAAGTGTGGTCTGAATAGAATGAAATGTGGAACAGTATACTGTCAAAGAACGGCGTCAGAACACGACTAGAGTATCGCGAGATTACCAAATACCTAAAGGGTATCAACGCAGTCCAGAGGTATATGAGAAACACCCAGCCCGCAAGGCTCAAAGGGCCAAAGCAGGTTTTCGCAACTCGAAAGCCGCAAGCTCAGCAGAGCCCAGGCCACAATGCTCAAAGGGCAGAAGTGGATTACGCTACGGTAGCGAAGGTGTACTGAGGACGAGCGGTTTAGCAAGAGCAAATGAGTATGCGGATATTCTCCTTTCACGAGGCACGAAGGGCCAAAGTGAACTCGACACCCGAACAGCCATAAGATCGGTAGATCCCAGCCCACAGCGCTCAGAGGGCTAAAGTGGGTTCCGCGGTGCAAGGAGTCAACTCGGATAGCGTACTTAGCCTAGGCAAGCACCAAAACCAAGGGGTCATCCTCAGCAAAGGTATGAACCAAAAGCCCTTCCGCAAGAGTTGTAGGCGTGCGTTGACGAATGAAGCGAAGGATCTACTGAAGACAGATGGTCTGAGGAGTACGAGCGAGTCACCGGTTTGAGTTGCTGAAGGGACTGGAAGAGCTCTGAAGCTCCATAAATAGTTGCGAAGAGATTGTAATTTCTGGAAGAAAATGCAGTAGGTCAACTCATGTTCATGACGAAGGGACCAGCACTCGTACTTTGGTTTGGAATTGGGATTACAATGCGCAACTTGGGCAACGAGCGTATGAGTAGTCTGCACCGTCAACAGACTTGACCAAGTCGAGGTACGTGAGTGGAAACGACGGGAAGCATCACGTCGACGCCGAGAAAGAGTGCACCCAAAGAGTCTGGGGCGACGAAGTGGAAGCGAAAAGTGCTGGAGTAGAAACAAGGACGGGCAGATTATATAGGCTTGTGGGTGGCTATCCGTTCTAGTTTGAATGCCGGTCTCATCAATCGACGAAGAACATCATGGGAGAAGCTCGAGTTATTCGCAGGAACGTGTAACTCCGGACATCTCTTCGTTGATATCGATAGACGCCAAGGACCGGTCCCGCTCAGGCTAGTCTCGAATGTACTTTGTGTTTCGAGGTCGATGTACATACCGCATTTACTTCTCGAGGTCTGCAGAACGGCCTTAATTTACCTGAAGGTGGGCATTCGCAACCAACCAAAGTCAGTGGACATGGAACCTTCGGGCTAATTTCGCTCATCATGAAACTCGCCGGGTCCCCCACAGCTCATCATGTGTCTGATCTTCTACATCATATACGCGGTTCTCGTCAGCGCTAAAACGACCAAACGAAGAAATGCCGACAACAGCATGAGCCCAAATTGGGACCGGTGTTCTCAGTCCTTTGTGGGCGTTTGTTGGACGAAACGCTGAGGTTGAATGGAACGAGGAACACATTTCAAGTCCGAGGGATGGAGTCCGTAAAGCACTGATGTAAGGTGACGGAAGAAGAGGGGTCTCTAGTTGTACTAGCCCGGTACGATTATAGCACCCCAACAGAGCCCGTGATGAGGAGCCTACACATCATGATGTAGACGGCCGAGTACACCGGTCTGCGATCAGTAAAGCTAATAAAGGGTCACAGGATGAACTTCAGAGCATGTGGGTTCTCGCGAATAACGGCGGTGGTGTATGGCAGCCCCCTAGATGACAGAAATGCCAAGAATAATATACATCCACAACGTTCAAAGTGTGCGTTTGACGTATCGTCCAGCCTGATGCCACCACAAGTTCTCTTCATCTTCTCCAGGCTTTCCCCATCCCTGTCCGTCTTTCCACATGCTCATTTCCTGGCCATTCGCATCGACGTCGCGCATATTCTCAAACCACAGATAGCTTGGTATATCCAGTCTACACCCATCAAAGAAAAAAGACCACAGCGGCGTCCAAAATCTCTGCCACCATGCTACATCGGCTCTTGGACTTAATACGTGCTCGTAGAAAAGAAATTGACCACCAGGGCGAAGAACGTCGCGAATAAGATGTTGAAAGGTAGTCTCAGCGGATGGGACAGAACATGCAACGAGAACAGATATTATGGTATCGACGGGGGTGTTGTCGAGTGCGTTGAGTATAGCTAGAGTGTCGCCAGCACCGCAAGAAAGAATGACGAGAGAGCCGTCGGACTCGGTGTACCCAGCATTGTTTGCAGTCTTGCGGATGCCTTCATGAAGTGAAGTGCTTGGTTCCGGCGCGACATATTTTGTAACTTTTGTGCGATCCAGATATCCGGTTGTATGACCAAGACCTGTAATCGACTCGGTCATCAACAGAGCAAAAGAAGAAGACAATAACACACCTGCTCCGATATCCAAAACTATACCGTACGCATTTGGTGTAATTAAGCTTTGTTTCACTTCTCGACCTCCTTCGTCTGTTGGACCAGCGAAAACGAGCCAGACATTTGACATAAATGTCCGGGAAAGCAATGACGGTTGGAATAGAAGAGATGGTCGCGCAAAGATAGCCTTGAGTGTAGGCCAAAATGCGACTTTGATTGCACTTCTTAGGTCGGTGAAGACTGAAAATGCGTTGGCAAGCTTCATTGTGTAAACGTTCTTGTCAAGAAGAACTTGAATAGAAAAAGTGGAATCCGGGTCGAATCCGGCCCGGAACTATTATAAGTTTTCTCGGTGAACAAATCCTTTCAAATTCAACACTTCAAAACGATAGATATTAAATAGGACATAAAATCACTATATAGAATTGAGTTCAAAAGAGAGATAGTGTAATTGCAAAGGACCGATCCTCGAACAACCTGGTTCGAGGCGGAAAAAGAAAGTAAACAGGCTCATGTCATATAGAATAAATACTGGCAAAAGACGGAGATCTAGCTAGACAGGGAACTGGTGTGGTCGGTCCTGTGAGTTGACTTGGCGACCAAACGTCGTGTCGGTGAGCGCTGGACGCTTGGTCACCAGACTCCACTCGGATATGGAATTTGCGTCCATTGCAGGACAGGCATACACCAGCTCTGTAACCATTGTGCGTCCCAAGCCCAATAAACGGATCTTTGGGCACTGTCCCATGGTATGACAGAGTATGCGAGAGGAAGAAAGTTCGTGCAGGAAGCTGGGATAGGAACATAAATCAATTCTGTGATCGTCCATCTTCGCTTTCTGTTGTGATCATTGGTGCGATATCGATTAGAGCACTTGTGATCGAAATAATGCGATTGGGTGGAATTAGTGTTGTGCGAATTAGTCGTAATATGGATATGGACGTTGTGCGAGTTTGTCGTGGTAGAGCTGTCATTGATTGTGGAGGTATGTAGGTCTCCGGATATATTGTTATGAATGATGCCGGAAATCGTATTGGGATGTTCTTTTGCAGTGGATTCACGATTATCTGAGTCGCCGTTCACGATGTAGGATGACGGATAGTCATCAGTACCCTTACTGGGCGAGGGGTGCGGAGAATTGAGTAGAGGCTCCGGCACAAACGCTGGCTCAACGATTTTGTCCGGTGTTGTAATGGACTCCTGGTTTTCAGCATATTTGCCATATATTGTCTCCCTTCCCGGTTCTTCACAGAGTAAATGCTCTGACTTTCCGCCACGTTCGTCAACTGGTATTGTGAATTTTCTAGAGTCAGAAAGCACGTTTATTGTCGAACTTGGAGTGGATTTGTCTGGCTCGAAAGGAGGTTCCTTTTCAGGAACATTATCGCTTTTATCTAATCCATGTGTTGTAGGGAGCTCGTTTTCAAACGACGGTAGACATATTGAAAAGATGTCCACGGAGAAACGAGGGAAAGGTGGTAATGGTTCAACGAGCAACGACTCGTTCGAAAGACTGACGTTTTCCGGCCAAATTATTAGCGAGGGGGAGGAGTTATCCGCGAGGACTCTCGCTGATGCATCCTGTTCGGATTCTGGCGTTCGCTGAGTGCTTGGGCTACTGGGATGCACCTTCGGTATGAGACATTCGAAAGGAACCATCCCAGTTCCTCCCCTCTTATTCCTGACCAAAGACCATCCATCCTCCGAAGTGCGCGTGACCAAAACAATTTCTCCTCCTTTGACAGCGAGTTCATCAGGAAGGGAAGAGATGAATTCACGTATGACGATATATTCATTGGATGGGAGATCTTCTACACCAGGGAAAGTTGAATTGTCTCCAGTGTCGAACTCCATAGATTGAGGACGTGCAGGACTAGTATCGTTGCTGTGGTCTATCCGCTGGCTTTTGGCCGGGAACAGAGTTGATATAGACGGTTCCAGTCGTATTGGCACCAAGCGTAGGCTTGTACTTGAGGATCATGCCAGCGGTTAATAAACGAGAAGTAGCGTCCTTAACCGGTATGTTCGCTGGAAAGAAGGGGATACCTCGCCTGTGCTACATGCACTGCGTCCTCGTGCATGTTATGGATGCTACACACTAGTTGTCGTTTTGAGCAGGCAAGACACTTGCAAGTCGTCGTGCACACAGCTCCAGCAAGGGTCGCAAGATCCGAAATCGGGCGTCGAAGATAACGTGCCAAATAAGCGCCTATGCATTGTAAGTAAGCGTTTAGAAGTTTCGCCACCAGCAGCCTTCTAGCGTTAACAGTCAGTATGCCATGCTACCCTGAGTCTCCTTGGGAAATCATCTCGAAAGAGCTCGAAAAATGTACTCAACACCATACAATAATTTCAAGTCAACGCAGTTTTTAACGACGTCAACATGGTACAATTCTGCAGTTACATTCATTTCTCGGGCGCACTACACCAGTACTTCTCAAGACAACCACGTCGTCCATCTATTTTTCTTACCCTGAATAACCTCTGCTATTTCCTTGGCAACCATCCTATCAGCTTGCTCACTAGGATGCAATTCATCGTACCTTGCAGAACTGGATCAGACGAAAGCGGCGAAAAGACAGATGGATGCTCACCACAAATAACTGTCCCGGTCCGTTCCTTGGGCAATGGTACATACGCCTGTATCACTCGTTGACTCGTTCAAGTTGTAGACACATGATTTGAGTGGAATAGTGACATTCAAAGGCGCTGTTCCGTTGAGGTACATTGATGGATTGGCCAACATGTCTTTGAAAAGACCATACGAGTCGAAGAATCCTACATATATCCATGAGACTGCTATAAAGTGGTACAAATGTCATTGTATTCACCGACGTGAGCGCCTGCAAGTGACGGGACCAACGCATCCAACATAAGACGTGCAATCCTGTTTCCAGAAGTCACCAACTCGGCCATTGACACTGTCCACTGAGTCGTGTTACGCTCCAAAGTCCAATAGTGATTGATATAAGAGTCTGCTGAATATAGAGGCGTATGTTGAAGAGGAATCATCTAAGTGGACAGTGACATTAGTATCATTAAAAGAAATGAAACCAATAGAACGCACATTCTGGAAGAGAAAGTTCCTAGCCCCGCTCTCATACATCGTTCTGACCCATTCCACCGAGCAAGCGACAGTATCAACCACCGAAACTCTTTCTCCATCCTCTAACAATGCCCCATGTCCTGTCAAAAGCCCGTTCGCGCCTACATCATTCGTACCAATCCAGAGCGTGTACAGCGTCTCTGCTGGATGCAATTCTGGTAAAGTCCCGTTGTCTTTCTCAGAAAAGTAATCTGGGAGCTGGGACTCAAACAATGAGGGAAATGGACGAAAAGTGATGTTGTTGGAACACGTTGCTCCGGATTTTGCAAAAGGAAACAAGGAAACATTGGCATATCCAGCAGCGTAGGTTGGCCAGGCTGTACCATTGTCTGCAGGGGCACCGGCGTCGGTGTAGGAGTCACCAAAGGTTACAAGACTTTTGATTTGCCCAGGAGCAACTCCTTTTGCGGTGATGCGGCCGATTAGAGCAAAGAGTGTCAAGTAGACCAGTGCCGAGCAGCGAAAGAATGGCATGTCGACAGGATCTGAGCTCGAGCTGGCGTTCTTCTGAGGGGGTAGGTCATCGTATGAAGGTTTTTAAAATACTTTGCAAGGATCCTTGTGACCATTTTTATCGGTAAAAGTTGTGCATCTGTCGCGCCGACAATTCCGCCCAGGACCGTGTTGGAGGATTTAAATATAGGTCGTTTTGAACGGATTCCGAGCCACAGCTGATGGTAGAGGTGGAAGAAGGAGTGAGGCCGCGGGTAAGTACATTATTATCTATGACATCTATATGTATAAAAGTACTAATTATAACGCTGGACATTTTCAAAGATCCGGAAAGTTTCGTACAGCCTGACATATCCTTGAAGTGTGGTCGTCAACTTCAATGTTCATCATAAGCGTTACAGACTTCAAACGCTCTATCAATTAAACGCTGGCCAGAAACAACTGTGATCAGTAGATTCAATGGATGTAATCGAATTCGCGCCTGCTCCAGTCGTCGCGTGGATACCTTCCACAACAGCATAAGCGGCTTTGGAAGAATTTATTGAGAAATAGCTTTCTTAAAGGTACGTAGGACACTGTCCTGGACTAATTTATCCTTCCAACATAACCGGTTCACCAACTTGCTGAAGCTCGCAATTGTAAATCTGTACCATGTTGCATTCATTGGTGAAAACAACATGGTAAAGTTTCGTCACTTGAAGAGAAGATCATCAGCAAGCACGATAGCAGCGAGAATACTCAAACTCACAATTGACATGTTTCTCGACGGGCAGTTGATTGCAGAAGTTCACAAGGATGTAATCCGCCATCAGGCTGTCCGACATGAACGTTTCGTACACACTACTTGAAGAGAATCGGGCGTCGTATTGATCCAGTTTTAAACCATCATATGTCATTTCGGTGCCCCATCTCTTAGAGATCACGTAGCCATCGACCCTCCCAACAGGACGAGTAGAAAAGTCGGTTCCAGATTCGGGAGAGAAGAATACGGAAGTAGCACCAGTTACGGGATTAGAACAAGACCAATAAAACTCGTTCTTGTACTGAATTTCTGGGATGCTGGCCGATAGCGTTCTGACCCGTTCTGGGATTTTGCGGAGTCGGGTAGGTCTAAAACGAGAAACCACGTCGCAAATAAAGTCCAGCAGTGTGTCAGCCGATACATCTGATTCGAGCTTGCCGAAACGCTCTGCAAACCAATAACGATGCAGGGGAGACGCAAAAAAAACCCAGATATAAAAACCTTCAATATAGGTTGTTACCCAGCCACGCTTAGTGGCATCTTCAAGGCCTGAGGGTCTCGGTTCAGTGGTCAGGTCAATGAACAACTCCGTTTTTAGTAGTAGCAGTCGAATAAGGTCAATGGTTTCGGATTCTGGGGCTACTTCATCAGCAGTAAAGCCTCGAAAGAAATCCGTGTCCCGAAAGAAGGCATTAATAGCGTTTCCACAATAAGACCGGTTATTACCCAGTAACATGGCTGCCAGGTTCTTATCGAATTCTTGCAAAGAACAGACTCCTCCTTCAGGCGCCTTATCACCTTACGTTCAACAAAATACCTTGCTAAAGGGGGGAGTTGACTGACCAGCATTTTCACAGCCTCAAAGAAGGAATCCAACGCTCCGGGATGACCAGATGACCATCTATACATCAACGATGCAAGGTCGTCATCTACTTCGAACCTGGAATCTTCTTGTAAACGAGCTTCTCTGTATTCTTGGTACTCCGCCGGAGTAAAAAATAGCTGCGCAATCTCCTCATCGACAATCGATAGATGCAACACCTTTTGACCTAGAGAAATCGCAGGCCCTTGTATCCCATACGGAAAATTGAACGGAAAATCATAGACAGAAGCGAAGGCGATATATAGGTTTGAGTAAGTGGTAGTCTTATAAAGTAACCAGAGGTCGATATCCGCGAAAGAGTTCTGAGCCATATCGTGGAGTAGGAATAGAGGAGGCCATTTATCTTCGGAGAGTCGTCGAAAATTGAACATGGATATCGGTAATCCTGTATCGATGTTGCGCACTGAATTGAGAAACCTTTCTTCACAGTTCTTTCCTTTGCGGTCCCACTCCGCGATTCTAAAGAGACGAGCATCCGGAAAGTGGGTAAGAATGGCATTTGCCAACAAGTCGAGCATAGTAGACTTTCCGCTTGAAGGTCCTCCCATTATCTATCAGAAGATAACTTTGAGAACGATGAAATTTAGAATGCCAATTAATCTCGCACCTGAATAAGCCTCTTATCCAATAGTTTGTCGAGCACTGCGGTCATGATGCGTGTCCTCTTTACAATCCGTTCTACAGGAACACGAAGAGATCAAAGTCATACAGCGTAAGCAAAAGTCACTCACTGCCCAACGGGACTAAATTACGAGGTTGCTCTGAAATGGCGACATTGAGGGGTCGTTTTTCTGTGATAATTAATGAACTGCAAGGTTCCGAGGTGTCGCGAAGATTCAACATACTTTCGGAATTTGGGATAGCTACGAGGTGTACCTCCGAGCCTTGAGCGGAAACCGGCGACGGACCACGGGGAAAATACTTCGAAAGCAGGCGAGGTTCTCCAAGAGGACGGGCGGATGGATTCTGTGTAATCCATGTTTCCACACGCTCCGGTAGAGATTCGTCAGTTTCTACAAAAAGACCATCAGGCTGTACATTGAGACTAGTTAGGAAGCCACATCCTTCAGTACGACGGTTAACGAACCTTGAACAGGGAGAAAGCTCTCTTGGTCTTTTGCTCATGCTGGACTCTTTCCGTGATGTCGTAAACTCGAGCATCTGGAGAGGTCTTATGTACGATAGCACCTCGCTGGGCATCGACATACACAACAAAAGTCCATTCCTCAGTTGCACTCATGACGAATAGAGACAAAGGGAGTTGAGAGGTTCCCACGGTACAATTAGGGGCCAAACTAAGTCGTTTCGCGTATAACTTAAACGGTCCGTTCACCTGGGCATTTCTATATACACATGTCAGTCATAAAGATATTGCTGGCCCTCTCTTCATAAAGAACGTTACAGCTCTGAGAGGCCATCTAGTTACAAGGCAGATAATTATCATACCAAATATAGTGGCTAGAAACAAAATGTCAAATATTCTTTTTCCGAGTCCACTCTCGGATTTGAAAAAGATGATGGGAGAGCATAAGATCCATACGAAAAGAAGCAAAACCACAAAGCCATTCCTCTCATTGTTGCTCAGGTTCTTCATTCTGGTCAGTATTTGGAAGACTATATGTAGTAAAACAGCTCTGCGAGAGATTCCTAGATAACGCGTCTCGTTCATAGTGCTCATAAGCTGGGTCATGATAGTCCAGTACAAGGATTGATTCTCAGGATCCTGAAGCCAGTCTTCGCTGAATCCTAGCCTTTCCCTGAGATCAAGATTGGCATCAAGCAATGCTTTTCCCAACCGGTTGAATGATGCCACATAAGATTCATTATAATCAGGTTCAAGAACAACGCCCAGAAGACCTTGAAGACAATAGGCTAGGTCTTGCTGTTTAGTTGTGTTCCGCCCTACTGACCAGCTCATCCGAATCAGCAAATCAATATCCTGCATGGACTGGGTGCCTGAGAGGATAGTAGGAGGGATGGAAGTTACTTGATATATGTCATCCCGCAGTTCATGTTTATCTGTGAGGACCTGCCAGTCTCTGTTGAAGAAAATCACAGTCCGGGGGGCAATAAGCTCCTGTAGAGTCCATCCACGGTGAAACCACTCGCTCCCCTGCCCAAGCGGAGCAAAAGGAGTGCGCTCGTCTATTATGCCGAATACGTCATCGCGATACCTGGTCTTCACGTCCACCAGGTATGCATAGCAGACTTCTGCGTTCTGATAATACGCGTACATTGACATGATATTCTCGGCAACGTCGGCGTGATCTCCCTGCTTTATACAGCACGTATCCACCCAGAGATAGCGGATACCATCATGCCGAGCTTGTCTACATGCAGCCTCTATCTTCAGGTACCCTGGCTTTGACTTGGTCTCCGGCAAAGGTTGAAGGTACTCTGCATAAACGACTTCTTCTGTCCATCTGTGTGAGAGGATAGCGTATGGAGGGATGATAACATTCTGGCTGAATTCAACAAGGTTTAGGGTGTGCGTGTCAATGAGGCGACGAGGACAGGTGTCTATTGATGCCATCAGACAGCCACGGGATGCTGACTTTACGAAAGCTTCCATCTTGCCCTCTTTCTCCAAGACTAATCGATGGGAGCGGCATGGATGAACAACGTCGGAGATAAAGAGAAGACTCACTTCCTCGTCGGAAGTGTTTGAATAGGGGAAAATGTTGACCGACGAGTCCGCCGAGTCCGCCGAGTCATTGGAAAGGATAGTACGTGTAAACCGGTACTTTACACGTTGCAGTGTGCGCGAGAGGATGTTGGAGTTGTTGTCTGTGAAAGTAACTTGCGGGGAAGAGACGGTGCCTTCAAACTCAACCACATCAATAGAGTCAAGACGTTGGTACAGCGACAGTTTGGTCCTATTTTTTGCTGGTCTACACTCATTGTCAGACGAAGAAGAGAGAACAGATAGAAAGAACGTGCCTTTGAAGGTGCAGAGAGGACAAATCCCAAAATGCTGAGACTGAGGGATGGTGGGAAAGAAATAGTGCATTTCTCGACAAAGCTGTAAATTTGCTGCGCCTCGTATGCTTATTGAATTGATGCAATGATAGAACCTTATTTTTGTTTATTTGAACTAAATAAGTGATAGTTCAACGTAGCATGCTATATCCTTGAATGTAGGCGACATCGACTAGCCTCGTCTGCTCAAGTTTGATCTCTTCTATGATGTCAAAGACCCGAGCATTCAGAGAAGTCTTTTGTACGAATGGTATCCCGCTCGGCATTGACATACACGACAAAAGTCCATTCTGTAGCTGCGAAGTTCAGGAAAAGGAACCGAACGTTCCACGGTGCCGTTGCAATAGAATTGGCGAAAGTAGTTGGGTATGGATTGACATTAGGTATTTACACTAGTATAGAATCAACATAATAATCCGGGATCATCTCTAACAAGTCTTCATCAGTTTTTGCGCGAAGAACTGTGGGGCGGTCTTCGAAATCCAGCAACTTTTTTCTAAAGCTATCCATCTGCTTGGATAGAACCGGTTTTGAGATTACTTTACAATTGCGGAGAAGCGTCCGCGCAGTGGCTGATTCGGGTTTTTTCGCGAGAATACTGAGTAGCCAATGAACGATTTGCGGGTTGCAGGTCAGCGCCTCGCCGTGAGGAATCCAGAGGTAGGAGCATGTTTGGTCCTGCATCCACTGCATGCCATCTAAAACATAGGGCATTAGGCTCCACCCCGGTACCATAAAACGCACAAGACTTACTGGGGAGGGTCGTAAAGGAGAGAGAAGGGCACCGAGCTCCCCAAGACACCATAGTTTTGAACTGTCGATTCAGCGTTGACCTGTCTATGTGACTATAGTCGAAAGGCCCAGGCTGAATGAGGAAGAAACTTTTAAGACGGTTGAAATGTGCCACACAATTCGTAAAGGCATCATATACTTGGATATGCTAGTAAAAGCTGAGTAAAACATAGGCAAATCACAGGACTGGAACCTACTTCTGCGATATTGGAGCCTACTAGGTTGCAGTAGGTCAATATCTCAATATCCGGAAGCATTTTTGATATAGAGTCGAGCAGTTCCACGTTCCAACCACCATCGATATAGCAGCCAAGTACTTCGAGCGTAGAGCTTGCAAAGAGCTGCAGCGCCGACAACGTCCGGTCGACAACACGCATACTCTGGTTATTCAGCTCCAGATGTACCATCCGAAGGGGTACTTGTTCCTTCACGAGGTATGGTAAAAGTTCACTACGCCCGCGGTAGTACTGCAAACCTGCAAGAGGTCTCAGGAATCTGAGCGACTGCACTTGAAGGGCCGTGAGCGAGCGTTGCACAAAGAAATGATGCAGTTGGACTTCAATAGCAAGGTCTGTAAGCCCGACATGGCGGCTGATGAACAAGACTATGAGCGGGCAAAAGTCGAGAGAGGTCTTGAAGCGTCGTAGGCGCTTGAAGTGACAATCCCGGAGAACCCCTGTGTACTCTTGGGGTGCAGCGATTCTGAGGGACGTCAAGTTGGACAGGCGTTGTAAAGCTTTGGTGACCAAACGATAAAATGAGTTCAGTGGGCTGTTGGAGCCGTAGAGAGGCCTGGGCCTAGGGATGTGACGTGTCAGCGAGCTCTGCGAAAATAGCAGGAAAAAGACCTACAGGTAAGATATCTCTAGTGACTTGACCCATGGGTCAACACATTTCTTGCTTATCACAGTGCGGCAAAAGCCAACAACGCTCCTCGGCGACCCGAGGACGACGGTGTGATAAATATAGCGCATGGAGAGCAGGTGTAGAGATTTGTTGACACGGGATATGGAAAGCTGGTCTGGAAAAGTACACGAAGCAATGATTTCACCCCATAGCTCTTGCGGAAGACGGTAGGCAAGGGATTTAGAAAAGTATTGAGAGGACGGAGTAACAGCCATGGGAGAAAGAGTAGCATCGTTTCTATTCCGTTGGTAGGGATTTTCTAGGTGAAGCCAGGATGACGTTCCTGGAAAGGGAGCGGTGCTATGATAAAAGAATGACGTCCACCGTAAGTTTCCGCTTGAAAGCGACCTCGGCAGCTTCATACAGAGAACCACCACGGCGTTTCAGCCTTGCCTTTTTCCCTTGATAGTCGGCGGCTTGATGATGAACAAATTGCGGAGAGTTTCCGGACATCATGTATTAGGCTCCAATGGCTCTCAGCTTCCTCAAGTCCAAGCCCCATAGCTAGCGGGGCTCGAATAAACGCTCCAAATACCGCTCTTTGGATGACATATCTGCGTAGCTGGGAGAATTTTCTATATGATCCAACCATGTTCCTCGCATACAATCGTAGGCCGCGGTATGCGTCGACGAGTCATGAACAAACACTTGCATCATCTTCCGCTTTTTACTAGCTTGTGTTGAGGTCATTAGAACTTTAGAAGTAAATGGAATAATGATTTGGAAAGCGAGATGCAGCACGGGTGCACGTTCGGGGTGATAGATATTTGATTGGAAGTCGAGACTGCGAGTCATTAGGACGAAGGATATCAAGAAGCATCGGCATTTTCCGTCCGCAGATATGACAACGTAAAAGCACCTCCACTTGACAAAGCACAGACTACTTTATACATGAACAAGATAGTGTACATTTCAGACTAGCTACATACATACAAGGTTACGTGCATGCTGAAGTCTATTCAGAGATTCGGAGATATGGACAAGTTAAACTGCAAAGTAACACATAACTAGAAAGGCATAACCTTACGATGAGTAATTTATACACAATGTGACAATGATGTTTACATACGTGAACAACAGTGAAGATGATGATAAAAGAAGACGAGAAGAAATAAGAAAGATGAAAAGGTGAAAAAGGAGAAGAAAAGTTCACAATAAACACAAAAAAAGAAATCGCAAGTAATGGTGTAAAAGCGGCCGTAAGCCCCAACAGAAAAAAAGGCGAGAATCATGATCCATATCTAAGAATATATCCAAGAAATGGCACGCTGTGGACCGATTCAAGTAGTCATCATCCATATCACCGACATACGTGACATGCATACAGGGCTCCTAGCGTCCTTCATTTGCTTGTCATTCCCGCCGCCCTGGTCATAAAAAAGCCAAGCATGGTGTAGCATCTTTGCTTTCCATCCAATTCCTTCCTTCCTCTAGTGTCACCCCAAGAAACAAGAAGAAAGACACAACGAATGCACCAAGAACCAAGAAAGAAACACCAACACTATGCTCTATCACTATCCACCCAATCATCCGTCAAAATACCCTTGACACCTCCACTCTGCGTCCTCCCTCCATCTCTCGCTCTCGCCGTATGCATCCTCCCCTCCCAATTCGAAATCCTCGACGACGACGAAGGCGGTACCTCTTCCTGATCACCCAAAGCTC
The DNA here is from genome assembly GCA_037954225.1 of Stygiomarasmius scandens. Classification (NCBI taxonomy): domain Eukaryota; kingdom Fungi; phylum Basidiomycota; class Agaricomycetes; order Agaricales; family Campanellaceae; genus Stygiomarasmius; species Stygiomarasmius scandens. The sequence continues at coordinate 428,063 of JBANRG010000020.1, forward strand.
CAGAAGAAGATGAGGACGAATACGAATGTGAAATCTCTGGCGGTACGTCTTCTCCTCCAGCCGCTACAGGGAACGGGAACGATTCCTTTTCCTTTGCAACACCATGCGTTGACGAGGTCCTGACTTTGGGTACTGGGACTGGGACTTGTTTTTCCTTCTTTTTCTTCTTCTTCTTTATCGACCCACTCGTACTCCCGTTTGACTTTGTCTTGGTCATTGGGACCACATCCGGTACTACACTTCTCGACTGCGACGGCGAACGCGTCGAAGGCGGAGGAGAAGAAGATACCGAAGGGTCAACCCAATCATCCTCAATATCATCATCATCCTCTTCAACAAACGGCTTGTCCTCCTCCTCTTCCTTCACACCCGACTTGGGCATCGGCGGAATCTCAAACCTCGTATTCGCCGGCCCAGGCGTAATCGGGTCGACAGGGTCTTCCTCTGTATCAACTTCTTCACTCTTTCCCCGTTGTCGTCCCCGTTGTCGCTCTCGCTGCTTCCCACCACCCTCCTGACTCGCACCAGCACTCGAAGGAGACTCTGAAGCAGATCCAGATCTTGACCTCGAGTCGTAATACTTTTCAGAGTCGTCATCGGCATCACCTTCACCTTCACCTTGTCCCTGTACTTCAACATCACCCTCCAAGCTAGGATCCACCAACTCGTCCTCTTCATCCTCTGGCATATCAAGACCATCTTCATCGTCAGACATGGATTCCAAGCCAATATTATCATCCGAGTCTGCTGCCCATTTCGGTGGTTCGTCTAGAATTGGTAAAATTGATTTGGGGAGCTGACATGACGGGAGTCAGTAAAGCGGCAAAGAAAGAAGAAGAAAAACTCACCTCCCCAACCCTCCTCCTCAAATCAACCCACTCCTTCTCATCCCGACACAAAAACCCAATCAACATACTCGGATCCAACCCACTCATAGGCATCTTTCTCACCCTCTCGCAATGGAACGTTTTCAACTCTGCAGCAGAATACGCTGTACAATAATGCACCTGTAACGGATCCGTAACGACAGAAGCCGAAGCCGAAGCTGAAACCTCGTCAGCGCCAATGAGCTCGCTATAATCCATATCCGACATGTTCGTAGTGTTGGAGTTGGAGTTGGAAGAGGTGGTGTTGTTTCTCGACATCGAAGGAGAGACTGATACGGGTGAATCTGTCCTCGAGGGCGACTGAGAGTACGACTGCCCAGAAGAAGAAAACGAGACACTCGTAGACCCAACACTCCCCGACCTCTCCACCGCACTAATACCAACACCATGACCTGCCGAACCAGAAACACTAAACCTCGAACTCCCACTCGTCCCACTCGCGCTAGAATACTGCTGTTGTAAAGGCGAAGGCGACGAAGGTGTATGGAACCCAGAACTCGATCTCGTAGGTGAAGTCGGAGAAGTGACTGGTGGAGAAGCCGTTCCCGGAATCGGAACAGGTACAGGCTGTTGTTGTTGAGTGCTGCTCCAACTTCCACCACTCGAAGACCGGTGCTGCTTTCTCTCTTTCAACTTTTTCTTCTTTTCCTCCTTTTCTCTATCCCGATCTCTTTCCTTGCCAGGTGTATCAGAGTTGGTCGTACCTGGACCACCTGGAGGCACTGATCCGGGCGGACGGAGAGGAACAGCAGGTCTTGCGTGGTGAGGATCGAGGTAAAATAGATTGTCTGCTTGAGAGCCAACGAAATAATATGAGGAACTTGGTCGACCACCTGCGATGCCGACGGATTGGGGAAAGGTGTATAGAAGCTTCAAGAAAAGAAAAGAAGAGACGCGGTTTAGCTTAATCTTAACCAGAAGCAAAAGCAAAACGAAAGGAAGCGAGAAGCAGATCGAACTAGTATCGGTCCCGGTAGATCAATAGTAGCACTCACCTTGATAGTATCATAATAAATTGGATTAACACCCTCTATACCCAGCCTGATCCCAAATAATAACAAGACTGGTCGATGACCCCACGTAGTTGGGCCTTTACCTATTATATTCCAAGTCAGCACTCTAGAAATTCTGGGGAAAAAAGAACAAGAAACACACCTCTCTTTCCATAACCCCCCGTCCCTCCTGACCCATGCGAAGCAGCATACACATCAGTCTGATAGAGAACGCCATCTGTAGCCACTGCCACTCCCATTCCAGCGTCGGGGTAGGCGTGTACGAGGGTTCTGTTTAACAAGGCGATCGGTTAGTAAAGCAAAAAGTAGTAGACGAACAAAAGGCGAGAAAAAGTGGAATGTAACAAAAAGGCACAAGCTCCAAGTTAAATATGCAGAAAATAATAAAGACGAAAAGCCTGGGGCATCAACAAGCGCATAGAATGGCACGTCGATTGCCTTCTCGAAGCTCCACCACAGAAACGTTGGGGTTTGGGTAAGAACCATAACATTTAAGAGTCCCCAACCCGAACAAAAAAAAAAAAGAAAAAGGTATAAAAACACCCACTTGATCGCCCCAGCAGCCGTACTCGGCCCAAACCACATCCCAACATCCTTCCCCAACTCTTTCCCCGCCAAAGCCATCCTATGCACACTAAACGGTGCTGCAGGATCTGGAGTATCAAGGAACCAGGTTATAATCTGAACATAAGTCGCGTATGAAGTCGTTAATTCAGGGTATGGAGGTCGACGCCAGTCTGTAATAACGTGATGAGTCCTAGTCGGTTAAATCGGAATAAAACGACACACACCTCTTCCAAGATGCATAAACAACAACGCGTTAGCCAATAAACTCTGTCCAGTTCTCAACATACATCCCCATCCCGAATCACTCGTCCAGCCTTTTTCACCTCCTAAACCAGGTACACCCCAATTCCACCGCCGACTAGTCGTACTCGTCGTTGCAGTAGACGAACCTGTCATTCCCGTACTGGCACTTGTGTGACTTAGAGAAGTCGAAGTTGGGCTGCTTGGTCCACCACCACGGTTATTTGACGAGTAATGACTACTACTCGAATCCGACTTGTACGAGTCGTTGTATTTATGGTGATGTCCATGACTCTTTATCGAACTCCCCGTCTTTCCACTCCTCGGTGACCCAGGAGTATGAGGAGGCGGAGGCGGTAGGATAGGCTCACAAGCTGGCGGCTGGAGCTCTCCAAGTCTTCCATCTCGAATCGGGGTAAAATGCGATCGGTAGGTTAACCATATCTTGGACGTAAAATCGGCATAAAACACTGGAGGCCAATTGGCTCCTGGGTGTTTGGGGTCTTTGGTGCCACCAGCAGTAGCTGTAAGACTCGTCGTAGAAGATCCAGAAATGTTGGAATTGTACAACGAAGGTTGTACAGTAGCTGAAGAAGACGAAACCGAAGACGTGGCAGACGAAGAAGATGGATTTCGAAAAGAAGACGAGGAAGGAGAAGATGACGCAGGTTGAGACTGGGACAGAAAGCTCGAGCCACCGCCACCTCGGGATTTACTTCGGGTATGGCCGTGAGAGTGTTCCGAGGAGGAAGAAGGACGAAAAGATGACGATGGAGGAGAGCCGGTGCCGCCGGTTACTGAGCCTCTTCGACCCAGTGTGCCTGTTTGAGGAAAAGAAGAAGGAGGCGGTTGTTGGACCTGTGGTGGTGGTTCGTATCCCGGATGTTGTACACCGAGGAGCCAGATAGGATCCGTGCATTTGTCGGGTGTCGCATCGCTGTCCAAGAGGTATCTCATTGCCTTGTCGAGATGGCCCTTGCCATGTTTGGCAGCTGTGAGCAAGGCCGAAGCACCTGTGAGTCTATTGGATTTTGGCGAGGATACAGAGCTGGTAGATGTTGAATTGGATGGATGTGACTGGGGATGAGAGAGAAGGTTCGGTAGAGACAGATCGGTGGTTGACGAAGAAAACGTATGCGTGAACCAGCCAGACAAGCGAGTCGGCAGGTCGCCGATACGAGATGAGGGGGAAGTAGAAGCATAACTGGGGCTTGGAGGGTCGGTACGAGGGCGTGACCGGGGTATAGAGACGGGAGTTGAAGCGGTAGAAGGTTCGACAATGACGGGTGTTTCATCTGTTTCGGTAGTCGGTTCTTCTGGGACGCTCTTGTCTGGAGCACCGCCGAGAAACTTGCTCCTTCTGGGATGCTTGGATGAAGATGCAGAAAGCTCTGGGGAGCTGACCGAGCCGTCGTTGACGGATCTGGAGCGGTCGCGCGAGGATGGTTTTTGGAGAAACTTGGGAAGTTTAGACTGGTTTGAAGTTGGAGTTGGGGAAGACGGAGAAGGGGTGTGACGCGAGTGTTGTTTGGACATTGTTGCTGGAAAACAAAAGCAGGTCATTTTCAGCAGAGCAGGGCGTTGAGCAAGGCTCACAAGAGTAGAAATTAACACGTAAGACACCTGCTGGATGGCTGTCGTTGTTCTCTGCTGCGCATCGATCAGAACACTCCCTGATATACAGCTAGACACTTGCCAGAGATGGGAGTGGTGTAGGTCGTTATACAGCACAGAGCCAGGTACGTGCACAGTCGTTATCGTAGAATGGGTATACCAGTTGTCAAAAAGAAGGAAAATCGCAAAAAAGTCGGGCAACAGTTGGGAGCCGCCGTCGATGTCCTCGATGGCAGGAAACAGATAGTCTGTCACGCTGTCACACTTTCTACCGACTCTCCTCAAAACGTGTTTGGGAAAAAGAACTCTTTACTCTCGAAGCTTCCACCTGCAATGACGACGATGAGCATCATCTGACGACCCCGAGCGTCAAAGCGGCACCGTTGCTTCCAAGTTCTTCCTCTACTCGTCCAAATCACATCCTGCCCAGCTTATGCTAAATGAAATCACTACAGCTATACCTAATACCTATTCAGTTCATTGTTACCATTCCAGAAATCACAAAGCCAGTACGTACCCTTGATCCCCGGAGTTCCAACTCGAGCGAGTCACCAGGTCGCAGACCCCAGATCTTTGATCACTCGAGTGCGCACTCCGCCATGATCCAATCGTTCTGACCCACTCATTGCCAAAAGCACAGAGAATTAATTAGACAATTATAGACGTGGTTCAATTTGAATATTTCGACAACCCTTTCGTGATTAGTTTTTGTCAGCCCATGGCTTCCTCTGATTGTTCAGCCTTTCGAATGCAAGTTTCTGTTGCAATCCCGCTTTGATTCTATCGAAATGAGCCGATGATCCGAAGTTGAGGATAGGACATCTAGCTTTGTTGTCCAAACCGCCGCCGACTGAGACTGCTGTTTTACGTTTCGGACCGTAAAACGACGCTACCTCAACACATACCACCACACAGCCATTGAAATTGGGCATCATCGGTTCTTCTTCAGCTCTTCATCCGTAAGTATTCCTTATTCAGAGCAGTGCCATCTCCAGTTTGAAAGATAACACTCGAGTTGGCTATCCCATCTCCAACTGGTCATTTTACCGCATTGTACATTGGGAAAAGTATATCCCCGTACATTTCTATGCGATGATTCGTTTTTCTATAACCGCTATTCGTTGAGATTGGTAATGATTCAATTTTGCTTGCAGTTACATCGAAAGGTTCTGCCTACCCTTCTGCGATCCTATTCCTTTTCGGTCTCTACCACAGGATGCCAAGCTCAGTTGCATGCACCAACCTCTCGCTCTCCCAGATAAAGACCTGAACAAGAAAGTCTACTTGTACAATCCCGATACAATGCATGGCTTTTTTCTGGTCGACTTTTCACTCATTATCTCGAAAAAAGATTCTCGAAAAAACGATCGTATGTTTGAACAGACTCTGGAAATCCATGAGCGTTTATTCTCTCTAAAAATGATATCTGTTGAATTTTATCATTTACCTGTCGTCTACGAAGCTTAGATTCGGTTTGATACCCACGCTGGAATATTGCATGGTTTACTAGTACTTTGAGGTCTATAATGCTACTTGAATTCAGGTTGTGATAATCACGCTAGAATATTGTAAAGTTTACTAATACTTTAAAGTGTAGCCCAGATCCAATTTTGTACTGGTCCCTTAACTACCCGCCTCGTCTCGTGCTACTCATCTGCTACTATAGTGTTTTTCCCGCAGATTACCGAGTCGGACCGAGACCGAGCGGGTGAGCCACCACCAGTGGCGTTGATAATCAGCATGAGTTTAAAGCCTACATACTGTAAAATCGGATGGCATTTTCCGTGTCGGATCTCAGCCACAACTCTAGTTTTCTGCCTGGTTTGATTTGACCAACTCATATTGAATTCATATCCACAACTTTGTGCCGGTGAGGGGGCTTAATGTGATTCATTGAAGATTGCAGGTCATTTTTAACGACACAGCAACGAAGGTGGCCTAAATAAGTTGAATTTCGAAACGTCTCCACGATTCCCACCTTTCGATCTCAGTTTTGCTTTTGGACTGGTCTTTCAAACTAAACCAAGCTTGATACTATGAAAAATTCCTTATGTTCAAGTGTCTGCAAGAGATTACCACTTCCCTGCTTGGACCTTGAATAGGAGGCAATTTCTTTTACGGAAGGAACGGAATAGATCAAAGTTCCAACCCCTGAATGGCTGCAACTGGATGAGACAAGTTCATCAGTTTAACCAACCTCATAGTTAAGAAATTCAGGATCGTAAGGCTTTGCACTGGGGGCAAATTTGTGTTACTACGGAAAAATTACAGGGAAATTATAATTGTAAGTTGAGAATTTCAGTGGGTTACAGTAGTTTCATTGAAACTCCTCTGTAATTCCTCAGTATTACACAAATTTTCCCAGTGTGGGCCGATGGTTGTTGCCATCGATTGCTAAACCTGGTAAAGTTGAAAAAGCAGTAGAATCTATCATGTTCGAATGGTCGAGACAGATCCCTAAGGTTCAAAGCCGATGCATTCGTTCAAAGGTTACAAGAGCTATTGGGAATAACGAGAAAACACACCATAGCTAGATAGAGGAGCGGATGCTTTCAGGGTTTACTTGCGGTTAGATGCCTACTTTCTGGTGACATTGTATCAACGAATGAGTTGGACATTCAAAATCGATCTTTCTGAAGCTCTTGTGCTTGTTCTGGCACGATGGATGAGCTTTAGCCATGGTCTCGCCGGGCAATACGTGAAATGAGATTCATAGATGGATTTTGGATTTGACTTAGAAACCATCACCTTTTGTTTTCCTTTTGGAGTTTGGCTCCCTGTGGAGTCGCATCGGTTGCCTAATTCTAGGAACATCACCAGAGACCTTCTCTGTCATAGAAGCTTTGAGATCTAGAGACTAGGAAGGTAATCGAGTACATTCTTAGAACTAAGAAAAAGAGAAAGTACGCGGATGGGTTTAAGTCACGCAGTGCTGATATTAGAGGCGTAGGCTGCGGTCCGGAACTTTAAATTCTGCCACTTTGGCAAGCAATGTGTAAACTCTCTGCAACCATGATGAGGATTGCATCCGAGTCCTACAATCCCCAAAGCCCTCCAGCACGGGGAACTACTTCCGTAGGTCACGAAATATTCTATCCTGGTATCGTTGCATTCCGACTTCACAAAGCAAGTGCGTACTCTTAATCCCCGAAGTGACAGCTCTAGACGAGTCACAAAGTCGCAGTCGAATCCACATTTTTGATTATTCAAATCCGAGTTGCAAGCGCACTCTGTCATGACCTTGGCCATTGTCAATCACTTTGATAGAGAATTAGATTGAAGGCTACTCAAATACCCGAGTCATAGACATGCCTCGATCCCCAAAAGCCCTGTCCAGTTACATACTTACTCCACTACGCTCTCACCTAGACCCGAGGGTGGGTCATGAACTCGGATGCTATACGCAGTCCCCCAAAACTAAACCACATGAGGAACAAATGAAAATCATAAACTTTTTGTGAATGCAAATTTTTTTTTCGACGGATACTTTCCGTCTTTCTGTCAGAAAATCAGGTAAGCAAGTCAGTGTTGACTCGGCTTGACCCGGCCAAGTCGGGGAGTCGAGCCAATCAAGCCGAGTCGAGCCGACTCCATACTAGCTCGGCTTGAACTTTAGCCATATCCAAAATGGATTTGGATTCGGAGAATTTTGATCATTGCTTATTATGGTGCATCTGTTGTTGGAAAGAAAAAAGGGTCAAATTAATTGGGTTCCCCTCTAAAGTAGGTGGAGCTGTTTGCCTCTATTGGCCTGTTTTTTTATTCCTAGGCTCCACAGTATCTGTCACATAGCCTTCATTGATAGATTACAATTACAATATTGTAAAAACTACTTATTAAGTATCCCTCTTGAATAGCCCATCTACTTTAGAAGGGAAAACTAATTAATTCGACCTTTTTCTTGTCAAGAAAATTTGGAACAGATACACTCTACTCCGATATTTCTTGTTGTAAAAATGATCTGCTTTTTTTGAGATCACCTTTGGCATAGTCTCGGTCTGCCCGCCCGGCCGCCTTGGCGTGCTGCCATGTTCCATATTTCCCGACCGTGACTTACCGTGACAAAAGTTTTGCATTACTGTTTTTCCGCACTCAGTCATCGTCCCTGAAAATTCAGTAAATTAAAAATAGGTGTTGTCAAGAGTAAATTATCGAGCTCTTAACTTTCTTTGGCATCAACCTTCGAGATGAGGACAAAATAAATGATTTAATTAAATCGTAATACAAATGCTTTGCATTTAGAAGGTCCTGTTACAGGTCTACCTAAGTTGAGGATGAGACACCTGCTTTGTTGTTTTGTTGTCCAAAACCCATCACTAACTGAGAATTCGAAAAATGACAATCGAACTAGTGAGCTATTTAGCCGTTTCATGTTTCGAATACTGACACGACACTACATACTATCATCCACACATCTATGCAGCCATCGAAATCGGACATCACGGTTCCATAATCGATAATCGGTTCTTCTTCAGCTCCGCTTGGTCAGATCTTCATCACGCCATGAATATTTCTTATTCGGGGCAATTTCATCTCTCTAGTCTCAGAGATAACACTCGAGTTCGAAATATTGGATGCTTTTTATGACCATCTCCCATTTCCGACTGGACATTTTACCATATTGTACATTGGACAACTCGAAAGGCTCTGCCTACCCTTCAATGACTTTTTCTTTTCAGTCTCTGCCACAGGATGTCAAATCCAGTTGTACCAACATCTCGCTCTCTCGGATAGAGATCTGAACAAGAAAGGCTTAGTTGTACAGCCTTGATATGGTGAACAACTTTGTTTTCGGTCGACTTTTCTCTCGTTATCTCGAAAGAAAAAACTCTTTCAACAACGTTCGAGACTGAAAATGATGCATGAGCATTTGCTCTCTCTGAAAACGATCTGTTTAGATTTATTGTTTACTTGTCGTTTTATAACTAGGGTAACTTGAATGTAACAGTATACACGAGTTGAAGAACGTTTGATTTACTAGTACTCCGAAGTGTATAATCATTAACCCAGATCTTATTTTGTACTGGCTAATGACCTGTCTCGTAGTGTTTTTTCCCGCATTTTACGGAGTATTGCCAAATCTGACCGAGCGTAGTGTTTTTTTCCGCTTTATACGGAACATTACCGTGACCGGGCCCGATGCCATTATTCATACTCAGCCACTGTCGATGTCAAGGCGTCTCTAGTGGCGTTGATAATCAGCGTGAGTTTAAAATCTACATACTGTAAAATCGGATGGCATTTTCCGTGTCGGATTTCAGCCACTGCTCTAGTTTTTTGCCTTATTTCACTGTTTGACCAAATCATATTGAATTCATACCTATATTAGTGATGAATGATTAATGCCATCTATTGAAGATTGTAGGTTGATTTCTGGCGAGCGACTCGGAGAGTAAAAATAAAGCTTCTCAGTGAGGTGAAGCAGGTTATGGAATTTTCAGATATAATAAGCACGTTGGTGAACAGCCACCTGCCACGCTTTCACAAGAGTTCAATAAAATTGACATCCTCGTCGTGAGGCGTGGAGAGTGACTGCACTAACTCGGAATGTCCTCGAGATGGAGCTCTAGTGTGAATAGTTAACATGCTTAACGACACTGCGACAAGCGTGGTCCAAAGTTAAATTCGAAATCCCACTTTTCAACTTGAATTTGTTTTTTGACAGTAACTAGACAGAGCTTCCTACAAAAGGAAATTAAGGACAAAACCTTATCACAAAGTGTCTGCAAGAGACGCTTAATTACCACTTCTCTGCTCTCAAGAAATTGCCCTCCTACGCAACTCTTTTACGGAACGGATACTTTCCGTCTTTTTGTAATTAAAGTTACAACATTGAGTAGTTGCGCCAAGTTGACGAAACCGGTCCATCGGTCTGATCAACCTCATAATCAAGGACAACTCGAAAGAACGATAGAATTCATCATGTTTGAATAGTTAAGGCAGATCCCCGAGATTCAAAGCCAGTGCACTCACTCAAAGATTGCAGATTAGAGCTCTTTAGCAACGGCCTTTTTAGACTTTTCGGACGTATCCGACCGGTTCACGCTTGAGTACACGAAATATTCAGTTCCGTAAGTGTTCCAGCACTGTTCAACAGCCACCCTCGATGTGACAGGAACTCAGTGAATGTTTTGCATGTCTTTTTGATGTCAATCTATGCAACACTAAACAAAGTGCTGGAAGTATAGGCAAGACCTCTCGTCGAACTGCTCATGTTCTACGCATCAAGTTTCGGCTGAGTGTCGGCTATGAAAAATAGCTGTAGAGATAACTCCGTGGTGCGTTGCTAAAGAGCTCTATTGCAGGAGCTACTGAATATAACGAAAAACGGTACCATACGGGCGGGTGATTTCAGGGTTTGCCGACTGTCAGATATTTACTTGTTCTGGCATGAAGGAGCGAATTTTGCCATGGTCCCATTGGGAAATATGTAAAATGAGATTCATAGATGGCTTTCGGATTTAGAGATTTAGAAACCGTTACTTTTTTGAGATTGGCTTCCTCTCCCTGTGGTGGCGCATCGGTTCCTCGAACTAATGATTTCAAGAACATCATCAGAAAACTTCTTAGCCGCAGAAGTTTTGATCTAGAGACTGGGTTACAGTAGTACCAGAGATTGTAGTTCGATTATTTGGGGTAATCGAGCCGTATTCCTAGAACTAATAAAAGGTACAACGCTATAACCTTTTTTCGTAGAGTGACTGTCGCTCGAACGTCAGAAGCGTAAGCCACAGGGCGATCTAGAATTTGAAACTTCGGGCAATGCGTAGTAAGCTCTCTGTAATCCCGATTCCTACAGTCCCCAAAGCTCTACAGCACGGGGAATTCTGTGCTGACCTTCCATCCCTGGAAACTTGCGTTATCTTCCGTTCCGGCGTCCTGATTCCTCAATGAAGGTGGGAAGAATTCTGCTAGTTCAAACTCGATAGTAATTTACACAAAGTGCTGACCCCGTTTCGTTCTGACATCCTACATATATGTCCAAATCCTTACACAACTCCTTCAGACGTCGAGCCCTATGACCAGTCTATCTCGGAGCTCGAGCTCCGGTGCACGGTCTTCAAAATGAACGCCTAGAGAAGATGAACAAGTTACCCCATATGTCTTAATAACCTCGTTCACAGTTTCGAGCTTCTCTTCTCCATGGACCTGATGCATCGATTAAGAAACACATGTTCACAGGGTCTGCTCTGCTCTGCTCTCATGACGCTAGCGGGGCCATTGAATGTCAACAGCAGTACTGTACTTTCCCAAGGATCTCCCCAATCATTCACGTGGAAATGATCGAAACAGTTGCTTCTATGCGGACATTTGATAGCGATATTAAGTACTTGGATGAAGGCTTCAAGTGTCCTATCCTATGGATTCGGACTCAAAACCTGCGACAAGGGCATAAGTACATTCATTTATATCTATCAAGCCTGTCGGGTTCTGTCGAGTGGTGAAACCTATCGATACTAGGTGGGAGAGCATAAATCTCCGGAAGTTCCAAAATCAAAGTGAACGCTTGTTAAACTCAATTGTCTCGGGTACGCTACAGAAACTTATAGCTTTCCCGTCTTTAACTAGTTACTTCTTAGAACCGCGAAACTCCGTCCGGGCTAATGCTTCTCCACTGGACTACACTATGTAATCAATAAGCTGAGCTGTCACCTCACTTGAAGGTGAAACAGTTGCATTCGTCCTTTTCTCGATGCTGTAAGTCTATTTTATTACTGCGGACTGCAGTCCCAATCTATTTTCTCCGGTCTGTTTGAACTTTGGGGTTTGTTCGTATCATACGTATAATCCATACTTGATGACAGCTGTGGCAGCAGAATGGCAGGCACCGCTAAAATCTTACGTACCGTGGTTCCAAATCAGTGCCTGTCCGGTGACGGTAGATAATATTGTTGACGAAATAGAAAGCTCGCGAGAAGCCGTGGCGATACGGGCACGCTTGAAAGCTGTTGGCCAGCTGATCTCTGTACATGTATTAAGTACTGCCGTATCTGCGCCTATCCTTTTTTCAAGTCTACTTCAACAACACCGAAGACCTGCAGACCTAGTTTGCTCTGTAATTCTTTCGAGAAATCGAGCCCTAACTTGCTGCCACGATCTGGCTGGGATGCATTATTAACTTCTTCTGCTTCAACTTCCTTCTTGATCATCGTTTACTACTTTCCAAGGCTACACCGACAACATTGTTACTGCCATTCTTTACCCTTTCTCGCAAATTCCACTTTTACTACCTCGCCCGAACACTTTGATGCCTATGCCTCGTTCTGTTATCAGCAACTTCGCCATCGACGCCGGTTCTCACGAATCCGAGGACTCGCAGCACAATACCTACACCGCCTCTAGCAGCCAGAAAGACGGTCCATCCTCCCTACGGTTCTCTCCCCCCACCGCTCAGTTCCCTGATACGATCCGAGTCACTCTATCTACACCACCCAATGATTCCACTTCACCAGACCCACAACAATGTCAGTCCATCACAACTCATTCTGGCAGCTCAGAGCACCATACTGCTTTGTATCCAGGCAATACCGACAACAACCGAAATAATTTACCGCTTCCAACACATGTGGTTCGAACTATCCGACAGGGCCTTCCCCAATTATCCATCCCAAACACGAATGAAAATCCAACGTCGTCGACTCTCTCCGTAGTCGCTAACAGCAAACTTGCTGGCGACAGGTTGCCGGATCTCGTCCGCTCACATCATCATCACGGTTCCGAAAGCTCTATCAGTACTACTCCAAGTCCGGAAACACCTGCATCACTTAGTTCACCTATTGTCGGCGTTGTGGACTTGACGAAACATGTAAAGACGACTTCAAATGAGCCAGAATTTCACGGGGGATATTCGGACATCTATTGCGGGGAATGGGAGAGGGAGTTTGACCCACCGGAGACCGAAAACAAACCGGGGGCCCAACTTGATGACCACAAGGTTCATTCGAACAACAGCCTAGTGAGGCAGACGGAGACCATCGAGGTGGGTACTTTTGATATTGCTTTGGCCGATGGGGATGTGTCGGTGGTAGTGATCACGGAGGACGTGACACTTATCAAACAATACAACTAAATTTACTATTCCTTTAGGTTGCCATCAAGTTGCTCCGAGTACTCTCATCAAGTGGCTATGACGAGGTTAAAGCCCGGAAGGTAGGCCCACTCGTTGCCTTCAATCATTTCTATCCTCAAACGATCATTTTTTAAAGCGTCTGAACCGCGAAGTGTATGTCTGGCACCGACTAGAGCACCCCAACATCGTCACTTTCTTAGGAACCTCGTATCACATGAGTGGTCGACCTTCGCTCGTCTTGCCTTGGTTTCGGAATGGATGTGCACCCGAGTATCTGAGACGGAACCCAGACGCTGACCGGCTTAAATTAGTATGTTTTTCCCTTGTCACTGTATCATTGCAAGTTCATCATACTTACGGCTTGCTTTGACAGATCCTGGACATCTCCCACGGCCTCCAATACCTTCATAGTGACACCACGAAGCCCCCGATCGTTCACGGAGACCTCAAAGGAAACAACATCCTTATCACCGACGATGGGCGCGCTACACTGAGTGATTTCGGGTTGGCAAAGGTGATAGAAGAAATTTGCTCGCCCCAACCTCCCGAATACATTGCCACACTTTCGGATACGGGTGTCGGACCCATCCGATGGCAAGCCCCGGAGCTCCTAAAGGATGATACGAGTCATCCTCAAATGCCTGGAGATATTTGGAGCTTTGGGTGCACGAATTACGAGGTTTGTGGGATCATTCGGCTTGATCCATTAAAGTTTGACTGATTCGAGTTATAGCTTTTGACGGGCAACATACCTTATCATTTTCGTGCACGCGACCCATCAGTCATTCAGGACATACGAGACGGGATCCCCCCGCCTGGTGTGGAAGAGAATTCAAACAACTGCGGAGATGAGGGTATTTGGGATTTGATGAATGATTGTTGGATAGCCCGTCCGGAAGATAGAATCAAGATTACGGACGCAGTCTCGAGATTGGAGCTCATCTGCGGGGCTAACTCAAAACCATCATAGACCTGAAACTCGAGGAGGAGGAGGAACACGCTTTCGCGAATCATACGCACTTGCTTTCGATTTGCTTTCGATCTTTCTTTAACGATTTTTTCTCAAGCGAAATTTACGACGACACTTGTAGTCTTGGTGCTGGACCGCTAACGAACTCTGCCAACGAATTCTGTCGTTTACGGGCAGAGTTCGTTAGCGATCCGACACCAAGGGTACTTCCTTAATTGGGAGTTAATGACGACCCAGAATACTTAATGTCTTATTAATGAGTGCATCTGCAGACGGACATAAACTCACTAGACTGGTGTACTACTACCATCATTGCCACTACTAAAGTTTGTGTAGAATTACAGATTGTTCTGTGGTCATTCACGTACCCGCTTTTGTATGTAGCTCAGGCATCCTCAAAGTAGCTTAGATTCTCGTTGTATTGTGTAGTGCTTTGTCTAGTCGAAAATAAAGAGACCTCGCAGCAGGCCAACTTCAAAATTGTATCAATGACGTAATCATGCTACAGCAAGTTATTGTAACGAGTGGCATTAGATTGTAAGTACAACTGGAAGTAAAATGGAAGTAAATTTTCTCTCCCGAGGCGGAATTTACGTACACATTTTCTTCTTTCTTTCCCTCCTCCATGATCTGGAGCGGATGCCATACAGCCTAAGAAAAAAAGGCCTTAAGCATTGACTTGGATCGTCACAGAGATAATCCCAGGTAAGCTCGAGTTGCATTATGGCTCTGATGGCTGCTTTAATTCTTTCTGTTTCGGAGAAACAACCCCGCTATCAACGAGAAAAGAGCCCGAGAACGCCAGAGGAAACACGGGAAGGCAACCGTCGTATGGAGACTTGTTTAATTAATCCGAGTCTCATAGTATCACAAAGACGTGACTAGCGAAGCAACATCTGTCGCGGTGACATCGAGGCCACTTCGAAACAATATGGAAAGGGAAACAGTCGAAAAAGATCTGAGTGCCATAACAAAAACTACACATTCGGGTACGTAAACACAATTTCACCTTATCCTCACTCAGCCAATAATGAATGTGATTGGACAGGTATAATGCACCTCTTGCATTCCCAAGAACACTTTCCAACAAGAAAGGAACAACCTCAGTCGGGAGAGCTACAAACCGCCCGACCTACAGCAGCCGAAGATCGATTAGGACCATCGCAAGACGATGTAATTCCAGCTCCAGAATACGATCTTGATGTCGAACTTGCCTATCCTGAGCCTTGGCAGCTAGAAAACAGAGCGCGAGCGAGACCATCGGAGTCCAAATCAGAGAACTCTCTGGAGAAAGAGTTGGCAGATTGCGAAGCAAGATTACTGTTATGCGGTGTGTTTATGTATGTCGCTTTTCAAGAGCAAATTTCTGAGGTTGATACAGAAAAAGCACTCGATGACGCGAAAACAGAGCTTGTTGACACGAAGATTCAACTACAAGACCTTGAAAATGCAAAAAGTCTCATTGAAAGACGACTGCAAAGTTGGTTTATTGTTCTGGGTTTGCTAATGTCATTGCTCATCATGTTCCGGACTTTTCAGAATATGAAACAATGTGGGCCAATATAGTAGATTACAAAGAAATGGAGCACCCCAGTGTCAAGGTATTGCAGAGCAAACTACTGGGGACGACAAAACGAATTGCTACTGGAGATATGACCTTGAAGCAAATGGTTGAGACTTGTCGCCTTGCTGAAACTCTCCTTGAAAGTATAGGGTTCTTGTCTAGTTTGAATGCTATTGCAGATGCCAGTAGAAAGTCTTCTTGAATATAGAACTTTGACAGTATGCATGATGATAAGACGAGAACAAGGTTGATTGAAACTCCGACGCAGAGGACCGGAACCACCGGCCCATAGTAATCCTGTTTTGTAACACTCTGATGAACGTCGACGGTTACGACTGCCAGCTAACTATCCTTCAATTTGACTAATCTGCCAGGTCGAACTGCCTGCAGAGGAATGCACACCGTTAAGCTAGTGGTCATAGGAGCATCTGGAGTCGGAAAGACTAGTTTGCGTGGTCAGGTGCGTCTAAGAATCTTCAAGTGCTCGTGTGCATGCCATCTAACGCTAGTTTGAATGAACCCTTGGACTTTTATCTTTTTTGAATTAAAATTTTCGGCTTCGTCTTAACAACCCCTCATCGTGCCTGTAGTACATTTCCGGCCGGTTCTCGACGGGTTATCGAGCAACTATTGGAGCGGATTTTATAACAAAGGTCCTACCACACCCAACCAAGCCAGGTGAAACGGTTACGCTACAGATTTGGGTGAATACTTTGTCCTCATTTCCTGCTGCAGGAGCTAAACTTTCGACAGGATACGGCTGGTCAAGAACGTTTCTCTTCTCTATCATCTGCATTCTTCCGCGGCGCCGATGCTGCTATCCTTATGTTCGACGTTAACACGCCGGATACTATGGATGTATTGAACAAATGGTGGGACCAGTTCAAGACGCATGCTCCAATATCCGACGAGGAAATGGGCGACTTTTGTTGCGTGGTCGTTGGGAACAAGTTGGACTTGGTTCAGAAAGACAGCCAGATTGTTAATGGGAGTGCTATCCGAGTAAACGGGCATGTGAATGGCATGAAGAAGAAACCCGTTTCCCGAGAGGAGGCTGAAGTGTTTTTGAAGAAATTGGTTCCACCCGAGTTCATCAAGCAAGTGACAATGCCCGAAGTAGTTCTACCTTCAGAACACGAAGAAGTCCTTATGGCGGACGAACTGGAAGCTGTATCAGAAGACGACGAGGATCCAATGTCGGCTTCGCAGCTGACTGCTAGACCACGGTCTCCAGACAGTCCTATGCAGGATTCTACTAGTGTCAATCACACCTCTGTACCCAAAACCGAGTCCATTGCAATTAATGGCAACTCTATAAACTTCCTGGACCCTCGGGTTCGACGAGACTCCTCGTCTCCTTCTTCACCGTCCTTTCCCCGAGCCATACACCGGTCTAAGTCCCAATCCAATTCCCGATCTCGCTCCGTGAACTCGCGGATCTACTCAGGTACCGCTGGTACCGTGACGACTGTCAATTCAGGGTTCTCCATCTATCACACTCCTTCATCCTCAGTTTACGATCAATTCGAATCTGCCAGAACATCTCCAGAGCCATGGGAAGCATCTTCCTCTGGCTCTCCCGTATCTGCGTCATATACCTCAGGCTCGGTCCTGAGGTCATCTTCTCCCGCTAGCGGAAGTGGAAGCGGTAGCAGCGGCAGCCGTCCACCTCGACGAAGGATACTTTCCGCTGGTAGCAAGAATGCACTCAGTATTGACAGTATAAAGACTCGGAGTACGAGTAGCGTCGCAACTGTCACTCCTAGTTTGTATGCTCGCGAACACGACGAGCATGAAGACGACTGGGATCATCAAGGAACTGTAGCTTCTTCTGCTGCGTCCTTTTTCTCTGCTTTATCCGGTTCTTTGTCCAATAGGTCAACAACACCGGATAAGGACCTCGACCGAATGGGTAAATTCAAACATAGTCCTCTGAGACTTCAGATCCAATCCAATCATTTTGTACCGCCCCCTAAACCTCCAACGCCGATACCACCTGATTGTGGCCCACGCTTGTTCTTCACAAGCGCCAAGACTGGGGAAGGTGTGAAAGATGTTTTCGAGTATATAGCAAAGAGAGTTGTTACGCGGTGGGAGTGGGAGGAGAGGGCTGAGGCTGGAAGGTTCGAGTTTCGGGAAGTTGGGGATGGGACGTGGTCGAGGTCGAGGGGAGGTTCTTGGGGAAGAAGGACTGGGCAGGGTATCAAGCTTGGGAGGTCAGAGTCAGGGAGGGGGAGAAGTGACGCTGGTGTGAATTGGAGTGCCAACTGTTGTTCGTGAAGATTTGGTTCATCTGTCACATATCTATCCACTCTTTTTGTTTGATCTCCAATGTTTTTCAGTCGGTCCTTCCTCAACTATTGTTATCAACGTAGCTACCTGTTATACCTCGACACTACCTAGTGCTATACGCTCTTGCAAGACACTTTTACTTTGGAACAGTGGAACAGCTAATGTTATTTTTTGATTTATCCTGTACTTATCCATACATATGTTCTTCATTACTACGCTTGGTGAAAAGATGCAATATTGTATTTTTTTTTGCTGTGCTCCTAATGTATCAAACGCCTCTTGCAGTTCGGTGCGGTCACGGAATTCACGTCATGTGGAATCTTGAACGTTCTACCCTCACTCATAGTTAATAGTAAATGCATCACTGTTTTGGTTTCTTGAAGAGCTCATTGTCACAGACGTCGTTGACGGCGCAATAAAACTCGGAGACACTCCTGCAATGAACTAAGAGTACACTAGCAGTATTGCAAGCATCCTGCCATTGCTGTTCTGAACGAAAATACCGAGCCATAAACCGCATGTTACGGATGAGCTTACGGATGAGTATAGAATATACATGCAGTGTTACTTGGTGTCAATTGAAAATTTTTACTAATGTACTGGAGCAGAAGCAACTACCGAAGGCAAACCAAAGGCAACATTTCAATGTCCGGATATTTTGCTATCCTCACTCACTTTCCAAAAGCCCCATAACCACATCATTCATAACCAATACATTTCGAGTGACCTGACAGTCAAGGCATATCTACAGCGGTCTCATCCGAGTTTTCTGAGCAATCTTCCGAGTTTCCCGAGGTCTCCGAACCGTCCGAACTATATCCCTTGCTTTCAAGCTGACAAGCATCCCGAACATTGAAGGCCCACTGTGTGATGCCCTGCTTCCAGTTCTCATCCATCACCTCGTCCTCTTCGTCTTCATCATCATCCAAGCTAGTTGACGGAGCATTTGAAGGGACGTTGGAAGCAGAATCCAATGGCCCAAGTGAGTCATGACCAGCCTCTTGACTCTCCGATGTAGTATCGTCATAACCAGCCCCTTGACTCTCCGATGCAGTATTCTGCGAAGGGGTTCGGTCCGCTTGACTACGAGTCGTATTACGAGTTTGCCGGGACTGAGGAGCAAGCGAGGTATGAGAAGCGGGTTGACGAGAAGAGGATAGATTCCAGTCCGGCTTAGCATCCTTCCAAGCACAATATATGTCCCGGATAATTTCCAGGGACGAGAAAAGACCCCCAACCCCAGGAAAATCACTTTGAAGGATGGGTTTTTTGCCATACTTCCGATAAAGCTTCTTTCCCGTGTCGAAAATGATGAAGTGTGGTTGTACATGCATAGTGACTGAGGGGAACTCCTCGTATGGATGCTCGAAGATTTCAATTGAGCTATCTATTTGCATAGTCGCATAACGAATTATTGGGATAGGATTTTTCCTGTTCTCGAAAGGGACGTAATAATAATCAAAGGTTGTCTCGGACTTGTTGTAGAACTTGAGAATATATACGTCAGGTCTAAGGCAAGCAGAAAAGCCAAAGGACACACTATGGTGGGGTCTGCTCTCGCCTTTCCTTGTTTGACATAGTGGCGGTACATTTTGTCTACAGGATGTGTTTTCGCAGGCAGCCAGAACCAGTACCCCGAATCAAACATCCGGTGATAATACACGTCAACTGAAACGATATAGTCAAAGACTGGAACAAAGACGCGTATTCTGGCTCACTTGTCTGGATATTAAGATGCGTGTGGACCCATAACTCGTCCTTCCCTTTATTCCAAGCCCATCCCAAGAAGTCTAGCTGTTATAATGTAAGGTTCACGTCGCTTCAGACAGGAGAGTGCTTACAGTTTCTGAAGATGTCGCTCTGGGCAAGATATGCGAATACTCGACAGGATGCCCATCGTCCTTCAAACGGTGGGTCAATACGCATATGGGCCCTCGCACATTTCGCCTGCTTTCTTCGATTTCGCTTTGAACCACGCCTTTGATCTTCTCGTTTACTGCCTGGAGCTCATTGTCATCCTCTTCCTCCTTCTGCTTGATCGCCAATGTCTTCGTGTCCACCTTGTTCTTCGGTAATTGAGACCTACTTACAGCCCGTTTCTTAGGTGATCTGCCAGTCTCGTCTTCTGCATAGGGGTCGAATCTTGAGTTCTCAGATTTAACTGCAGCGTCTGGTGATTCCGAAGAATCCGTTCTACAGGTTTGGTTAGCAATGGAAAGGAAGAGGAGACATGATAAGTAGCTTTACCGTTTGCGCTTCACGCTTGAGGACATGGTAGGACATGGTTCCACATTATAAGGCGAGCTCACGTGAGATATTCGTACATAACTTGAATAAACCATGTCCTCCGACTCCCAACAGACTCTAAAACGTACTTACGAGCAGGCGGAAGAATACGAGGATGACGAAGAAGTGGATCAACTGACAGAAACATCTGTTCAAGGGTTCAAAGCCTCACTTACCAGATTCACGTATACGTCTTCGAACCACAGTTTTCCGAAAACTGGCGTCGAAAATTCGTCCATCGGTCCCTCAACTTCAAGTCCCAATGCTGGTCGGCTCGCATCACGCAGCTCTTCTTCAAAGACAGGCGCAAGAGTTTCATCTGCAAGTCAAGAATCTCCTGAAAAGCGTATAGGAAGTCCTAGAAAGAAAGCACGGGGTTATGCCTCGCCAGACACATACGCCCACCTTCATCATATCAATGACCATTTGGCTGGAGGATTAGATAGTAGGCGTTACCCAAACTCGCGCGTTTCCTGAACTCATACTAAAGTTTCTAGTCGTATTCTGTGGTATAAAGTGTGTAACTCCTCAATTTCACTTCTCCAGGTTCTTACTCTGACTTTTATAAAAGTCCAGGTCAACGATCTGCGGAGTTGGGTCATCACTTTGCGCATCCAACGAATCATTTTTGGAAATGCCTTCATCTCTCAGGTACGAGCTTCAAGTAGTGTTTATGTGGTAGTGGTATCCACGCAAATTCTCAGGTTTGACATCAAGTCAAATACCACCCACGGAAGACTACACGCTTCCTGAACGCTTCTCTTACGGTCTGGCAAGTCCTCGTCCCTGCCGGCGTGTCATATTGCTAAACAGTTTTCAAGCAGACAAATATAGTTGACAGGCCAACGGCAGAGGTATGAATGCAGCAGTTTTCTAATGATATCAGACCTAATAATCCCTCATCAGGCAAGCGAGTTGAAAGATTCGGAGCTGACTGCTGGAGTACCGAGCTTTCTCGAGAAGGTTGACAAATACCGTCCACGGATTGTCTGCTTTGTCGGTCTCAACATCGGTCGCAGTGTGCTCAAGTACGTGATGAAGGGCGATCGACGGAAACCGAAAGAGCGGCAGGAGTTTTCACCAGGGTGGCAGCCCTACAAATTGGTCTATAAGGATTCAGAGAGCGGAGGAATCTCTGGTACGTTTTGGTCCTTAATACTTGTTTGTTGTGTTACTTGACGAGAGCATCAGAAACCCTCTTCTACGCGGTTCCAAGTACCTCAGGAAAGGTTCAAGGTTACCAAGTCAGCCTCTGGTCTAGTTTGCGTCTTTACACTGAAACCAACGTACTACAGCTCCCAGACAAAACATTGCTCTTCAAACAACTCAAGGATGACCTTGAACACATCAAAAACGGGACATTTTCTAGGGCACTCCAGTTTTCAGAACTGAAAATTTGAGTTTGGCATTGCGAGTCGTAAATGCATTATCTATGAAAGATGGTAAACAACATATAGAATCGTAGTATATACTAATGTAATGTATGTATGTAGTGTATTTACACATCATTCGGCGGTCTAAAAGTTATAGTACTTGTCCGTGGTCCCAAAGGTACACCAACACCCCGTACCGACGGCATCACACCCACTCCATGAATATGATATTGCTCGCCGACAATCTCTTTTGCGGCCATCATAAGTTTATCAAGCCTACTGACAATGCCAAAGGCGGTGGAGACACCAACGCAGAACATCCTGCAACTACTTGTGAGCTGCGCATCGTATGAAGAATTAAGGAAACATACATATACTGCTCATTTTCAAGCGTCTCTTTTGTAAGATTCCGAGGAAGCCCATAATCTTCCTCCGCTTCACGATGTATCACATTGAGACCATGATACTTGAGCAGGAAGCGATCCAATAACGGACACGGCGTAATTTGCGGTAATGGTGTTCCTGTACGCAACGCCGTAGATATCATGCCTGGATAGTTTGAACGGCCGTTAGGATTGTTTTATTTCAGGACATGGTAAAGATGACGCACTAATGACCGCAAGCATGTCCCCCTGAAAATTCGGATCTATGAACCTAGTCCTACCCAAAAACGCTTGTATCCATGCTGGTTCCAGGTGCTCCACTATTGACAAGAGATGTGAAAGCGAATATGCGAGTTCCCTGTCAAACTCTAGTCAGCCCAGATCTTCACGGAACAAGGATGATATTCACATCTGCAATTCAGACATGCGCTGATACCGGCGCTCGGGCCAACGACCTCTTAGTGAGAACTGGAGAAATAGCAATCATTACAAGTTTGGTCAAATCCGACTGTATACAAGTAAGTGCTCACCTCGTATTTGACGTTTACCCTAATAGCAGCAGACCGATTTAGCTTACTCCGGATAGCAACCAAGCTCGTCACGATTTCCTGACTTTCATCTTCGTTTCTCGAATTGGCGTAAGATAAGATGGCACAATAGAGCGCGCCGATTTCGGAGCATGTAGTCGCAAGTGTCGTGCGTTGGTATTTCCGGATGGTGAAGGCGGGAGGGAAGAATGAGAATATACTAGGCGAAGAAAAAGTTCAGTCATGAGCTCTCGCTGTAACATGAAAACATTGTCCAACTCACAATGCAGCAGTGACACCACTTGATACAAGCACAAATCGACGCTAAAACAGGTAAGTCTCATAAAATAGATAATAGGATAGATGGTCATCTCACCCAAGCAACGCCCCAACCGACACCAGGACTAGAGGGTAGAATAATAATTGCATCTTGATACGAATACCCAACTACCTATAAGGATTGCTCAACGCCATGCAGACAGTACATATCAAAGAAACCCACCAGCATAGTAGTCATCAAAAATATGAGAATTTGCATCGGTGGTCCCGGCCAGTAAAGCCTTGCAAACAACAAGAACGGGAAGCACACCGCAAGAGTTGCAGCGAGACCATAAGGACTACCGTTTCCATCACCAGAAGCAATGTACCTATGTTCAAGTGAAAACCATGAGCACAGCGAATGAAAGGCACAAAGAGGTATTACGAACCAAATGAGCATGCCCACTATCCCACCCAAGAAGGTCCCAAGGATACGCACGACTTGGCCAAAAGCAGTGTCACCGCGGAAGCGGGCTATGGTTAATTGTGCCATGATACTGTTAAAAGTCTGAGTATTGAGACGAGGCAGGAACATTTTATACACGTACATGGCCCACACGAATCTATTCTCTGCAACAAAAGTCAATTCCATTAATAAGAGATGACGAACTCGGCAATGATTAGCACGCACTATATGCAAAGACAGCTGATTCGCGAAGAAAATAGGGCATACAAAGAATAGCTTCAAGTCATTCGTCAGACAAGCATATAATCTCTAGGAAAAGTAGAACTCAACTGGTCAACAACCCAGCCTTTAGAGCATACAGCATATTCCCCGACGAAAGAGAAACGCCAAGCTTGTACACTCTCCTCGCTACCACCTCGAGTGAATTCCTCGGTGGAAGCGCGTCGGGGTCTCGCTTTCTAGGCAACCCAAGATCTTCTTCAACTGCAGGTGTAATACCCTGGATCGTATCAGGGTCTTCGTCGTCGTGCCGGACTCCATGATCATCAAGCTCCCAGGCGTTCCAACGGAATAAGTGTTGGACTGGAGTCCAGAGTCTGTTGACGCGTCGTTCGTATTCGAGCCGGATGATGTTATCGAGCTGTAAAGAGAGATATTCATTTCAGCTGTGACAATTAACGCGCAAAGTGATAGCTCACCATCTCTTTCAGCTGGGTCCCAAAACGCATAAGGTGATACTGGTACACATAACAGTTGAACAAATATCGATGAGAAGGTAGATTTTCATCCTCTTCCCCTTCCCCTTTAGGTTCTAATGCAGAAGCGTAGGGCTCCAGAACCAAGTGTCTGAGAACAACTGCATGAGCACTATTCATGACACAAAAATCAAGAAAAAGAACATACCTCTTTCCCTCCTTAAACTCCTTCAACAACCTCTCCATCTTGGCCCTTAACTCCTCCAACGCCTCCACCCTCTTCTTCCACACATCTTCTTTCACCGCTTTCCTCGTCCAAAAACTCCACCTTCCCTTTCTCGAATTCACCAACCACTCTTTCATCTTGACGAGCGTCTCCCCACAACCTTCCAGCAAAGCATCACAGCTTTCGGATAACAGCTCTTTAGTTCTTTCAGTGTACATCTCGCTCAACGGGTCATGGAAAACTTTGGCTTCGAGATCCATGTATCGCTGAGACTCGAAGACGCCAACGGCGTGATCTTCATGTCTGTGCAGACGAGGCATAGACAACGATGGAAGATGTGTAAGAGCATTATGAAGCAGGCTATGGTGGTGGTGATGGTGATGATGGTGATGATGGTGGTGGTGGTGATGGTGGTGAGAAGGAGTACTCGGTGAATGCGAGTGGTGAGAGTGATTAGACTGGTAGCGACTATGTCCTGGCAAGGCCAGAGAAGAAACCTTGGGGCTCCTTCGTATACTAGCAGCGGGCGAGTGGGTAGTTGTCGGGGTGAAATGTGAATGAGTGCTGGCAGTATCTTCACGGTCCATTGCGACTGCAGTGTTGACTTTGAGAGTAGGCAATCCCCTGTCTACGGAGACTGAGCGGCCATTCGAAGGCCTTTTAGGTAGTCTCTCCGCTTGCTCTGCTCTATCTTGCCTCTCCTGCCTCTCTGCCCTCTCTATTCTGTCAAGTGGATCAACAGACGGTGCTCTGGACCTCATCGTAACAGGGGTATTCGCTCCGGGTGTATTTGGCCTCGACGTGGCAGGTGTAATCGGGAATCGTTCTCTGGTGGGATCAATCAGTCCAAAGTAGATGGTCATCCCATTAGCACGAACAGCCATTCTTCGTGTCAGGTTATGCAGAGGCTTAAAGTCCGTAGGCTGAAACCTGTTGTAGATGAGATCACTAGGAAGGAGACGAGCGGCGATGGCGACAGGGACGACGGCTGCCTCGGACTTTTTGACAACGTCTTGGAGTTCTTTGATAGTATCGGCGAATTCTGAACTTTCTGAAGGCATTTTGAGGAGTTTACGATGAAGGTCGACGGAAGTGACGAGAGGTGTTAGGACATCTTGCAGACGCGATGTGTAGTTGGCAGAAACGGTTTGAGGAAAAATAAAAATGGCGCATAGGAGAGCAATGACAGAGTGGAGGCCCAGAGGGATGACGATATTGAGACCGAGCTGAAAACTGAGGTTAGGGCTAAGAAATACTAGAACCAAATTATGTGCACACTCGGTAATAAGGATAAGGGATAAAGACTGCAGTTGTCAAAGATATGTCTGTCAAGGGTGATGTTGAGACAATGAGTACAAAAGCCCGTTTGGTACACGTACCCATACACATGCATGAAAAGATACAAGCGAAAAGATACGGTCCTGGTCCTTTTCGTGCTCGAATGTGCAGAATGACCACGGTGCCGATAAAAATGAAGATGGCGATAATGACCGTTGGCTATACAAGATGTTAGCCATGAAAACTGCGGGCATACAGAAAGTACCGACTGCTGCTTCGATATATTCTCCAGTGGCAAGTGCCGTTAATACTGGGACAGTTCGATCCTTGCGGACTCGTGCAAGATCCGCCAGTTTCATTCCTAGACATGTCCATCTATTTCAATGGTGAGCACAAGTTTTTTGAACGAAACAAAGATGCTAACGCGTATGTGGTGGACACAAAGGTCATGATCAAAGTTTCTCGTTCAAAGACGCTGAGGAACGGGCCCTCGGGCGGCGACATGATAGAAGCTAGGACGGGAACATAAATAAAACGACTCTAAAATACGCGCTCCTAATCACCTAGCAGAATGAGAAAGCTGGCCTGCAATAGAACATGAGAAACGAGTCATTGTTCAAAACTATTTTAGACGCACCTGGCCCATAAATCTCATCACCGACGGTACAACGAACAGAACCGAAGCCAGCCAAGCTGCAAAGGCGCAGCGTAGAGCTATTTTGATTTTTCTCCAGGTGCAATTGTCGACGATCCATTTGAGCTCTTCAGGGACGGTAAAGTGATTGTGGACTTTTGATAGTGTGTCGTTGAAAGACGAGCTTGAAGTTGTACTGTCATCATCGTGATCGCCGGGAAAATTCAGCTTGACTTCTTTGTTTACCAACGGTTTTTTCATCGTCCACAACGGCCAGCAACGAACATGGAAGACGGAAGAAGACACTGGAATGAGGCATTGGTTATGGAAACCGATGAAAAAAAGGGTCAATTTGCATCCGATTGGCGGCTGTACATACTTACCGGACCTCCGCTTTCAACTTACTGGACTCTTTGTGCTCCCACCTTAGCCTCTTCTTCCAGTCATTTTTAGACTCCATCTATCGTTGCTTATGGAGCCAACGTCCTACTCTAAATCATTTCTAGAACCTATGACCTTTACCGATCCTCATTGGATGATATCATAGATCTCCTGGCGATATCCTCGGATGACACGCTCCTCCCTCCGGAATCCCAGCAATTAATAGAAAGTGGACCTGGGAGTCAGCAGGACGAGCCAAATATCAAGTCTTCTCCACTTCTTCTTCTTCACACCATTACCCGATGACCGTTCCCTCGAGGCTACTCGTCTATGTCCTTGCTAGTTGCTACTACGTCTCCATAGAGGCACTAGCTTCACCGGAATCTTTATTTAGATCCTCAGGCTCTTCGTCGTCGCTGTCCTCTACAAGAATAGCTTGCGAATTTCAAGCAGGAAGCTATCTGTACAACTTCTGTCCATTGCTCCAACGCCGCAGAACTTTCGAGGTTCCCTCGACAGGAAATGTTGCTCTTGGCACTGATAGAGAAGGCTCATATACGTTCAGAACTGGTCTTGCAGATGACCACCTATCCCTAGACTTGGTGCGCCTTCATCCAATCTTTTACTAGATGTTATTCTCATTCCTTTCTATCTCCGAATCTCTCAGTGTCCAGAAGACGCCTTGATTTGTTGGAATGGTGAGCCTCGCACACTCCAGACAAATTCGTACCCTTCTGACCCTGAACCAGATCCTAATACGTCGACCTCTGTTACCGTCGCCGAATCTGTCGTTTTCACTGGGATCTCAAGGCTGAGCACCGATGATGGCAAGTCTTGTCATTAGCTTGACATTTGTCCACACTGATAACCGTCTCGATACCTGTAGTGGCTCCGTCTACCCCAGAGCCGTTCATTTTAGAACTAAACGGCACAGTCCACAATGCCAAGCTCCAATCCACGCGTATCAGATTTATCTGCGACGAGAGTATCGATGAGCCTCGTGTGCGTACATATTCCCGTCTCCCTCGGGTCGTTTCTGACGTTACTATAAAGGCCGAAATATCGAGTTTGCCTTCCTTCACTGGATCTTACGACGGTGTCCATTCTTTTGAATGGCGATCCAGTCACGCATGTCCGCGAGAATATGGTCAGACCGAAATAGAAACAGCTTCTGCTGATGATGAGAAATCCGAAAACCCTGACTCGGATGGAAACAAAGACGGAGAAGATAACAAAGACGGAGATGGTGATAACTTGGTGAATCCCGTACCGCCTTACAGCGCTCGACGACGAGCAGCAATAATAATAATTGTTATTGGGCAAGTCTACTTCCTCCCTTACGAATATCATCCATCTAACGATGCCAAACCACCTCCTCAAGCTTGATAGCCCTAACAACACTCATAGACACCTGCCTCCGGCCCTCTCTCACCCGCATCTCACCCTACCTCCCCTCATTCCACCTCCACCTCCCCACTCTCTCATCCCACACATTCGAAAACCTAAACATCAAAAACATCAAACTACGTATCCCTTCTCTCATAGCTGGCAAACGATCCAGACGTCGCCGCCGTGCTATGGCTAGGCCTTTTCGTTTTCGTGTAGGCGAAAACAGACTCGTTCAATGGGCTAATGAGGATTCGCGGCTGATTGGGGAGGGAGGAGAGGCGTTTGATTTTGAGGAAGATTATATGGTTAACGGGCTTGATGTAGACACGGAGAATGATGATTTGGAGGGTGCAGGAGCGAGAGGCGAGTTTGGGGAGTATGTACCGTTAAGCGCGGGGATGGGATGGGGGAGGAAGGATTATGGGACTGCTGGCAGTAAGGTGTAGATGTTTCGGAGTTGGACTGGGATTTAGAACATATATGCAACGATATAGACCTTGAATATTTACTTCCAGTCCGTTTTCGGCATGGGGCCTTATGTTTGTGGATATATAAGTGACTGTATTATATTACTCTTTACATGCGCTACTTCTAACTGGCGGCGATGGGTATTATCCTGGCTACTTCTAACCAACAAGGGCATTCCTTGATCTTTTTCAGTGCATAGCAGTGTTAGATATTTCTGTTTTGATCTCGACTGGTGTTTTCAATAGCTGCAATCCTACTTCTGCACTGATCAATTGCATTTTTTGCCTCATGACATTCTTCAGGAAATTCCTATAAATAAATCATTGTCAAAGCACGAAATTTTGACCCAGATTTAGAGGAATTCACTTTACCTGGAGCCAAAGAATTGCTTTTTGCAACTGAGCTGAATCAATTATGAAATTGATTGTACAAACAAGGTCCTCCACAAGGTCCAATTTATGAGGTGACTTGCAAAGGTGTGAAGGCCATGATACTTCATGATAGAACAGACTATAGCAAAATTAAGCAAATTGAGAATTTGATGAGAATTGACTTACTACTGGGATTGCCTACCATCCAAACCAGATCTAATTTTTTTGAGACACGATCTAGCTAATGACTCATGCCCTCGGGATGTGTTAATATGATGCCAACTTCTTAAATGGCCTGCATGTGAATGCCAATCTGGGTGACATATAGCAATGCCTTCAGTTGTCATCAATTGTGCCAACTCCTGTAAGTGCAAATTGTAACCAAGGTAATGTGTGAGGAAACTTATTGGGATTTTTGACCATGGATAATTGTCTAGAACACCCAGTATGAAGGCAGACAGAACTTCAATCTCTGGGAAAAGGTGTGCAAACAAACTTTTGTTGACACCTGAGATATAGAATCCATATCTGAGGGAATTTGACCAGATTTTTAATTGATGTTCCAGCTGAGTGTGGAAGTTTTTTTCAATAGTCTATAGTGGCCCATCAGCAGCCTGATAAAGGAATGTATATTCTGACTCACATTAAAGAAATCCAATAAACATTTGAAAATTTTACACAAAAAGATGTAGCCCTTGTAGCTGGACCTATCATTTTTACAATTTATCCAGGCATTCCATAGAGAATGTTTACAGAAATGAAACTCCTTGAGATCCTTAATCATATCAGCTGTAACTTGGGCAAGCTTGAGATGGTAAGCAAAGTTGAGCATGGCATATTTAATATTAGGCCTAGAAAAAAATTAGACAGAATACACATCCAATATAGTAACTGAAAGCATACGCTGAAGAAAGGTCCAATGTGGCTGCATTTATAATCTGAACACAACGCCGTGCCAGATACTCATGATGGACAGATGAATCGAGAAAAAAATCGCCTGAACGGCGTTTATCAAACAGAAAATCTGTAAATGATTTGTGCCGGAATGTGAACGAATCATGTTGTATTTCCAGGACTGAGTGCATTCCTCGTAGAGCTGGTAATATGGTTCCTGAAGGTAAACCAAGCAAGCTTTCCATAAGAATGATTGAGTGTGACGGGCGTTGTTGGCTTTTGTTGAAGCAAAAGTAAGCTCCTAATATTTGCTGAACGCGAACTTTGTTAGGATTCGAGGACATGATTTGTCGGTACAGGGTGTCCAAGTCAAAGAATGCATCAGGATCCCCAACGGGCAAGCCCAGCACCAGTTCAAGTTGTTCCATAGGATGTGAATATTCATCTCCTACGTACTTCAGAACAGTACTAGCGTAAATGAATTGACCCGACGCTCTCTGTACGAGATTGTGAATGACACCTGGTGATGGCCAAGGGAGGGATACATTCTTCATTGCGTCATGGTTGCGAGCGATTTTACCGAAACTAGCACGCAAATAGGTTTCAATATCTCGTGAAGTTTGATAATTTTCGCCGAGTTCAGTGCGATTCGTTATGGCCACATATCTGGGATCATTGAAAACATCTCGGATAAGCGGCTCCGGGCGACTCGCAATAATGAAGCGAAGGGGTATTGGCACGAACGGTTCGTCCATGCGACGTTTCATTTCACGTCTGACTAGGTGTGGTTGGACATCTGAATCAGACTCGACAGGCTCTACCAAATTATCCAAAATAGTACTCAAGACCCTCCGTTGATTTTGGCTGCCCTGGCATTCATCTAGGCCGTCAATAATGACAACCTTTGGTAGAGCTTCCAAGTTATGTCGAGGGAGCTTTCGTAAAGGTTTTGCAATAAGCTCTTCGAACTGCACCTCGATTGATGAGGTGAGGATTACAGGCCGCATCCTCACCACCTCGTTAATGGCAGCTCGCAGCTCAGGATCCCTAGATTGAAATGCCAGACAATATGCAATAGTCATAGCAAGGTATCTTGCGTTGTCACGAGTAGGGGATGAACGGGAAAAGAAAAAGCTCGCTGCCAAATGGTCGTCCTCGAAACGCTCGGCCAAGGTCTGAGAAATAGCAGACTTTCCAACACCTGCTGGTCCATAGAGCCAATGGATCGGCGTTTGAAGGTCGTACGATGTCATGGACCCGACCCCTTCCTCGTCACCCTCTTCCTCTTCCTCCTCCACATCATCCTCATCCTCACCATCCTCATCCTCTTCATCACACTCTTCTTCTTCCACGTCCTCAAGTCCATCAATGTCCGAAAACAAACTTGAATATTCACTTTCAGGCGAGCTGGAGGCAGATGATCCATCTGAAGTTGCCTCGGCTTCACCCTTTATCCAAAAAGAGATATCACCTAAAACGGCCTTTCGTGTCTTAGGGTGGCATCTGGGTTGAGGAAAGCGGGCTTCGGAATCATGGAATACGCCAACTTGAGCAATCTCCTTACAGAGGAGGTTCAGACCTAATACAGATCCTAAGGATTACATTGAAAGGATTTCCTATGAAAATCTCACCGACTTCGCCGCTTGATTCAGTATTGTTGATTTGGTCACCTAAGACCGCATTCACCGTCGAATTATGGAATGTATGGTGGTGTGAATGTGCAAAAAGGTCCAAGGAGTTCGAACTACCCGCTGGAGAGATGTGGGGCCCCTCCACTGACCGTCTTCTTTCAATCCGACTCGAATCGCCTTGAGCCGGATAATCGTCCCTCCACGGTTGGGTTGGTATTTCCAAATCGTAATGATGAGTCCTTGGATTAGCAGCATTCGGACCAGTTCGTCGATACGAGGTCATTAGGATCCAAATCTGATGCAGAGGAGTCTAAGTAAGATTCTCCAGAGAGTGTGTTTGAAGTGGGGAAGAGACGAAAAGAACTGAGACCGAGAGGAATAGTTATAGCTTAAGTACAGCCATGATACATGATGCATGATGCACAGCCCATGGAAAATGCGGACTCCAGCAGGTAGGATATTCTTGCCACTCGAGAGAAGAAGGATCCAAGAAGGAATTACATTTAGCTGGACAAATTAAAAGCCGTTTTATACGCGCACTTTTGTGTCATTTCGAGAGCGGGATCCAAAGGGCGAGCCAAAATAATGGCACTCAGGAAGTGCCACGTGGGGAAAGTCTCCACCGTCCACTGAATGAAATACTCTGCCGCAGCCTCGTCTTCTTTTACTTCGACGGTCACGAAAAGTTGGATTTCTTACTGTGCCTTGTACAACTGCGAAAAGGCACGTACAGGAAGCATAAACGGTGCCTTGGGTATGTTTTTTGGACGCGTTTGCAAGTCAAGTATTCACTGCGCTACAGGTCACCGACGTCGACCGACCTTAATTGAAAATGTCAACCTCTGAACAACATGAAGGCACTCCCGAAGCACTTGTGCAGTCTTTTGCCATGATTATCGTCTCAGAAGTAGGCGACAAAACCTTTCTAATCGCTGCGATACTTGCCATGTCAAATCCACGTATAACCGTTTTCGCCGGAGCATTTGGTTCTCTGGTCGTCATGTCGATTCTCTCTGCCGCAATGGGCCATATACTACCGACTCTGATACCGAAGAAGTGGACGCAGTTGGCAGCGGCTGTGTTGTTCTTAGTTTTTGGTTTCAAGATGCTTATGGAGGGTAGGGCTATGGGCCCCGGGAATGAAAAGATGGAGGAAGAGATGAAGGAGGCGGCTGAAGAGATTGAGGAAGACGATGCAAAACACGATGGAACGGGAAGAGTCGGGGAAGACGGTAATGTTATTCCATTGGAAGAAATGGAGGAGGGTGGGAGGCCTGTGGATCGCGGAGCTGCTCGTTCGTCTAAAAATAAAAGTTCTGTCGTGGAAGGCGCGAGGAACTTTTGTTCTTTCTTCCTCGGTCCAGTCTTTGTCAAGGCCTTCGTGCTGACGTTTTTGGGAGAGTGGGGTGACAGAAGTCAGATTGCAACAATTGCTCTCGGAGCTGCTCATGTGAGTGCTTTTCTTTTCCCTTATGCATTTGCTGATGGCTATGCAGAATGCGTATCTGGTGGCTGCTGGTACCATTATTGGGCATGCCTGCTGCACTGGTGCCGCAGTCATAGGCGGAAAATATATTTCTACCAAAATTTCTGTCAGGAACAGTACGTCTTCGTCCTTATGACTCGTCCTGATTCTTATTTACTCTTTTGCAGTCACCCTTGGCGGTGCTACTCTCTTCTTATTATTCGGGATTATTTATTTCTATCAAGCATTTGCAGAATCGACAGCAGACGAAATACCGATACCAATGAATGAGGATGGACGTTAAATTAGACGCTTGTAGCTATACATATCATACTTTGAACAATAAACGCTAGAGATTTCAGTTTTGTGGACCCACAAGTCAATATAAGGATGTATCGGCCTGTTTGAACCGGAGGCTTATGACGTCTCCACGCGTGTTGCACGGGGCGGGCTAATTGCTACCTTCCTTCTTTACTATCATCTTACTACTATTAGTTTCTTTCTTTCTAATGTTTCGGTCCAATTCTGATACGACGACAAGCACGTATTCGCCTGCACCAACCAGTCCATTCTCTTCCAACCTTTCCGTTCCTTCGGAGCCCACTTCAGACGGTGAGCAGTGGTAATTTACAAACTAGGATGTCCCCAACACCATTGTATCCTCAGAAACTCCAGATCTCGGTGCTTTCACTACTGTTCTCCGTGAATGGAATCATCTACAACCACTACCGAGACTCGTCAACTCTACTCTTGCTAATGCGCAGCAAGACCGTGACCTTCCTTCTACTCACACTCTATCTTCATTCTCTTCCGCCACTCGTTCTCGAGACCCGAGTCACCTAGTATTAGAATCGGACGGTGAAGTTCGCGACGACAGATCAACTGTATGGGCTCAGAGGAGAATTGCTTCGTATCTCAACTATGCCGACACCAACACTGACACCGAAACGGACCGTGACCGTCCAGTCAGTGTCTTTTCTTCAGAAACTATTGGAGAAGCCGAAAATGAACTCCCAATTGATCATGATGATACTCATGGTTTGATGGTACCCATTCAGGACATTGACGAGCTCGACTCTTCTTACGACAACGACATTTACGACGATGACGATGAACGACGTGATGAAGTCGACGCTGTCGACGAAAGTGATTCAGTTCCCCAGTCTCAACTCGAACATGAACCTCAGTTTGACCTGGACGAAGAAGACGATGCTGATACACATACTCCACTGAATATGGAGTCATTCGGCGATTTCGGGACAGATCTGGGCGAACAACCTTCTTTAGGCTATCTGGATGAAGCACTCAAATTCATAGCTGCCGAGAGGGAGAGGTTCCATGCACAGCGTGAAGCTGGCACTACGACAGTAGGTTTGGCCGCTGGAATAGGTGAGTTTTTTTGTTTAAGCACTCTTTCCCATTCTGTTCTCCATGTATCCATTTACGTCTTACAATGTCATTCGTTCCCTTTGTCTGTCAGCTGATAGATATTGACCTTCTATACTCGTGTAGAGCCCCGCAAAAGACGTCGCAGGAAACGAACAAAAACGCCTAGAGCGCATTCGACGACACGGACGACAACCAGCTCAACAACCACAACCGGTAATTCAAACGTCCCCGGCGAGGATGGTGATCCTGAAGATCCGGATGCGGACGCCGATGCAGACGAATCATCGTCTTCATACGATCAGAACTATAGTAGCAACTACTCGAGTGGTCCGGCTGTTGCTGTCTCAATGTTCAAGTCTGTACCTGGAACGCCTGGAGCTTCACGAAGACGAGATCGCCGACAGCGTCAACAACTACAATTGCCTTCAATTCCTCCCCAAGTCATTGGAAGTCCCGGGAGACAACGGCGACGCCTTAGACATAGTCGTTCCACTCCTCAACTCGGGTTTGTTTCTCGCGATGACGACGAAGATGGTGACCTCGATGAGGTCATATCGTCTCCTCGTATCGCGCAGCTTCGGGCACTGGGGAAGAAATTGGAGAGCTTGTTTCCTGAAGATGTAGACAGTTTAAGGAAGGTTCGTTATACAGTGTTGGCGGGGAAAGGAAATGGGCAGGGAGGTCATGGCGAGAATGGGTATGTTGGACATGGACCTTTTCTACCGCACTCTCAGGGAAAGAGTGGGCCTACTATTGTAACAGGTCAGACGTCTGGTACTGTGGAAGGTGGTACTCCTGGGATGGGACCTGGGGGAATATTCGGTGGATTTATCGACACGAGGGGTCCTCTACCGTTGTCACCGACCGACCAGACGAGTTCGAGGGGGAAGCAGGAGAAGGGACGTCCAAAAAAGAAAGTCGAAGAGGATGAACGGTTGATCCATGTTTTTGTAGACCAGTAAGTCATTCCTTCCTGCCCCGAAGATGTCTCGCTGGATTCCGTTCTTGGACTGTTTAGTGACTGTTTCTCTTATTTCCAGCTCAAACATTCTCATCGGCCTCATCAATTATCTCAAGCGTTACCCTCAGAAACATCCACAGTATCGGGATTTCATCGGTACTACTGCTAACGGGAATTCTCGTCATATTTCGTATCCCAAGCCGCCTAAACATTTGTCTCATTCTGCTTTGACTCTTATCCTGGAAAGAGGTAGACCAGTGACCAGGAGGGTGCTCGTAACGTCGAGCCCGTTGTATCAGCCTATGGAAGGTGCGGCGATGTTGGGGTATGATGTGAAGGTGTTTGCGAGAGTCCCGGATTATGGTGATGGTATGGACAGGGAGAGAGACCGTGAAAGGGAGAAGGAGATTGCGGATAGAGCGGGGTTGATTGGTGCACGAGCTGAGAGTGGACATCCGAAGAGAAAAGGTCATAAAAGAAGTGTGAGCTCGGGTTCATTCTCGGGCTTGACACAAGAGGCATCTGGGACATCGGGGAGTAGTGGAAGTGCGAACGATGTGTCGCCAAAGAAGGGTAGAAGACGGGCCGGGAGTGTAAACAACAACGGCAGCAGCAATATCAGCATTCCAAATAACACTACTATTAGTGGTGGCAATATTCATCGGAGAAAGTCCCATAAAAGACAGACTTCAGGCAGCAACTCAACGGAGAGTGAGCAAGGCGCTAGTAGCGCCGGTGCCAGCAGCTTTCCTCAGGCTTTTGCTAGGAGTTTAGCTGGAGTCACCACTCTCGGATCCTCTGCTCCAACCTCGGGTTCGCCCATCTCCGCCGGAGTCAACAACGTCTCCTCATCTGCCCCAAACTCTGCTGCTGCTCTTACTATTGCGCAAGTGCCGACGCCGCAGCGTATTCGCTATCGCGAACAAGGCGTCGACGAGTTACTGCAGCTCAAGCTTCATCAAGTTTTAGCTGCACTGGACGGCCCTCCTCCATCTGGGAGTACAATCGTACTTGTAACGGGTGACGGGAATGCTGGACAGTTTAATGAAGATGGTTTCCTCGGCGGTGTGAGGACAGCATTGAAGAAGGGATGGAAAGTCGAGTTGTACGCTTGGGAGGGGGGCTTGAGTCGAGCTTGGAATAGGGAATTTGGAGAAGGAAGTGAGTTGGGGGGCGGATTCAAGATCATAGGTCTGGAGCAGTTTGGGACCGAGTTGGTGGAGATCTATTATTGAGAAGAAAAATTTTATGGTGGCGACGGGAGATGCTAAATTACTTGGTAAATATGGTGAAACCGGCCTAGCTGGTTGGTGATATATACTTGGGCTCTTCACTTGTTGGTGAAAGAATGTACTGCTTCTTGCTCACGTCGATAACTACGTATAGTAATTATCTTTTACTCTTGTACCTGTACTACTCCTTGTACTGTTCACGGAAGCTTGTGCTCCGACTACGTTATACAATCAAATGTGTATAATATTGATGATTGACAGCTTGGAAGTCTAAAGGTAATTTAAATCAGAAACTTAAGGGCCGGCGGTAAAGAGGACATCCGCTTGCTCCCATGACCCTCCATGACCGCGTCAAGCCTTTCGCCGACTCGCCGAGTCCCGACCTCGTTCCGTTGACGTCGATGGACTGTATAATATCGGGCTTCTATGCTACATGTCTTCCTTTCAAACCACGATTACAATGGCCGCCTTGGTTGACCTGAGCCCCCCTATGTGGGGCTTCCTTGCTGTCGTATTTTTTTGTACCGTCAAGTACATTAAAGCGTACCATGAAAAATCCAAGGTAAGTATACCTGGGACTGTAATAGTAATCTAAAAATTGTATTCTCAGCTGGACCACATTCCTACTCTTGGACCCAATGGTGTTTTTACGTCCTACAAAACCGTCTACAGGTGGATCACGCAGGCTAACGAAATTATTGACGAAGGCTACCGTTTGGTGCGTTTGCGACTTTCTCCGTTAACGACGTAGACACTCATATAGCTGGTCTAGTATCCTGGTGGTATATATAAAATACCTACCATGGACGGTTGGCAAATCGTACTCAATGGAAGCAGGTTGTTGGACGACATGCGCGAAGCTTCTGACGAAGTACTCTCTGCGGACGTTTTCACAGAAGAAGTCCTTCAAGCATGGTACACAATGCACCCAAATGTAATCAAAAGCTCGTATCACACAGACGTTATTCGTACTCCTCTCACGCGGAATATTGGGCCGCGTTTGTCAGACATATATGATGAGGTGCAAGCTGTCATGTCTGAAAAGATTCCTCCGAGTAATGGTGGGTAGCTCCGGGCCCTTTTACAAACCAATTCATTTCATGCGTTATGGACAGATTGGGTCGAGGTTACTGCACAAGCAACAGCATTAGATATCGTTGTACGCACAGCTAACCGGTTCTTTGTTGGATTACCTCTATGTTAGTGGTTCCATTCGCGTTTCTACACAATGCTCACCCAGCGCCTTTTGTTTAGGCCGGGATCCCGACTTTTGTGATTTGAATATAAAGTTCACCTCCGACGTTTTCTACAATTCGTTAATTATAAACCTCTTCCCGAAATTTCTGCATCCAGTTGTCGGCCGTATCTTTACCAGTCGCAAGTCCTCATTAAGAAGAATGATTAAACATTTGAAGCCGGTGATTGAGGAGCGTTTGAGGATGAGAGAACAATTCGGAAAGGACTGGTCAGACAAACCGGTGCGTTGCTAAAGGAGACCAGCTTCCACCAATCTTACCGTGATATCCAGAACGACTTCATTCAGTGGTGTATGGATGCTGAGGCTCA
The DNA here is from genome assembly GCA_037954225.1 of Stygiomarasmius scandens. Classification (NCBI taxonomy): domain Eukaryota; kingdom Fungi; phylum Basidiomycota; class Agaricomycetes; order Agaricales; family Campanellaceae; genus Stygiomarasmius; species Stygiomarasmius scandens. The sequence continues at coordinate 466,153 of JBANRG010000020.1, forward strand.
CGCCCCGCCCTCACAGCGCACTTCGGTAGAAGACCTATGTGTCAGGGTGCTCTTTGCGAATTTTGGCAGTGTACATGCTACATCGGTGAGATTTCTTTTCTAGTTCTCGGGTCTTGACTCACTGTCCTGGTAGGTGGTAGGCGTTTTCGTGAAAGAGATTTTCTGGGATAATTGCCGATGACTCTTCATCCTAGGCTTTTACTTTTGCCCTCTTCAATCTTGCCTGCCGTCCCGAGCTTTTCGAACCTCTGCGTACAGAAGTTCAGACTGTTATTGAAGAGGAGGGATGGACAAAACCTGCCCTTGGCAAAATGCGATTATTGGACAGCTTCTTGATGGAATCGGCTAGATTGTATGGCGTCCGTGCAAGTGCGTGGCAATAGCTTTCATAGCAATGTGACTGTTGCTGAATGAAATTTACAGATGGGTTATTGAGGAAGCCTTTGAAAGACTTTACGTTTTCCAATGGAGTCAGTGTCCCAGCTGGAGCATTAATAACTGTAGCTACCCGCCCAATGATGAGGGATGACGTGAGTGCATGATCCGCTGTCCTTGGATTATCCTGTTTACTCTTTGTAGGCCATCTTCCCTCAAGGAGAAGAATTCAAACCTTTTCGGTTCGCCGAATTACGCGAAAGGGATGGAGAGGGATTCAAGCACCAGATGGTCACTCCTACGTCAGATTGGGTGTTATTTGGTCAAGGAAGACACGCTTGGCAAGTGTACAATGTGTAACCCACACGCACGCTCTGACATCCATTTAGCCCAGGCCGATTCTTTGCTTCCACGGTGCTAAAACTGCTGATGGCCCATGTGTTGCTACATTATGAAGTTAAACTGCCGAATTCATCCAAGGAGCTGCCTCCTCAGTTCAAGTTATTAGCGGACTTTGCCCCGGATCGGAATGCAAAGGTTCTCTTTCGAAAACGCCCCTAAACTTCATCTTCGGGCTTGCCGGTTGGTTTCTTGGGTAGATCAGTACTCAATAGTATGTACTCAATAGTACACCGTAATCATTTTGACAGTTTCGGATGCCGAGTATGTTGTTCGCCGCTGTTCGACCACATTTAAGAACGAAAATAGGTTGATAAGCTTACAGCATCCCTCCCTCACTTTTCATGACTGTCGATCTCGGGATAAGTCGTAGCTCGCTATTTTTGCTGGGCTTTGCCCTCTTTCTCACTTTGAAGTTCGTTAGGACTTACCATGCGTACCTTCGGTAACCGGAATCTTCTCAGAAACGACCTGCTGTACTTCATCGTGGATGTCCGCGAAACGAGCACCAATGTTACGCGTGAGAGGTGTCCGGGTGACATCAATGTGGTATGGGTTCGGAGCTAATTGTGGGTGCATGGTATATTCGACCTTGAGGGTGTTATTGTTGGCATCTTCATTCGACATTTGCTCGTCGGTCGCCTTGCGGATATCATCGACCATTTTTGTTCCATTAACTATGACTTGCCAACCGTCCATTGTAGGAATCTTGTATATGCCTCCAGGGTACTGCGGTTTCCGTGCTATTGAGTATTAAGATTTGACTGCATGAGCGAGCAACGACGCACCATACGATAGCCTTCCTCAACAATTTCCGTAGCTTTTGTAATCCACCTAAAGACAGTGACATAAGAGCTAAACACTCCGTTCGGTCCAAGCGTCGGTATATGGTCAAGCTGTTTGACCAAAATTAGAGAGCGTCAGGATAACAGGGAATACTCCACCTTTGATTTCTACGATTATCAAGTAAATTCATACTGCTACTCATAAACTCCCTTAGATTGGACTGAGATTAATGCACACGAGACTGTTTTGGATATCGTTGTCCGTGCGGCCAACCGTTTCTTTGTTGGCTTGCCTCTATGTCAGTGAGAAGATTTCTGCTGCAGGGCGAATTCTAAAACATTACTTTCAGGCAGAGAACCGGACTGGTGTGATCTCAACATTAAATTCACACTGAACGTGGTGATCAACTCGATGATCATTAGTCTGTTCCCGAAATTCACCCATCCTATTGTTGGACGTATATTTACTGGTCGCAAATCTGCCATGAGGCGGGCGAAGAGACATTTAAAGCCCATCATTGAGGAACGCTTGAGGATGCGGGAACAGTTTGGAAAGGATTGGCCGGATAAACCTGTGAGTCTTGATGGTTCTTTCCTGGGTTATATCCAATGCCCTTTTAGAACGACTTTATTCAATGGTCGATGGATGCCGAGCAGAATGCTCCCCTCTCCCAACGCACGTCTGTAGAAGATCTTTGCATCAGAATTTTGGCAAGTAATTTTGCCTCTGTCCACACAACTTCAGTGAGTAAAATCAAGGTGTTTTTCATTCGTGTTTTGACCATGGTTGCAGCTTGTAGGGCTTTCCAATGATTTTTCCCCTCTTTTTTCTCAATTCGCCCTTTAGGCTTTCACCTATGCTCTATACAACCTCGCATCACGTCCAGAACTTGCTGAGCCTTTACGCAAAGAAGTGCAGACGGTGGTAGAAAAAGAGGGATGGTCAAAAGTCGGCATGGTTCAGATGCGATTGCTGGACAGTTTCTTAAAAGAGTCTCAGAGACTAAACGGTGTTGGGGCTAGTACGTAGTTTCTCTTTCCCATTTAATCCTACTGATAGATCTGCAGCGGGATTACCTAGGGTACTTTTACAGGATTTTACATTCTCCAACGGTACCACAGTTCCGGCCAAGACTTTGATCAGTGCGTCTACTTGGGCGCTTCAGAGAGATGATGTAGGTTTTGGTTTTTGTTCGCCTTTTGGTGCCCAACTAACCTTTCTCCAAAGGCCATCTACCCCAGCGCGAATGAATTTAATCCCTTCCGATTCTATGACATGCGTAGTCAAGATGGTGAAGGGCTTAAACACCAGTTGGTCACACCTACCTCGGAATGGGTACTTTTCGGACAGGGACGGCATGCTTGGTAACGTTTAGTGGTCTGTTGCATATTCCCTTTCACTCACTGGATCCTTTGCAATTAGCCCTGGTCGATTCTTTGCCTCTGCGGAACTCAAAGCCTTGATGGCACACGTCTTGCTCAATTACGATGTCAAGTTCCCGAACGACTCAAGAGAGTTCCCTCCCCTTTTCAAGTTTTTAAATAGCGTTGGGCCGAATCAGACTGCGAAGGTTTTATTCCGTAAAAGGAGGTCAGTATGAAGTTGCTTAGGATACGTAAGCGAACCTCTGTACATCTATCCTGTCTCCGCGTGAGAAAAATCATTATCTCTCTTGTCCAGTCTATACCATAAAGCGAATTTGAAGCGAATGGTAAAATGTGGGGTCACCGTACAAAAGCCCTGCCAATATCATTAATTGACAACACATTGCCATGGTTCTCCACCTTGACCTGAGTCGCGGCTCATTTTTATCACTTGTTTTTATCCTTTTCCTTGTCGCCCGATATGTCAGGGCTTACAACGAAAAACACAAGGTGACACTTTTCCTTTCCTTTTAAACCAGACACTTAACCAGCTAGTAGCTTGACCATATACCCACCCTTGGAGGAAGTGGAATTTTCAGTTCCTATGCCTATGCGTTCAGATGGATTACAAAGGCTACGGCTGTCATTGAAGAGGGCTATCGTCTGGTGAGATCTGCATCTAGCTCAGCGTCGAGCGACGTTTGACTAGGCATGCGACCTGCAGTATCCTGGTGGTATATACAAGATACCCACAATGGGCGGCTGGCAAATTGTGGTTAATGGAGCCAAGATGATTGAAGACATTCGCAAGGCACCCGATGAACAATTGTCCAGCTTGGAAGCTAACAGTGAGATGCTGCAAATTCAATACACAATGCCCCCTGCAACGACTTTAAATCCCTATCACACCGATGTCATTCGGACCCCGCTGACTCGGAACATTGGCGCTCGTTTCGTAGACATGCATGATGAAGTGCAGAAAGTCATCTCTGAGAAGATTCCCGTCACTGATGGTACGTTTTTTTTTTCACGAGAGTATTTAGCTCACTTGCTTTCTTTCCAGATTGGACAGAAATACATGTGCACTCTACGGTTTTGGACATTGTTGTCCGTTCTGTCAACCGATTTTTCGTTGGTTTACCTCTGTGTCGGTATCAAGTGATTCTTGGCTTGAGATTGTTCTGAGGACTTCTTCAGGCAGAAATCCGGACTGGTGTGACCTCAACATCAAGTTTACACTGAATGTTGTGATCAATTCGCTAATCATCAGTGTTTTCCCCAAATTTATGCACCCTTTCGTCGGCCGCATATTTACCGGTCGAAAGTCCGCAATGAAGAGGGCCATAAGGCATCTGGAGCCTATCATCCAGGAACGTCTGAAGATGCAAGAACAATTTGGAACAGACTGGCCTGATAAACCTGTATATTCTCGACCTTTCCGTTTTGCGCAATATCTGACATCCATGATGTAGAATGACCTGATTCAGTGGTCTATGGATGCAGAACAATATGCTTCCTTTTCTCAGCGCACGTCCGTGGAGGATCTTTGTATACGGGTTCTCAGCGTCAACCAAGGAGCAATACATACGACTTCGGTAAGTATTTTCAAGTTCATTCTGATTTTCCTTTTTTACCTAACTTGGATCTAGATTGTAGGTTTTACGCGGACTCTTCCATTTATCTCTTAACCTACTTTCCAGGCTTTTACTTGCGCTCTTTACCATCTTGCAGCACGCCCTGAACTTGCTGCACCTCTACGCGAAGAAGTGCAAACAGTGGTAGAAAGGGAAGGATGGTCAAAAGTAGCATTGGTTCAGATGCGACTATTAGACAGTTTTCTGAAGGAGTCGGAAAGATTGAATGGTGTTGGAGCAAGTGAGTTCCTTTCTGCCTGTAGAGCTGCCTTGATGCTGACAGTCTATAGCGGGAGTGTGGAGAAAAGTCCTGCAAGATTTCACCTTTTCGGACGGGACGAAGATACCGTCTGGCTCCTTGCTTAGTATATCGTCTTGGGCACTCCACAGAGATGATGTCAGTTTGTCAATGTCTTCCACGAGATCGCGTTTTACATCGTCTTTCACAGGCAATCTATCCAAATGGCAATGAATTCAATCCCTACCGATTCTATGAAATGCGGAGTCAAGAGGGTGAAGGAACTAAACATCAACTCGTCACACCTAACCCGGAATGGTTCCTGTTCGGACAGGGGAGGCATGCTTGGTGAATTCCGGTGTTGTAAGCGGTCATTTCCTTTACTCATTTCTTCAATATAGCCCCGGTCGTTTCTTCGCCTCCGCAGAACTCAAAGCCCTGATGGCACACGTTTTACTCAATTACGACGTCAAGCTCCCGAACGACTCTCGAGAGGTCCCTCCTCTCTTCAAGTTTTTAAATAATGTCGGACCGAATCAGACTGCAAAAGCATTGTTCCGCAAGAGAAAGACGGATTGATTCTACTGCGACAGAGAGCGTGCATATCTATTAGCACCAAGCGTTGCTACTATCTATTCAGTACTAAGACTTTCAGTCTACGAAGCGCATGTAAAATAAATCGCGCAAAATAATGACAAGATATATAATTGGCAAGTTACTCCTTCGAGTTTCTCCATATGGGCGTCAACGCTTGGGAGACGATATTCCCAGCCCTCTCAAACAAGCGCCGTTGTTCCTCCTCCATGACGCTGCTCAAAAGGTTCCTCGACCTCCACCGATCCGGATGGAATGCCTTATGGGACCTTTCAAGCAACGCCTTGTATTCCGAAAGTCCCACCATTGGCCGGATAGTCCGGAAGAATCTCTCTACCGCGTCCCACTGTACATTCCTTACGCTAAAGCTGAATGGACTATCCAGGACTGGCCAGGGAATAGACAAGACCGTCATGGGCGCTTGAGGCGAAAACTTTGCCTTTTCGAATTCTTCCATGACGAGCTTGAACCGCGATAGTGCGAGAGAGTTGGACCATTTCCACGATCCCCATGTGTTTTGGTCTCTGTCATGGCAACGTCTGTTTTCAGCTGCGGTAGCCCTTTTCCATGCTTTCTCCCTCTTTAACTTCTCCTCCAGCTCTGGCCGGTTCCTTTCTTCCTCTGCTTTCCTTCTCTCTTCCTCTAGACGTCTCTTCTCTTCAGCTGCCCTCTCTTCCTGCTCCATTTCCTGCATTCTCCTCCTCTTCTCTTCAAGCTCCTTCTGACGCTTCCTCTGTAGCTCTTTCTCTCTTTCCTCTCGTTCGGCCTCTTCCCTCTTTCTTTTCGCCTCCTCCCACCTTGGTCTGTCCGCTTCAAGCTCCAGCACCTTCCTTCTCGACTCTGAAAGCTTCAATTGCTTGCCGAGCTCTGCATTCTCACTCTCTATCTTCTCCTGAATTTTCTTAGTCTCCTCCAACTTCCTCGTCAAATCCTCAACTTTTCCCTCGAGCTCTGCGTTCTTATCCGCCATCTTCTCCTGCAGTTTTTTACTCTCCTCCGATTTCCTCGTCAAACATCCAAGCCTTTCCTCCAGCTCTACGTTTCTGCTCGCCATCTTCTCCTGCAGTTTTTTACTCTCCTCCGATTTCCTTGTCAAATCTTCAAGCTTCTCCCCCAGCTCTACATTCCTGCTCGCCATCTTCTCCCGCAGTTTTTCACTCTCCTCTAATTCCCTCGTCAAACCAACAACCTTTCCCTCAAACTCTTCCTCTCGACGCCTAAACGAAACGGCCTCAGACCGAAGCTCCATAATCTCCTCCATCGCCGTGTCTACCTTGACCTTCTCCGACTCGACCTGTCCCTCAAGCTCCTCTTCCCTCAATCTCAGCAAAGCAACTTCAGTATGAAGCCTCCGAATCTCCTTTTGCGTCGTATCCGCATTGACCTTTTCCTGCTTCTCCGACTCGACCATGAGATCCAGCTGTCCTGCAAGCCGCGAATTCTCCCGTTCGAGCTGTTCATTCTGCTTCATCAACTCTTTTCGTTCCTCCCAATCTCTAACCATCTCTTCCATTTGTTTCTGCCTCTCCTTTAGCCCTTTCGCCCATTCTTCTGCGAGTTTGCTTTCTCGTGCACGGACATCGTTTAGCTCGGCTCTTAACCTGTCGGCTTCGTCTTTCCACGTTTGAGCCAAGAGATGAGAGACAAGGTTAGATTCGTCGACGACTCCGGTGCTGGATGGCTTTTGACCGTTGTCTGTGTCTGCAATGTACCAAGGTGGTGCAGCGGCAGCGGCAGCTTCAGAGTAGGCCGGTTTCGACGACGCGCCAATGTCGGCGGAGTCGGCAAAAGACGAATTTGCAAGTGTCACCTGAGATTCTGTCAAACTCAGAATGCTATACGATTGCGAAAAGCTTTGATCAGGGTGAATGTGCGACGAGTCGGGTTCCTCTGGTGCATCGAAAAATTCGACGGGTTCTGGCTGGTGTTTGGCGTGAACAAACGTGAGTTTGATCCTTTTCAGACGAGGTTCGAGGCTCACCGTTGACCTTGTGCCCACAGTCCAATCTTTTGGACGATCCAGTCGAACGAGGATCTTCTTTTTTCCCAGCAGGGTCCCGTTTAAAGCATCGATGGCATGGAGAGCTGAGATCATTAGTGAAAATCGTCTGCCAGCGTGGAGAGTCGTCTCTTACCATCTTCCCGGTTCCGAAAGGTGACGAGCCCATGTGCGTATCCACGTTTGGGTTTATTATAAACCTCCGCACTGGAAAAAGGTTCAGATGTCTTGAGGCTGATGTGTTATGGTGAAGATAGTACCTCGTAATATGACCGAACTGAAAACGATGTAAATACAGGTCTACGAGGCATTAGATAGGTCGCATACCTTTTCAAACAGTTTTCTGAGCCCCGTATTATCCATTGCAGGAGGAAGATACTGTCAGAGATGATATGAATAGCTATGGTATGAACGGCCGATGAGAAGCGCACATTACAAAACAGTCTACATGAGTCGTAGACGACCGGTTCTGTTTTCGCTGGACCTGGCGCAGTGGAATGTGTATCCTGCACGGTGATCGGTGCTTCGATGGCATTCGGCGCTTGCGAGGACTGAGAATCGTGGGGATACACTGGCCATAACCGTACCCCGATAGATTCACCGTCGATTCTCCAGTGACCCAACGACTGGAATGCGGCATCGGCGTCTTCTTCTTTCCAAAACACCACGGAAGCAGTGTTTTGCTCTTTGACGCGTATCAAGAAGATGGGTCCAAAAAGTCGCAAGACGTCGTAGATGACGGAACGCGTCAAACCCGAGGTTTGGTATCTGAACAGACGAGGAGAGACCGCGGGGCGAGGCTTGATCGGGAAGGATCTTTCCTTTAGACAAAAACCGATGGAATGATTGGATGTGGGCAATATCTCAAACTGCAAGAGGGCCATTGCTTTCTCGGCTGCAAAACCAAGTGTCAGTACACAAGGTGCGAGAGCCAAAGTCCCGATCGTACCAGTTGCCATGTCCGGGAAACTGACGCGTGCTACTTGATCCCCAGTTTTGTTTTTTCTGGTGGGCGACGCTTGTGTCAAGGTGACTGTGGCGTTCGATACAGATTCAGGGAATAATTTGAGCAAATCATCTTGGTGAAGATTTGCTGGAACGCGTTGGATGAAGAAAACGGGCTTTTTCAGCAAAGGATGGGGCTTGTGAGTCGCCATAGTGGTCAGAAGCAGCGACTCACGAACAGAGGTAAATGTACTCAAGCAGGGTACGTAAACCGTATCGCTTCCTTTACGCATTCGCTCCTCGATGGCAGGTTCCACCGATTCTCGAAATTTCCCTCTACATCAAAAGAAGAAAAATATACAGATTGCGCAAAAATATACAAAATCTACATACTAAATATCTATCCCCTCGAGTTTCTCCATATAGGCGTGAGTGCTTGAGAGACAATATTCCCAGCCCTCTCAAGAGAACGTCGTTCGTCTTCCAGCATGACGCTACTCAAAAGATTCCTCGACCTCCATCGATCCGGATGGAACATCTTGTGGGACCTTTCAACCAATGCCTTGTACTCTGAAAGCGTAACCTTTTGCCGAATAGCCTCGAAAAACTTTTCAACCGAGTCCCATTGTACATCCTCCACAGTGAAGAATTGGAACGGACTCTTAAGGACCGGCCATGGAATGGATAAAATGGTCATAGGTTTACTTGTCGAAAAAATTGCCTGTCCAAACTCATCCATGATGAGTTTAAAACGCGACAATGCAGAATCAGTATCCCATCTTAATGACATCCATTTGCGATCTCTGAGTTGACAACGCCAGACTTCCGTTTCAGTAGCCTGTTTCCACGCTATCCCTTTTAGTTCTTCGAACAGCTCTCTCGTTTTCCTTCCTTCCTCCTCTTTCTTCCTCTTTTCCTCCTCTCTGCGTTTCTGTTCTTCAGCCGCCCTCTCCCTTGCTTCCTCCTCTCTGCGTTTCTGTTCTTTAGCCGCCCTCTCCCTTGCTTCCTCCTCTCTACGTCTCTGTTCTTCTGCTGCCCTCTTTCGTTCCTTTTCTTCCCTTTCTTTTCGTTCTAGTTCTTGCATTCTCCTCTTCGCTTCATCTAGCTCTTTCTGACGCTGCTTTCTCTGCTCCTCTTTCTCTCTTTCCAACCGCTCGGCAGCTTCTCTCTTCCTTTTCGCCTCCTCCCACTTCGGTCTGTCAGCTTCGAGCTCCAGCACTTTTCTTCTCGACTCTGAAAGCCTTAACTGCCTATCCAATTCTGCAATCTTGCTTTTCATCCCCTCCTGTATATCCTTGTTTTCCTGTAGCTCTTCCGTTAGATCCGCAATCTTTTCCACGAGCTCGTCCTCTTGACGCCCAAAAGAAGTGGCCTCGCCCCGAAGCACCGTATTCTCCTCTTGGACCATACCCAGTTCCTCCGTCAAACATTCAACCTGTTCCTCGAGTTCTTCTTCCCGATTTCTATGTGAAGCGACCTCGACGCGAAGTTTATAAATCTCTTGTTGTGCTTTATCCACATTCTCTTTCTCTCGCTTCTCCGCCTCGACTTTCAGACCCAGTTGCTTTTCTAAACGTGTGTTCTCCTGTTTCAACTGTTCATTCTGCTTCTTCAGTTTCTCTATCTCCTCCCGGTCCTTTGTCTTCTTCTCTTGTTGTTTCTGCTTCTCCTTCGACTCTTTCGCCCAGTCTTCAGCAAGCTTTCTCTCTCGAGCTTGCAGCTCAGTCAACTCGCTTCTCAGTTTGTCAGCTTCACTCTTCCAAGTCTGAGACAAGAGATGAGAGAGCTTGTCGACGGTGATGGATGGCTCTTGGTGATTGTCTGCGTCCTTGGTAGTGGTAGGTCGAGGTAGTGGAGCGGGGGCAGCCCCAGAGTAGCTAGGTCGAGGTGGTACACCGATGTCGGCAAAAGATGGATCCGCGAGTGTAGCCTGCGAATCCGTCGGACTTAGCGTAACATCTGGTCGGGAAAAACCAGAAGAATCCTGATCAGGCTGGGCTTGTGACGTTCGGGCTTCGTCGAAAGATTGTTCTCCCTGGTACTCAAAGTTCTTGAAAAGGGTTATCAATTCGAAGATTTAGTGATTGATCCGAGCAAAAACTTACAATTGATTGATCAACTCCATCAACATCTTGACGTTCCAATCGAACGGTTATCCTCTTCTTCATTAGTCGAGACCCGTTTAAAATGTTGACGGCACGGCGAGCTGATACGGTTGTCAAACGTCAGGAGCACTGCCAATGAATCGTAACCTACCATCTTCTCGGTTCTGAAATGTAACGATACCATGCCCATATTTACGTCTCTGATGAAGCTCAGTACTAGGGAACGCTTCAGGTGTTATACAATGAGATCCTGCAGTGGTAACCGTACCTTATAACATGACCGAACTGAACAGATGTAAATGCAGAGTAGACGAAACGATATATGACCACGTACCTCTTCAAATATCTTTCTAAACTCTGCATCATCCAGTTGGAGAGGAAGAAACTGTAACACTCGACTGTAAACGATCAGATTGGATATTCAATGAAAAGCGTACAGTACAAAACACTCTGCATGGCCCATAGACCGTTGGCTTTGGCGGCCTGGATGGACCCGGCACGGAATTAGGTGCGGGGATATCAGCACCCTGTGCAGAGGTCGTATCCAAAGGTGTCTCATCACTGGGTTCCGACGACTGAGGGTCTCGAGTATCCACTGGCCATAGTTGGGCCCCACCCTCAGTCCTCCATTTACTCAGTGACTCTACTGCCGCATTTGCATCCTCTTCATTCCAAAACACCACAGAAGCAGCACTCTGTTGTTCCTCGACGCATATAGAGAAAACTGGTCCGAAAGGTCGCAAGATATCGTAAATGACAGAACGCGTCAGATCCGACGATTGGTACCTGAAGAGACGAGGGGTGACGACAGGACGAGGTTTGATAGGAAAGCTCTTTTCTCTCAGACAGAAATTGATGGAACGAGTGGTTGTAGGCATTGTCCGGGACCGCAAAAGGGCCATTACTTTCTCGGCTGCGGAACAAAGATTACACAGTCGGAACGCGTCAGTCAGAGAGCTGAACGTACCAGTCTCGAGATCTGGGAAGCTTACGCGTGCCACTTGGTCTCCAGGCTTACTTCGCCTACTAGACGCCTGCGTCAAAGTGACCGTGGCATTTGTCGCAAAGTCAGGGAATATTTGGAGTAGATCGTCATGGTGAACATTCGAAGGAACGCGCTGGATGAAGAATAGAGGCCTTTTCAGTAGAGGATGAGGTTTTGGGGTCGTCATAGTGGGTGGGCAGAAACAATGACCAAACCTTGTTTCTGACGTGCGCGTGTACGGTGTAGTACTATTAAGAAGGTAACAAAGACACAAATCCACTATCCCACGGTACAAAACTGGAAAAGCCACTTACGCGTTGCAAGTACACAGCTTCCACTGTACGAGTTAGATTTTTCTTTCTCTGGAAATCAAAGTACGATGATGTAAAAACTTGACACCTCAGGCGGCTTGAAGGGGGTGATGGTTTTGCTGTTGTTGATGACTCTGAACTCATGACATCGACGAGCTCATTGTCTCTTTCACCGTGACCGGCGATGACCAGGAGATGGTCAACATCGAGGACGAATGAACGTTAATAAAATTTCATGCCCACTTTGGCCATGACTCGCGGAGTAAAACAAATCTAGTCATCCAGTGCGTACAAAATGTCTACATAAGTACTACTCATATCCTTGAATTTCTCCATATAGGCGTCAGTGCTTGAGAGACGATATTCCCGGCCTTTTCAAGGGAGCACCGTTCTTCCTCCAACATAACACTATTCAAAAGATTCCTCGCCCTCCATCGATCCGGATGGAACATTTTATGAGACCTTTCGACCAATGCCTTGTACTCTGAAAGCTCAACCATTTGTCGCACAGTCTCGAAAAACGTCTCTACCGAGTCCCACTGTACATCTTCTACATCAAGTTGGAATGGGCTCTTAAGGACTGGCCACGGAACGGATAAAACAGTCATAGGTGTACTTGTCGAAAAATTTGCACTTTCAAACTCATCCATGACATGTTTGAATCGTGACAATGCAGAGGTATTGGACCATCTCCACGATGTCCATAAACTTCGATCCCTGTCTTGACAACGCCGGACTTCTGCTGCAGTAGCTTGTTTCCATGCTTTCTCTTTCCGTAGTTTCGCCTCCAGCTCTCTCCTCTTTCTCTCCTCTTCTTCTTTCCTTCTTTTCTCCTCCTCTTTGCGTTTCTTTTCTTCGGCTGCTCTCTTCCTTTCCATTTCTTCCCTTTCTTTTCGTTCCAGCTCTTCAATCTCTTTCTGACGCTTTCTTTGCTCCTCTTTTTCCCGCGCTTCCTTTTCGGCAGCTTCTCTCTTCCTTTTCGCCTCCTCCCACTTTGGTCTGTCTGCTTCAAGCTCCAGCATCTTCCTCCTCGACTCCGAAAGCATTAATTGCCTATCCAAATCTTCAATCTTACTCTTCATTACCTCCTGGAGTCTCCAATCCTCTTCTGTCAAATCCCCAATCTTTTTCTCGAATTCTTCCTCTCGACGTCTAAGCAAAGCGGCCTCGGACTGAAGCATTTCCTCCGCCACATTTAGTTCGAACCTCATCGAATCACATTCTTCCGTCAAATCCCTGACCTGGTCCTCGAGCTCTTCTTCTCGATGTCTGAGTGAAGCGACCTCGACCTGGAGCCTATGAATCTCCTTTTGGGCTGCATCCGCATTCACTTTCCCCTGTTTCTCCGACTCGATTTTAAGACCCAAGTCCTTCTTTAGACGTGCAATTTCTCGTTCTAGCTGTTTATTCTGTTTCTTCAGTTCCTCTTTTTCTTTCCAATCCCTCGCCTTCTCCTCTTGTCGCTTCTGCTTCTCTTTCAACTCTTTTGCCCAATCTTCAGCAAGCTTGTTCTCCCTAACACGTATCTCATTCAACTCGGCTTTCAACCTGTCAGCTTCATCCTTCCATGTTTGAGTCAAGAGATTAGAAAGCTTGTCGATGGTAGCAGATGGCACTTGATGGTCGGCTGCATCTTTTCTGGGTCGAGGCGGCGGAGCAGCAGCAGCGGCCTTGGAGTAGCTGGGTTTTGATGGCAAACTGATATCAGCGAGGGATGGGTCTGGGGGTGTCGTCTGCGAGGCAGTCTCGGAGTAACTGGGTTTCGATGGTCCATTAGCATCGGCGAGTATCGTTTGTGAGGCAGCCTCAGAGTAACTGGTCTTCGATGGTACACTAGCATCGACGACCATCGTTTGCGAGGCTGCCTCAGAGTAGTTGGTCTTTGATGGTACATCAGCATCAGCGAGAGTTGTTTGCGAAGCAGCCTCAGAGTAATTTTGGTTCGACGGTACACCAGTTTCGGCGAGTATCGTTTGCGAGGCTGCCTCGTAGTAACTTGGCTTCGATGGTACACTAGCATCGGTGAGTATCGTTTGCGAGGCAGCCTCAGAGTAACTAGTTTTCGACGGTACATCAGCATCGGCGGGTATCGTCTGTGAGGCTGCCTCATGATCAGAATAATTGGGTTTCGATGGTACACCAGCATCAGTAAGCGATGAATCAGCGAGTGTCGTCGGCGAGGCTGCCTCAGAGTAACTAGGTTTCGATGCTACGTCAACATCAGCAAGAGATGAATCTGCAAGCGTCGCCTCCGAGTCCGTCGGGCTTAACATGACATCTGGGCGAGAGTCGGGGGGGTCTTTGTTATGGTCAGGTTGGACTTGCGACGTCTCGGCTTCTTTTACCGTATCGAAAGATCTAGATTTCTCTACAGGTTCTTCCTGGCGTTCATTCTTCTAGGGAGTTGTAAATTCGACTCAAAATCTAGAGATTAATCTGAGTGAAAACTCACAATCGATTGATCCGCTTCACGATTATCTTCACGATGTAACTGAACCCTTATCTTCCTCTTTCCTTGCAGAGTTCCATTCAAAGCGTCAACAGCACGGAGAGCTGGCACGATTGTCAAACATCAGCGGGGGTTGTTCATCTCTCAATGCAGTCTCACCGTCTCCTCGGTTCCGAAATGTAATGATCCCATGCGCATATCCCCTTCTCCGATTATTGTTATAAACCTCAGCACTTGATAACGCCTCAGATGTGACAGTGAAACGCTACAGCGATAATAGTACCTTATAATATAACCAAACTGAATAGATGTAAATACGGGGTAATTGAAGCAATATATAGCCACGTACGTCTTCAAACAGCTTTCTAAACTCCATGTTGTCCGTCTTAAGAGGGAGCATCTGCAAAACTTGAATGTAAACGACCGTAAAGATCGAATATCCAACGAGAAGCGTACAGTACAAAACAGTCTGCATGGATCGTAGATTACTGGCTCCGGTGTACTTGTACTAGACGTATTTGGAGCAGAAGTAGGCGCAGGAACATCAGGTTCTTGTATAGAGACTGTATTCGAGGATGCCTCGTCGCTGGGCTCCGGCTGAGTACTATGCACTGGCCATAGTTGTGCCCCGATGTGTTCACCATTAGCTCTCCACAGACCCAACGAATCGACTGCCGTATCTGCATCCTCCTCGTTCCAAAATACCACAGAGGCAGTGCATTGCTGTTCTTCGAGATGTATAGAGAAAATAGGTCCAAAAAGTCGCAAGATATCGTAAATGAGGGAACGTGTCAAACCCGAAGTTTGATATCTGAAGAGACGAGGAGTGACGACGAGGTGAGGTTTGATAGGGGAGGTCTTTTCTCCCAAACAAAAGTTAATGGTGTGAGTAGACGCAGGCCATCTTTCGGACTGCAAAAGGGCCATTGCTTTCTCGGCTGCAGAATAAAGAGTGAACGTTTAAAACGCGTCAGTCAGAGAACTGAGCATACCAGTTCCGACGTCCGGGAAGCTGACGCGTGCTACTTGGTCTCCAGACTTGTTTCGTCCGCCAGACACCTGTGTCAATGTAATTGTGGCGTATGCTGCCAAGTCAGGGAACATTTGGAGTAGGTCATTCTGATGAACATTCGGGGGAACGCGTTGGATAAAAAACAAAGGCTTTTTCAGTAGAGGATGGGTCGTCATGGGCAGAAAACAGGGATCAAACCTTGGTCGCCACGGGCATTGAGAGGTCGAAGACACGATCTCACGGTACAAAAATGGAAAAGCCGGGCGCTATCAAAGCCTAGCTCCAGCGGCGTTTCCTCCAAGCTTCAAGGTACGTTCCTGCATGCATATATCATTACACTAATATATAGTATTTGAATAAATGAATGGTAAGATAGAAATGTAACGTCTCTGAAAATGACCATATGCCTGCCTGAAACCTGCATTGAACCAACCAAGCATCACAAAAACTCGCTCAAACGAACACGAATGTTGACTTTAGGAAGAAACTTGCGCACTGCACCACGCTCACGCTGACCACGCTGATCCACAGCAGCAGCGTCTTGCATCTTTGGCTGCACCTGCTCCTTCGTAGCCGGACCTGCCGGATCCTTTTGTGAGGAGGAAATGCACAACTCTTCGAGGGCCTTGACAATGTTCGCGACGCGACCTCCAGTGCGAGCGCCCTTGTCGCCCCTCGGCTCCGCGCGGACAGGGAGGGGCTGATGAACCTTGAAAACTGGAGGAAGAAGAGGGCTAGCGAGAGTAGGGATGATAGGCTTGACAGCTTCTGCTTCTGCGGCTTCGATAGCTCCTAACCCAAAAGTACCGGGGTCCCTAG
The DNA here is from genome assembly GCA_037954225.1 of Stygiomarasmius scandens. Lineage (NCBI taxonomy): Eukaryota > Fungi > Basidiomycota > Agaricomycetes > Agaricales > Campanellaceae > Stygiomarasmius > Stygiomarasmius scandens. The sequence goes on from JBANRG010000020.1 coordinate 482,168, forward strand.
TACCATCAACGGCTCCAGGTTTGCTAACAAGTTTGACCGTTGTGTTGTTATCGAAAGGGACAGGTGGTCTAGGCCGACCAGGTAAAGTAACCCCGTCAACGACTCCAGGTTTGACAATGACAAGAGGTTGAATGGGATCTAACGCGACAGTGACGGGAATGTCCTCGTCGTCTGCAATATCGGGAACTTCAAGTTCGGGGCGGACAGGATGTGTTTCAGGAGTGATTGGACCAACGCTATCGACATCTGAATCTGAATCGCTATCAGACAATGGTCCGCAGAAATCATCGTCAAGACGATCTGCACGAGCAACTACAGGAGTGTCTTCGTCTTGAGCATGCACAGATACAGAGGTATTTTGGTTGAGGGATGAAGATGGAACGTCAAGGGCGTCTTCTATAAAGTCCAACGCGTAGAACGTGTCTAAAGCAACGACCATGCGCCGGAGCTCTGAAATGGAGCCTGTACGTTTCTGGGGATACAGTTGAAGCATGCTCATCATCAGAGCAAAGGCGCTGCCGGAGACTGGAAGGGTTTCGAGAAGCCATGTAGGATTGTCAAGAAAGTTCTTGAAACAATAGTCCTTAGTGCCGGCGAGTTGCCATGGGCTACGAGCAGTAATGAGGTTGATGAGAATGACACCGAGAGCCCAGATATCGTTTTTCGCAGTCGAATACGGCCTCTTCCCAAAGCCAAATTCCTTCCCGATACATTCTACGATCCATGACGTTAGCAAAATATCGCAAGCGGAAAGGGATGGACGACATACCAGGACTCATATACTCTGCACTCCCACACCCATAGCTCAGAGACTCCCGCTGGTCTGTCGCTAGTCCAAAGTCCGCCAAACGGAAATGCTTCCCATCCTTCGAGCACAAGATGTTCTCGGGCTTGAGATCGCGATGGAAGACGGACCGCTTATGGCAGTATTGAACGCCGTCGAGTATCTGTGCAAAACACGACTTGATGAGCGCCTCGTTCCCATCAAATAGCCCTTGATGAACAATGGCGGTGAAAAGGTCGCCTCCTTCGCAGAGTTCGAGGACGACGAAGACATGGTCGTTTTCGTAAAAGGCGTCGCGGAAGTTGACAACGTTGGGATGAGGGGAGACCTTTTTGTGAAGAACAAACTCGCGCATTTGAAACATCTCGTCTCGCGAGTTCTTGGCGAATTTCCGGAGACACTTGACTGCGAACTTGCGGTTCTTGTCGCGCTTGATTGCGTCAATCGCCTTGTAGACTCGGCCGTAGGCACCTGAGCCGAGCTCTTCGAGAAGTAGGAGCTTGCCTTGGTCGACTTCGCAAAAGGTAAAGTCGGCTGGTAGTCGGTCGTCGGTTTTGGTCTGACTAGTTTTCTGGGCTTTGGCGGATTGAGGCATGTTTAGAGACGAATAGAGTGTAGAAGTGTAAAACGTCCGGCGTAGGAGAAATGAGCAAAGGCGACTATCAAAGTGCACAGATGGAGGTAAGGAAGAAAGGAGGATGGAGGTAAACTAAGATGCTCGGCTTTTGAACATTCCGACGCTGGGTTTTCAAACTCCGCTCTTCTGGGTCCGGTAAATTGCATCTGGTTAAATTTTTATGGTACATGAAAGTAGGTATCCTTTAAGAACATAACAATTACTGCGCGATTTAAGACTCGAGAGTCTTTACTGACTCGTAAACCCTCAATTTGATCACGATGGACCAGATGTAGAATGCGTGCTTCTGAACTTGAGAGAGTGGAGACTCCTGCTAGGCTCTCTACGGTAATTCGCGATGGGGCGATGGGAGAGTGAACACGGAGAAAATTCCGCCTCTTGTATTCCATTTCGCGGCCGAATCTCAGAGTTTGAATGGAAAGACATCACTAGATGACGATAGACGGCCTAAAGCCAAGGCTTCAAGCGTGAAAGGAACATCTCTCCGTCCACATTCGACTACCCCGATTTGGACGGAATCATCACCAACGCCACAATGGAGAACATAACCCCAGTGCAGGTGTAAAGATAGCAACAGAAATTTCCTGGGAGCGATGTTCAATGACATCCGATGTTTTACGATCGATGGAAGAGTGTACCAAGCCAAGTTAAACGAGGTTGGAAAGTTAAGGTTTCTTGCCATTGCATTGATTTCAGGCCCATCTGATGAAAGAAGGGAACTTTAAATTGCACGATATCAACTCGGATCATTCGATCCAACTGAAATAAACGACGCCTTCTTTCATCCCTCCATTCTTACTAAACCACATCTAATAGTTCCGTTTTTCGTTCACACCGGGTGTACCTCTCGAACTCAAACCTTACCCACTATCGCGCTCTAATGCTTGGTTTTTGCAAAATATGCAATGAGCCGACACGATTTTGGTGCAGTCGTTGTCGAAACACGTTCTATTGTTGTTCAGAGCACTCGCGAAAAGTGAGCTACCAAGGAGAAAAGAACCAGTATTCTTTTATTCACTAACAAATCATACAGGATTGGCCGCGTCATCGCGAAGAGTGCATACCCCATCTCGCAATCATACACGACACATTGGAAGAAAAACAGCAGACATCAATAATCGGTATCTTGTACGCACCTCACGAAGGTAAGTGGTTGCGAGCAATAAATAGTAAACGGAAAATCACAACGTCAATTACAGAAGATCCACAATTCATAGACATTGAACTCAAAGAAATCTTCCCGTTCCCAATCAGAAAATGTCCACAACCTGTCCTGTGTCCTTATTTCGGACAGGAGCAACCCGAAGACTTGATTATAGACGCTGGCATAAACAACTACGAGTTAAGATATCCGCTACAGATCTGGTTTTCGCCCACCGCTTTCCAGACATCACAACCCATTAACCAGTGCATAGAGATGACTATGTCCAACTCCGTCATCAAGCCGTGGTATGGTCCAATTATCGTGATGAAATTGTCTGGTTCCAAAAGGTCTGGATACAAGGACGCAGGAAACCGAGACTTCCTTACCCTCTTGACCTATTTCCTCTCCTCCGGACGACCAGACTATCACGATCTGCAAGGAGGTGGTTCCCAGCAGCAGGACTAGTCTCGTCATGTATTTGCTACAACAGTACTGGAATAGTGGCACGAATTTTCACGTAGTATATCTTCCCCATATGTGCCTGTTTCCCAATATCAGCTGAATGTCAATAACTGCTATACCATCCATCTTCAAAACGCAAACCTGTGTACTCGTCCAAACGAGCCAACTGCTGATCTTCCGCACGTAAATCCTTACTTGTATGCTTTTAAAACAATTCAGCATTAAATTCTCGCGAGGAGTATCATAAAACCACGTTTACGCGAAAGCGCGATGTATGGATCAAGGAATGAAAAGGTCTTCTGCAATATAAACACCGGTAAAAGACCCTTCTCCAGACATGGAAATTCGACAGATGTGGGAACATCAGGTTTTCCAATCGATGCACAGAAACTTCGACTGGATCAAACAGTTCTCGTTCATCTAAAATGATAACCATCAAGCTCTACTGTGTAGATTCATTACTAATACCAGTAACTATGACAAGGCTAGCCATCGAGGCTGGACCAACGGACAAGCAGGCACTCCAAAGTACAGGACTATCTAATCAGTCAGCTCTTGAAGTCCCAACTGGTATAATCTCGACGCATGGAACTGTGTCTGACAATAGTTGTAAGGCTCCAGGTAACTCGAAATCCTTCCCGCTGTTGAGTAAACAAAGTTCCACAGACTGGATACACCGCAGATGAGGAGAGCTAGACCCAGTCTCGTTCGGTATCCAGCGTGATCGTATCATATCTGCGAATCCAACATCATCAAAGTGGTGATCCAAAGTTGTCGTCAGAGCGAGAGTTTGCAGATTAGGGAGGACCACGGCGGTTGTGTCAGATGATATGGATGAATAGCACAAATTTTGGAAGAAAGAAGACGAAAAATGGGTCACGGACATGCGTGCATTGCTGGTGGATGCTCTATGTATTCCGAGTGTAGTCACAGTAGGCACAAACCGGAGTATATGCTCGCAAAAACGCACTGCATAAGCAGAGCGCATGTCCTTGAACTCGAGGACAGAAAGAGGGCACCTTGACCTTGACATAAATGACGGGAAGGTATCCAACCTCTCGATTCCTTCAGGCTGACCCTCCACGCAATCCATGATAACAAGTCTTTGCAGTGAAGGGAGAGTGAATATGGAAAAGATTCCACCTATTTCATGCCAAGTTGCATCTGAGAGTGTCAAACTCTCGAGAGTAGTCCAATGCATTTCGGGAAGATCATCTGGCGCATTAAGAAGATGGCAAGAAGGTTTCAGGTACAAGGATCGTAGACGAGAGCAATTCTCTGCAAGCGTTCTCGCAAGGCTGACTACTCCCATCTCATCGTGTTCAGCTTCTTCGATGCGAAGGTCAAAGAGTTGATCCCAGTGGAATGAGTTTAAGGGGAGGGTAGATGAATTTTGAATAGCCATCTTCTGGATATTATATGCTCCAGTGAAAATATTATAGATAATGTCATCATCAGCAGCATCTAGGACCAGGTCTGATAGAAGAGGAAGGTCTTTCTCGACGCTGAATAGGATGCGAGCGTTCTCTGACACACTCTCAAGGTCCCAGCTGGTATTAAACCAACGGTGACATTGATCCATGAGAAGTTGCAGAACCGAACGGCAGGCATCATCTCGAGTGTAGATCCCAACGTCAAAGGATAATGGTATCTGTTTTGAGCGGACGATGTAAGTTTCTAAGAGCTGGTAGAGTCGTCCGAAATTGCAGTGGCGATTAATGTATAAGGAGAAGCGGCACCAAAGGCGAGGAGTAGAAAGCGCAATATCATTCCAGAGTTTGCAGACCCAACTAAGCGTCAAGGCTGTTAAACACTTACTTTGCCGGTAAATCCGCTTGGAAATTTCCATTGGCTCTCTGAACTGACCATCATCTCTGGAGCTTGTGTCCTTATCCTGGCAGAGGAGAAAGATTTCGGACATGATCTCGGTGGGTAATCTACGAATGGGAGACAAGTAGACTTTGCAATGATTGATGTGCTGTTTGAGATCATCCTGTTTCTCTTTGAAACAACGCACGAGTTCCTCCAGCCGAGCAATTTCCTGCTCATAGTCAAAGACGTCTTTTTCAGCATCTAAAATTTCTCGGGTAATGTGCCCGATTTCAGCCGTGGAAGGGGAGCCTGGGTTACGGACGCGATCCATTGAAGAACGCAGGTCAAAATCCGGCAGGCGAGGCTGGAAGAGCTGAGGTTTCTGCCATTGCATTTTCTTGGTGGAGGAGATGTGCTAGGAGAAGATGTAGCTTCTGGGCAATTGCAAGGGTGTACAAAGAACTCACTGGCAGTTGGTAGCAGATGATAAAGTGATGGTCGAGGCACGTGTTCAAGATATCCTCTCTTTGTCTGGACTATATTGGTGTCGCAACTATCCATCCCGGTCTTTTGAAAGCATTGAGAATCGTATCCTCAATGAGACTTGAAGCAATATTAATTTAATGGTCGCCAGGTAGACAAGCGCTGGTTCCGTAACTCAGCAGTGTGGATTCAGATCTCTGACTCGAGCTCGGACTGAGTTTTTCATTCTTTTCCTGAACTGGTGGAACACACAGCAACGAGGCTCCGTCCGTGATGACGTCCTCGCACTTCTAGAGGTACTTTGGTAGTCTGGCTGTTTGTCTCCGAGTCAAAGTTGCTCTAGTCAGTGTTGTTTGCGCAGCTTTCCAGCTTGTTTAGAGCTTGTGTTACTGCTGATCGGGTTCTCAACGGGCTCTCAGTAAGCTTGATTTTGTTGTACAATCTCATGATACGCAGCTTTCTGCGTTCTCTTCGTGACAACACCATTGTCAGCAGCAATCGGCAGGACGTAGAATGTTATGAAGATGAATGCATCCAGTGTCTGGTTGTGTATAGGCTGATCGTCGAACACGCACAACGATTTGGCCAACGATTCGATCCGGAAGAGCTATAGAGACAAAGGTATTGAAACGCCGGACACGAAATTCGGACGCGCAGTGGGGCATCTGTATCTTCATGTTGCCGCTGACAGATTTTATTTGAACTGCAATGAGTTGACCCACTGTTTCAGCTTCGGAAGGGCATTGGAACTTTGTATTGAGGATCCCTTCGATGCAGTACATAACGGAAACTTTCGACGGTATTGAGGATTGTGCGAGATAATTTGACTGTTTGATCCCATCATTCTAAAAAGGCGCTTCTCGACTTTGAGCAGTACCTGCATGGAGTGGTGTTCATCGTTTCTCCAAAATTCTACTCATTTCTTCGTGTATAGGTTGTAGAGTATCTAGTACAAATTTGTTGTTTGAAGAACTCGGAAAGTACACGGTAGTTTGACGCGTACACCGTTACAGCTTCATCGTTTCCTTTTCTCCACGTTGCATCTGTTCATTCTTAGCTACTGATCATCATGGCATCAATGCTGTATATGCTTCTCATTCCTTATAAAAGGTGCGTCATTCAAGGTCCCCCCCGCAACTTTTCCTCACTTCTCTTTTTTTTGTTCAACAGAAATGCGTTCTTCATCCCAAGTTTCACGCTCAAAGTCAAGGTCACCCGTTCGTCATGAAAGTGACCCTTTGAGCAGCTCGGTTCCCAATATTTCCTTAACGCCTCCAACCCATTACCGGACCCCATCCTTTTCAACAATCGAAGCTCTGCAAGCGTCTTCGCTCAGAGCGTCTCTGAGTATAGCACGAGGACGCCCTGAATCGAGAGCCAACGAGGTCACCTTTGAGGTCATCCCTTCCACACGAGAGTCGAGTGCTACACGGTCCATTGATACACCTTCACCATGGCTAGAAAAGTACAGTCCTAGACCATGGCAGATGACGCCTAAAAGGAAGGATTCGGTACCGCAGGAACAGACGGAGGCTTATTTGAAGACCAAGATTGTATGCTTTCTGCTCTCCGTAACTATGTCTGTCGGATTCTGACCGTCCTTTCACAGCGCGTACAACAAGCAATATCCTCTATCCTCGACGTGACCGCCGAAGTTGCTCGCACAGGTCTCAAGCTAGTCGGAGAAGCGGGAGAAATACTTCCAGTACCAGGTCTCAGTCTTGCTGCAAAGTTGCTGGAACAAATCTGGGATGCAATAGAAAAGGTCGATGTACGTCGCATTTTGGATTTCTACGGTGAAACGGGTGCTAATCCTGCTCCTCAGTCAAACCGTCTCGCTTGTCTACGCCTTTCAGAACGTTGTGCCGAGATCCTGCTTGCCATTTATGAAGAAATTCATTCTTCCGGGCCGGTAGTGGTCAGAGAGTTACAACAGCCTCTGCATCATCTACAAGAGTACGTTTTGGAGTCTTGTGTCTTCCAGTTCTTTGGGCTAAGATGTCTACAGGTCATTTCAGAGGATCTTGCGCTTTGTACAAAGACTCAATTCCCAGCCGTTTTGGAAGCGCTATCTCAAACGGGAGGAAATCTTGGAAGCTATAGATACATGCAACGCGTCTCTTAGCGATTGTCTGTACATGTTCAATGTGCGTGCTCCTTTCTTTTCTATGAATCACATCATGACCCCTTCTCTAGTTCAAAGTCCTTTCGCGTATTCTCAAGAACGTTACCTCCTCTGCAAACCGACATGTCGACGAACCATCCGAAGTAGAAGGGATATTTGCACACAGCGAAAAACATGAAGCTCCAGACTCTGCACCTTTGTCCCCCATCACGCCAGATGACGATGGCTTGGGAAACCTAGTCGACTTTTCAACGCCCGATGTACCAATGGACGACATTGTTTCCACCAAGGAAGAACAAATCCGCGAGCACCTCCGTACACTGCAGAAACACCAAAACGAACGCGACAAGGCTCGTGACTTGTCAGATATTCGTCAACTCCTCACCGCTGCTCTCGAGTCTAAATCTGACAAGGATATGATGCGCATTTTGAAACTGGCTCGAGACGAAGTTCCGGAGGCTTTCAAGACGTTGTTCAGGATGATTTCAGTACCTGGGAGAGTGGACAGGTCCCAGCCTAGTTCAGCATTGGGTACGACCAAACGCTTGCCAAAATCGAGAGCGTTTACTTGGCCGATGGACGAGGAGCAGACGGATATGTTGGATGCGGAGCTTTTGGATCGGTCTCAGTTGATTAACAACCTGGTGACTGAAGCTGGAGAGCCGAGTTGGACGATTCGCAAGTGCGTCATGAGCGTGTTTCTTACTTGTCTTGCGTATTGACCACTCTTTTCCTAGATCTGATATGGCATTCCAGGAACTCGTTGGCCGCGGATTCTTTTCAAACGTTTACAAGGGCGTCTGGAGACAAAGTGTCTGGAAGCGTGTCACCGTCGCTATTAAAGTCCTTGAACCTTCTACTCCTCTTCAGGATTTCAACGCAGAGCTTGAAATATGGAAATCTTTGAAGCATCCCAATATCCTGCCCTTGTTTGGTGCGAGTAGTCCTTCAGAGGATACAAAGTTCTTTATAAGCCCGTACATCGAACACGGGTGCTTGATGGACTATTTGAAGAGGGTCGAGTGGAGTATGGGACTTGGCAAGGAGGCTCAAACCAGGCCTAGCCCTATGATTGCCTCGAGCTTGGTTGAGGAGTCTGGGCCGATAGGAAACGGTCAATCAACATCCAATGGCAAGGCACCCAAGGTCGATGTTGGGCTTGAACACGAGTTGTTGGGATGGATGATTGAGATTGCGAGGGGAATGGAGTATATGCATAGTATGCGTATTGTACATGGGGATCTCAAGGTAAGTTTACCTATCTTTGCTTACCTGCATTCTGCTGACAATCTACCAGGGCGCCAACATTCTCATTGATCGTCAATTCCGTTGTATCATTGCAGATTTTGGTCATAGCAAGGAGTTTTCGCAGATTGATTTTACGAATGCGAAGCATGCTCGTGAGTACCAACTCGTGATGTACTTTCTTTGCCTCGATGTTTACTTCATGTTACCTTAGACGGCTTCCGTTGGCAATCTCCCGAACTTATGGCCGAGCATTCTCTGTTGACTAAAGAGAACGATATCTACGCATATGCAATTACCTGTGTAGAGATCTTGACAATGGGTAGTTTACCTTGGCCTATGATACCAGATGACCTCGTTCGGAAGCGTGTACTCGGTGAGTTGTTCCCATGTTTTCCCCCAATGACTTTCTAAATCGCATGCAGAATTGGACGACAGACCACAGTATCCGAGAGATCTAGCCGAGAGATTGGGTATCCGGCCGATTCTGGAGCAATGTTGGAATAAACACTGGATGGACAGGCCATCGTTTGGGGAGATTGTAGCGAGATTGGAGACACTGGAAGGTGTAGCGAGGGTTACCTAGCGTGAATATTTCGGGATGCGCTGGGGTTTGTTTGGACTTTTAGTTCGGACTACTTACGATCTTGGATTGAAAACTTCCTGGTCTAGACAAGCACCTTTGTCTAAGCGTGGGGCTGGGGTCAACGAGGTGATCAATCCTTTTAGTATGGGGACCGTTGTAGGGAGATTGGGTGATCTGACGACGGTGTTGGCGAGAGGATGCGCGTTACAGGGTGCCCGGTTTTCCAAGCTTGCGAGGAGCTTCTCGGAGCGTTTGAGAGGTTGACAGGGTTGACAGAGGCAAAAGTCACCTCGAGGACTACGAGTCTGCCTTTCCCAGATGACTCGAGTAGCGAACTTGAAGGGACATTCATCCCTGTGATCCTACAAACCCCATTAGTCACTCATCGAAGGATCACATTTAACGTCCCCCTCTATGACGAGTTTAAATGCTTTGCTTTCGAACTGTGGCAAGTCGATGAAGGCATCAGAATCGAAAACGCCAAGCTTGAACCTACCTCTGCCGACGAAAGAGGAGGAAGAAATCGGAGTTAAACATAACCATACAAAGGGAGAAGCCTAAAGCTCTGCTTTCTGCAAAGGGACTCGCAAACCCGGAAAAGGACGCGGGAAAGTGAACTTCGACAATGGAGGCTACTGTTGTCGTTGGCAAGAGTGGAAAGGTCGAGGTGAGGATTAAGAAAATAGGGCGGAGGGGGTGTTATAATTAAGTGTCCAATTGATCATGAAAAGACGTCTCGAAGGACGTGTTTTATGTAGTGACCATACTCTACTGCACGAATCGGATCCTACTGCCACTGTATCTTGTTATCGACAATAATCGCTGTCGTTGTCTGTTACCGATGATGATGCCGCGACGCGACTCTGCACGACTTGACACCGCGTCAAGTGACTGATCGTTGTGCATGGATTTGTCCAACCGTGTGGAGGAGGAGGAGGAGTCCATTAACAATTCTAGTTCATTTGCTTTTTAATTTTCATTTTTTCTTTCGTCAACCTGCAATCTTAATTCGGCGCCTGGGGACATGTCGGATCCATACGCGTTTTTCTAGCGTCTGTGGCTGTAGGTGCCACATCATTACTGAAATTTGAATTCGGCGTTCTCTAGTCTTTGATCTATGGTTGGCAGAACTGTGTCCGATGGGTTCAAGTTGAACGCATATACTTACTACATGTATAGGTCTAATGATCCACGAAACCATTTCGACGCCCAGATGACTGGTTTGTGCATACTCATGTTCAAAATTCACTTTTAATGATGCGCTGATATCATTCCATATATGTTGAGCTGGTGCGAGTCGGTGCTGCCTCCGAGAAAGACGGAGTTTGAAATTCCGCCTTCAAAAACGCGGCGTCTGTCCGTGACTTGCTCATTCTTTCGTTCTTCTCTTCCTCCATCTACGCGTACTTTGAAAGACGCCTTTCTCTTTTTCCATTTTATCAACCTCGACGCCGGCGTCGCGCACGTTCACTGTTAACGATCTCCACAACGTTCTACAACTACTCTCTCGACGACATCCACGTTTTACATCCACTCCCTCAACGCCTAGAGTTACGCCCTTAACATCTGCTCCCTCAACGTTCCCATAGTATGCTACTACCCAAAGATTTCGAAACCCTTCGCGCCAAAGACCTCTGCAGCTATATCGTCTCGATAAACAATACTTCCTATACACTAGTTAACAAGCTCGGGAGCGGTGCCTTTGGAGTAGTATACTCCGCCGTTGCTCCACACACAGAATTACGAGCAGTAAAGCTGCACCGCAAAGGCAGGGACATTGAAGCCAAGATCGCACAAGTTAACGAGTTCGTCCTCCATGCGGAGGTCTCTGGTCATCCCAACGTTGTCGAATTTTTTACATTTTCCCTTCAACACGACTTCCCTATCTCTATCCTTGGGTTTAGTGATGGAGAAGACCTTGCGGTTCGCCTCTCCGAGTTCGACAGGAACGCTGGGGCGCTCATCAAGACGTGCATCACACAGATACTCAAGGGCGTTCGTCACTGTCATGGAGCGTCTGTTTTCCATTGTGACATCAAGCCCGAAAACATCCTGTGCTCACGAGATTTGAAGAATTTCCGTCTCACCGACTTTGGATTAGCGACTCATGAGCGCTATTCGACGCGTCATGGACATGGGACGGTGCAGTTCATGGGACCGGGTGCGTTGTCCGCGTTCCTGCTTGCGATAGTTTGCTGATGTGACTATTTACAGAATGTATCGGGAAGGAATTCAGCTTTAGGGGGAAAGCGTACTCGACAGTCAAGAACGATATCTGGGCTCTAGGTATCATTTTCGCTCGTCTCATCATGGGTCGATATCCGTGGACGGTCGCCATTACGGAAGACACCGGCTTCAAGAAATACCTTGACGATGATATGTCCTTCCGATCTTACAATTTCGCCGACAAAGCAGGACCCCTGGCAATACACCCAAATGTCTTATCCGGCCGGCGCCTCTGGCGCCGGTTTTTGTCCGAACCAATTTTCGAATTTCAGCCAGGTTTTTGTCCGAACCTAGGTATGGCCCCACCCAGAGCCCAATTTTTGCCCTAGATCATCAATTAGACACTGTAAGACATCGAAGTATTCCACTGGCTACCTGGTACATAGAAATGTCAGAAAATATCACTATCTACATTACTTCGGCTGTCTCTTCTTGAAGTCTTTCATGGCCAACACCAAAGTGGCATGCGACCCCCGCAAATCCTTCCAAACCGACAGATACTCACTTGGAAGAGCAGCTTGGTTAGGAAAGCTTGTGGTTCTATGAAGGCAAGTCTTCTGGTCTCGAAAGGAGCGGTTAAAGGTGATGCAGGTTCGAAATTTTTCTCTTCGTCTTCAAGCATGTGGGCGCAGCGACGAGTTCGGGATGTTGCGGAAGATAAAAAACGTTTTTCTTTTCAAATTCGAATAACTACGGTACAGTGTACTCCTACAAACGGCGGCCTAAACGTATATCCCGCTGCAGACAGTGACGATGTCCCACACACACAGGCCCATGAAGATTAGACCTGGTCTAAGACCTGTACTTTTTGTCCGAAACCGGGTCTGGGTAGCGCCTGCGGCGCCATTTTTGTCCGAACACTTTGGGAGGGATTTGGCCGATTTTGACCCCAAATTTGTCCGAACTGGGATCAATCGTCCCAGTGTATTGCCAGGGGTCCTGACAAAGCCCACACCTTGATACGAGGAATGCTTCAAGTCTACCCCGAAAAACGTATGGACTCCGTTCAGAAAATAATCGACACCATAGACGAGATCGATTATTTCTCTGCCACGCCGTCCGATTCATCAATGTCTATTGATTCTTAACGATACCTATGGAGTGGTCGTACTGTTAGGGGAGATTGGAGGCAAGGGAGTAATTTATACAATATGGAGATGGGATGTAGTTCACCAGGACGTTTCATTATGTACATATCTGAAATTCAACTGTTCTTTCGAATTCGATAATGCTTCTTTTTTTGGTGAGGCCTAAAGCAGGTATCTTGGTCGGCCACTATACCCGACGTTGGAGGCGTGGGGCTGTGCAGGAGCTCGGATAAATCTCGGTCAATTTTTCATCATGACTGCGCACTCCTGTCTTGCAGCAGCGCAGGATAAAAGTGCACCTACGCATTAATAACCTCCATGGCCAACCACAGCTCAGAGTTTCCCCCTGAAATTGTCGAAAAAATCATCCAATCTTTCTGGACATCCAATCTCTCCTCCTCCGATCGCGTACTTTTTATGACAGCCTGCCCCCTTCTCAATCGCACATGGAAATACGAGTTTTCCCGAATCGTTTCGAGAGACATCCATATGCCCAGACTCGGTTACCTCCTCTATCTCGCCAACATCGCATGGGGATCCTTCAAATCTCTCATCTACACCCAACTCGACCTGAAGAACAGGGCAGAAACGATGACTTGTGCCGTGGACTTGAGGAGTCCATCCAACCGGGATAAAAAGACAGAAGACGCGTATTTGCTCCTCTCTGACTTGGCAACGTGGACGGGGTATACCGCGCTGAAAAGATGTTTTCCGAGTTTGAAAGAGCTAAGACTAAAGGCTGCTGTTTATACACCGTTGCATTTGTGGACGAGCGAGATGCCACAGGTTGTGTATACGCAGATCGTGTTGAATCTTGAAGAAAAAGTTACAGTGAAACTAGACATTGACGAACGATTCGTGGCAGCGCCCCGGCTAACTTTGAACATTTCGATACACGATTCGGATGCGCATCTCGGTGTAACGGACGCTCTATGGAAATATCGTGCTAGTCCAATATCAGGATATCTCGAGGTACTGGTCGGCGTTGTCATGGGCGGTCTAATGGGTTCAACGCGACTTTGCAATATAGAAGAAGACCACGAATCTGGGCTTATGCAGAACACGGGCAAGCCTCGAGGTCTAAGTCGACGTCTCCAGCAAAGTCGAAGACTGCAAGACTCGGACTCGATCCATTTCTTCTCCACTACCGCGCTCGTTGTCTATGCCGACTGTGGTTTTATTTCCCAGTTTGATACAAGGTTTTGCAGAGAGCGAGATGGAGATGTTTCACATTCGGTATGTTCGCCTCTGTGTAGCCTTAAGGGGTGGTTTTGGTCAGCCTCGCCTGCCAATGACAGCTGGGATTCGATTATACCGGACTCGGATTCGAACCCGTCATTACGGTGGTTAAGGTATCCCGCTTTTTTGTTGGTTGGTGTTGACCTTGACGGTTCATGTCGGTTTAGAGCCGTGCAGGATTTGCGTTGGTTTGTGGAGAATAATTGTGGGCATGATTCGTGGCCTGCATTCACGATTGAGCTTTTTGGTCCAACGGATAATCCTAGTACAAAGTTATTTGCGTAGATAGTAAGATTTTCTATGAAGTTATCGCCCTTTGTTCAACTTGTTATCAACGACAAGGACAGCATTCTTTGTTTTGCAATGCTAGGAGGGAATCCTGTATATCTGTTTTATCCAATTTTTGATTTCGCATCTTGATACCCGGCAATGCTCGGAATTTCACCTTCCCACCTACCTCGATGACCTCCTGTTTACTTTGTTTTAGCTGCAAGATTGGGTATCTAGCCGATTTTGGAGAAGTGTCGTGGTTGGATAGACCGTCATTTGGGGAAATTGTGGGGAGGATGGCGAGGGTCACCTAGGTGAATATTTCGAGATGGCTTGGTTTCGTTGGGAGACAAGCACCCAAGTAAATACCGAAATATAGTACTAACAATAGATTTAATAATTAGCATTCAGCGAGTCGAATTTATCACTAAAGCGGGTGAAATCGCCATAGGGCATTTCTAGATCCTCGATAAGTGTAATGTATTCAGAGCAATTAAATGGATGGAGAAGCAGAAAATTTCAGTTTTCAGCAGGATATCTTGAATGACTGCGTTCATAAATGAAATGTAACTGGATAAAACGTTTCGGCTGGATTTCAGGTAAGAATGATAGCAAGATAAATATTTGAAGACCTGTGCGCCCGATCACTTGTTGAACCCGGAATGCTGATTCTGCGTGAATCGTTTCATGTCAAAGAAATGCAATCAAGGAACATCATCAGAGCATAGCATTAGCATGTACAGAAGGCCGAAAAACAGCTCAGACTATAATTTAGGACGAAGAGGACCGAACTTCCCGACGCGTTTCCCCCGATTTGCGGCAATGCTTTCTGCCATATCCTACAGAGAGAGTATTTTTAATACTAGCAGGAAAGATGGTTTCGTATAGAAAGAAATACCTTTGTTTGTAGTGTAGCAGAATTCCATATCACAGTATAATCAAGGTTTTCGGCGACACTATCATTTGAGTGAGCATTAACTCGATCATACGTTAGATAGAAACTTGCCTATGGTCCCTAGCATGGGTAATGAGCTTCTTGGTTCCAGCGACTGCTACAGGACTCTTGCTTGCAATTCTCTTTGCCAACTCCATCGACGCAGCTAGCACCTCGTCCCTTCCTCCTTCAACAACGCGTGAAACCAATCCAGCTTTCTCCGCTTCTGCAGCAGAAAACCAATCTGCCGTATATGCAAGTTCCCGTACAAGTGACATGTTTCCGGTGATTTTGGGCAAGTAAGCTAGTGTTCCGACATCTGCTGCGATCCCAATGTCAACTTCCTGTGCAATAATTAAGCAAGCAACATCAGAATAGCAAGAATGCAGGGCGCACTTTGATGGTAAACCGTGCATTTGATGCAGCATAACGAATGTCACAAGCGGAGGTAAGGTCGACTCCAATGCCGACAGCCATACCGTGTATGGAAGCAATAACGGGGAAAGGACAGCGTTCAGGGGAGCCAATGGCGTATTGAATTTCCTTGATGTGCTTGTGAAGGTTCAGTGCGATTCGTGCCGGGTCCGTAGTTTCAGAATTGGTGTCCTGACTGAGGTTGCCTGCGTCGCTCACTGTCCAACGATGATCTTAGCTTTAGCAGTAATTCCTTTTTTTAGGGTTTATTATACGCACAATCGAGGCCAGCAGTGAATATCTTTGGGAATGCAGAAGAAATGACAACAGCACGGATGTCGCCTCCCTCGTTTGCAAGTCTTTCAAACAGTGCACCGTAGGCACGCCAGAGTCTGTTGCGAACTTCAGCATTTTGAGAAATCGGAAAAAGGCTCGGTTCTACTCATTGTTGAATGCGTTGACAGGACCTCTATAAACGGAAAGAATGTTGGTTGGACGCAAGAGGAAGACCTGGCAAATACGCACCTCGCAATCTCAACGTGGACTACATGAGGTGCTACCTCGGAAACTGTGAGCCATTTGGACGAAAATTCCTTAGGGTTCATGGCAGTGGTAAGAGAACGAGAAACCAAGTGGACGTCAAGTATAAATCAAAGTACGCCATTAAGTATGACAGTAGAAATGGTGAACCGGCAACAAGGTAACCGGAGTCACGGTGTACTCCAGTGTTGTTCATCTTACCATCACGACTCTGGCCAAAGGCTGGAATGCATGTCAGCCTACTCTTCATCCGTTGTGAGTATCCATGCATAGCTTTTCTGTTTGCTCATTACCTCTAGCAGACGATGTCCAAACATGTCCCTCCGACTCTTCTGGTCCCTGTCCACAGACTCCCCACTGAATTGATATCCTCGATCTTCTTTCTCTATCAGGATATGCACTGCTTTGAATGGGATGACTATTTTAAAGAAAAAATTCACGGAGGTTTTCTGACGACATTGATGCTTGGCTCTGTATGCAGTCGCTGGCGGGACATTTCACTCAACACTCCCTATCTCTGGTCACGCTTTTCGCTGGAGATGGGGTCCGATTGGGACCTTGATTCCATTCAATATCAATTGGAACTCTACCTATCCCGATCGCAACAATTTCCTCTGTCTTTTGATGTGTGGTGCGCGGACGAATTTATAGGCGAACGCCGACAGCTTATATGTCAATCTATTGTTCGTCTTCTAATCGAGCACTCTCATCGCTGGTCCCATACATGTTGGGATATATGGTCAGCGGGGACAGAGACCCGCGCTCTTCTCAACGTCAGCAGAGATCTACCTCTCTTGCGGACCCTGACACTTCAAGGTCCGATTGATGACGGTCACCCTTTCGGCATCTTCGAAAGTGCGCATTCCCTTTCGAGGCTGACTCTATCTTCCCCTGACTTGGAGGCATTGGACGTTTGCATGGATCACCTTAACCATCTTCGCATCACCGACCTCATGGACATCAACGGGATCATGAACTCGATTCAGAGACTGGCGAACTGTTTCCCCAAGCTTCGGACTTTAAGGCTAGAACTTGAAGATTTTCCGGTTAATCTCCTACAGAGTCATATCAGGGAAGTCTATTTCGGGATGCTCGAAATCTTGCACCTACAATTTGCGACATGGTACGAAATAATATCAGTCTTTTCCGTACTTTCTCTGCCTTCTCTACGCAAGATATCGTTGGTTAAATGCAGCCATGATTTGACCAGTGTATCAGAGGATCAGACACACCCTTACGAAAGAACAACCAGCATCATTGCGTCATTCTTGTCCCGGTCACACTGTCCACTCTCTATACTGGAGTTGACAGACCTACCAGGATCAGCTTCGTTGGGTATTGTTGATAGGATGCTGCTTTCGATGCCTAGCCTTATCAGGCTCAAAATCCACGAGGCTCCTAGTATCCATGATCGCGAGAGTCACTTTACCACATCCTTTTCGCAAGCCCTGCGTATACCAAAGGGAAGCTCCCCTGATGATGAGCATCGAGAAAGTAGCTCTCTAGACGCATCACAGTCGCAGTATCCTAAAGCAATTCTTCCTAATCTTCGCGGTCTGGATCTCCTGGTTAATACCGACAGACCAGGATTTGATCCTTTTGCATTGGCAAATATGATTGAATCGCGCTGCATTCCTGATGCTCATGCTGATAATGTTCAATGTCTAAGGACCGTCAAAGTCGCCGTCATTGTGCATAGTAGAGAATCGCAGACGAGCTTTGGGTTCATGCAACATCTAAACCATCTCAAAGACGCTGGGATGCCGATAGAATTACAGAATTCTAGTGTAACGTAGGTGTTGTTTCTCAATTAGTTTTGTAGCCCAGGGAAAGTAGAGCGCAAATGCGCCAGCTAAACAAGAGTGGAAATGTGAAACTTGAAGTTGTTATCGCGCTAATCTATTTCGATTGAGATCGTTGCCTGCGCGCGATATGTAGTACATTTCGTTCCCAATATGCTGTCACGGAGCAAAAAAAACGGGATAGGAATCTGCAATTACAAGTATGAGAGTGGGGTTCGTGGAAAGCCCTATTGGGAATGTGATTGGGAAACGACCTTATACCCGACCAGAGCACGTTTGTTTGGAGGAATTGCTAGATTAAACTCGACGTTCTTGACCAGAGGGGCTCGAGAAACACCACGGAAGTAGGGAAAAAGTGAATCGAGCCCCCAATCTCCTGCTTTCATGGCAGGTCTGCGTAGCTGGGGTCATCTGGTTTATCGTACTTGAGATGCTGATAGTCTAGCCCCCATCAAACCACCCGTGACGATCGACATTCGAGTTGCCCCAAGCACGCTGATATAGGACTAGCATGGTATTTCCGCAATTCGGGTCCAAGTCGTGTACTTGTATCTCAATGTTCAAATCTAGCGGGGTTTCTTTCAACACAGGACAAATGTCACTGCCTTGCTGTTGCTGAGGTGCAGATATATTCTTCGAGACTGCATATAGTATGCATCACAAAGCCCATTGCATCTCTTGGAGTCCTCAAGCAAAATAAGTAAAGTCCTTCCCGGTCCACTGTCATGGATTCCCTTATGCAGGAATAGACGTACCGGGATCCAGTGTAGAAAGTAGATTCAATATTACACGGTTGAGGATTGAAATTTGGAAGGACAAAATCGTGCAGATGGTATTAGTGTTGCGAATGACGACACTGTTTTCGGAATACTGAGTAACAGACGTGAGTCGTTTGTTCGAGTAGCATACGAAAAAAATTGGGCTAGGTATTAGACAGGCACCGTAGCCGTATTAATTTGAGGACCCACTGACAGATCGTTATACCCAATACCGCTCTCTACGAGCCTCTGCAAATCCTCCACAGCACGCGGACCAGACACAGCATTACAGTCACATCCAAACTCTGCCATCACAAAACGACTATAGATGCACCATCGCCGATACCTAATATCCTGTTCATTTTCCTGATCTTGCTTCTTTTCCATACCCGAATCTGAACCCTTCAAATCCACCTCAGTGACCTCACTAAGTCGCACAATCAAGGCCCACCCTCTACCCTCCCTAAACATGGAGTCTCTCGAACACCAAAATGATGGCATTCTAAGGAAACAAAGAGGCGTACACACGGAATGTGAAGCACGTACAAGCGGTATATCAGGGCACCGTGTCTCTAGCGTGCCCCAACCCCACGTAAATGGGCAAGTGTAGCCACGGTTAAAGTAGTAGGTTCTCATACGAAGATCGTTCACGGCTGTGGTGGTCGAGAAAGAGTGTACACCACCTTGTGCCGAGTCCGAGTCTAAGGATAATCTTCTGCTCTTTAGCAAAATCCTACCCAACTTCAAAGCCTCCTCCACGTCACCTTTATCAGATCTGTGACGATGCTCTGGCTTGGGTGGAAGTCCAATTCGCGTGATCAGATCACCCATGACGGTTTTGAGGAGGATACCTAGATATCCTGCTAGAGGACTCGTACAGTATTTCCACAATGCGTCCGTCACGCCGAGGTATGCGTCCGGGTCTTGAATGGTGACATTTATTTGAACGGGGAGAGCTGTGGGTTGTTCTTTGCGCCAGCATTCCGCCCCTACCGGTTCCTTATCCCAGTCATCGTCATTATTGGAAAGTTCCAAGATAATCTGGGTGTATACAACCTGCGGTCTCTCGGCCAAAGTCCATAGATGCCTCGGAGCGTAAACAGCCACTTGCCACCTTAGCTGTTGTAGACTGGGAAAATACCTTCTAAGCCCGAGCCAACAGCGAAAGTTGGTAAAATACCAGTACACATTTTCCGTACATGTGTCCCGGCCTGAAGGAGAGCGCAGGTCTACTGCGAAACTTATACTCTGTGCGTGATTTCGGAGGGTGTGTTGGTTGTAGATGAGAGAGGTTGGGTTGGGACGCAACTTGGAGTTCCACGTGAGATTGGTGAGGTAAAGCAAGTACCCGAGTCTGGGGATGCATACGTCTCTCGAGGCAATTCGGGAAAATTCGGATTTCCATGTCTTGTTGAGGAGAGGGCAGGTTGTCATGAAGAGGATGCGGTCGGAGGAGGAGAGGTTGCTGGAAGTCCAGAGGGTTCGGATGATCTTTTCGATGATTTCGAGTGGGATTTCCACATTATGGTTGACCATAGTGTTTGGGACGAATCGATGGTGACAGACACATTTTTATCTATGCGTTGTGCAAGACAGGGTCGTCGAAGGGCGACACTAGGGTTTCTCTTGGAGCCGCCCTGGCACTGCCTTATTGCAAAGAGGAGTACGTGGTCATTGCAAAGGAGATATTCCGAGGTTTCTCCGTGTCAAGACTAGTCGAAGTACCAAATTTGTATTCTCAAGCAAGTAACTAGAAAATCTGCTACATTGTGATTACTACTTGACCCTAACTTGCCCGGCTTGTTTCGGCTTGTACAAGTATACAAAGCCAGGCAAGCGACAAGTTGGCCAGCCCACCAGGTTTTTCTCACAAGTTTAATTTTTCTATCGATATTGATGCCGAAACGCACTAAATTTTGAATACATTTGCTATCTAATATGAGTTGTGACTTGTCGAAAAGCCGAAAAGCCGGACAAGCCGGACAAGGAAATCACGGCATTTCACGATGACTAGCGTATTCTTACTTTCGAGCATAAGAACAAGCATTGAATTTCAATCATACCCAATCCCACTCTCCACAAGCTTCCTCAAATCCTCCATAGCAGTAAATGGACTCGGACCATCAAACGTGAGCACCGCAAAGGGGCTAAAAGTATACCACCGCAAGACTTGAGGCAGTCTCATGATAGCACAGTCTTCAGCAGATGGATCATTAGCATCGATCTTCACTCCCTCCAATTCCCTACGCTTACAGATCTCGCGTATACGTCGATCCTCCTCGTCCAGGGCACTATACGGGATAATCAAATCCCACCCTCCACGGTCCTTTAATTCGCCCAATTCATATGACCAACGCCATGATCTGAGCCGACATAGAGGTGTGCACACCGGATGCGAAGAGAGGCTCTTTTTGTTTTCCACGACATCACGCGCCGATGTCTGTTCCGGACAGGACAAGTTGGAGAAATTTGGGCAAAAAATACGATATACATCCGACCTCGGAGGTTCGTGAAACACCATGGAAGTAGAGAAAAAGTGAACCGAGCCCTCCAACATCCTGCTCTTGTGAAGAAGCTCGCTTATCTGGAAAACCTTGGCTAGCTGCACTCTATCATGATCGCATGCTGATAATCCGACTCCAGAGATCAAACCACCCATGGTGACATTGACGAGCTGCCCCAAGTACGCTGATATAAGACTAGCGCGGTATTTCCATAGTGCGTCTGTCACCGCTACATCGTCCGAGTCCGAATTGGCGTGTACATGTATCGCAATGTTCAAGTCTAGTGGAAGCTTGACTCGTTGATCTCCATCGTCAACGCCTCCTCCTGTCAATGTTTCGTCCGGATCAAGCCCCAAAACAATCTCCGTATACGCAACCTGCGGCGCTCCAGGGCTCGTCCACAAATGCATCGGGATACGGATAGCAGTCTTCAACTTGAGCTGTTTGAGAGTCGGGAAAAATCGTCTCAACCCGTGAGTTTGTTTGGAGTAGGAATATTCTTGTAGATCAGTGAGGAGCCAGTATATTTCTTCGTTCTTCTTGTCCCTATCCCCACCTCTGTCCCTGTCGTAAGTTTCTTCAGATACGGGACAAGACCTCAAATCCAAAGACAAAGTCATCGTTTCGGCGCGTTTTTTTAACCTATGCTGAGAATAGACGAGGGATTTGGTTTTAAAGATATTACCTCTCCATGCGACACTAGCGAGATAGAGAAGGTAGCTCAGTCTAGGGATGTATATATCCCGAGAGGCGATTCGGGAGAATTGGGCTTTCCATGTTTTGTTGAGGAGAGGGCAGGTGGTCATGAAGAGGATACGGTCGGAGGAGGAGAGGTTGATGGAGTTATCGGTCCAGAGGGATAGGATGATTTTTTCAATGATTTCTGGAGGGAACTCAAGTTTCGAGCTGGGATTGAGGTTGGGCATAGTGTGCGCGTACGAGGACGTATGGTGATACGGTGGGAGGAATAGGAGGGCAGCAGAAACCAAGTCATCGAGGTAGGAAGAGGAGGTTTCCGAGGTTTCTCCGAATATCACGAAGGCTGGATTATTTCTCGATTCTAAAAAACAGTGGGAATAACGACGGGCGACGAATCTTACAGTTTTGGTTTGGCGCAGACAAAACTTATTTGGCTAGATACTAAGCATACGCATATGTTTGCGTAGTGTCAAGTATTTCTACCCAAATTACATACAACAAAAACACCGGTACATATTCTACTACAACTAGGCTAGGCTGCACATCGACACAATTTCTTTTACGGTGCCTCAACACTCAACACCACCTCCGCCCCTTCTCCACTCAAACTCCCCACTTCCTTAACCTTCACCTCGATCTTTCCACTCTCATGAACAACAACTACAGCCTCCATCGTCGAAGTCCACTTGCCCGCGTCCTTCCCCGGGTCTGCGAGGCCTTTTGCAGAGAGGGGAGCCTTGATACCCAGCTTGGCTTCTCCTTCTTTTGCACCGAGGAGAGTGGTTTTGGTTATAGTTTTATGCTTGACCTCTATTTCTTCCTCCTCTTCCTCCCCGTCCGCAGGAGGCTCGTCATCTTCAGACAAGTCGGGCTTTGGAGGCTTGACCTTTTCAACTCGGATACCCTCCTCGACTTCCCAGAGCTCGAACGCAAATCGTTTAGACTCGTCAGAAAGTGTCACGTCGAACGTGATACTTCTCCTCGCGGGCAACGCGGTTTCTTTCAACACCACAGGGACGAATGTCCCTCCTAGTTCGGTACCCGACTCGTCTGGGAAGAGTAACCCAATAGTCTTCGAGGTAACCTTGGCCTCTGTCAACTGCGTAGTCCTCTCAAAAGCCTTGAGAAGCTCCCTCTCCTCCTCTTTTTCCTGAGAGGAGGAAAGCAACGAGTCAATGAGAGCACCCTGCAACGCACATCCCCTAGCCAACACCGTCGTCGGATCTCCAATCCCCCCTCCAACAACCGTACCCATACTAAAAGGCGTGTTGATATCTTCACTGAACCCTCCACTCAGACAGAGATGTTCATCTAGGCCAGGGAGACAAGTCGTCCCTCCTACATAAACAATCTCGTCTACCTGGTTCGGATCCACACCTGCTTCGTTAAGAAGACTCGCAACAGAGTCGGTGATATGTTGGTATATAGGTCTAACGAGCATATCGAACCGCATCCGGTTGACAGACCCAGTAAAGTCCACACCGTCCTTGAGAGATTCGACAGAGCATGTTGCAGCGCCTGGAGAGGCAGATAGGGTACGTTTGGTATGTTCGACTGCGAGGCGGAGTTTGGCCTCTGCGCGAGCGTCTGCGGTTGAGGGAGGGGAAGAGGTGCAGACGCTGAGGGGCGTCTTGGTTTTTTTGGTGAATTCGTTGGCGAAAAAGGTGATAAGTTTGTTATCGATCGCGTCACCTCCTACGTTGGGGTCTGCTTCGGAAGAATGAGAGGCGAGGACGTGTGCGAGGCCTTGACGGATAGAGAGGAGGGAGAGGTGGAGGGAGGACGCTCCGACGTCTATGACGAGCTGGGTTCTATCTGTAGGGAGAGTCGGACTCCAGGCTTCAGTTGTGGTAGTGGACGCTACGGCCGCAGGTTCTTCGAGGAGTTGGTATACGGTCACTCCAGCGTCTTTGGCTGCCTTTTCTAGGGCGTCTTTTTGAGTATCGGTAAATTGGGAAGGAACAGTGATGACTGCTCCTTGGATCTGTTTTCCGACAAAGTCTTGAGCAGATTGGAGGAGAGATTTGAGAAAAATGGTGGTCACTTCCGAAACGGTGAGGATACGAGTAGTAGGGATCGGTTCGGAGCGGGGAGTTGGTGCGGACGAGGCGGCAGGGGTGTTTGTGTTCGAAGCGGGGAGGGGGGTTGGGGCTGGTTGGAGAATGTCTACTTTGTAAGCTGGCTCGTCTGAGATGTCGGGGTGTTGGATGATGGGCGCAGATGTGGATGGTGTGTTTTGGGGAATTTCGGAGAATCTAGAGAAAATGAGAAGAGAAGCCGAGGAAGGGAAAAGAAGCGTACTTTTTGCCCAGGAGGTTTCTAAATCCGACAATAGTGTTTTTAGAGTTTTTAACGAGCTGGTTCTTGGCTTGGTTGCCAATGTACTGGGGTGGATGAGTATCTGGATGATTATCAGTACGAGTGCACACACCATTTCTTCGCCAAAAAATGAGACTGCACATGCAATCTGACGTTCACCGTCTTCGTTTGCGATACATTCTGCCAGTCCTTCCTGCGTATCCGTTGGAATCTGGACTAGAAAAACGAAAGAAAGACGTACTTTTGTAAAGACGGCAATCGAGGCAAAAGAGTTGCCGAAATTTATCCCGACAACAGCAGGAAGAATAGATGGCTCTAGAGGCTCCGCAGAGCCGTTTTGGAGAGGCGTAGAGGTCATTGAAGTCTAGATGGAAGAGATGAAAAAAAAATACACGTGCTATCGATCAATCACATGATCCCCTTAACTTGTACCTCGATGCTCGTTACGCCGCTGGTGGCAAGACGAGAACTGCTTCACATCCCGCGCTAAGCATTGTCATTGCCTATTTTCTTTTATTTGGCTGGTATTTCAATGGTTTCACAGACAAGTGGTTAGCGTTGAAAATCGGGAGGATTACCTGTGTATCAACATTAATCATTACTTAGTATTCATCTCCATTAGATACATTAAGCAGACCAGAAACGGCACCATCCCTCGTGTCTCTCCCGCTCCTCGAGTTGCTCATTCAGAAATTTCTCCACTCCATCTGCACATTTGTAATAAATAGACCCTTGGTTATAAGTCGAAATTTATAGACGCCTCTAGGGGAGAGCATTTGTTGGCTTTTTCTCCATCGTTGAAAAAACTAGTATTCAAAATGTTACGGCGACACTTGGATTGCAGTTCATGAGACGACACACTCATCAATTTTTCTATATAATAATATGGGACCTCTTTTGCGCTGAAAGGCCACCCTTGATTGTGACCTTTCAGTTCCCACAAAAGACGTTTCCATAGAGAGATAATCGGGTGTCGTGGACATTGTGAGTCTAAACGAGATGAGTTCAGGTGGATGGTTTTGTAGACCGTATCCAGTGCCGCATAGCGGCCAACTCCTTTGTCATATCAACTTTGACTATGAATAGATTCACTTTGAACTCTATCAATCTTTTTTGAACCTTATCATTTCGAATAAATAAGAGTTCTTCACGTGCCGTTGTCCGAGTTTCCACTCTGCATTACTGATCAAAGCTCAACTTACAGACTATGCCTTCTGATACTGACTCAACCAACACAAGTGGGGTCAAAAAAACACTAAAACCACTTTCTAGGTTGAAGACTGAGCTTTTAAGCCCATTTACTAGGTTGAAACACAGGAAAAATCCTTCAAACATTGCTATCAGTGCATCTCACCCCAGGCTATCTGAAGGACCCTCGGACAGCCTCTCATTGACATCAGATCATGCCATTCCTGTACAGATTGCTGATGAAAACCAAGATGCTACAGTTACTGATGCAGTAACACAAGGTGCACCTCAAGTTTCTAGGATGTCAGAATCAGGTAAAATGCCAGAGATTGCTTCTCTCCTCAGAGCTAAATCTCAAATTTTAGGCCCAACAGATGACAAAAAAGAGAATAGCTATTGGAAAGTAGCTGGAGGAGCTCTAGAGAAAGGCTTATTTGCCCTAAATAAATTTGCTGGTCTAGTTCCAGTTCCAGGTTTTGGACCAGCTATTAATGCTGTCTGTACATGTCTTGAACATTATCATGTGAGTGTTTTCTATAATACATCGATATGGGTTTTAATGATTGTCCTTCAACAGAAAGTATCTGAAAATAAAAAACAGCTAGAAGATCTGGTTGTAGAGTTGGCATCCAAGTCAAGTACCTTGCAATTGGAGCGAGAGAAGAACAATTCTCTTGATTTGAATGAGCACTTTAAAGTCCTTGCAATGTAAGAGTTCTCTTTCTATAAGTGCTACCAGAACTTGATTTTTTTAATGTGTTATTACTAGAAAATTGAATTCAATCACTCTGAAAGTCAATGCCCAGAGAGATGATAAATCTATGCTTAGGCACCTGCAGAACATGACTGACCCAGAAGCAGTCATGGAGGAAATTGATGACTATTGTAAAGCTGTTGAGGATGCTTATGAAGAGTGCAAGGTAATTAATTTTTCTTTAAAAAAGCATCCTGAAAAGAAAACTGATCTGGGAATCTTTCCAAGACAAAGATTTTGTTTGCTACTGAAAGGAACACAAGCATAATAATGGAGGTAAGTATTGAAATCTGCCTAAAAGTTATCAAATTAAATTTTCTTTTAGAATGTCCTATTCAGCAAACTCAACCATTCTCCTCATGCACTGCATGATGCTGATAATACAAGAACATATATCCTAACAGGCTGTACTAAAGGAACCAGAACTGAGATCCTTAGCCAAATTAACAAATGGGCAAATGACATTTCAGCTTCTCAAGGATATTGGGTTTGTGGTATGGCTGGAACAGGAAAAAGCACCATTGCAAAATCAGTGTGTCTTATGCTTGAGAAGACAATACTTGGTGCTACTTTCTTCTGTTCTCGGCAGATTTTAGAATGTAGAGATCATACCCATGTCATCCCAACTATTGCACATCAGCTTGCACAATATTCCCATACCTTTGCTCAGCAGCTGTTGCAAGAGTTGAAAGCAAATCCTGACCTTGCTACTAAATCTCCTGCAATCCAACTTGAAAGACTTTTGATAAGTCCCTGGAATGAGGCATCAAAGTCAGAAAAAATCAAAGGCATTGCCCCACTGATTGTGATTGATGCACTGGATGAATGTGAAAACATTCAATATGTGCTTCAAGTTTTAATTCCTGCTATTCAAAATGGAAGAATGTCAGGTTTAAAATTCTTCTTAACTAGTAGACCAGAAAAGTATGTGAGAGAGCATGTGCATGCTGCAGCTACATTACCAGGAACAAAGGAAATTAAAGAGTTCTATCTACATGATGTTGAGGAAAGCTTTGTGCAAGAAGACATAGCAACATTTTTGACTCATGAGGTCACTACAAGGAGAATACCAATTGCAGAAGAGGATATTGAAGCCTTGACAATAAAGTCTGGAAAGTTATTCATCTATGCTGCTACAGCAATCAAATATGTTGGCCAGGTGCCTGGAAGAGAAAAGTCAAGATTAGACAGAATTCTCCAAATTAACCATATACCAGCTGCAAAGCAGACTGGAAATTTGAATGAGCTTTATTATAGCATTGTAGATGGTGCAATCATTGAAGAAGAGAAGGAAGAAAGAGAAGAGGTTCTCAGAATGATTTATACTGCTTTATCCACTGGGACTGGTGTTTCATGCAGCATGCTTGCAAAAATACTGACATATCCAGTGGAACTTGTAGAACCCACAATAATGAGATTACAGTCAGTAATTTACATAGATAGATCAACCCAGATCATCTATGCTTTACATGCCTCATTTCCAGATTACATCTTTTCCAAAGACAGAAGTGGTGATTTTGGTTGTGATATCGCAGTACACCATGCCTTTCTCACCAAATCATGTTTGGATTTAATGCAAACCCAATTGAAGTTCAATATTTGTTGTCTTCCATCATCCTTTCTTCCTGACAATCAAGTTCCCAATATTGAGAAGACAATTGAAGAAAAAATTGATGAGGGTTTATGGTATTCATGCCACTTTTGGGCATATCATTTGATCCATACCAGTTTGAACCAAGATATCATTAAAAAAGTGAACAAGTTCATTGATGAAAAAGTGATGTTTTGGATTGAAGCTATGAATTTGCTTGGCAGGCTGCCTTGGATTGGAGCAATGGGTGTGAAATGGGGTCTTTCAGCATGTGCTGAAATTTTGGATAATCTTATCAAGGTATGTTGATAGTAATTTTGAAAAAATTCTTTTGCTAATGTGTGATCAGATTCAAGATTTAAGGTATTTAGAAAACCAGACCAGACAACTGAAAACTATGATGAATGCTTTCAGCCTTGGTGCTGTCAATGAAATGACACCCCATTTCTACCTAAGCATCATTCCATGGTGGCCAGTGGAAATATCTGCAACAAGAAAACTGAGGAATATTTTGAAAGTTGACCAAAAGACTGGACAAGAAGCAATTGGCTACTGGGAGACACCTTCAACAATCAAATGCATAGGCATTTCTCCTGATGGTAGAAAAGCTGCCACAGCTCTAGCCAATTATACTTGTATGATCTGGGATATTGTAACTGGTACACAAATTGGTGATACTCTACTGGGACATGAAGATATAGTCAACTCTGTAGTATTCTCTCCAGAGGGTAACAGAATTATCTCTGGTTCAGATGATGGCTCTATAAGAGTTTGGGATGCAGAATCTGGTATAGCTATTGGCCAATGTTTGCAAGGACATGAAGATGGTATCATGTCTGTAGCAGTGTCTTCAAATGGGCATCAAATTGCCTCAGGTTCTAAAGACAACACAGTCAGAACCTGGAGTCTAAAAACTGGTTCTGCAATTGGGAATCCTTTTGTAGGACATGCCAGTTATGTAAGTTCTGTAGCATTTTCTCCTGATTGTCAATTTATTGCCTCAGGATCTTGGGACAATGCAGTGAGAATTTGGGATGCCAGAACTGGTGATTCAGTTAGTATACTTCAAGGACATACTGATTGGATCCAATCTATTGCCTTTTCCTTTGATGGTTTTCATCTAGTTTCTGGTTCAAATGATCATACAATTAGAATTTGGAGTGTTGGAACTAGTACTCAGATTGGAGATTCATTTCAAGGGCATGATGACTCAGTTACATCTGTGGCATTTTCACCAGATAACATGACAATCACTTCAGGTTCAGCTGATAATACAGTGAGAATGTGGAATATAAAGACAGGTTCTCAGGTCTGCAAGCAATTTCAAGGGCATAAAAACTGGGTAAATTCTGTAGTATTTTCACCAGATGGAAACCTCATTCTTTCAGGCTCAGATGATAGTACTGTGAGAATATGGGATGCACAGATAGGAACTACAGTTATGAGTCAGTTTTCTGGCCATGAAAGTGATGTCATGTCAGTTGCATTTTCCCCAGATGGCTCATATATTGTGTCTGGTTCTCATAGACCTGATAATTATCATGGAATAGTCAAGTCATGGGATATCAGAACAGGAGCTGAGGCTGGGGATCAATTTCAAGGTCATGAGATTGCAGTGAAGTCCATAGCATTTTCTTCAGATGGCAAAATCATTGTGTTAGGCTCATGGAATAAAGTAGTCAGAGTGTATAATGATGTCAAAAATTCTGACATGGGAGATACCTTCAAGGGACATGAAGGGAGTATAACTTCAGTTGTATGCTCACCAGATGGAAATAAGATTGCATCTGGATCAAATGATAAAACAATCAGAATCTGGGACATGAAAGCAAATTCTCTGCTTAGGACCCTAGTTGGGCACAATGGCAAAGTATTGTCCATTGCTTTCTCACCAGATGGAACAAAGATTGCCTCTGGGTCCCATGACAAAACAGCTAGAATATGGGATGTAAATAATGGGACTGTGGTTGTGGATCCACTTTCTGGCCATGAAGGTCCAATTAAATGTGTGGCATTCTCTTTGCATGGAAGCCAAATTGTAACTGGTTCTACAGACTGCACATTGAGAATTTGGGACGTGATCACTGGAATGGCCATAGGCAATCCTCTGCAAGGTCATGGAGGAGTTATATTATCTGTGGCATTTTCTCCTGATGGGGATTGGATTGTATCAGGCTCAAGTGATGAAACAGTGAGAATATGGAATGCAAAGACTGGAGTTATGACTGGGAGTCCTCTCAAAGGCCATACTGGGTCAATTAATTCAGTGGCATTTTCTCCTGATGGAAGTCAAGTTGTATCTGGCTCTTCTGATTGTACAGTGAGAGTTTGGGATGCTAAAAATGGAACCCTCATTGGTTATCATTCTTATGGAGAGAAATCTGAAAGCTGGACAGAAAATCACCAGATAAGTAGTGCTTCTATTGGCAAGACTTTTAAACCAGGTAAGTTGTAATTTCTAGCTTGATTTTGTTGATTAAATCTGCTTATAGGTTCTAACTGGAGTCTATCCAATGATGGATGGATTTATTTTCCAGACATCAAGCAAGGAGTTGTTTGGATACCTCCTCAATTTCAGAAAAACCTCTGCAGTAATGAGACTAAGTTAATCATATCCAAGGATGGACACAACAGAGTCTCATTTGATAGATGTGTTTATGGTGAACACTGGGATCAGTGTTACTCTGATGAATAGACTCCATCATCTGCTGTTTTAATTTGTTGTTAAAAAGACTCATATTTATGCTTCTCTTAAAAAGTTGCCTGCATGTAGAGTATCTATAAATAACATCCAAATAAATTTTATGAATGATTATTTGTGTTTTCAAGGTTAGTGGTAATATT
The DNA here is from genome assembly GCA_037954225.1 of Stygiomarasmius scandens. Lineage (NCBI taxonomy): Eukaryota > Fungi > Basidiomycota > Agaricomycetes > Agaricales > Campanellaceae > Stygiomarasmius > Stygiomarasmius scandens. The sequence goes on from JBANRG010000020.1 coordinate 512,616, forward strand.
GACTTAAAATAGAGCAGTTATATAAAACAGCAAGCCACTAATATATGTGGCAGGTATAAGACCACAATCCACAAGCAGATGCTAAAACCATCACTTATTTGAATTGGCACTTGAGTTTCAAATTGTTGGTATCTGTAAGGATTTTCCAGTATTATGCGTACTATTTCCTTGATAGGATTCTTTGTCTGCGCCAGTGGATGGTTTGATAGATTGATATAGTATCATAAGCTACTTTTGACCATCTATCAGGGCATGTATTTTCAGCAGGAAACGCAGTGATTGCAGATAGCTTTTTCGGAAATATTTTCAAGTCTGTAAATGATCTTTTGGGTAAAAGCTTCGTGCTTATACATGTGCTATCGATCGATCACATGATGAGCGTAATACTGGTTTAAAATTAAACTTGGAATCAGAGACGTTGCTCAAAGACAATGTCCTCCTGCTCGCATCTGGACCAACTCCAACGACTACAACCCCCCAAACTCTCCCAGTCTGTTCATCGTGAAGAGTGCACTCAATGCTTTGATAATCAGGTCAGTCTCTTTCCTTTCTATTGCACTCATCGATGAACACCCCGTAGGACAGTCCTCAGGGAATAGACGTGTGCCTTTCATGCTTCAACGGCGGATGCTTGGATTTGGAACGGCACCATGCGGCTACTCATGTTCAAAAATCAGGCCATGCGTTTACTTTGAATGTTAAACGCAAATTGAAGCCTTCGTCTCAGCGTGTGCGTTCCTTGTTCTTTCATACAATTTATATTGATGTCTTGCAGGCCGAAGATGAAGAACCCCCCGCGAAAATGAAGAAACTCGCCATCATCGAAGAACGCGAAGAGGACAAGTATGAACATTCTACCGTCGTCAAATGCTGGAAATGTGATCCAACGAGAGGTGCAGAGATTCCTTCTGCGTCTAACGATCCCAAGGTGCGTCTCGGTTCCTCTTCCAGAATTAACCCTAATCATACTCTAGGTCAAATCTCTCATCGACGGAACCATGCAATCCCTCTCCTCTGCTCGCCAATCCGAAATAAAAGCTTGGGAAGAAGAGATCTTGCCTTGCGAACACACCCTCACTCTCCAACAACTCGCTGCCGGCCCCATTCCCGCTTCAGGCCTCGCACACTGCAACGGCTGCAATCTTACAGAAAACCTCTGGCTCTGTCTCACATGCGGTTCTCTCGGTTGTGGACGACAGCAGTTTGGTGGTGTAGACGGAAACGGCCACGGCCTAAAGCACTTTGAGGAAACCGCCCATCCCGTTAGCGTCAAACTCGGAACGATCACTCCGGAGGGTAACGCGGATATCTATTGCTACCAATGCAACGACCCCAAGCTAGACCCTGAACTGGCGAGTCATTTAGCTACGTTTGGTATCAATGTGCAGACACAGCAAAAGACGGAAAAGAGTATGACAGAACTACAGATCGAGCAGAACCTCAACTACGACTTTTCTCTCACCAGCGAGGACGGAAAGGCTCTTGAGCCGTTATTTGGACCTGGGTTGACGGGTTTGAAGAATTTGGGTAATAGGTACGTGTTCTCCCTTTTTCTCTATAATATACTCACTCTCTCCTAGTTGTTACATGGCCTCTGTCCTCCAAACTATCTTCTCCCTCTCCCCATTCCAACAACGCTACCTTTCCAACCCTGGACACGCCTCTGCATGCCCCGAACCTCTTCCAGCAGACTGCCTCGAATGTCAAATGATCAAAATCGCAGATGGGTTGTTGAGTGGGAGGTATTCTCATCCTGCAAATTACCACAACCATACTCCTACTCCCTCTTATACTCTATCCGAAACCGAAAGCGAACCTGCCCGACCTCCTGGCCTTGACAACAACGATACGCCGGTGGTGTTCCAAGAAGGCATCAAACCCTCCTCATTCAAATCCCTCATTGGTAAAGGCCACGAAGAGTTTTCGACAATGAGGCAACAGGACTCTGAAGAATTTTTCACGTATCTCCTCCAGGTCCTCCGACGGGCCGAACGTGCGCGCGCACCTGCATCTGCGCCTGACCCGACGAGGATATTCAGTTACGGTATGGAACAAAGATTACAGTGTACGCAGTGTAAGAAGGTTAGGTATAGAATTGATGAGATGGATGTTGTTTCTGTTTCTGTGCCTGCGAAGGAGAAGGGCAAGGACGAGAACGGAAAGTTGACATATGAGGACGTGCAGCTGTGGAATTGTTTAGAGGCATTGTTGGGTATAGAGGCGTTGGAGTATAGCTGTCCGGAGTGTGGGGGGAAAGTTAATGTGTTCAAGTGAGTGTTTCCCTATTCTACTTGTAAGGCGACTAACCCGTTGGCAGGCAAACCAAATTCGCTTCATTCCCCCAAATCCTCGTCGTCCATACGAAAAAGTTTCAGTTGGTCAATTGGGTTCCGGCCAAGTTGAGTACGTACTTTTTCATTCCCTAATTTCTCCGTTCGTGGCTCATGCTCAAATTACATTGTCCTAGATATTCCTCTACTCCTACCCCAAAACGACACACTCACTTTTACCGAAGCTCAGCTCGGAAAAGGGCTTCAGCCCGGGGAAGAAGAACTTCCCGAGGACAAATCAACCTCTTCCCTACCAGAATTCAACCAAGTCGCCCTATCCCAACTCGAAGGAATGGGTTTCCCTACTGTTCGTTGTCAAAAAGCTTTATTGGCGACAGGGAATAGTGATGCAGAGGCTGCGATGGAGTGGTTGTTTGCACATATGGAGGATCCTGGTGAGTTGCTTTCTTTGCTTACCTTTTTTTATCTTTTCCTTTGCCTCTTGTACTGACTGTTCTTTTCGATAGACATTGACGCCCCGATCCAACCTCCCTCCACTGGCAATGCAGGTGCACCAGAAGCATCTCCCGAACAAATATCCATGCTCTCCGATATGGGCTTTACCCCTTCTCAAGCGCGTAAAGCGCTTAGGGAGACGGGCGGAAACCCAGAGAGAGCTGTAGAGTGGTTGTTTAGTCATCCTGACGATATGGGGGACGAAGACTCTTCTGGGGGAAAGGAGGAGAAGAAAGAGGTACCGGGGACAAAGGACGTCCCAGTGAGTTATAGACTAAAAGCGTTCATCTCGCATAAAGGACCCTCAGTTCATTCGGGGCATTATGTCGCTCATATCCGCAAAGATGCTGGAGGAGAGGGAAAGGGAGAGTGGGTACTGTTTAATGATGAAAAAGTGGTTAGGGCAGATGAGGAGAGTGTGAACGAGTTGAAGAAATTGGCGTATTTGTATGTGTTCGAGAGGGTTTGAGTTTGAGTCCGGGAAGGGTTGATGTTGGGTGTATTACAAGGAAAATGTAGATCGATACATTACATACATACGAACGTACGCACGCATGTAGAATTAGCAATTAGCAAGTAAATAAGTACCTATATACATACAAATGTCGCAATTGTACAAGTCATTTGGAGCAGTCTATTATCTTGGAGTCGACCTCTAGTATCTATCAGCCATTGAGATTCTCACTGGAGTCGGTAATACTCATTACTTTCAGAATTTTGGCTTGACTTACTTAGCGGGGTCTTGATCTTGGTGTCAAACATGTATACTTACCACTCCCGACCTCATCGACTTTAACCTTCCCCATCATCCTCTGGTCATTGGGGTCGAGGACAAGCTGATCAAGCCAGACGATTCAGGGGGGCCTTTCAATGGTGAATATGTCCTCTCTCTCTCTCCAAACGTGAACTCGAAATTGGACACATCCATAGTAAGTATGTACTAGCATCGACTGCTATACGCCGTGGCACAGTCATTGAGTGTGGTCAGAAATCATTTATAGGTCGTTTCGAAAGTTGATCCTGGGAAGGAAGGAAGGAAGAGTTTAAAACGGACCAGAAACGGGGCAAAACGAAACGGGTGTTACATGAGTTGTGTAGAAACGACTTTTTTTTTGCGGAACCGACTAAGATAAAAACGACTTGATTCAGAAAGACGCCACCACTCTGAAAAACGCCATTTACTTGCTCAGGTTAGTGCTGTTTCCCGTCAAGTTCGTAACTCTAAACAATACGTTTAAATTGCAGGATACATAAATAGAGTACGTCGTCACTCGGAGGAATCGTTTGTTTATTTATTTTCTTTGGAAACATTGAGAGAGGGATCACTGATGCGGTTCGCTCTGAATCTGTCCGAGTCGGAACTCTCATTGAATGCAGAGATCATCGCGAAACTAAATTGACATACAACTCGAGGGTATTGTTGACCGTCTCTGTAAACCCTATCTGTTGCGTTACAGTCTCCTCCCGGGCCTGTAGATCATAATGGAACTGCCGCGGCGAGTTTTTATGTATCTATTTCGCGACGATCGTGCTTCCATCGCAAATTGAGCGCTGTTTGCTGGTGTTCGCTGCGAAGCGATTTCAAGCCCAAGTTGTAAAGCAAATCTTCCAACGTATGGGGATTCGCCTGGCTGTGACTTTAATGGCTCTTATTCTTCAGATTTACTTAATACGACTCCGACGTAGGTATGTAGTCTCCACTTTCATTCCGTAGGAATCTACAACTCAGACGTGAGAGCCTAAGTCTTTCCGATGGCTTTCTGCGCCAAGCCTTAGGCCAACCGGGCTGAAGCCCCAACTGCAACAATACGCGAATGAACTTCAGGTTGCTTCCTGCCGCCAGCATCTAATCTATTTAAAATTCTGAATAAGTTCTCGGCAAGCATGGGGAGATGGCTTTTGGCTCACTTCTCGGCATCAGCAAGCCAGAAGTTGCCAGGATTCTTATTTCCGTGCCACTACGACAATAGTTGAAGTTCGAGTTGTATTCACGAAGTAGTGACCATAAGATTAAGCAAATTGACAATACACTTTGCGCCCGGACCCAAGATTCAGGTGGTCCGCACTTGTCACGGCTCCACCCTACGTCTGCATGGTAGATTTACAGCAATAGTGATTCTCTTCAATTGCGATGTACATTCATACTCGGGGTTTCCGTCGGTTGAAAGTTGAAAGTTTTATGTGTAGATACCAAGCCCACCGGCCACTGGTTACTCGTGGTGTGGCTTTAAGAAGTATTTAAAGCGTTTGCACTCTTGGTACTCACCACTTGAATCCCCAGCTCTCAGAATGATCAAAGTCGGATCTCTAATTAACCTTCTCGCATTGGGCACTTCTGTGTTATCGTACGGCTCTGCCACTGCAGTTAATGAGTGAGAGTCGTCTGCATTTGTAGCCAAAATTCTTGTCTAACTTATCTAGTAATAGCACCAATACCACCCTCCCTGTGAATTTTGGTCTTGTTCTGTACCCGGCTTTCCAAGCCCTAGACGTCTTTGGTCCTTTGGACGCTCTCAACATCTTGTCTCTCAACTATTCCATCAATCTTCACCTCCTTTCGACCACCCTTGACCCCGTATCGACCAAAGTTCCGAGTGACTTGCCGGTCAACAAAGCCAACTCTGACTTTTCCGAATCTATCGTCCCTACGGCAACGTTCGACAACCCTCCAGAGAACCTCGATGTTCTCATCGTTCCAGGAGGGTTCGGAACGCACGCTTCCGATGAAGTACTCGCACCTCGGATCAACTTCATTCGGGACACCTACCCCAACTTGCAGTACCTTATAACCGTTTGTACTGGGTCTTGGCTCGCGGCCAGAGCGGGAGTTCTTGACAATCGGAATGCCACATCGAACAAGGCAGAATGGGCTGTCCGAGAGGGTCTTGGGAATAACACTAATTGGATTCCGCACGCTCGTTGGGTTCAAGATGGAAATGTGTGGACCTCTTCCGGTGTTAGCGCAGGTCTGGATGTTACTTTTGCGTGGTTAGAGGCAGTATTTGGGAATGAGACGGCGACGAATGTTGCTGTTATCTTGGAGTATGAGAGGCACTTGAATGCTAGTGAGGATCCGTTTGCAGATTATTGGGGTCTTTGATTGTGTATCCAATCTGGTTCTATGGCATAGTGTAGTAGCAACGAGGCTCAGACGTCTGATACGTGCACTTGGGAATCCTGCTATTTTGGACTCCCTTGAATAAAATCCTTTGGTCACATACAAAGTTAAATATCAGTTGAGGCGAAGATTGGCCCGGGGTGTGAGAACTCAGGATCTAACAGAACGCCTACACTGTTTTATTTCATTACTACTTCCGATAACACTATCAACCTGACTTCGACATTAACTACATCTTCGTTTTTTAATCTTCCATGGCCTTTAGAGACGAAGGGTTAACAATGGAGAGCGCGTTATCATATTCGGCTGAACTGCGTTGCTGGCTTTTTTTCTCGACAGAATCTATTGGGATTGATCGTGAGCTGAAAGGTGAAGTAGAAACTAGCTAGTGTAAGTACAGCATTAAGCGATCGCACGGGTGCACAGCCACCCTTCTCCTTTTTTCCGCAACACGGTGTCGCAACCTTGAGTTTCGACAAGTTCTAGCCATGTTTACCTCATTGGAACCAGTGGAATCTTTCTATGAATCTTCTGTGATCTGATAGTTTTCATTTGACTGCTTACCGACTGGATTGCCTTGCACTCTCCATGCCAGAGACCTCATGGAAAGTCTGCACAGACCGCATGTCTGCCTGAAACTTAAACGCTCCTATCCTGCATGGATGTATAAAAGTTGGCTCTCTTGATTGTCTGTTATCCTCGCTCCAAAGTCTGCACATCATGGTTAACCACGAACTTCCTCCAGAGCTCGTCGAGAAAATCATTTTTTTCGCCTGGCATTCTATCCTCCCTTCCTTTGAACGCATCCTCTTCATGATCACTTGTCCTCTCCTCAATCACACATGGAATGCCCAATTTGCCCGCATTGCCTCTCGCCAGATATACATCCCCAAACTAAGCTATCTCCTTTACCTCGCCAACATCGTGCGCACCGGCAAATCACTTGTCTACTCACAACATGACCTCCGAGAACGCGCAGAGACGATGACTTGCTTCCTCGATTTGCGTTCATACCCCAATATGACGAGAAGTGACAGGAATACAGAGGAGATGTACTGGATATTTAATGACATGGGAAACTATTCGGGGCTGAGGTCGTGTTTTCCGAGTCTAGAGGAATTGAGTTTGGAGGTTGCGCTTTATACGCCGCCGAACCTATGGACGAGCGAGACACCACAGATTGCGCATACGCAGGTCGTGGTGATTTTTGATAAAGAGGAAAGGGAGAGGAAGGAAAAGGAAGATTTACCGGGAAGGAGGTCAAGGCATACTATTGAGTTAAACCTAACTATTCATGATCCGGACGCATATCTCGGCGTTACAAATGCACTGTGGAAATACCGGTCTAGTCCTTTGGCGGTGTACTTGACGCTACTCATACGAGTCGTCATGGGCGATTTAATCAAATCGCTACAATTTCGCAGCTCGCAGGATCCTATGGGAAACCAGTATCAGCGTAATATGAGCAAAATCCTGCGGCTCAGCAAGCGTCTTCAAAAAAGTCGAAAACTGAAGGGCATGATGCATTTATTCGGCACCAGCGCAACCCTCGTCGAATCTGCTCCGATGAATCTTTTCGGTGTCAACCGGAGACTTTGGAGATGCGGGAAAGAGAACGTGTTCGCTTGGAACTCGATGTATACTCGTTTATGCGAGCTCACGGTGAAGATGTGGCCTGCATCGGCGGGCTTGGGATCTGGTATGAATGTGACGAGGGAAGGAGAGTGGGATTTAATATTACCTGTGGATGGGATTCAGCAGGGTGCTAATGCGAGTAAACGATTCGGAATGGCCAACGAGTCTGGGTTAGATTTTTTCTTTTGCCTGGGTTTGGAGCTTCCATTTAGTGCCGTGCAGGATTTACATGAGTTTATACAGGCTAATGCGTCAAAATTTTCAAAATTTAAATAACATTGTTGTAATGTATGATTGTACAATACTATGCTATAACATAACAAAGCTTCAACGCAAATGGCGACTATAGCAATTCTGCTATATTATTCAGTCTATACTGTATAGGAGTATGCTACAGAGTTTTCCAAGTCGATCCTGATGACACGGGGTGAAAAACTTCTGTGCTGCCACATTCTAATGAGTCGAGATCGATGAAATGTCACTAAGACAAAAATGAAGGTCAAGTAAGATATCGCTACGCACATAGTGGGGATAGACAGAACTCTACGTCTCCTAGCCGTTTGTAGCAGAGAAAGACAAACTTCGCACGCGCCTTCATCCGGGCCTTTCTGTCAATGAACAAGAGATGCAAGAAGTATACAATGCTACGTTGTAATGAACAAAGAACATTCCAAAGAAAGCGCGCCTATATTTCTATTGGTATACCAGCATCCTTGAGAAGTTGTAGACGTTGCAGAAGCTCGAGACCTGTTTGCGACTCTCGATTATCCACAGCAACTTTAACATTCCTCAGGCAAGACCACTGGACATTGTCAGCACGAGAATCGGGAGTACAGCGTGATTTGATCATGTCCACCAATACGAACTGGTCGAATTCTGGTCTATTCGTATCAACCAACAAATCCAGACTCTGAAGATTGGGAAGGATAGGTTCAGAGGACTGCGACTGCGACACGTCCGAGAGTTGACCCTTTTCAGACCCGTCTCCTAATGCACTTGTATTTGGTACGCACAGGGTCTTCATAAAGAACTCGGTAAAGTGACTGTTGTAGCTCTGAGACCAAGACTCGTGCATTGTGAGTCCGGTCAAACTAGGCATCGACTTTAGCATCACACCAATGATGTGCATTCCGGGAAATTCCTGTAGGCATGCCAATTCAAGCGTAGAGAGCGGGCATTTTGACCTCGATATGAACGACGCAAATATGCTGTCACAAGAGTGAAATTCCTCCACGTGAAACCATTCGTTGTCGATTTCGACTAACGAGATTTTGCGTAGAGAAGGCAAAGTAAGCAGCGAAAAGATGGTCACCGTTTCGTACCAAGTTATATACTTCAGACGTAAATTTTCAAGCTTCCCAAAGTGGATCTCTTTAACACCGCTCTCCAGCACATTGATCGGTGCTTCCTGGTATTCTAAATCCAAGGTTTGCAGAGCGGGGAAGCAATCTGCCAGTTCTTTTATCGAGCTTACAACCCCTTTGCCATTCACAAGTCCGCTTATATGAAGATGTGAGAGATGGTCCATGCGACTGTTCAATCTATTCAACTCTATCTCCACCAGGACGAGTTTCCGAAGACAGGATGCCTGATTAAACATCCCAATAAGACTGTCGAAATGGACAGAGCCTTGCAGCTTAATGGTCTTCAGAAGAGGGAGATCTCTGTTGACGTCGAGAAGAGCACGAAACTCTTGCGTAGCTCGCCAGAGATTCCAGAAGACATAGTACCAGCGATGAGCTTGTTCAACGAGCAGACCAAGAATGGATTGACATTCGAGCTGTCGTTCGGGGTCGTCCATTTCGTCGTCTCCACAGTACACCGCAAAGGAAAGTGGAAGCTGTTTCGACCGAGACAAACGTTCCAGGACTCGTGACCGATAGTGAATGAGGTCAGTTTTATGACAACTTGACGCGATGTCCAACGAGAATCGCGACCAGAGATGAGGAGTATCGAGCGAAATGCTGCGCCAGCGACTGCACACGGAACCGAGTGTTCCTGTTGTCAAAGTAGACCCCTGGTCAATGGACTCTCTGAATTCGTCTTCCCCCTCGGCACAATGAATATCTTGATACAAAATGAAGATTTCGGATAGCAGTTCAGTGGGAAGCCTGTGGACGGGGACTTGGAGAGTTGGAGAGGTTTCTATATTATGATTTTCGGACATGGCTTGTTAACTATAAATCTCGAGCATAATGAGCATAGAGCAAAGAAAATCCTGAACTGCTTACAGCTGGCGAAAGGTGTGGGCTTGAGTAGTATCCCAGTCTTGTCCGTGGTGAAGGTCAGAAGATGACACGCGCTGTTTCCAACGCCGCTTCGCATTTCGTGTCTTCGCTTGCCCTTGTTCTTCCTCCTCTACTTTTTTATACGCCAAGGACTTGGAAAATATCCTCGGCCGCACCTCGTGTTATCAGGTCTGTAGCCACTATACCTCCTTTTCTGCGTTTGGCTAGCTCCGCTCTCTACAGAGATTTTGTCATTCCGTTATGGTTTAGAGAGTGCATCTCATTTACCCTTTGCCCTTCAGACTCTACAAGCTACGGCATGCGTAAGGAGCAGTATTCAAGACCAGTAGACAAGGAAAAGACGTCTGCGCCATTGTCGTTTCTTCTGCGTATTTGAAGGTTTTCACTGGTCTCGATCGTGCGTTTGCAAACTTCTCTGATAAGGAAGTGCCGGTATGACTAGATTATTGTTTAACAACAGGCATCATAGACAACCTCAAGACACACATTCCGGAGCTGCAGAACCTCGAGTCGTACTGCATACCAGCAAATAGTTCAAAGGGGTTCAACGCGTCGGGTATTCGTCCTCTGGAATGCTCACCCTCGCATGTCGTCATTAATGAAGTCAATCTCATTTCTGCTGGCAACAATAGTCATTCTGCATCGGAGACACGATTCACCATCATCAAAGCATGTCTTGCGTTCTTGCTATCCCAATGCCGTTTGTCCAGCACAAGAAATTGTCGTCGGAATTGTACTTGATGTCGCAATACCGGCTTACTCGCCCAAAGATCACTGAAAGCATGTTTTTTGTACTTGGACTTGCATACACGACATGTTCTCTGCCGTGAAGTATCGGCTGTCCCGCTAGAATCAGCAAAATTCCATGGCATTTGATGGAATTAAGAAAATTATTACCCCGGACTACAGGCAAGTGTCTGTCCAATCTGCCTGCGATGGGCGCTAAACATCACTCTTTCAACAGCGTTGGTAAAAACCTTGATCATACTGTAGTGCGGCACTCAGCGGCAACGAAGACACCCCATGTACGTATTCTCGTCTTGACACTAACTTCCCTGCCGGTGCAGTGGACAAAAGTGACAGCAAATTCGGGCTTTTTCGTCCTCAATTTAAGCTGGAATTTGTTCATATGCACTACCTCTCAGTCTTGGTGCTACACCCTATGTCAATACCTGTATACCCGCTGCATGATAATAGTCATTTCGGTTACCATTTCTCTAAAATACTATATTTACACATGATCAAGAACGGCTTCTGCAAACGGCTTCTACAACTCTATCGGCATACCAGCGTCTTTTAGAGACCCTAGGTGCTGCAGAAGTGCGAGACCCGGTTGCGATTCCCTACTAAGTACAGCGACTTTGACGCTTTTCAGGCAACATGGCCGTTGGACACTGTCAGTACGAGTGCCAGGAATACAGCGTGAACTAATCATATACACCACTGCGAACCGGTCGAATTCCGGCCTGCTGGTGTCAATCAACAGATCCAGGTTTCGAAGGTTGGGAAGGATGAACTCGGAATGCTGTAATTGGGAAGGGTGGCTCTCTTGATGCGTGCCGCCCACTGATGCACTCGACGCGTATAAAGCTTGCATAGAAGACGTAGTGAAATGACTGTCATAAGTTCCGAAGCGGTAAACAGGCCGAGCCTCATGCAGTCGCAGTTCGACCAAACTAGGCATTGATTGCAGCATACTGCTGATGACACATAGTCCGGCCGATTCACCTATACCTGTAATTTCAAGCACAGAGAGTGGGCATGTTGATCTGGATATGAACGACGTCATGACGCTGCTAGCTCTTGCATAAGGCTGAGGTTCATCCACATCCTCCAGGTCGTGTTCACAATTAGCGAGCACAATCTTCCGCAAAGAAGGCAGAGTAAACACAGAAAAGACCATTATTATCTCCAACCACGTCGTAAAGCTGAGACTTAGCCTTTCGAGCCTTTCGAAGCGAAGCTCTTTGACACCAATCTCCATTACATCGGCCGAAGCTTTTTCAATTTCTAGCTCCAAGGTTCGGAGAGCAGGGAAACAGTCCGCCAATTTTTCGATTACGAACATGATACCTCTGTCATCCATAACACTAGTGAGGCAAAGGTGCTGGAGGTAATTCGAATGAACATTCAAATTGATCTCATCCGTGACGAGTTTCTGAAGAGAGAAAGCTCCTTTAAACATGCCAAGAGGATTCTCGACACCGGTCAGACCTTCAAGTACCATTGTTTGCAAAAGAGGGAAATCTCTGCTGACACCGAGGAGAGTACGGATCTCTTTCGTAATGCGCCATGCTTTGCAGCGTACATGAAGCCAACGATGAGACTCTTCAACAAGAAGGCAGAGAATAGATTGAAATCCGAGTTGTGAAACTTCCTTAGACTCGTCATCATACACCACGTCGATGGAAAGCGGAAGCGGCTTCGACCGGGATAGATATAATTCTAAACGATGGTAGATGGCGCGTTTATAATATCCTGCTTCTACCAAGAAGCGCGACCAAATGGAGGGAGTGCCGAGCGAAATATTACGCCAGCGACTGCACACGGAACCGAGTGTCAATGTTGTCAAAGGATATTTGGAAGTAGGCTCTCTGCCGATGTACTCTCTGAATTCCTTTTCCTCTTCTGTGCAGTGCATGTCCTGGTAGAGAATGAATATCTCGGATATCAATTCTGGGGGAAGCCTGTGGATAGGGTCTGGGAGAGCTTGAGAGGTTCCTGGATTTTCGTATTCCAGCATGATTTGAGTTGCGATGGATCCTGTGATAGATGTGTATAAGGCTGAAGGAAACGCAACACCCGAAAGACTCACAGTAATACAGACGAAAAATGTGCCTACACCAACTGTCTTTAGCGCATTTCAGGCTTGTCTGGTAAGAAGAGAATGACGCGGTGATTCATTCTCCAGTTCCGCCGGAATTCGACTTGCGCTTGCCGATGAATCAGTCCTACATGTGGTATACTGAACACGAAGCCACTTCATGAATTTCGAAAACATTACCGTAAACCGGTGTAAATACGTTGGAAAACTCGTCTCAGGTCCAAACTGCAGATCGCATGTGCTATCTCAACGATCCAATATGTCGTTATCTACATACTAAGTAATAACAGCTGCTTCAAAGGCGACATCAACCGCTATATCCGTACCAGCTAGAACTGCCTAGTTAAATGACTTCCACAAACCTCCGTTACAGCTCTATCGGCATCCCAGCGTTTTTGAGGAGCTCTAGGTTCTGCAGGAGCGTGAGGCTCGGTTGCGAGGTTTTACTAAGTACGGCGACTTTGACCCTCCTCAGGCAACATGACTGTCGGGCATTATCAGCGCAAGTGTCATGAGTGCAACGTGAACTGATCATCTCTGCCAAAGCAGCCGAGTCAAATCCTGGTCTGTCAGTATCAATCAACAGATCCAAGTTCTGAAGGTTAGGAAGGATGGGCTCGAAGTTTTGCGATTGAGAAAGGCGACCCTCTTGATGTGTGCCACCCACTGATGCTCTTGGCACGCAAAGGGCCTGCATAATAGACGTGGGGTGACTATCGTGGTCATCAATAGGTTTATTAGCCTGGGTCTCGTGCAGTCTGAGTTCGGTCAAACTAGGCATCGACTTTAGCATACTGCTGATGACGCATAGCCCGTCTGATTCGTTTATTCCAATGATTTCAAGCGCGGATAGTGGACATGTTGACCTCGACAAGAACGACGTCATGACACTACCAGTTCTTGCGTAAAAGTGAGGATCCTCGACACCATCCAAACTGTGATAGCTGCTAACGAGCGTCATTTTGCGCAAAGAAGGTAGAGTAAACAGAGAAAAGATCGTTATTGTTTCAAACCATGTCAGAGGCTTGAGGCGTAAATCTTCGAGCCTTTCGAAACAAAGTTCCTGTATACCATCCTCCATAACGTTGACCGGGACATCGTCAACGTCGAGATCCAAGGTACGAAGAGTAGGGAAACAGTCCGCCAGCTTTTTTATCACGAACAGAATACCTCTGTCGTCCATAATCCCGGATATGCAAAGGTGGTGGAGATGATTCATATGAACATTCAATTTATTCATGGTGACCCCCTCTACAACAAGTTTCTGAAGAGCGAAAGCCCGACCAAACATTGCAAAAAGGTTGTCGTCGTCATCGACAAAACCTTTTATTGCCAGCATCCGTAAAACAGAGAGATTTATGTCTCTGTTGACGCCGAAAAAAGACCGGACCTTTGTGGTAGCTGCCCAGAGGTCCCAGCACACGTGAGACCAGCGATGAGACTCGTTGACGAGAATACAAAAGGCGGATCTAAATTCGGGTGGTGGACCGTCATCTAGATCATACCACCCATCCTCAAACCGCACGTCAAAAGAAAGTGGAAGTTGCTTCGACCGAGACACATGGAGTTGAAGTCGATGGCAGACTTGGAGAAGGCATCTTGGCCCCACTTCTATCAAAAACCGCGACCAAAGACGAGCTGTACTGATTGTAATGCTATGCCAGAGACGGCAGACAGAACCGAGCGTAAACGTTGTCAGTGGATATTGAGAAGCGGGCCTGAAGGTAATGGACTCTCTGAATTCGTCTTCTTCGGTGCGGTGTGTATCCTGGTAAAGGATGAAGATCTCGGATATCAGCTCGGTGGGGAGCTTGTGAAGAAAGACTGGGAAAGCTTGAGGGGTTTCTGACTCCGACATGGTTTAACACTGGTTCTGCGACGGGGGATACATGAGGGAAGAAAACGTGATATCCCATGGCCAGAGACTCACAAATAATGAAAAGCAGTCTCAGGAGGTCGTGTGACGGTAGTGTGACTGAGCAAGTACATGACTTGAATAATAGCTTTGCAGATATGGTGTAACAAGGCATAGAACGGGGGAGTCCGATTTTAACAATCAACATGTGCGCTGTTTGCAGTCTGTTAAGCTGGTCCTATTCAGCGAAAACGTAGCTATGTCGTCACAGAATCATTCAAAACCTGGCCATAATTTTAAAAGTGCTGCCATGAACGAGTGTAATGACTACTCAATTCCATGCAATGGCTCATGGCCATGGCCTATGCCAGCATGGAATGTGATGGCAGTATTTGTGCCATTGCATTCCATACATGGCCATGTTTTTCTGATTTAGTGATGGTACACTTAGGTACTAAAAGGATATTGTTCCATAACTTGCAGTATGTACTACGGAAGATACGTTTTATAGTAGTTAAATTTTATTTTCACGCACTTGCACTTGCGCGAGGAAAAGGCATACAGCAACTTGAGGCTTGAAGCTTACGCCAGTGAAAATTCGGCCACGTGGATACGAAAATTTCTTTCCTCCCCGTCACGTCACCCGACAGTCGACCATGGCTGGACTCTTGCGTTCATCGTGCCAGCCATGCCAAAGGGATACGTTCTCCAAGCTGTTCCACACGTCCATTCCGACGCTGAAGCGTAAGAACTGCCCTCCAACACGTCTTTCCTACTAATAACAATAATGTTCAGAACGCAAACTCAAGTCTGCTATAGAGCTGCAAATCACCCGGGAAAGTCAAGGACCTCGTACATCGAGACAGCCCAAGCCATCCTCGCAGAAACCAAAGGCTTCTTTTGGACTTCGGTCTGCCCCACCCAAAAAACAGTCGTTCTCTCGTGAAGAACCACCTCATCCCGGAGCAGTCCCTCCTGATGAGCCGCCCGCATCAATATCATTTCGGAGGAAAACAGAACAAGATAACGAACTTGACTGGAGAAGACGACGAAGTATTTGGGGTCGAGAGATACAGACTACACTTGGTGAACTAGAGCAAAAACGCCATGGACGCATATGGGAGCCCGAGCGGACACCTCGATCTCCGAGGCCTAACAAAAAGTATCCTCAATCATCTTCTGCTGGTAATGCTCTTGCTGATCAGGCGCGTTCGACGGCTCGAATTGCAGACTCTTTTGAAGAGTCGACCAAAAAATCATCATCATTCGGCTTCACTTCTCCACCTCTCATTCCTGGCCTTCTTCGCTGTCTGCGTGATGTAGTTGGCCCCAACGCCAAGCCAACTGCAATACAAAGCCTCAGTATACAACATATCCTATCGCCAGACTCCACAACCGACTCTCAGCCCCGATGGAAACAATTCCTTTTAGCAGCAGAAACAGGCTCTGGCAAATCTATAGCCTATCTACTTCCTGTTCTGCAGTCTCTTAAACAAACAGAAAAGTCATCCTCCGTATCTAGTCCCCAATCCACAAGAAAAGAAAACCCTCGTGCACTCATTTTGGCACCGACGCACGAGTTGTCGCGTCAACTCTCTGGCTTTGCCAAGGACTTGCTCCATGAAGCCAAGCTCAAAGTCGTTTGTGCCTCTCGAGCAAACCTTCCAACACGATCCACCGAAGCTTCCAAGAGAGGAACTTCCCGTGAAATGAAGATGGCTTTTGATGACGAATCTGGCGCGACAGAGATGGACGTCAAACCTGCTGCTCCCACTACGCGCCAAGCAGACATCTTTGTTGGTACTCCTACAAAGATTCTGGAGATGGTGAAAGGCAGAGGTTGGGATCGTACGGAAGATGACATCGAGGACCAAGACCTATCCCTCGAGGAGAAGGAAAGGAGGAGATGGAAGCTTGGTTTGGGAAGGTGGAAAGCTGAACCAGAGATGGGCTTGGCTAATGTTGAATGGGTCGTGGTCGACGAAGCTGATGTGCTTTTCGGTACGTGTCAAGCTTTTGTTTATCTTTTTATTAGCACTAACTAGACGTGCATAGACCCAGACTTCCAAGAAACAACCCGCCTTCTCTTGTCCGAAATCAGTGCAGCACGCGGACAAACCATCGCCCTCACTCCGGAACCTTCACTCTGGTCTTTCGATTCTTCCGAAACCGAACCATCTGACAAGACTGTCGAAGTTATCAATTACCCATTCAATTTCATCCTCACGTCTGCGACCATACCAAACTCCCTCTCCAACTACTTGGAACGACATCACCCGTCCATGCAGCGTCTCGTCTCTCCCAAGATCCACCGTCTTCCTACAACACTTCAGACTGAATACGTTGATTGGTCTGGTGGGAACAAGCTAGCAGATATCGAGAAACGTATCCGTCAGGTCTGGGCAGAGGATTCTGTCTCACCCGGTGCTGCTGGTGGTGTACCTAAACTTTCCAAGGTTTTGATCTTCTGCAACAAAGGCAAGAAGGTCGAGGCCCTGAGTGAATACCTCGAGGAGAAGGGAATCAAGACTGTCTGGTTGACTGGGAGCGGATCTAATCGGCTCAAGGGCTCAAATAGGCATTTGGAAGGATTCTTGAAGGAGAGGCCCGGGAGGTCTGACGTTGAAGAAGATGAGGACGAGAATGTAGAGGCGGAAAGTGATGGTGCACCAACAGATCCCAACGACCCAAAGACGACACCTCATGTTATGATCACTACTTCGCTACTTTCTCGTGGATTGGACTTTTCTCCAGATTTGAAGAACGTTTTCATCGTGGACGAACCTCGGAATCTTATTGATTTCTTACATAGAGCTGGGAGGTCTGCCAGGGCTGGCCAAAGGGGTCGTGTGGTGGTATTTGGCAAGTACGAAGGACGAGGAAGTGAGAGGGCTAGGACGATCAGGCGAAGAGTTGCAGAGTTGGGGAAGTGATTCCAAAGTGATGATGTATTTGTGTCGCCAGCAGCACCACTCATTTTTATTCTCTATAATTTAGATTATTGTATCTTGGAAATCCGCTAATACTAGAGAGTACAAGTAACATGTCAGAAAATGGTGCACTTTCTAAAAATTGGCCAGAATGTAACGCGTCTAGCTGCTGTTTTGGTTACCACCTTTCGTCATCCTGGGAGGTTTCGGAGCCTTGTTTAAATAATGGTAGCTAGCGCCTACATACATGCGTTTTCGTTGTCAAATTGACGAGACCCAGGAGACGTACACCAGGACAACGTGAGATGCTTTGATACTTGCTAGAGTGACTCTGCCTTTGCATTTCTGCGACTCCAGAGAATCGATCATCGCCCATGGGCGTTTTATCCTGTGAGGACAGGCTCCCAAAAACCCCTGAGTGTCACGGTCACACAGTGACAGTCCGTCCTGGTTCAAAGTTGGATAGCATTTTTTGTCTTATGTCTAAGGAGTCCAGCAATGGACCCGCTGGCGTTTCCCCATCGACGTAAATGGCCAATTCTTGTCTTTTTCTGTCATTCTAATCTACTCGATAGATTCTGTCGTGGATCTCAAGACGCTTTCGATCGTTTTCTAACCCATCAGTAAAATAACAAGTTTCTAGTGGGTATAGAAGTATAGTAAGCATAGGTGAACAAAATTTCTATACTGTCTATACATGCCTGAACAATTCAAGATTGTATAGCAACTCTTTCGAGTATAGTTTGTATAGCCTATAGATTGGACTCATACCGTGCGCAACGCGTATCGGTCATGTGACTATTTGAGCGGAGCTTGAAATCTTTGTTGATTGTTCAAGTCTGCCTCGTGCTCACGCCCTTTCAACCCGCACGGTCTACATGAACAATGGTACACTTCCGTCCCTAATATTTTGGTCTCTGTGCGTGCTCTAATTTTTTTAGTTTATGGTCATATACTAACAACTTCTTGACTCAGTCTGCATGCAACTGAACCTCAAGTCTTTGTTCGTTGTTGCATTGCTTCAAGATTTGCTCTGTCATCTCTCCGCACGTCTGCCTCGCACTAGTACTCATCCCCCTTCAACCATGCTTTCTGATGCACATGGACATAACATGGGCAATGGTCAGTGCTACTTATCCACTTCTGTACCTTCAGGCTACTAAAATTGTTGATTCAGAGTAGGACACCAATACTTTTAGGCTCAGTGCGTGCCCTTATTTTTTTTAGTTTATGGTTATATGCTAACAACCTCTTGATTCAGTCTGTATGCGACGGACCTCAAGTCTTTGTTGATTGTTGCGTCGTCCCCAAGTCTTTCAAGTTGCTTTGTCATCCTTCCCACATAATGTCCACATCGTAATCATGCCCTTATCACCGTTCCTTCTAAAGGATACTACATGACAATGGTAAGTACTACTTCCATCTCTTCAGGTTACTGTCATTGTTGACTCAGAGTAGGACACCAATACTTTGGCATAAGCCGCTTGGTGCGTTCTCTTATTGTCATACACTGACACTAATTACTTCTCAATCCTGTCTGCTTCGGGGGCCTTCTGGTTTGACACAAGAGGGGGTACTGGATGGGAACGGTCTTTGATGTTTGATTAGTATGTGTAGTACTTGTGACCATTGTAATTTCGTTTAATAGAATGCTTGATACAAAGTAAACAAGTGGGATATTTAAAAATGTATTGAATAAATGGAGGCCTGGAAAGAATGTATGGTATAGATGTATAGAAATGATTGCTATGCAGCTATACATCGGTATAGTGACAATGCATACCCCCCTTTTTCTATACAGCTTCAATATGTATAGAGGGTATAGCTCTATGCTGTCTATACCCTTCTATACATGTCTATACGCTGCTATAAACTTGTCAATCCACTGATGCCGCGTCATCCATCCAAATGTTCGCGGTACCACCAGACAGTATTGAAAAGTTTGTTTTGGGGTCGACGCTCCCCAAGAATTTCAGCGAAGTACGTAGTATCTTACACGTCTTACAAGTGCTTCATTATCTGTCAGATTGCTCAAAGGGCTAGCGAACGACACAGTTCGGTGAAATATCATCGCGCTCTTTCTTCTGTGAACCCCATGCTTGTCGATTCCAAAAAGTTTACAGTAGTCGACAAAGACATCGACGGTATCGAAGAACATTGGTTGATACTCAATCAAGCATACGATACGCTTTTGAAAGCGTCAAGTGACGGAGGATGTGAGGCTGAAATGAGACGGGGCCTAGACATTTTATTAGCACTTGTCTTCCAAGACAGGTCCGATCTTCCGGATGGGTGTGCGTACCGGTGAGTACTGTTTTCCGTGATGACGGTCTTGTTTCGATTTGAGTTTATGCAGGGTGGAGCGCAAAGTTTCCATCCCTGCCTTTGACCGGAGCCAAGTCAATCATTTCCCTTCCGGTACAGCAGTCGCTGATGCCGGTTGCTATCAAAAATTTCCTCCAGAAACTCAAAACATACTTTCTCAGATTGGTGGACAGCCAAAGTGGTCCATAGGCCCTGGGCACGAACTATACGCTTCACAATATGTGCCTTCACTGTTCGAATATAAAGGGGATCATCTTGCCAATTTACGCCAGGCAATCCTTGATAGTGCTGCCATCCAAGGTGTGAATCGAACCCTTGGTCTGCATGTTCATAACTTTTGCTGCAGCTTTTCTGGAGTCCATGTAAATGTCATAGTCTCCAGCTGGACGGAATCTGATACAGTATGTGACTGTCCCACCACAGTTTCTTGAACTAATCGTGTCTGTGGTCCAGGGCTACTCCTATAATATCGTTCGCATCCCAAATGTGTTTAACCTAAGCATCGGCGACCAATTCCTTGCGTTCCATTCGTTCCTCTGTCGTCTTCGGCGAGAACACCATGGTGGTTTTATTCACCGCAAATTAATTGAGCTTGGGAAGGCCTCGAACACCCTTGAGCGAATCAAACAACACCTTGGTTGGATATCGTCTTTACCAATGCCTAGCATTGTCGAGGAGGAGGATGGTAATGGATTCCATGGAACCGGTGTTAGTAATGCCATGGAGGACGATATTGAAGTTGGAGAGGATGCGTTCACCAAGGTTCCGGCTGATCAGTTTGTTCTTTACCCTGATGGCCCACCTCAAAATGAAGATGGTCAGCGGGACACTCCACCTTCTTATTGCAGGGAGGTGGTTCGGACTTGGCAAGAACGCTGTGCTGCTGCTGCTGTATAATAAGGACGCTCAAAGGACGCCTAACTTTTATATGAAGTGTACTATGGGAATTTGTATGAACAGTGACCACAGTCTAACACGGGCTGAATTACTCAGATGGGGAGATGAGAAGGGGTATAGACTTTCTGTTATGTCCTGTATTTATAGCGGTTTTGAGAGAGGTGGGGCGGTTGATGGACTAGTTGAGAGAAAGGACATCTAGTGGACCGAAGATGTCTAGAGCCTGGAAAGCCGGAAACAGTCAAATCCCACGGGGTGGGTGCCATTACTGTTGAAGTTAGACAAGAACTTTAACTAGTGTATATAAACCTTACCCGACACAAACTAGATTTAGAGGCAAGAGTTCAGCTGCAGAAGAGAAAATCTAGAAGATTTCTTAGTATTGTACTTATTGAGTTTCCGAGTATGTCACTTGTATACTAGCAAACATGGTCCTATGCTTCTTTTGACGGTCTTGGATGGAGAACTTCAGTGCCGGGGTCAGGGAGTTTATGGAATTTTTGTGTGGGCAGTACCAACGCCGCTCATTCATCCCTTCGCCATTCAGTTGTATCTAATATGAACTCGACAACCACCATCACACGGTGTCGAGTGATTTTACTATTGGATACAAGCCGGGCATATGAACAAATAACGTTCCAATCTTAGACTCATTTAGTCACTACAAATATGCTTGCTCGGCAGCTATCACACTCTTTCCCCACTCCCCACATCCACTTGGGTGGTAAGCGCGGATGATTATTTTTCTTTTCGAGTGGAGCCCGTTCACCATAGGCCTTTTTGGCCTTGTCGTGTTGTCGACGATGAGGCTTACAAGAGCTTATTATGAAAAATCAAAGGTGGGTAGCTCTTATACTCGTAAGATGATTATCGCAATGATCGCAATTCCAGTTAGGGCACATTCCAACCGTTGGACCGAATGGGTTTTGGTCCTCTTATATTACCGTGTTCAAATGGCTCACAAAGAGTATCGAGATTGTCGAAGAGGGATATCGTTTAGTACGTCATGCTGATTGTTACTTCAAAAGCAAATTTGATGCCAAATTACTATATTCAGTATCCTGAAGGGATCTACAAAATCCCATCCATCGATGGTTGGCATGTCATAGTCAATTCCACCAAATTCGTAGACGACCTTCGTAAGGCCTCAGATACACAAGTATCCTTTATTGAGGCTGCCTCAGAATTTGTGCATGACTATTATACGATTCATCCCCAAATAAACTCGAACCCATATCATGCTGATGTTGTCCGTCACCCGCTCACGAGGAACATCGGTGCAGTATTTGGTAGCGTGCAGGAAGAACTAGAGACGGTGGTTCCGACACGAATTCCGCTAACTGAAGGTAGGTTGCATCGGCGTTGAGTGTTTTAGCTGACTGCATCGTCCTCGGGTGTAGGCTGGACCGAGATCCATGCATGGCCGACAACTATGGAGATTGTTGTGCGTACTGCTAACCGGTTAATCGTCGGGGCACCACTATGTAGGTTACTGTTCTAAGGTTATTTCGTATGTAATGATTGACTCACTTATTCTCAGGCCGAGATGCAGAATTTTGTGACTTAATGATCAACTTTTCTATGAGTGTCTTCAAAAGTGCATTGACGATTCACCTTTTCCCCAAATTTCTTCATCCGATCGTTGGGAGGATCTTTACAGGAAGAAAAACCGCCATGAAGAGACTCAAGAAATACTTGAAGCCGATTATTGAAGAAAGATTGAGGATGAAGGAGAAGTATGGAGATGATTGGGATAAACCGGTATGTTTCCACGCTTCTTTGCTGTGAGAGCCGTATTGTAATTCCTCCAGAATGACTTCATTCAATGGTCGATAGACGCCGAACAGTTTGCGCCTCTTTCCCAACGTTTTTCAACGGAAGACCTCTGCGCAAGGGTCCTCATCCTTAATTTTGGAGCGATAGATACAACTTCAGTATGTTTGCCAGACCCAGAGTTGATGGTATTGGTTCTAATTTTCTTTCTTGCAGAGAGTAAGTTTGTTATGTAGACATTATCCCAGCAATGAATTCTTGATATTTGCGCAGACCATCCTAACAGCCCTATACCGACTCGCCTTCAATTCCGATATTATCGAGTCCTTACGCAATGAAGTCGAATCTGTCATTCGAAAAGAAGGGAGGACAAAAGTCGCAGTGATGCAGATGCGGTTGTTGGATAGTTTCTTAAAAGAATCGGTCAGGTTGAGTCCTGGGTCTGCCAGTACGTTCTAGTTCGATCCTTACAAATTCTCTACTAATTCATATTGATTATATCTGATATTTGATGTAGTTGGTGTTTTCCGAAAGACCATGAGTGACTTTACGTTCTCTGATGGAACAACTGTACCCTCTGGAACAATCGTCGCCGCTGCAACTTGGCCTATTTTGAGGGATGACGTGAGTTTTCTATGTGGACAATGTATAGATAAGCATATTGAAACTGAAGGCAGAAAATTTACCCTAACGGAGCTGAATTCAAACCCTTTAGATTTGCTGAAATGAGAGAAGAAGACGGGGAGAGTACGAAACATCATTTCACTACTGTAAATTCTGAATGGATGTTCTTCGGACAGGGGAGACATGCTTGGTAAGTTTAAATCTAGAATCTGTTCCTAAATCGAGGCTTATTCTGCCGAAAGTCCTGGGCGATTCTTTGCCTCGACTGAAATCAAAGCCTTTCTCGCTCACATTCTGCTCAATTACGATGTCAAGTTTCCAGATGACTCGAGGGAAGTCCCGGAACGCTCAAATATCCAACTTCATGTGGGACCGGATACGAATGCGAGGGTATTGTTCAGGAAAAGGAAACCCAAAGTAGTAGAATGATCAACGATTACTTCCGGCTGATTATGCTGTACTACCAAGTCCGTATATATGTAATCAATCAAAGGCCCCAATAATCTGCAAACGGATCCTCACTAGCATTCAAGTGCCTCGAATACTCCAACTCGACAGAGACATCCGTCGCCGTCTCATTCCCAAATACCGCCTCCAACCATGCAAAAGTAACATCGATACCTGCACTAACACCAGAAGAAGTCCACACATTTCCATCTTGAACCCAACGAGCGTGCGGAATCCAATTAGTATTATTCCCAAGACCCTCTCGGCCCGCCCAAGCTGCCTTGTTCGATGTGGCGTTCCGATTGTCGAGAACGCCTGCTTTGGCTGCAAGCCAAGCACCGGTGCAGACGGTGATAAGGTACTGCAAACTGGGGTAAGTGTCTCGAATGAAGTTGATTTGAGGAGCGAGTTCTTCATCGGAGGCTCGAGTTCCGAATCCTCCTGGAACTAGGAGAACGTCCAAGTTTTCTGGAGGATTGTCGAACGTTGCCGTGGGGACAATAGACTCGGAAAAGTTGGAGTTTGCCCTGTTGACCGGTAGGGTACTCGGAATCCTAGTCGATACTGGGTCGAGAGTGGTTGAGAGGAGGTGAAGGTTGATGGAATAATTGAGAGACAACATGTTGAGAGCGTCCAAAGGACCAAAGACGTCTAGGGCTTGGAAAGCCGGAAACAGAACGAATCCAAATTCCACGGGGTGGGTGGTATTAGTACTGTTGAAGTTAGACGAGAACTTCAACTAGCAGTGTAAATAAACCTTACCCAGACACTGCATTAGCAGAGCTGTAAGAGAACGCAGAAGTGCCCAAAGCGAGAAGACTGATCAGAGATTGCACCTTGATCATTCTGAGGGCTGGGATCAACTGGTGAGTACCAACGACACAACGGCTTTAAGTACTTCAAACCACGGCTACTTTTGACCACCCTTGCTACCACGAGTAACCAGATGGGTGTATCATGCTTGAAACTTCCGAACAGCTGGAAGCCCCCGAGTATAAATGCATTTTTATAAAGAAGTCGGAACCCGTATACTATCCATTTTGATTGACAAGAATCATTACGATAGAATCACTATGGGAGCGCCGGAAATCGTACCGCAAAGACATAATGTGGAGCCGTGAGACCATTGAATATTGACAGCCTCAGGCTGAATATTGGGCTCGAGCTGCGAAACATACCATCTACTTGTTCGCCTCTTCGTGAACATAACTTGGGGTTTTGCGGCTTGCCTTTAGGATGGACCGTGCTTCAGCGGCATGAAAACAGGAAACTCGGCAGGTAAAGTTTGGTCTCAGTGCCGAGAGTCATCGAGTCATTTGCAGACGATTTGTAAGGCAAGTCTAGGCATACTTATGGTGATACTTGGGTATGTCATAAATTTCCGTGAGGTTTCCGAGATTTTGTAGCGACAACTTTGCCGAGAGACGACCTGAGCTTTATTCAGTAAGGGTATCTTTGGGTGGGCCATGAGCACTCAAAGCTGATCTGGCCTGTGGCTCAACCAAGCTTTCTTCATGACAACAACATCCGACGTTGCAGTCTCTCCATCAACGTGAATGATCCTTATTGTGCTACACCTCTCAATCCAACTGAGCTAGTGTTTTGGATAGATTCTGCCGGAAAGCCGAAGAGGATGTTTTCGACAATATCTGACCACTTCGTCTGTCGAAACGACTCCTTTTGTAGAGAATTTCATTAATGGTTCGACATGCTCTTTGGTCAAATATAACAATCCGATGATTCCTTCATCGCGCTCCGAAGCATACTTTGCAGTGATAGAGGATATCGAGGCACATTGAACACTCGATCAATCATTTTCTTGTTTGAATAAAGGGGTGATGAGAAGGTTAGACTTTTTGCTATGTCTTTTCTTTCAAGATATGTCGGGGCTTCCACAGGGTGTATATATAGGTGAGTGGTACAAGTATGTACAGTCGTGTGGTTATAATTTTGATGAGTGCTCTATAGGGTGGGTCGTAAAGTTTCACTTGATCAGAATCGAGTCAAACGTACCACGGCTGCAGCTGATGCTGCCTGTTACCAAGGATACCCCATAGAGCTCAGGAAGGTATTGTACGAAGCTTTATGCCATGACAATGGCAAGGCAAAGTGGGCCATAGGTCCCACAACTGACCCGGATCCGTCTTGAGTTACTTCAAGATGTGTTCCTTCGATGTTCGAGTATAAATGAGACGCCCGTACCAATGCACGCCGGGCAATTTTGGATAGTACTCCCATTCAAGGGGTCAATCGAACTCTCGGTTTGAAGGTACATGATTGTTTGTTTTAGCTTTGTTCAAAGCCGTGTGGATATTTTGGTTTCTAGTTTCTGATACAGATCCCTCTGTTCGTGGTCATCTTGGTTTCTCAAACTGACGTAGGGCTATAGATACAAAGTCGTCCATCTGCAATACGCGTACGATTTAATACATGGAGACCAGTTCCTCGCTTTTTAGTCTCTGGCGAGAGCGTTATGGTCGTGTTATTCACGATAAGCTAGTCGAACTTGGAAAGGCCTCGGCGACCCTTGACCGAATTAAACAGCATCCTGGTTAGGCGATGAGACCTCTGCCGGACATGCTTAGCAGTGCCCTGGACGATAGTGGGTCCTTGGACGAGATCGGAGTTAGCACTAGCTTTGATGAAAGTGTTGACGACATCGAAGTTGGAGAGGACGCGTTTACCAAGGTTCCGGCTGACCAATTTGTTCTTTGTCCTGATGGTCCCGGTGGGGATGACGGGGACGAGAATGAAGACGGGGTGATCTATGTTCATACTTGGAGGATCGTAAAAGGAGAGTTGATAGTTGGTTAAAAGACGTTCGTAATCGTGATGTTGACTAGTTTCTTATGTGAACAAGATGGAAAATTAAATATAACTTGATGGAGGAATAACACAACCAGGCGACGAGGGTAGTCTAGCTGGAAATAGAGCTCAAGTAGCCTTGCTGCCAATGTCAGAGGAACGGAGGCCATAGCGTTGCCAGTTTGAGTAAGCCATTCGATACCGTCGACAACTAAACTAGGAAAGGGCAGTGCTTGATCTGACCAAGGCTCAGTGACGGATTAAGAACGTTATCTGATTGAACATTGTCAAGTTAGATAAAGGCAATTGTATTGTATCCGTATTCGAGTTTCGCTTCGACGACTTGAAATAATCAGAGAGCACAGATCTCCAATCATCTTGTAGCGGGAATGGACGGACCTGACTAGTAGGAGCGTTATCAGGCGCATCACCGCGACAGCAATTGCGTCATATTTTTTGATGGGTAGTTCGCGCACTGAGGTGCGGGAGGGCAGAATAATCACAGGAAGCACTTTAGTATGGTTCGGAGAATGGACTCTGGACTGTGTTTGCAATTGGCTGTTCTTGCACCAAAAAGACCACAGTAAGTCGGACTGTGTTTGCAGTTGGCTGTTCTTGCACCAAAAAAGACCATAGTAAGCCGAGATGTGTGAAGAGAAGCCCCGAGTGGATTGAAATGCGGAAAAAGTAAATCAGCGCATCAGTTTGCATACTAGTACCAGTAAATAAGAGTTTTCAGGTGCCTACGCCTGGAGGTTTACTACTAATACTAGTAGCCAGTAGTGGGGGAAAGGGAGGACAGCCGCTTACCTAATTTCGAGCCTGCCCTAAATAGATCGGATAAGCCCAACGGAAAGAGTGCGCTGTCTTGCCCTCTGCCCACATCCTAGAGCACTAACAGGTGAGCTCGTCGCTGCCGCCGACGTCGACCACGCGCTGACTGTGTCTACCTTACTCTTCCATCGTCATCGTGCTGCGCAACGCACCGCCTTGATCTATATAATCTCATTACATAAATCAAGCTCTTTTCAATCAACCACCATCTCCTGACTTTTCTTTCTCTTTCACGAATAATCTACTACAATGGAGGACGAAGTCGCTGCTCTCGTATGTCTCGCTCAACTGTGCGCGTTTGTCTGCATCTGACACCCCTTTTGTAGGTTATTGACAACGGTTCCGGCATGTGCAAGGCTGGCTGTAAGTAATCTCGCCTTTTCTCGCTGATACTGTCGCTGATCCACGCGATATCTTGTAGTTGCTGGTAAATATCGCTCGCCTTTGGTGTTTGACTCGTAGATCTCACGTTGCAATCCAGGTGATGATGCTCCCCGTGCTGTCTTCCCGTGAGTCTCATATCTAGCTTTGCATATCCTTATTCTAATCGTTCTACAGCTCCATCGTCGGTCGTCCCCGTCACCAGGGTGTCATGGTTGGAATGGGTCAGAAGGACTCCTATGTCGGGTGAGTCTACATCCATATCGTCCCGCCCATCATGATATCAATATCAAATTTCCCCAGTGACGAGGCTCAGTCCAAGCGTGGTATCTTGACCCTCAAGTACCCCATTGAGCACGGTATTGTGACCAACTGGGATGACATGGAGAAGATTTGGCATCATACCTTCTACAACGAACTTCGTGTTGCTCCCGAAGAGCACCCCGTCCTCCTTACCGAAGCTCCTCTCAACCCCAAGGCCAACCGCGAAAAGATGACCCAGATCATGTTTGAGACCTTTAACGCACCCGCGTTCTACGTCGCCATCCAGGCTGTGCTTTCCCTATATGCCTCTGGTCGTACAACCGGTATTGTGCTCGACTCTGGTGATGGTGTCACCCACACCGTCCCCATCTACGAAGGTTTCGCCCTTCCTCACGCCATTCTCCGTCTCGACCTTGCTGGTCGTGACTTGACCGACTTTTTGATCAAGAACTTGATGGAGCGTGGATACCCCTTCACCACCACCGCCGAGCGTGAAATCGTTCGTGACATCAAGGAGAAGCTTTGCTACGTCGCTCTTGACTTTGAGCAAGAGCTCCAGACTGCTGCTCAGTCTTCTGCTTTGGAGAAGAGTTACGAGTTGCCTGACGGTCAGGTTATCACCATTGGTAACGAACGGTAAGTCTACAGACACTTGAGCGCTCGGCATTGATGTCTCACATCTGTGCTCCACTTTTTTAGATTCCGTGCTCCCGAAGCTCTCTTCCAGCCCGCGTTCCTCGGTCTTGAAGCCGCTGGTATCCACGAGACCACTTACAACTCCATCTTCAAGTGTGATCTTGATATCCGTCGTGACCTCTACGGAAACGTCGTCCTTTCCGGTGGTACCACCATGTTCCCCGGTATTGCTGACCGTATGCAGAAGGAGCTCACTTCCCTCTCACCCGCCAGCATGAAGGTTTGTGCCTTGTTCTATTATACATTAAAACGGTTCTGACGCGTCTTTCCCCTCTCTAGGTCAAGATTGTCGCTCCTCCCGAAAGGAAGTACTCTGTCTGGATCGGTGGTTCCATCTTGGCTTCCCTCTCCACCTTCCAGAACCTCTGGTGCTCGAAACAAGAGTACGACGAGTCTGGTCCTGGTATCGTCCACCGCAGTGCGTATCTTTCGTCCCTGCTATCTTTATTATTGCTTGCTAACCGCTATCTGCAGAGTGCTTCTAAGCGTCTTGCGGATTGGTCTGAGGGCGTGGATGCCGGTGTCTATGTTGTTGCAAAACTTGCGTCGATCCTTTTTCACAGCCTTTGGCATTGGACGTTTTCCTGTTCTCTGTTTTGCGTAGTAGAATGATTTGAAGTTTGTACGTTGCCGAAACGAATTTGGAATGAAGGAAAAATGTTCTTTTCTTATATACACATACTCTTTTCAACGATTCTGGTAGTACCTTAGTTTTTACGACGATTTGTGGATTTTATAAATTCCTCTAAAAATCATGTGTATATGACTTGAGCGCTAGTTAGCCTCGAGCGCAGGTTTATGAGACGTGAGAAATGATTAATGATTCCTCGGTCTACTGACCTTTCAGTACTGTCGAGCCACATGGACCTCACGATGTCAATACACTGCTAATAGACTTTAGAACGGCAATATTTCCCCGGTGAGTAGTTTAAGCATCATAATGACACCCGAATCCTCCATAGTAAATCAACTTGAAGAAGATAAATCAACACCGCGTCTGTTCCGGTCTTTGGGCGTTGAGCGTTCTTGTTCACAGGACGACTGTAATCAACCGGACTCTTACATGGTTACATGTTATCTCGAGTGAATACCGGTCTCTGGTTGTGGTCACCTCGGAGGCGTTGACAGATCTTTCGTTGACGGTTGGGCTTGGCAAAATGATGCTGTGCGGGGCCGACAGACTTTGGGTATTGGAAGGCTGGAGAACCATTCGTGTATGTGAGTGTCAAACTGTTTTTGGAGGAGTATATTCTGGAGATATGACGCGTCTTTGGACGATTTTCAGAGATCTTCACCCCGCAGTTTGAGGTATAATGTGTTTGACGCGCGTATACGCTATATAGACGCCATTATGATGATTGATTCTATCCCATGTATAGGGTATACAGATCCGAAACAGATCTTCCACTGACGTTCCTGGTCGTTTTGCTCGTAAACGCTAATGCCGATTGTTGCATTCTCTGTCGGGAAAATCCAACTGGTCGATCAGTAGGCCCAATCAACAAGACAAGTTGTTGGTTCAAAAAGGGTTTTTGCCCGTTGGGAATCCTTTTCTTTCATTGGCTGCAGTAATTTGGGAGAAGAACCGCCGAAGGGATGACCACGGGAAGACCGAGAGACTTGCCTCTGTCCCAGGACGCGTTTTTCTGAACGCCGAGATCAGAATGCTGTGAACGCAGAATCAAGTTTCTCTATTAAGAATGTCCGGACGTGCGCACGCGAGTCGAGACTGGGACCTTCGCGACCAACACAAATTTGTCGGTGCCATCAAAGGATAACACCTGTCCTGTACATTTTTCCATATGCTTGCGAATATATTCCTCTCGCATATAAAACCAGGTCGAGAGAAATCACGTCTCTCCATTCTCGTTTTCTGCAGGCTTGGGTTTTTCGTGGTCCGCCCTTTCCTTCGTTCCTTCGTTCCTTCGTCTTTCGTTCCTTCTGCTGCCCCGGTCGGCCCTTTTTTTATTTGCTCGGTTCAAAGTAATAGAACACCATGTCTCTCTCTACTATCGCTCTTTTGTCATTATTGTCAAGTGCCGCATATGGCTTTACGAATGATTGGACGCAACCATGTTTTAATGGTCAGTGTGCTTATAGCACGGATTTGGGATCTTTCAAGATTGTGAGTGTTTCTTTTGATCAACATGTGTATAACGTTTGACATTTTTGTTGATCATTATAGTGGGGATCTCCAGACGCCATCACCGATATCACCACTGCTGCAGGATGGGAAATTCTCAACTGTGACCCGAACGCGTTGACGCAGGATATTCGACTTGTTTGTACCAATCCTGATGGATGTGGTCATTTCTATTCGGCCTCGGGTCCGGTTGGAAAGCTTGTTCGTCTTCCTCAAAACGTAAGTTCCACATTTGTTAGTCTTTTCTTTTTCTGACCATGTCTTAGTGTGGAAAAAGTGCATTCGCTCGCATCTCTCGCAACTGGGTTCACGAAGACCAATCTTTACCCTCCAACTTGGCACGTAGCATTCGTCGCCGTGATGGGACTACTCCAGACGTGCAGGGTTTAGCTGTAGATACCGATTTCGCAGCTGTGGATCCTGCTCAGAATGGGAATGTTTCTATTGCGATTGAAGGTTCTAACGTACCTGGTGCAGTTGGAGATGCTGAGATTACACCAGCTCCTGCTCGTAGGAGTCGTTTGAGTATGAAGAAGCGTGGCTTCCTTGGAGATATCTTTAAAAGTATGTGTACATCTTTCGATTTGTGTTGGTGTCGACTCTGACCTTGTCCCGTAGAATTCACGTCTTTTGACAAAGATATCACAAAAGACCTTCCTCCGGTTGACATTGACCAGACTTTCCCCATTTTTGAAGACAAGATTTCGTGTCCTGCCAGTGGAAATATCCCTGCTTTCGACGCTAGTATCAAAGCAGATGTTGTAGCCAAGGCTCACGCAGTGATTAGTCTTGGAATGGCTGCTACTGGTACAGTTGTCCCTCCCAAGCTTGATGAATTTGGTGTCTTTGTCGGTGAGTACCCTGGTTCGCTTCGACAAGAGTCGAAGGGCTAATACAATATTTTTGCTAGGTCTCAACGCTGACCTCACGGGTACATTGGAACTCGTTGGTTCTGCATCTGGAACTGCGGATTCTGGCAAGATTAGTCTGTTCGAAGTTGGTATTCCTGGACTTGACTTCCCTGGGTACGTATATCTCCGTTGCTAGTTATCATTATCACTGATGTCGCCCATCCAGAATCTTGACTCTTGGCCCCAGCTTCAAAATCCAAGGTCAAGCCACCGCAAACCTCGACATTGACGCCCAGTTGTCCGTCGACCTCGCTTACCACGTCGAGAATGCCAAACTCTTCTTCCCTCCCTCTGACGATGCCACTTCCGATGGTGGTTTCAGTCCTCTTGATAGTCGTACGTGTAGCCCATTGTTCCTGAATTGTACTCCCGACTGATTCCTTGATTCCAGCTCTCAAACTCTCCGTCAGCCCATCCGTCAACTCGTCAGCAACTGTTGCCGCCCATCTGATTCCTACTATTGATCTCGGTGTTTCCGCTCTCGGTGGAATTGCAGAAGCAACAGTGTTCCTCGACCTCGATGCTAGCGTGTCTACTACGCTTTCTTTGAATGCTGGTGCTGTCGCTAGTGTTACGACTGACGGTGACAAGAGTGCATCTGCCGATGTGGAAGGGTGCGTAGACGTTGGTGCAGGATTTGATGTGAACGCCGGAGCGGATGGCTCGTTCTTTGGTCTTTTCGACAAGTCTACTCAGATCAACTTGTTCTCCAAGAAGTTTGAGCTTTTTAAGGTAAGAACGATTTTGTTTAAGTGGTGTTTGATGCTCATGGTTTGTGCAGAAATGTTTGGGAACTAGTACTTCGACTAGGAGGGACCTCGATATCCGTTCGCCTGTTCATCACAAACGTGCCTTGGCATGTTCCCCGCTTGATCCGGCCAACCTTGTTTCTGTCGCTGAAGAGGCCATTCCTGCTGATAGGTGAATTATGTTATTTTCACGGCGCTTTGTCCTGTCTCTAATGTATGGCTGTTTCTAGCATCGCGGCAATCTGACCTGATACCTAATAATGACTCACGACTTGGACTCTTTTCGTACGCGTAGTTTAAGAAAAACTTGGGATGATTCTATTGCTATTTACCACCGCTCTTTTTTCTATTTATCGTCGCCGTCTTTGGTTTCTCTGGGTCAGTGAGTTGAGTTTATACCCAAGAGTATATTATTATTTTGTATTTAATTTACGTTCCACGATATAACCCAGTATCTCTGCATCGTGTGATGAGACGACAGCACCTTCAAGTTTGTAACAAGCAGTCGCTATCTTTATCTGCTACCGATAATTTTACATATTACGACCAACAGTATGCGACAAGTTTAATACGGAAATATTACCTTTCCTAGATGTTTCCTAGTATTCTATCTTGATTCGCAAGACTCTGGCGCGTGTCCGATGGGTTAAATCTTGCACGATATACGTGCATACAGAGGATTTTCGCCAAAAAAAACTTGGCAACAGACGGAGTTTGAATTTCCTTCAACGCATTCAGACTCAACCGGGCGTCCATGACTTTTCTTCTTTCCTTCCTCCACCTGCGCCCGATATTTGATAGTCGCACTTCTCTTTTGCATCAATGACGTTGGCGTCACATACACACTTACTTTTGTCCTCTGCATCTAGCTACTTTTACAACTCATTCTCTCGACATCCTCCACATCGACTCTCCAGATGTTCTATACTAAGCGATGCTACAACCCGAGGATTTCCAAAGACTCCGTCAAACAGATTTCAATGGTTCCGCCATCTCTTTAAATGGCGTCCTTTACACACTCAAGGCAAAGACCGGGGAAGGCGCCTTTGGTATCGTGTACTCAGCCGTCGATCCTTGCAACGAAGAAACTGATCCAAAGGCGCGGGTTCATCCTTCATAAAGGAAGTCTCTTCTCATCCCAACGTCGTCCTTTTCACGAATTCACCCTCCAGCACGACTTTCCCCTCTCTGTCCTCGACTTCCGTGAACGCAACCTTGCGGCCTTCATCTTTGAATTCAAGCTAGGATTGATTCTTGCTATTGATCCTTGACGGTATCCATTTTTACCACGAGCGCTCCGTCTTTCACCGAGCCTAAAGCCTGAAAACATCTTGTACTCGAATGAACTCAATTTGGGTGCGCGAAACTGTTGGGAGCCCAGGTACGTCGTCAGTCCCTCTCTGTTTGCTATAGCTCGCTGACGCGATGATTTGTATGTTGCATTGACAAGGAATTTGGCTTTGGGAAAGGCCGTATTCGACCGCAAAAAACGACGTCTAGGCCCGAGGTATCCTCTTCCTCAACCTTCAAAGATGTGTGGGAAATAGTTACAGGCTCCGGTTTCAAGACATTCCTGGACAATCCGATGTCCTATTTCGATATTCAGAAGGCGCCTTTGAACTCATAAAACAGATGTTAGCTGTAAATCCCGACAAGCGGGTGGATTCCGTTCAAAAATCATCTGAGTCATCAATGGCCATTGATATTCCTCCTCGAAGTTAAAGGGTTTTTCAAGGACCTTTTATTACATATATCAGACTCACGAGTTCCGTGTTCTCTCAATCACAAGTAGAACGCTTCGTCAGGGGAGCAATCGTATCATGTAATAACGCCGATTTAGGGGCTACAACCAGCATAGTTAAAAGAGCATCTATTAACACAACCCCTATGGCCAATAACAACTCGCAGTTCCCACCCGAAATCGTCGACAAAATCATCGAATTGCTCTGGACCTCCAACGACCTTTCCTCTTCTGACCGTATCCTTTTCATGACAACGTGCCCCCTCTTCAATCACTCATGGAAAGCTCAATTCTCCAGAATTGCTACTCGATACATCTATGTCCCTAGGCTCAGTTACCTCCTCTACCTTGCCAGTATCGCATGGGGAGGCAAATTGTTCAAATCCTTCATCTACACCCAGCTTGATCTAAGAAACAGAGTGCAAACGATGACTTGCAATGTGGACTTGAGGTCCAATCGGGACAAAAAGACAGAAGATGTCTACTGGATCCTCTCTAATTTGTGGACGGGGTACTACGGCGGGTTGAAAAGGTGTTTTCCGAGTTTGAAAGAACTAAGACTAGAGGCTGCCGTCTATACACCGATCCATCTGTGGACGAGCGAGCTGCCACAGGTTGCGTATACGCAGATTATCCTGAATCTTGATGAACAGGTGTCGGTGGAACAAGATGCTGGCGCTCGATTGAAAGCCATCGGGTTCCGGCTATACTTGAACATCGCGATACATGATCCAGATGTATATCTTGGTGTAACGGACGCTCTATGGAAATACTGTGATAGTCCATTATCAGGATACCTGGAGTTACTGGTCAGGATTGCCATGGGCGGTCTAATGAATCCATTGCGGCTTTGCGATTCAGAGGATACACGCGGAGAATTCGCCAAGGCTCGAGATATAGGTCAACGTCTCCGGGATAGTCGAAGACTGCAAGACTTGGTCCACTTATTTTCTACTAGCGCGCTCTTTGTCAGCTTCATTGATCCCTTCTATCCCAGGTTCTGCCACAAGCGGTACTTTGAGGACGAAGAAAGGAGTTTACGCTTCTCGCATTCGGTGTGTACGCCTTTATGTTGGTTTAGGCCGCAGGGGCAGACAGTAGCAGTAGGTGAATTAGCGTATGATAGCCACGGGTGGGACCGGATTGTACCCGAGCTGCAGAAGGATTCAGACACATTACGGTGGTGCGGGTATGCGCTTTACTTGTTGGTTGGCGTTGACCTCGAGGGCCCGTGTCAGTTTAGAGCAGTGGAGGATTTACATAGGATTGTGGAGAGTGAGAAACATCCGCGGCCTGTCCTTATGCTTTTTGGCTAGTACCATAGTAGCCTCATATTCTCGCACCTACTAATCCTGTCAATCACGCCAACTGAAGTCTACGCCTGCAATCTTCAAGTGTCCTCTCTCATATAGACTCGGAGTGCTCCATTTGAGGATGACATACACATTCATTGCTCAGATCTTGACGTGTTGTATCAAGCTTTTTGTGGACCTTGCACTCTGTCACGATGTCAAGAGGTCAGGTCGTAATGTCAGAACTTTCTACATTAATGCTTGCAGGAGAGGATAAGCATTTCTGAAAAATTTGATTCCAGTGTAGATGTGTTTATCACAGTATACAATCTACTAACAAGAGCGCCGCAGCGATCTATCAAGATGGAAACGATAAACATTTACGTGTGGTGCTATCATTCACTTTCTTGAGCTAAACGCCCAATTCGAATCTGTCAAAACAAAGCGCACCACACTTGCCTGTTCTGGTTCCCCTGTTCACAAGACAACCATCTAAAACAGTGTTGTAAGAAGCTCTGAATCTGTGCGGGCCCGGGAGTGTTGGTTGTCAGTTGGGCTTGGCAAAATGATGATGCTGTCGAGGACAGAAGTTTTTAGCAAGAAGATTGGACAACGTCGGTAACTTGTATATATAGATACTCAAGGTACTCAGATTCGATGTTGATTTTCCAGATCTTTGAATGCGGTTGACTCTTCAACGAAAAAATGTTATGAAGTCCGAGGACCGACAACTGGCATTGCGTGATCACAAAATGGCGTGACCGATTAAAAATTTCAGATTTCTTGCCTCCCACCTTCCTTCAAGCTTGGATGTGAACAGTGTGTGCCGCTATGATCCTTCAAATGTACGTTCAGCCTTTTCACTCTGCTGGTTTATCTTGGAGGCATTATTGATTCCCTGCTTTTGTATAGAACTCTGTCCTCAAAATGGTAACAAATGGAGGCGGATAGCTATAAAGGATTTGGGTTAGGTCCGAAAGGGTATGTCTCATTCTACAGTATAAGTGCTTGCAATTTACATCATTCTTCATATCTTAGACATTGTCTCAAATCCTGGTTCTCATGTTTGAATTGGCTCACACACGACCTTTTCAATTCCGTGGTTGTGTTTGGGTTTTCAGTGGGATGCTGGAAAATGGTGCGTGTTTTCTTCTATGTAATTACTACATTCTTTTATTTATGCCTTTTTTTAGTGTTTTAGCGGTTCATTCTAGGCTGTAGTGAAAGAATGAGTTTTGCCGAGGTCAGTTGATGACGTTAACTTCTCTTACTGTGATTAGCTGAGATCTATCTTGTCTAGATACTTTAGTGGCGCTTGAGGGAGTATGTTTGCGAAGTTTGTTGCTGGGAGTGAAGGCTCTGGTACTGCGAGTGCAAGTCACATTTATAGCGGGTGCAAAGATGCCGAAACATGTCTTTTTATACCGTCTTTACTGTATCTTTTTTTGTCTGCTTGTAGTCTTTTTTGTATTCTTATGTACTGTCTTTAGAAAAGATGGCCATCTTCTGAAAATCTATGTCCTTCTATAAAAAGATGTGTGCCTTTCCATCTTTTTGGTCTTTTTTGTTCTTTTTGGTCTTTAAAAAGAACAAAAAGACAAAGTTGTTATTTTCCTGATGACTTCCTGTACATCATATACGTTTCTAGATTGACTGTTCCGTCTTCTTTTGGTGAACATACATGTCGATCAGTAGGTCATCGGGCCAAATCAATTGAAAATTAGTTCATTCTTTTCTGCATGTACCCCAGCAATTTGACAGAGATTCAAGATTTAGATCCAACCTTCTGCAGATTGAAAGGATTGCTACGAATGCAAGCTCTGTCTCAGGACTATTTTTTATAACGGTCGAGATCAGGGCTCGGCAGATCCTGATCTCACCATTCAAGGCTCACAACCAACAAAGTTGTAGGTGCCATCAGCAGGGAACGTCCATCCCTCTACATCGCCATATACGAACGTATTTATTAATTTACCTTTTCAGACATAAAAGCAAGCTGACGGGAGGCCCATCGCTCATTCTCATCTTCAGACCTGCCTTTGTGGCCTCATCTGCCTCTTCATCTTCCGTTCATTTGTCTAACGCCTTTATTGGCCCTTTTGTTTTTTATTTTCTTCCAGAAAAGCATGACTTTCTATACTCTCGCTATCTTGTCATTATTGACAAGTGCTGCACATGGTTTTAAAAATGATTGGGAGAAACCATGTTTCAATGGTGAATGTGTTCACAGCACTGAATTTGGGTCTTTCAAAATTGTGAGCGCCATATTCTTCGTCAGGGTTTATACTAACCTCTATCGATGGTAGTGGGGATCTCCCGACGCAATTACCGACATTACCACAGCTGCAGGGTGGGAAATCCTCAATTGTGACTCCGATGCAGTAACACAGGACATTCGCCTTGTTTGTACGAATTCAGATGGATGTGGACATTTCTATCGCGCTTCGGGTCCAGTTGGAAAACTCGTGCGTCTTCCTCAAAACGTAAGCTGAGACTGTAAATCTGCGAGTGTCTTGTTCCTGACAACCTATTTTCTAGTGTGGGGGAAGTGCATTTGCGCGCATCTCCCGCAACTGGGTTCATGAAGATCAGTCTTTACCTTCCAGCTTGGCACGTAGCATTCGTCGTCGCGATGGGACTGCTCCAGAAGTGCAGGGTTTGTCTTTGGATACCAACTTTACAGCTGTAGATCCTGCACAGAACGGGAATGTTTCAATCGAGATTCAAGGTTCCAATGTACCTGGCGCACTAGGAGATGCTGAGATTACACCAGCACCTGCTCGTAGGAGTCGTTTGAGATCTAAGAAACGTAGCCTCATTGGGGATCTCAGTATGTTGATTTTTTACCTGTGAGATTTGTTCGTATTGACTGACTTTCTCACAGAGTTCAACAAAAACATCACTACAGACCCTTCTCCGGTTGATATAGACCAAACTTTCACTATCTTCGAGGACAACATTTCCTGTCCCCCCAGCGGTGATATTCCTGCATTCAATGCTGGTGTCAAAGCAGATGTCGCAACCGATGTTCATGCTGTTGTGACTCTTGGAGTTGTTGCTAGTGGCATGATCACCCCTCCCCGTCTTAAAGAGTTCGGTGTATTTGTCGGTTGGTGATATTCCTGATTCATTCATGTAAAGCAGAAAGGTCTGACATTTTCCATAGGCCTTAATGCTGGCCTCAAGGGCACACTGGAGCTCGTGGGCTTGGCATCTGGAACTGCAGATTCTGGGAAAATTGATCTGTTTGAAGTTGATATTCCTGGTTTGGATATTCCTCAGTGCGTACTTGCAAATTAACTAGTTCTTCATTTTTATTTATACAATGGCACACAGCATTTTGACGCTCAGCCCCAGCTTCAAGATCCAGGGCCAGGCTACTGCAAATTTCGACATCGATGCAAACATGACCGTTGACTTGGCTTATCAAGTAGACAATGCCAGCCTCTTTTTCCCTCCTTCTAATGATGCCCCTTCTGGCGGAAGCTTCAATCCTCTTGATAACTGTATGTACAGTCCCCTTAAAATCTATCCCCGGCTCATCTCTGGGATTTAGCTCTTAAACTCTCCGTCAGTCCATCAGTCAACTCATCCATGACGATCACTGCCCATCTTATTCCTACTATTGACATTGGCGTCTCCGCTCTCAGCGGTGCCGCAGAGGCAACGATATTTCTTGATCTCGATGCCAGCGTGTCGACAACTCTTTCTTTGAATGCCGGCGCCACCGCTAGTAATACCAGTACAGACGGTGGTAGTGGTGCATCTGCTAGCGTTGATGGATGTGTTGATGTTGGTGCAGAACTCGATGTGAATGCGGGAGCAGATAGCTCATTCTTTGGCCTTTTTGACAAGACTACTCAAGTTAACTTGTTCTCCAAGAAGTTTGAGTTATTCAAGGTGAGAATTGTCCTATTTACGGAGTGTTAAGTCCTCAAAATCCGGCCAGAAATGCTTGGGAGCAAGCACTTCAACCAGGAGGAACCTTCAAATCCACTCACCTGTTTATCAAAAACGTGATTTAACATGTCCTTCCCTTAACCCGGCCAACCTTGTTTCCATTGCTGAGGAAGTCATTCCCGCTAGCAGGTTAGCCATTTTAAACGTTTCCTATTGATTACCTCTGATAAATGGCATCTTTCTAGCATCACAGCCTTGACCTGACACCCAATGATAGCCAGTGACTAAAATTTTTCTCGTACAGATGACTTAAGATTCAGAACATCTAATTGCAACTCGTCTCTCCTTTTACCTGGTACTACTGGTAGCGCCCTTACGAAGTTTCTTAGTTAGATAGCACTATAGTATTGTTTTGTATTCGATTTAGTAACATAAAATTTCTACGTTCCTTGCCATCTCGTAGTCGGATCTTTGTGGAAATTCACAAATGCCTCTCGAGAAGATGTAGTAGTGCTTAGCGTGGTGTTTTATCGGATCGCTAAGGCCTGAGGTTGAAAATTTCCCACACCTTTTACAGTCGGACCAACGCTTCTCCAATCGTCTCCAAGCTTAGAAAAATACTCCGTTTGAGAGTTAATTACACATTCATTGCTCAAATCTTTTCTTTTTTGGCTTCATGCTTCGTGGAATGTACTATGTCACTGGCACTGAGGTCAGGTCGTAACGTCAGAACTTGAACTTGCCAGGAAGGATATGGGAAAAATGACGGATCCCCTGCATGGTGAGTCCAGGCACACATTGCATAGTCAATAAACACACTGATTTCCGAACCCTTCCAAGGGTACTCGAACCCGGTTCAACGCTCTTGTTTATAGGGCGACCGCATTGAAAGGATTCAGCGGAATTTGTTGATCTTACCAGAACACCCGGTATATGGTTGGGCCGATCCTTCCAGGACCTAGAGGCTCGCTAACCGAAGGATTCACTAGGAAATGAAACTTCCCTCGAGCCTGTTCCCTTCTGCGGTGGTTCGGTGTGGAAGAGAGGAACGGGATGTATACGCCCAGTTCTCTGATACTACCAATGTCAATCACATTCTTTTTACCGGGATCAGAATGCTCTGGAAACGAAATTTGGGACATACGGATGTATACGTGAGCTCGGACTGGACCTTTACAACCTACCAAAGTGTTGGCACGGCATCAGCGGATAACACTTGACTTGTGCATTTTTGATGTACCTGTGAATGTTCCAGGGACTACACCTTTCCACCTATAAAGCCAGACTGAGAGAAGGGAAGTCTCATACTTGTTTACAGGCCTGGTTTTTGTCTACAGCTCCAGCTGCCTTCCCTTCTTTCGTCTTTCGTTCGTTCGTTCTACCTCCCCAGTGGACTTTTTATTTTATTTGCTTTATTCTGCTTTAAAACTCCCCCTCCTCCTCCGGTCCCCATAGATCATGTCCCTCTCTACTGTTGCGCTTTTGTCATTATTGTCAAGTGCCGCATACGGCTTGGCAAATGATTGGACTCAGCCATGTTTTGGCGGTGAATGTTCATACAGCACGGATTTCGGATCTATTAAAATTGTAAGTGCTTCGATTTGATTGTTAATTCAAACATATTGATGTGAGGTTGAATACAGTGGGGATCCCCCGATGCAATCACCGATATCACTACTGCTGCGGGATGGGAGATTCTCAACTGTGACCCAAACGCGTTAACGCAGGATATCCGACTCGTTTGTACCAATCCTGACGGATGTGGGCATTTCTATCAAGCCTCAGGACCTGTTGGGAAACTTGTCCGTCTTCCCCAGAACGCAAGTCGAAATTATAAATTTGCACATATCATTGGTCTCTAATAGCCCGTTTTTTAGTGTGGAGGAAGTGCATTTGCACGTATCTGTCGCAACTGGGTCCATGAGGATCAGACGTTACCAGCCAACTTGGCGCGAAGTCTTCGTCGCCGTGACGGGACTACACCTGATGTACAGGGCTTAACTCTAGATACCGACTTTGGAGCTGTAGACCCTGCTCAAAATGGGAACGTTTCAATTGCGGTCCAAGGTTCCAATGTACCTGGTGCGGTCGGGGATGCAGAAATTACGCCAGCACCTGCTCGCAGGAGCCGATTGAAGAAACGTAGTTTCCTTGGAGATATCTTCAAAAGTGCGTACAATCCTTGATTAAGCATTTTCACTTCTAACCTGATTCTATGTCAGAGTTCACTTCGTTTGATGCAGATGTTACAAAGGACCTCACTCCGCTCGATGTCAACCAAACTTTCACCATCTTCGAAGACAATATTTCTTGTCCTGCCAACGGCAATATTCCTGCTTTCGACGCCGGTATTAAAGCGGATGTTGTTGCCCAAGCTCAAGCTGTTGTCACTCTTGGAATAGCGGCTACCGGTAGTATCATCCCTCCCAATCTCGACGAATTTGGTGTTTTTGCTGGTAAGTGATATATCTGGTTTGCTTGCCAAAAATTTGAGAGGCTTATAAGGTGTACTTGATAGGTCTTAATGCTGACCTCAAGGGCACATTGGAACTGGTCGGCTCTGCGTCTGGGACTGCGGATTCCGGAAAGATTACTCTGTTCCAAGTTGGTATCCCTGGGCTCGATTTCCCAGGGTATGTATTTGCAGTGTCACCAGATTCCAATTTTGCTGACACAGTTCATTCAGGATATTGACTCTGGGTCCCAGCTTCAAGATCCAGGGTCAAGCTACCGCAAATCTCGACATCGATGCTGACTTGTCCATCGACCTCGCTTACCATGTAGCAGACGCCAAGCTCTTTTTCCCTCCGTCTGACGATGCCTCTTCTAGCGGCAATTTTAATCCTCTCGATAGTCGTACGTATCATTCATTACCTTTACACTTTATCCACGGCTTACTTGTGTGATTCTAGCTCTCAAGCTCTCCGTCAGCCCATCCGTCAATTCATCAGCGACCGTCGCTGCCCATCTTATCCCTACAGTAGACCTTGGTATTTCCGCTCTCGGTGGAATCGCGCAGGCGACAGTGTTCCTTGACCTCGACGCCAGTGTCTCTACAACGCTTTCTTTGAATGCCAGTGCCGTCGCCAGCGTTTCAACGGATGGTGACAAGAGTGCTTCTGCTGGTGTTGAAGGATGCGTGGACGTCGGTGCAGGATTTGATGTAAACGCTGGAGCAGACGGCTCGTTCTTCGGTTTGTTTGATCAGACTACGCAAGTTACCCTCTTTTCCAAAAAGTTTGAGATCTTCAAAGTAAGAGTTGAATGTTTCAGAGGGCCAGGGCACTCATAGTTTGTACAGAAATGCCTGGGAGCAAGTGCCTCGACTAAGAGGGACCTGCAGACCCCTCCGCGCTTCCACAAACGTGCACTAGCATGCTCTGCACTTGGCCCGGCCAGTCTTGTCTCTCTTGCTGAGGAAGCTATTCCAGCCGATAGGTGTGTGATATTCCTCCTTGCTGTTTTGTTATATGTCTGAAATGCGTTTTCCTAGCATCGTAGCGCTTTGACCTGATACCCAGTAATGACTCGCTACTGAGATCTTTCCTCCTGCGCGTAGTGTAAAAGAGTCAGGGACACTTCTATCATCTACTCTCGCTCCTTTTCTATTATACTGATCGTGGTTGGAGCTTGCATTCATTAATATTATTATCTTGTATTTAATTTACGTTCTGCGATGGAACACAATATCTCTTCGCGATGAGTTCTTTGTAGATCTACATTAAGGGTCCTTTCCTGAGGTGACAGTTGATAGCAGATAAGCACCACTAAAGGAGACGAGGCTAAGGGGAAGGGTAAGCGAGACACGTGGGCATTACCCTCCAACAAGGCTCTTATTGGCTAGTTCGCTCTTTTCTACTATCATCCTCACGAACATATACAAAATACTGCCTCTAATTCAAGATAATATTCATTCCTCGATACCCTTGATTGTTGCTGTGTTGCAGCAGACATGTCTTCTCCCCGAAAACCCTCAACTTCCTCCGCAACAGATTCGGGCAGTACGTGTCGATCCATGCAAACTCGTCTAAATATCGTTAGAGTTTGACTATTTTGTTTCAAGGCATTGCCGAATCGCTATACCAAGTCAAACTCTTGTCTGCTCTCCGAAGTGGTCAGTCGAAAGATGGGCATCACTCTTGATATTGGCTCACCCGTACAATAGGCGACCCTGCTCTCATTCATCCATTTCTGGCGGAAATTGGCAAGGACAAACGAAAGTCATTGGAAGGAAATGAAAACATAGATACTGGCTCAGCAGCCTTGCATTTAGCAATTCGTTGTGGTTCAGGTGCGCCTAATATCAGATTTACAACTCTAGCCAGATGTCTCATTCCTCTCCTAATAGTCGACACCGTGCGCCTGCTTCTATCGCATCGTGCCATTTCTCCCAATGGTGTCCATCCGCCTGGGTCTGGAACGACGGCATTGCATCTCGCAGCATCCCTGGGCCGTGCTGACGTTGTCAATTTATTATTGGAACAAGAAAATATCGATGATACCCTACGTGACTCACAGAGTCGTTCATGCAAAGATGTTGCCAAAGGAAAAGACGTTTTGCGTGCTATTGAAGGTTAGTGTTTCCGTTGCACACTCAATCTAGTCTAATATTGACTATTGTCTTCTCAGACTCTCGCGCG
This sequence comes from Stygiomarasmius scandens, assembly GCA_037954225.1. NCBI lineage: Eukaryota > Fungi > Basidiomycota > Agaricomycetes > Agaricales > Campanellaceae > Stygiomarasmius > Stygiomarasmius scandens. Next base: position 556,435 of record JBANRG010000020.1, read on the forward strand.
TTCTTAAACGCTTCGTATCGCTCCCTGCTTCATAGCTACATTATGTCACCACCTTCGTCATCTCCTTCTCCTGTCCTTGTCGCTCTCCTTGAATCTCCAAGAGTACGCTTCGTGAACCTTTCGTACCTGGATGACGATTATGGAACATCTCTCCTTCACGAGGCTGCTAAACGGAAGGATTTGCGTCTCATAGAGTTGGCTGTACGCGCAGGAGCAGATGTGTTTGTGAGGGATAAGCGGGGTAAAATGGCTTATGATGGAACTGGGAAAGATGACCGTGTAAGGGTGTTTTTGAGACAATGTGAGTGCGGTATCCTATATTCTTTAATTATGCTCATACTCTTTCTCCTAGTCGCAAACCATGATACTACTCTCATTCAACCTTCTGCGCCAACTGAACCACCACCAACGCTCAAAGGATACCTCAACAAATATACGAACGTTGCTAAAGGATATAATACCCGTTGGTTTGTCCTTAAAAATGGCATATTATCATGTTCGTGCAGCATCTCCCTCCTTCTATCTATTTTCTCATGCGCTAGCAGATTACCGGCACCAGGAGGACGAAACTGTTGCAAGTCGTGGCTCTATTTCCATGAAGACTGCCATTCTCAAGACGCCGGCTCAAGGCGACCGTATGCGCTTCGAAGTTCATTCCACACCATCCAGAGGCCACAGTTCGGTCCAGAAATGGTACATGAAGGCCAATCATCCAGTGGAAGCCGCCCGCTGGACGCAAGCCATCAACAAGAGTATCGAGTGGTATAAACGGGAGGGGGCTAGTCCTGGGACGTCAACGAGCGGTACTGAAGGTGAAGGTTCCATCATAGGTCGGCGTAGCGGGGAAAGCGAGTCTACCTCAGGTCACGGTTCTGCAACTGGTCTCACCGGATCCATGACTCCTGGAAAGGCTTCGACGGTCTCGATACCTTCATTGCATTCTGCCAGAGCTAGCATATCTGCATTGTCGATAAAGCGCAAGAGTAGACATTTGGCGTCTACTGGAACCCAGGACTCGTTGGGTAGCTCCTATGTCGTGTTTGATGGAAATGACGACGGCGTCAACGGTGCGAGTCCAAAACTTGGAAGCGATCTTGGTGACGATAGGGAAGATGGCAATACTGCTGATGGAGAAGACGGTGGAGATGATGGTTCGTCCTCGTCTGGCGACGAGTCTGCAAAAAGTACTGCGATGCCTCATCATGACTCGTTTGATCTTCACGGAAACTCGACTGCTGCCCAGATGGAGCTTACAGCACAGCTATTGGCGAATGCAAAGTCAGAGCTTAATGCAGAGTTTAAAGATGCTCTGAAGGAATCTTTCTCTATGGTCCAGGGGATGATGAACGAGTACATCCAGATGTCGAAAGATCGGGAGGCATGGTACCGGAAACGGTTGCAGGTGGAGAAACAGAGGCAGAAAGTATGGGAGGAGAGTTTGGCTACTGTGGTCAAAGAAGGCGAGACGCTGGAGAATGAACTCAGAGCAAGAAGTAGGAAGAGAGGAAGTCGGTTCTTCGATGAAGGTTCTGTATTCCGAGGCGACCTTAATGCAACCTTGAAAGGAAAGAGACCGTCTATGATTGCGGCTAGATCGCCTCCAGTCATAGAAGAATCTTCTACGACACCTTTAGCAGATACCTTCAAGACTCCGACAGCACAGTCGCCTGTAGAAGGTCTTCCTCCTAGCTCTCGTCCACCGATGCTTTCCTCTACCACTCAAGATACCATTGTCCCGACAAGCTCATCTCTCGCCAGTCAGGTTGATGACACTGAAACTATGGTCGATACTGATGAAGAAGACGAATTTTTCGATGCCATTGAGTCAAACACCCTTCCCAATCTTGTGGTTGCCGAGCAGCTAACAAGTCCAGCCCACGAACCAATAATGCCTGCAGACGAGACTCTGCCATACAATGGTTATAAGGCACTCAGAGACAAGCTTACATTAGCTGCGGAACGACCAGCGACGAGTCTTTGGTCTGTGCTCAAGCATAGTATCGGGAAAGACCTCACGAAGATCAGTTTCCCGGTATTCTTTAACGAGCCTACTAGTATGTTGCAGAGGATGGTGAGTAGTTGACCCCTCTCTCCGTTTGTACGAGCTGACGCGTACCTTGCCCAGGCCGAGGATATGGAATTCTCTGAGTGTCGTACGTACCAATTGTTACCTATTCATTTACACCTTCTCATATCCTTTATAGTCGACGTAGCTTCACGCGAGCAAGATCCCCATCGTCGTATAGCATTCGTTGCAGCTTTCGCCATGTCAAATTACTCATCGACGATTGGGCGCATTGCCAAGCCTTTTAACCCCATGCTGGTATGTATATCAATACCCTCGTTGCCTACCATTTCTCAGGATCAAACCTAGAGCGAGACCTTTGAATACGTACACTTGGACAAAGAATACCGCTATGTCTCTGAACAAGTCAGTCATCATCCTCCTATATCGGCATGTTGGGCGGAATCTCCTTTGTGGCACTATTTCGGAGAGGTGCGTAGCCTGGTGTCATTCCGCTCTAAACCTACTCACCCTTCACTTGTAGGTTGACGCTCAGAACAAATTCATGGGCAAATCTTTCGAGATTCGGCCAACCGGCATTGCTCACGCCGAACTAATGATACCGGAGGAATTGGGTCCAGACTATCCCAAGGCAACTGGGAAATTTGGAAAGGGCAAGGTGGTAGAACATTACACCTGGAAGAAAGTCACGACCAACGTCTCCGGATTTATCCTTGGTTCGCCGACGATTGACCATTACGGTGACATGATTGTAAGCATTTCAGTGGAGACTTTGTGCGGTAGCTGACTGTTGTTTCTCCAGGTCACCAATCATCGAACCAAAGATACATGTATACTGTCATTCAAACCAAGGGGCTGGAGAGGGAAAGATGCGTTCGAAATTTCGGGGCAAGTTATGGATGCTTCCGGTGATATCATATACGAGATTGCTGGGCGTTGGAATTCACAACTTGTTGCTCGACGAGTTGGGGCTGGTAGTGGAGTGCTCAATCCTGATGTTTCTGTTGGTTCGCCGGGTTCGTCGATGCCTACGCAAGAGTATATTCTACTATGGCGGAATTCCGAGAAACCCGCTGGCTCTCCATTCAATCTCACGCCTTACGCTCTGACCCTGAACGATTGTCCCAAAGACACGCTAAAACCTTATCTGTGTCCTACGGATTGTCGCTTAAGACCTGATCAACGTGCTTTCGAGCTGGGTTACTACGAACTGGCGAATGATTTGAAACAGAGACAAGAGGAGAAACAGCGTGCAACGAGAAAGGCTCGGGAGGAGGGCAAACTGCCTCCCCATCGGCCTCGATGGTTCACTGCTGAAACAGATGGTGATACCGGAGAGCGTGTATGGACGCCCTCTCGGGTAAACGGTGCACTTGAATATTGGCAAGAGCGGGAACGAATTTGGAAAGAAAAACAAGAAAAGGGACCAGGGCATTGGAAGGACGTTGAACCTATCTTTATTGAAGAGCCGGATGTTATACAATAATAAACTGTTGAACGTTACCATATCTACTTATTACTTAGATTGCAATTATCTCTGTAGGCGTACGATGTCAGCGTTAGCACTAAACTGATCAACTATTTCTCAACAATTCCAAGTAAATATGTACTCCAGCTGTATCCTCGATGGCCTCCCTTCGACTCGTTCGACTCGGTGGCTTCATCACGAACGTGTTCAAGTACTTAATTCTTCACTTAGTCTGCTTCAACGTTGCCTTCCGGCAAGAACGGACTTGGTGGCAACTGCAGGTAAGGAATGTACCCATTCCAAGTTTACATCATTCTTTCTGTATAAATATAGTTATCGCCTTGTTACTGATTCAGCAAATCATGGTGTTTCATGAGTTTGACCAGTCGTTCTGATGTCTATGGTGAATACTATGCTGTATCGGTTCGACACAGAATCAGCGGTAAGCCATGATAATCGATTTTGGAGGTATGGATTTCACCTTGAATCTACGATACGAGTGCATATGCTGTCCAGGCCAAGCTTAATGCAAGCACGGGCCTTATTGGGGTCCATATATTAATGGAATCAACAGGGTCCCAGATTCTCAATACGTTCTCCACAGGGCAGCCAGAGATAAGAATGAATGGGTGACGCGTACTTATAAGAGGACGTTCATGCCTTCGCTCTCAATCTGGCTTTGCAAGCCCTAACCGTGCCATGAGCTCCAACGTACACAAGTTACTTGGGTATGTCCAAGCCAACTCCATCTTGCGCATGGCTGTTTCTCGTCTCACCCATCAATGCTCTTCGTCGAACTAGGTCACTTATCATATCAGCATGGCTGAACCTCATGTTACTTGTGCTTTTCATTCATCAGGTGAGATGTTACTCCTTACTTTTTACATCTTGAATCTGACTTTTACCCAAAAATCACTCTATCACTTTCAATATTCAGGCAATTTATTACTTCCGGCATTACTCTACGGATAAGCTGCTCATCAAGGTTGCAGTTTTAGTTTTAGTTGCATGCAGTACATTAATCGCAGTAGCAGGGTGCGGAAATTGTTATATTGTGAGTAGCGGAAAGTCTGTCCACAGCCTGAAACTGTCTATTGAATCATAATAGTTTGCCGTCGCTCGTCAAGGTAATTTTGGCACATACTTTTCTCAAACAGCCCAAGATAAATCATGAATCTGCAGGAAAAGTACTTCCTGTGAAAACACGAGATTGGTAATATTATGATTTTTCCAAATCTTCATATCAAAGCTGAAGCTCAGGCTGCTGCTTAGGCCCACCCCAATATCTTGTATTTCTTCTGGCATTGCAGGAGCAATTGTGCAGAGCTTTATGTTGAGCCGATATTGGATTTTGTATGTGAATAAGGCATTCTCATGTTATATCTCCTTTGATCTCATTCTCACAGGACTAGAAAGAAATTTATAGTAATCATTATTGGCCATATAATACTCACTAGTGTAAGTGCTTCACTGTTTCTGTGTCATGCTTGTAAATTTCAGCTGATGATGAACTTGACTCATGCTTAGCTTTTAAGTGCTATGTATTGTGCAATAAGAATCCTTGTTCTCCCACATGAAGTTGGTCGAAATCACAGCATAATCACTGTCGTCATGTGGGTATTTACTGCCCCCTCCCTGGCCACTCATTAACTTCTATCACTGGTAGTTTATGGTACACATCTGGAATGGTGGCAGACATGTCTATAGCATTGCTTCTGTTCCGGTATTTTATGCATGCAGATGTTGATTCAAATTCCTTACGTAGGTGGGTACCAGCATCTCCATTCAATAGAAGAAGGCTAAAGTATCTTCAGACTCATTCATCACCTCATGACTCTTGCTTTGAAAACAGGATCCTTCACTGCTATTACTGCAATTTTGGTGCTTACCACTTTTGTTGGTGATCTCCACAGTAATGGTATGTCATTCACTTATTTTTACTCTTCACACTTCCACCCATGGGTGTCACTGGTACATTCTTTGCTATATTCCAATATTTCAATCTTTGCATGATTCCTGATCCTACAACATCTCTTGGAGATGGCTTGATAATTGACCATGATTTTATAGTGGGCCTAATATTCAGCTACAATATCACTCATGTCTATTCACTTACACTGTTGTATAACCTCAATATTCGGAAGAAATTGAGGAATTTGGAACACACATTGGTGATAGGGAGTAACTTTATGTTGCCTAGCTCAGAAAATCACATTAGTGAGCAGGAATGTTCTAGTTCTGGGGCTGGAGTTGAGATGGTATAATCACTTGAAGCTTAGAGCCCAGCTGTTATAATATTATACTGTATTCTACAAGTAATCTGTAGTTTAACAGTCTTGAATCAATGGAACATACTTGCTCTATACATGCAATAGTAGAATCGTGTACTATCTACATCTTCAAGTAGCCTGATTCAACACCAGCTTGTCCACCACCTCTAGTCCTTATTTTGGACATGTAGTGTCAACCCAAGATTTTAAGATTATTTCATCATGTTTCCATTTCCTGAGTATGGGGTACTAGGGACATCTTGTCATCCACAGAAATTACAGTTTGTTCTGATTTGATTGTTGGAGCCAACACCTTTTGGTATTGATTTCAGAGTTGAAGTATGTATATGCATTTTGAAATCGCTGCTAAATTTTTACTGCATTTCCCATTAATCATCTAGAAGACTCATTTCATGCCAGCAGGCCTCTGCAAGTCCACAACACATTGTCTAAAGATCGTCGTATGCCAAAGTAGATAAATAATACGATCAAAAACCGGGATTTATTCCTTAAGCATTGGATTCCGGTATCGCAAAGAGACCACTGTACCAATGTCAGGTGCAAATCGATAGTATTTCCTAAGTAATTGCACGATACCGATACTAATTAGGATCTGTACTTTCCCAATTGCGCGTATCTGATATGTGGTAGTAGTTCCCACGTACAGAAACGGCCAACTACGATGAGTCGGCATTACTCTAAACAGCATAATTATATATAAGTAATCAAATAAATAAGTACTCCCGTATCCTCAATAGGTGTACCGGTTCTGCCTACCTACCTATCAATACATTCTTGTAAAAACTACTGAGTCGCTTTGGGCATGATGCTGAAATTGGGCGTTATTCTCTATTTAAGAGCTCGAGAACAGATAAAGAAAAACTTACTTATTCTTTGTTATGACAGTTCCGTTTGGAATGAGTGGTGTGAGCGAAGTAGTTCCAGAGGGCAAACACGCCAGATCCGACGATTCACGCTTGGAGGATCGCTTTCTAGAGGAACTCTCTGCGCTGTTAAAACATTCCTTCCGAAATTCGTTAAAAGGGTCTGGGATGTATATGACTCGGACTCATCAACTCACTCCAAAGAGGTCGAATTCATGAGAGACTAGGGGTACACTTCCGTCCAGACCTAATAAGTCCAAAAGCGATCCATCGATTCCAGCATCGAAACTCAGCCCGGCAGTGATATTTACACAAGCATTCGGAGAAATCTGTCGTGACTTTTTGGCGGCTGCAATAGTCCTTACAACAGAGCCATGTTTCAGGAGGCCCGTACCCATGTTCCTTGACTCGATTGTCGCACTAGTCTCAGAAGAAGCGTCTACAGAGAATTCGAGTGTTCCGCTAGTGTCCAATCCGAGGAAAACTTTTGCAGAAAATTTGTCATTCAGAAAGCCGATATCAAAGTTGAGTTTCGGTATGAGATGGGCTGATACTGAGCCTTTTCCATCGACCGATGGACTAGCTGAAAGGGTTAATGCTGCAAAAATCTACGTTAAATCATTTTAGACCTCGAATTTGTATGACCCACGTGTGTCTATAATCTGGAAATCCGGTTGGCCTACCTCTGGACCGTCTTTTTGGATTTTGAATTTGCCATTAGTGATTTGATAGCCCAAACCAACAGTCATATCTACGGCTGCGTCCAGGTCGAGGTCAAGTTCAGTACCAACAGAGAACGTAGGGCCAATGGTCATGAAACTTTTGACAGAGAAAAGATGGTTAGTACAGATTATGTGAACCACACTTGAGATGCATACGGGGGAAATTCAAGTCCAGTTACATCGATAGGGATGGTAACAAGGTCTGAGTCGGGTTTGAACTTTTTATGGGCCTGATAACGAAAAGATCGAAAACATGAGTTGGGTTTTTGAATGAATTATGGCTCGGAACTCACCGAAACTTCTCCTTTGAAGTTGAGTTGCCCTTCTAGAGATGCAGAGAAATCTGGCAAGATTCATTCAGGATCCCATAAATTCGTAGAACGACTAATCTCGCACCGGAAAGACCAACTTGAAAATCATCGATCGGGACTGCGGAATGGGTATTTCCAGATACAAAAGCAGCAAATGTAGCACCCATGTTGCCTTTGGCAACAACGTTGACGTCCAAACCGAGAGTAGCCGGTCCGCATTGTATTTGTTCACTGAAAACTGGCAGCGGGCCTGTGTCAAAAGGGTGTTGAATATTGGCTTGAGCCGACCTGTTGAAAGCATCAGTGATCGCCTCTTGATTAATCATCAGTACATCTAGGCAATAACAATTGACGCTATGAGCATACCAAGGGCTGTCTCTCCTATGAGATTTAGATACCCCCTTCGGCGTAGTTGCGAAACCTTTTGTCCTACAGAGGACAAGTCTACGCCCGGAGCATTTATGGCATAAATCGCAAAGCGCACAGACCCTTGACTGAAAGAGAATCAACTTAATCAGGCCAACCCTTGATCAAAAGAAGCATTACCTGGCTGAATCTGCGGCAAAAGTGGTTGCATCCAACGATAGGGCCTGGACGAGAGGTGCATCTGAATCCCTTCTTACGACTCGTGCAGCCAAAGAATGAGGTATGGACTGATCTTCGGGAGTCCATACCCTGGTAACTCGAGCAAACGCACTCTTTCCACACTGATGCTATAAGTTAAAGCCCCAGAAAGTAAGAATTACACTCACATTATCTGGCAAACGAACGAATTTTCCTTCAGCGCCCGTGCCTCGGAATAAATGATCACATCCTAAAGGATTTGTACAGACAAGCCGGACATCTTGAGATAATGCATCTGGGGTGCATCCAATGACTTCCCATCCAGCAGCAGGAGTGATATCAGAAATAGAGTGTCTTTCTCCCCACTAAAACAATACATGTCAATATAAGGTGTTGATTGCAAAGACACACGCACAATGTGTAAAGTTCCAGAAGCTCCGGATGTAGCAGGAAGGTCATATTCGCAAGCGTCGTCGAAACATGGAATACTCCAATCATTGGCAGACCGAACCACAACCATCATGCTCATGAGGATCAAAAAACCTATCTTGAAACTTTCCATTGCTCTTGGGAAGAACGAAGGGAGAGATGAAGATCCCCAGCTTCGAGCGGGGGTAGAGAACGAAAGTGACCGAGGGGTCAGGTCAATGACGGGAGAGGGACCAAGCCTGGGTATGAATTTAAAACTTTCATGTGAACTTCGTTCTTATAAACTTTGGACAGCTTGCCCAGATTTTTTCACAATACAAATTTGCGGTGCGCAAAAGGCAACAGAAAGGTTCAGCAACCAGCAGTAGTCAACATAGTCCAGGATTAGATTAAACGCCGAAAGTCAACTTGAATTGGACTATTCAGTTCACCGTGGTTCGGTTTAGAAATCTAACATGCTTACAATTACGTTCTTCAGGGGATTTGTGTCTCGGGTATAGTTATCCCTGGCTATGTTTGATAAATACACTGTCATTCCGTTCAACCATCATGGTGCAGTGCAAGAGCTTTGCGGACGAGTCGGAGTCGAAAAGTTGCGGCGGAGTCTGAATCCGGATTAAGTAGGCTTGATGCATGTCCAACCGACAGCAAACCGACAGATACCTTTAGCAGAAGGATGCGCTTCTGGTTCATCCCATGAAGAAAACTACAGAAAACGAAAGCATCGAACTTGTTACCAAGCCGACGATCCGCTTGAAGCGACTCATTATTGCTTCTCATAGTACATAATTGGCGAGAGCGGAGCTTCGAGGAGGAAAAGTATATTACTAACAAGTAGGATAAAGATTGGTAAAGGGAGCAAAACTTGTTGTAAGTTCAGAGTGAGTATTCCTGGCGGCAACTTCCTCCCGTCATATTTACTAAATACAGAAGTATACGTTATATCAAGAGCTTTAATACTACGCCCACCGTTACTAGGATCAACTGGCTATGCACGGACATGTTCGATCTATCACCGTTATTTGCATCCGAGCTCTGCGTCGCAACAATGGCAGGGAATGTCGAAGTAGCTGGCACCTCGACCTGCAAAAACCCAGTCCGCACTGAACCCGTCATGGTCGTTGTTACTGCTGTGGTGAGAGTGCCGCCAAAATCCAAGGGAGGGTTTGTAGCAGCGAAACCCTCTACTATACACTGACCACTTGTTTCGTCAATATAAGTGCAATTAATCTTTCCCTGTGGGCTGATAAGCTGCTCAACTGCCGCAGTCGAGAGTGCGCCGGAGCCAACGTCCGAAGGGACGCCAATTACCAAACGGAATCCAGAGGCAGACGCAACAAGAGTCCCTACAAACGTCTTTTAGCGACAGTACCCACATAGTCTATAGCATGCTTACCTTCAGGAGAAAAAGTGACTGTCGTTGTAACCGTTTCACTGTCCAAATTGAGCGTGGCCGTGAAGACGTCGACTTCAGAGTAAAGATAAGTAGTTTCGCTTCCATCGTCTGCAGTACCAATCGCAGTGGCGGTTCCTGCACCTGAAGTCGGGACGGGATTCAGCCCAAAGCCTGGTAAAGTCAAAGTCGAAATCTCTTGGGCTAAACCTGAAGGTGATGGTGTCACAACTCGTCGGTAAAAGCAGAGGTAGAAGCACAAATTTTACCAGAAAAACTGTTGGAAACAACATAGAGCATAGTCGACAAGACCAGACACGATTTCATGGTGAAAGGGAATGCAACCAGTGCGATGGAGAACTCGAAGGGAAATTTACGCTGGTACCAGTGCAACGATATACTTATGACATTTTTTGAGGGCCTGGTCAAATATGGAGTACGCAAAGATCGGCGCCCAACAAGGTTTGAACCGGGCTGGTTGCTATTGGTGATTTCTAGGTGATCGCAGTCTAGTTCGGATTCAGGAAAACGCAGAGCGTTCAACCTATGCACATGGAACAATTAAATTGCGCCGATGGTGGATTGGCGCGTAGTAGAATGATAAACTCGAGCTGAAAAAGAATAGAAAATCTGCTGATCAACACGAGCATTTTGTGTAAAAGCTTGATGTATCACAGAATATTATTAGAATATGTAAATAAAATACATAAATACATATACATTCCATATTTGACTAGTCTTACAACCTGACAGGAACTGCCGCACGAGGATAATCATTGATTATGCCTTTGCTTTTGACTTGGCATCTGTCTGCGTAAGAATGCTGAATGCGAGATGAGCGCCACTGCAAACGAAACAGATCCAGAAAGGTACTTACTCTAATGCCTTGATGGCATCGTTGACGACTGAAACTGGACCGGCGATATCGCTCGGTAGACAAGCGAAACTCGCTCCCGAGTCATCAGCAGAGTTGTTATCATCAGCAGCAGAGGCGTCTTCGGCGTCTCCCTTAGAATCGGCGGCTTTTTTGGCCCTTCTCGTCAGGGGAGAGCTTCTGGACAGTGCCCGTCTTTGATTGTTGTTTGCTTGATCACCGAAGCATTTCTGCGAGGAATGAATCAAGATGGGCATACAGTGACCAAAGAGTAAAACACATACCTGGAAGAGTTGGAACTCTTTGGAGAAAAGAGTGACTTGTGTACTATCATCAAAGATATCAAACAAGCTTCCCTCGGCACCGGCATTCACGTCTAGGCCCGCAAGAATTTCGAAACAACCACCAAAGCTGCCTGATCCATCGTCGGTCTCGGTAGAGTTGGAATCAGAGGTGTTGTTGTTGTTGTCCACGCTAGAGTCGCTATTCGTCGAGTTGGAGCTGGTGTCGTTGTTCATACCCATGTCCATACCCTTGCTATCCGTGTTGTTCGAATCCATACCCATACCCATGTTCTTGCTGGTGTTATTAGAGTCCATACTCGTATCCATTCCCATCGATTTGCTGTTCTTGTGAGAACTGTTTGAGCTCATCATGGCCGAATCATGCATCATAGTCCGCCTGGAAAGCTCCTCGCGGGCGGCCTTTGCAGCTGCAACGGCTTGTGGAATGGAAGTAGGCTTCACTACGGTCTTGGAAGGAGCGCGGAGAGTTAGGTCTCGTTGGCCAATGCTGATGTTGGATTGGGCGGCAGCACCTTCCAAGGAGAGCTGGAGGGTAGCGCTGGTATCCAAATTGAGGAAAATGTTTGCCTTTACAACGTCATTAAGCGCACTGACGCCGAGGTTGAGAGTGGGGATAAGGTGGGCGGATACAGATCCGTTGGCTTGTGCAGAGGGGCTCAGGGAAAGTTGCAAAGCTGTAGACAAAGAAAGAGGACGATTTGTAAACGTCGACCGGGCAAGACCTATAAACAAGGAAAACTCACGAGTATCCTGGATCTGGAAATCACCAGTTGAAGTCGAATTGTCATTGGCGGTCATGTTCATATCAGACTTTTGAGCATCGTCTTGGGAAGGCGGGAAGACTAGGTGACCATTTTTAATCTCATAGTTGAGGCCAACAATCATGTCCACGCCAACGTCCAGCTCTGCTGTGGCCTGAGCGTTGATTTGGAAGTTGGGTCCGATAGAGAAAATTCTGGTCAAGTCATCCGATATGAGCAGAAGTAACGCGAATATAGCATAGAAGGCAAATTACCCAGGGAAATCCAAGCCAGGAATGCCAATTTCGAACAGAGTGAGAGTCGGAGTCTCAAAGCTTCCCTATAGTTGCGTCAGCGTTTCCCCAGGGAAAAATGAAACGATGGTCACTTACAGTCAGGTCACCCTTCAAATCGAGGGAACCATTCAGCTTGGCTGAAAAGTCTACGGAGAGAAATTATGAGTCAAGGCACAACTGACCAAAACTAGGTTGATTACCAGAAGTAAGGGCAAACTCGGTAACATCAGGTGGGATAACAGTTCCACTGGCAACTAAACCGACAGTGGCCATGACATGAGCTTTGGCATCCACATCGGCGCTTACAGTTGTAGTGACGGCACCACAATCTATGCTTTGGTTGAAGAGATTGAACTTTTTGTCGATATCGAGTGGTTCAAGCTGAGTGGAGTTGGAGATGTTAAAGGAAGTGGCATCGGATACGGCTACATATCAATAAGAGAAAAAAGGAGTCCGTATTAGCCGGAGAATGAGATGTGTAAAAAGAGACGCACAGTCAATAGCATTACCAAAGAGGTCAGAGAGGTCGCGTCGACGGAGCTTGGCGTCAGCTGCAGTCATGTCCACTCCAGGAACGTTTACTCCGACAATCTTGAACCCGACAGGATCAGAAGAGTTTCCTGAACTAAAGTCGGTGTCCAGGGCAAGAGCCTTGACTTGAGATGAACTTCCGTCTCTTCGAACGACGCGAGCTGCAATGTTGGAAGGAATGGACTGATCATCTGGGACCCATGATCTTGCAACTCGGGCAAAGGCGCTTCTTCCGCACTAAAATAATGATAGTAAGTAAAAGAGTAAGGGTAAACCAATAAACACGCACGTTCTCCGGTAACCGAACAAGTTTTCCTTCCGCTCCTCCACCTTCATACAAATGATCACAAGTAATAGAGTTGTTCATGCAAACCAGCCTGATATCCTGGGACAATTCATCCGAAGAGCAGCCAAGAATCTCCCATCCTGCAGCGGGAGTGATATCCGAAATAGCATTATTCGAGCCCCACTATCAAACCACAAGTCAAAACTAGTCCCGCTAGGAGGACGAAACCACGCACGATTTGCAAAGTTCCAGATGCCCCGGACGTAGAAGGAAGGTCGTATTCGCAGGTCCCGTTCAAACAAGGTACATTCCAGTCATTCGCAGAACGAACTGGAACTGTGATGGCGATCAAAGTTACAAAACCCAGCAGTCTCATTTGATATACCATGTTTCGAAAGCGAAAAGAAAATTGCCAACCTGGGCGAATGAACGAATAGAACAGAGGAAGAAGGGAGAATAAGAAAGAGCGTAGTGGCCCGAGTCAAGGTGCTCGACGGCCTGGAAGAGGGAGGGACCTGCGGGGGATAATTTTCTTTGGACCAGAGCATGAAATATATCAAGAGGATCAGACTGCGTTGATTAGCGTCGCTACGAAACATAGGTAGCATGATGTAGTGGGAACACCACATTGAGTACAGCATCTACGGAGTGGAGGATGAGTATGATTCATGCAGATCAAAGCATCTAGGCATGCGCACTGATGAGAAGACCGGTAGCAATATTTGATTGACGCCTTCTGCCAGTCAAATGAATCCAGATAGTCGAGAAAGAAGGAGAGCAACTGGAGGTGATCGCGAATCCGTCGACGTCGGGGATTTGTTGCATTTCTCAAAGGGTTGCATTAAGGTTTGAAGACGGCGACTTACAAATATAGTAATACCGTTAACGCGCGACATCGGGAATCAGAGCATTGTGTGTGCAGTACGCTTCAAGCTGAGACGGCAAGCTGAGATGAACCGAGCACGAAAAATACAACTAATACTATTTTTCAGAGTGGCTCGTTTTCTGTGCGATTGAGGATCTAGGGTTGCTAATATAGCTTTTTCCAGAGCTGGGAAGCTGTCACTGTCAACATGCGAGGGGTCTTGGCGTGGGTTGCAAGGGACAGAACGACCATGTGATCGCACAAGTCTTCCACAACAGTCGTTGGTCGGTCGAGCCATCGAAGGGAGGCCTTGTGTTCTGCCAGTGTGATCACCGAGTTTTCAGCATACTCGTCGTCAACTTGGGTTGAAATCAAAATATTAGCTTTTTCTTTTTTTAAAGTCTACGTCCAGATCATCCGTTGTCCTGACTGTGATCAGCCCCTTGAGCCCGCTTCACAACGTGACTTGACTAAAAGGGCCACTGACATTTGACTCTGCATTCCGCTGCTCCTATGTTTGAATCTGTAAAGGAAATACAAAACATCTTCAGCCTTCAGCTGCTTCCCCACTTCTCCCCACTATGTCCGCTCTTACAGGAACGTTTGGATGTGCCCTTGTATCTGCTTACCTGGCCCTCTTGTATGTGGTATTGACAAAGTTTACGGCTCCCAAATCCGCTAAAATGCGTCTTTTTTCTAGCTTATACGGCGTCAATCTAGTAATTATAAGAATCTTTACTCATATTATAAAGGAGTCCGACGAAAATCACAGATTCTCTGCCTTCGATACTTCCAACTCTTCAAAAAAGATGTCATATACGTTAAACTACACGTAGGCTTCACCTTGACTTGATTGTAAGCTTGATTCGATTGAGCAATGAAAACAGGTTACACTTATCCTGTGAGTTTCGTTGTTTGATGCTTCCGGTTGAGAAACTAAGTTTGACTACTAGTACATTGATGACGCTCCATACTTTCTCGATAACATGGTGGATATACGAGTCGTTGATCAATCGCTTCGGCCTAGTCACAAAATTGGACCTTATCCCTGCGTGAGCCTTGAAATCACCTGAATCGTGATCGTCCATTCCAATACAAACCACAGGGTCGGAAATATGGTACTTTACGTAGCAGTAAGTTTTGCTTACAACCTATTCCCAGTGCTCATATTGATCGTATCTAGTATACAACCACTTTGATCAACCAATTGTGAGTACGTTTCAACAAAAACCATTCGGTCTCGTAAAACCAACCTTTTGGAAGTTTTTTCATGTCTCGAGTATGGATATGTAGGTGATTTTTGGACTTCCTTTCTCCAATGACAACTCATTCTTCATAGTATCAAAGGGAAAACTTTGGATGGTTGTTCCTCCTGTGAGCGCGAGAGCTGAATAACCATCTTGATTGACTCTGAAAATCAATTGTTAGACTTTGGTTGCTTTAGTTATATATGGTTCGGTATTCTTCATTCTTATCCTAGAGACGTCGTTTGATACCTACATTCCAGGCATTGGCGTTTGTACGGGATCTCACTTGTTTCCACCTTCGAAGCTCAATCCTTCCCGTAGGGACCACGGCTCAAGTTCAGGAATCTGGTCATTATTTAAGGGTAACTTCTTTCCGAGTAAGGCTTCACATTTTAATTTCTTTCACTCTTAATTAAAATAGCTTATCATTTCCCGTAGAACCTTGTCATCGTTGCAGCCGTGTTGGGAATTTTTTGCGACGGAACTGTCACTCTGGAGTTGTGCTATCTTTTGTATAGAACGCGCTCCCAAATCAGAACCACAAATAGACTGGTCATGTATGTTCTAGTCCAGATTGCCAACCGAGGTGGAATCAACTTCACAATAACTATTCTGTTTCTGGTCGTGGTGAGTATTTCCAGTCGAGTTTGAAGATCAAAATACTAATCCAAGTTTCGTGCAAGTATTTCGCGTCCCCGAAAACAATGATGTTGTAAGTACTACTTCAAACCTTTGAACGTACTGTAAACTCTCATCTACTTTCTTCAAGCGTTATCCCACTTAATTGCGCAGGTCAAAGTACGTGCCATATGAATAAATCCTACGTTTTATGTCAACTAACTCGTTTCTAATAGTATCGAGTCTGTCTGTTCTCTCAATGTATGTCCAAGAGGAAACGCGCACCTCGTCTGAACCTATCGTTGATGACTATTCCACGCAGATTATTATCCCGCAAAACCGCAAAGGAAAAACACGCAAAGGAGGTCATCACCCTTTCCTCCTTTGCAATTAGCGCATCGAGTAACCCCCAACCTGTGTCGGATCTGCCTTACAATATGAGAGGATATCAAGTTGAAGGACGAGTTGACATTGGAAAAATATAATGTCAAAGAATGCGCTACTAGGAAAAAAAACTGTATTTGAGTGTAATAAACACATGCCCAAGTCAATGCGGGCTTGAGTCTGGAGTCCCAGCGCCTTCGAATAGATCACTTTTAACTCCTGTGTGGGGTATGAACCACATTCTGTTACGGTCTCAAGTGACCAGGATCTAAACGGGGTACGCTGGACTACAAAGAAGCCAACTATCCTCATCGAAGAACATGCCGATTGGTCAATCACAACATTGATAAACATGACCTTCCCACCAAACCTCGACAAGCTTGGTATCCGCAAAGCGATCGATGAAGCATCCAAAAGCTATTCGGAGGGAGGGATTCCTATAGGCTCTGTTCTGCTTCATTCTGACGGGACAATCTTGGGGTCTGGACACAATGAACGGATCCAAAAGTCTTCTGCAACTTTACACGGGGAGATATCAGCTTTGGAGAACGCTGGTAGATTAAAGCCGGAAGTATATAGGAACTCTACTATTGTGAGTATCCATCGTTGTTTTGGGGCGACATTTGATATATATGAACGAGCCGAAGTACACCACTCTAAGGTATTCGTAGTTTATAATTCGGAACACTGCATGGTATCATCCCATTCTACAGTCCCTGCAGTATGTGCACGGGTGCAATTCTCTTATACAAGATTCCTCGCGTTGTCATAGGTGAAAATGTCAACTACGTTGGTGGCGAGGATTTGTTGAAGAGTCGTGGGGTGGAAGTGGTTGTTCTGGATGATGAACAGTGTAAAGGCCTAATGAAGCGTTTCATTGAGGAGAAACCAGAGGTACGTGGTTGATCTCATCCGGAGGCTTGTTTAATTATCGCGTCTTTCATCCTTGCAGGAATGGAATGAGGATATTGGAGAGTTTTGATGAAGTCGGTTAGAAACGTTGCACGATGCTAAAAGCCAGGATAACAACGCGATATGTCACGGTGATCCAATAAACATAACTCCTTTCCAATTCGGACGGTTCTCCTTCGCTTGGCTGCAAGCTAATGCACACCCTCAATCAATCATTAACACAAGCTAAACGCACTTGTTCCAAATTTATTATTGTGAGTATGTGCTATCCTTTTTCTAGCTAAATGTTCCGATAGAACATTGAGAGGTTTTGTGCGCACTCTTATCCCTACAAGGATATTGTCCGTCCGCGAATTCAGTAAGCAAGACAGCGAATCATGTAGGGAGGAAAAACACTGCGTGACTCTAACTGGTTGAGAGCAGTTAAGTACAGCTAGTTTCGCGGATATCCAAATTCAGGCAGAAACACTGATATCGGAATTCAGCTTCGAAGATTAGCTGAGCGACTCCAGATCTACTGCATGTTCGCAATCGACGAAAACTAGTACTACATTCACATTTCTCCAAAAAGTGAGCTAGTTAAATACAGAAACAAGATCCCTTGACAGATTCAGGTGCGATAGCAATTCAATATAAGAGGTGCTGTTACTCTTCCTCTTCAATGATTGACTCTGGAGAAGTAGAACGTGTAGCAGGAGTGCGTCTATAGGCAGTCCTCCGCTGCTTAAAACCGCCCCGAAGTCTGCCTCTTTCAGACAACGACGTTTGCTGCAACTGTTGAGTAGAGTTCTCGCTGGCTCGCTTGGACACTCTAATGCTATTTGGATCGTAGTCCGGGATAACATGCTCGACGCGAACAAGAGCTTCAGGAGGCCAATCGTCGGATTTGAGGGAATCTTCGAATCGCTGCATCATCCAGTCCGCAGAGAGCAGACGTTCCCTTCTAATCTGCGTCTGGAGATCGATACTCTGACTCTCAAGCGCCTTTCGGAACTTTTCCGGTACGTCTGTAGAGCTTATCATCTTTCGTAAGTCCTCTACGATTGCCTCGTCGGGATCCTTTTCATATCGCGCGGCAAAGGTATGTTCAAGGTCCACGATAACATCACGAAAGGCACTCTGCACGAAACCGACATGTTCCTTCATTGTTCTGTCATGCATTGCTGCAACCTTCCCGCCCCCGCCTAATGTCTTTTGCTGTTCGTATTTAACGACATCGTAAACATCGTGCAGCAGATTATTCAGCTGGTCGCCTGCCAAATCGTGCTGTGTGTACTGCAAGGCAGTCCACGTGAGGACATGGAAGAAGGACTCGAGATCGTCACGGATGGTGTGGAAGAGAGGCGTAGACGTGGAAGATTTTCCTTGTCTCAGTAGAGCGGCAGAGATAAACTGCCAAGTGCCCTGTTGATGCAAGGTCAGAAATACGATTGGATAGATCAGAAAACCTGGTTGAACTCACTGTACGTTCAGTTTGGCGGGCAATTGCCAGATCATTCAGGTCCTTGCTCATTTCCCAGTCACTGAGAAGGCCGCAACGCTTTCCGGTATCCTTATCGTGATAAACTAGGATGTTGCCGATGCTGACGTCGCGATGAAGGAGTGAACACTTGGTGCTAGCATCATAATGACCTTGATAAATAAAAGAGTCAAATTACAAAAATTGGAGTGAAGAAGAAAACGAACTAGTGAGGGCGTCGCGAAGAAAGGCGATCAATTCTTTCGTGTCCTTGAATTTGGTGATGTTTCCTTCGCAAACTTCTTTGAAAACGAGTCGATAGTGGATATGGGAGCGAAAGTCCTCGTCAGGGGAATACATTTGAGTACGGGTTTGATGATCTTGGCAAGATGGATTGACGTCGCCCGCCACAAGACACGTCAAGACGTTACGGACTCGTTTCGCTGCGAGTCGCGCATAAATTTTACCCTCGGGTTTGATAGCAGCGGATGCCACACGCCAGGAGTCCTTGAGTGTTACGCACTTGCCACTTTCAGGGTCAAAAACCTCAAAAACACGGGTGCAGCGCCCATTCACAGACTGAACTGCGCTGAAAATAGGTTCACTGCCATAGAAGAAATGAGTGCGCTCCTGTTTTTCCTTTACTTGTTCCGCTTCCTCGTCCTCCCAAATAGTATTTTTGGGGTCATCCCATACCTTGAACTTGAAGATCGGAAGCGACGGATCCAGTCGCAACTCGGCACGAGCCTTGGAGGCATTTTCGTCCGTTGAGTCTGTACGTTGAACAGTGGTGTCATGCCCACGGGCCTGGGGAGTGGCACGAGTATAGCGAGAGTAGAAGTCGGCAAGGTAAGGTGTACTGGTATAGGAAAATGCCTTAGTTACCACAGCACCGGCACGATCCCAACGAATGAGGCGAGCAGTATGTTTGCAAATAAATACCATGAAGACATGCGTGCGGAATTGATGAGCGAATTGGCTGACGGCATAGGCGATAAGTTGGCCCCGAATACGTCTACCAGAAATACTGTCCCGTTCGAAACTCTTTCCAGAATCGTCAAAGGGATCGTCGGGGTGGTACTTGATCTCGGTGAGCATATCAGAAAATTGAGAGTCCGAATTGGCAGTTCGGTCACCGCAACGAGCGTTTTCGTAGAGAGTACCATCCGGTTTGATATCAGGGCAATTATCCATCTTGCGAATGTCTGTGTCGTTTTCCGTAGGAACGTAGGCGAAGGAAGAGTCGATACACTGGTTAATAGCAGTTGCCTGGTATAAAATTGTCAGAATATTCAAGACTGAGGTGTGAACAGACTTACCAAGGGACTATACATGCCCTCTTCTTGCTTGTCAAGTGGAACCTTTGTGAACAATTCCTTCGTTGTAGAATTCCATGGCGAAGGGGGGACTGTGTTGTCGAGGAATGCCTCTTGACCAAAAAATTGTTTGAGGAAGTCTTGAGGAGATATTGGTCCCATAAATTTACTCTGCATCTCCCTTTTAGCGTAGCAAGTGAATCGATCCTCTCTTTCACGTTTTCGAGTGTTTAGTTGATTGCTTCCGGATTCCTTTGGTTGAATGGGAGAATCTGAAACAGTGTGTCCATGTCGACGAAGGGGAGTGGATGGAACGGGGGCGTTAGCCATTTCGGTGAGAAAAGAAAATCAAGAAAAATGAAGAACATACCACCGTAAAGGAGTTACTTATAAGAAATCAGAAAGTGGACAATGGGTACCACTGCTAATACTCGTTTTAAGAAGCTAAGTGGCCTTTGAACAATCAAGGAAGTCGAAAATCGCGACTGGTCGAAGAAACAACCCGCGAACAATAGAGTTGAAAAGCAACCTGTGGCATAAGACGCGTGACAGAAACACGTGCATCGCGTGACTTTTGTGTAGTTGCAAGTTCGAATCCTACTGAAGTCGATCTGAACTGACTCAAGGGGAGTAGTGTTGTTCAACAATCATGTTCTTTTCCAAGTTGTATAGTATACCTTCAATTTGAATCATTAATTTTGAACCTTGGATTGCATAGCTTCATACAGACCCAGTGTAAATACTGGTATGTGGAAGATTTATGAATGCATACGCATGAAACCGCACCAAGGCCTTCTTCCATAGTGGCTAGCACATGGCATACTTATCTTTTCTTCCCAGACCACACCGATTCATGTCCTGGTACAAGATCCCCAGGTGGAAATTGTGGCTTTGTTGACGGGACTTACTGAGGAGCCATGGAGAGGAAGTAGTTGATGAAGGAGAAATGAATAGAATTTTCCGTGCCCCTTACAACAGGAACAAAATGAGGATACTAAAGAGACTTAATTTCACAAGGCCCAATATGCTATCTGACTTGACGAAGTAAAGCGTGAAGTGTATACAATCCTTGAGCATCCTAGATACCTTCTCCTTCACTCATTCGTGAACTGATGTATATCTTAATTATTAACGCGAACTGGACCGATCCCAAGTCTTCGATTCCATGGCTTCATACACCTGTAGCTCACAAGATTAGTATTGGATATTTCTATTAAACATTCTTTAAGCTCACCCATTGGGATTAGCTGGTGCGAGGTTCACGCAGCAAATCTCATTATCCGGGCACTGTGAATACATCAAAGATGCGAGTTAGATTTCGTACATCAAACTAGTGGGTAGCAAACATCATCGCTAGTTTTGCCTGAGATATCCTAGATCGTTAGTCGTAATCCTATTAACTATGAAGCAGCAGTATTACGCACAGGTGACTCTGCATGGGCCATTAGTACACTGTTCAGTGGCGCCAGCTTCCTGACCAAGCGTACTGCCAAAGAGGGCGAGATAGAGAAATAGTAACAAGAGATTGATGAGCCACATACCAGACAGATTCCTCGACGGACAGTAGCTTTCTTTTATACAGTTCGGGTCACGGACACTATGAGGTCCACATGTTTGACTTTTCCGCTTCTTTGGATTTGAATGACTGACTCTTGCTGAGATCTGGTCAAATCTTCTGTTCAATGCTATTTGATGAGCAAAACGGAAGCTTGAGGCTTGGAAAGTCGGATCACAAGGTTGCGAGTCATCGCAACTCGGAAGAAGATGGAAGAGCGCCCACGCACGCTGACTAAGCATATTTCTCCGACTTTTCTCAACCATTCTACCTGTCACCACATATGAATGCGTCTACAGCCCAATTTATCTTTATCTCCTTTTTTACCATCATTATAGTGCTCTTCGCCATCATCCTAAGCAGTATCTCCTGGTCACGCGTCAACGCAAGCAATGTTACTCGCCGCAATACCGCCTTATTCTCTTTTCTGACGATGGGATCCTTTGCCCATACGTGGTTTTGTGGGTATCTCTCATGTATTTTGCGAGAAGTCAGTACATATATTTACGGTTGACCTAGATATGTTCAAGTTCTTATTTGTAAGCAAGGTGTTTAGACGTTGCCTTTCTCAAAGTCTGACGTGGTTTTACCCGACCGTGCAAATCTGTAGTGGAGCTTTGGAGACTACGAGAGTCATAAATTCGAAATAGCAGGACAGACTCTTTCCGAGAGAATGACTGCATGGCTGGTAGACTCGGCTTTGTTCGAGCAGGCCTGGACGACAGTATGCGCTGGCCCACTAAACTGGTGGTGGAGTGAACAAATATGCGCATATACCGTTGGTGCTTGGACAGCGTTTCTCTTTCTCCAAGGTCGGCAGTCTCTGTTCTCCTATTCACAATTCCACGCCTCGAAATTTATATTCTCCGATCCAACAGGTCAAAAATACAAAATAAAACACATTTGGGCATACATGCTTCTTGGTCAACTCGTCGCGATTTCTGTCGCCTGCAATCTCTTCTATTTGGCTTTATCTTTATCCCCCAAAACACAAAAGCAGCGTTCACAATCGCTACGCGCTAAACCCATCCTCTGGCTCAGCATTCTCACCTCCCTATCAACCGTCGCATATACACCATACACTTCTGAACAAACATTCTTTCCCAACTTACTCATCATGCACGCGACACTTACTATTCCCCTATTATATGTCTCCTTCGGCAAAGACTCTTCTTCCAACGCTTCAGGGTGGTTCTCAATTAGCTTCAAAACACTCTACACTATCGTATTTATCCTTACCTCCCTCCTCCGAATTCGAACCTACATCTCAGCATTCAAAGCCGTTCCATACTACACCGCTTCTGAATCCCGTCTACTCTCAGCTATTAACCTTCTCCCGCTCGTAGAAGCTCTGTGGCAAACCCTCCACTCACACCCTGCCCAATCATCTATCGGGTGGGACGCAGTGTGGACGAGTGGATCGTTTGTAATGTGGGCTTGGTTAGAAGGAGCAAGTCCGTTGTCATTGAGGAGTTTGCTCGTGAATACGATAGTAGGCTCAGCGGGTGTGATGGCTCCATTGGTGGAATTAGTTAGTCCTGTTGTGAAAAGTGTCGGAGGGAAGGAGGGAAGAAAGACGGATTAGGACGTCATTCGGAGATTGAGAACGTATCAGATTTGGAATTTTATTCGAGAGAAGCACTTGTATATTTACCTGCTCACACTCCGTCCTTCTCAGATTTCAACTCTTTGCTGTCAAATCACGTTACCGCGTGCTCAGGGCCTCAAAGATTCAGGTTTCGACACTCCGTAAATGGTATATAGGCTTATACCGCTGAGTATGAATTGTAAGGAAACTATGACACATTGGACAGCGTACTGGTACTGAACAACATGAATGTAAGTACGCTTTTAGCTTCCTGTCAGTCTTTCAACATCAACAAAATCGTGCAACGTCGCGCCTGCAATCCCACAACAACAGTCTGCCGCGATCATCTGCTCGGACCCATGCTGCAAGCCTGTAGTAGAAACATCCCACGAGCAGATCTCACTCCCCCCCATCCCCTCCATCCGCCCCATCCCAATTCAACCAAGAGCTTGGAAGACCGGTTTCCGACGCCGTCTCAAGCTCTCCACCCCCGGGGCTAGATTCACTTCTCTGCATACCCTTTCTTCTCCGCTTCATAAAGTACAAGGCCTCATAACGAGAACGCCAGTGCTTTCCGTGAAGAAAAGAATAAAAGTCCTTAACGGATCCCGAGGCTCCCCTATGCTCTGGATGAGCATCAACAAAAGCCGTCCACACTCGTTCAAAAGACGTTTCGACGTCCTCGTTGTAATTCGGGTCCATCGAAACGCCCAATAGCCCCAAGAGACAATAAGTTTGATCCTGGGGTTTACCTGTTTCCCTTCCTAAAGCCCAAAACATTCGTTCAAGCGGATCGACGTTCCGGATAAATCATTTTCCTTCGAGGATAGCCTGAGGTATGGCTGTCGATTGATACAACACGTCCTTCGAAGTACTCTTGGACCCGATGCGTTTCCACTTTTGGTCAAAGAAAATAACCTGCCGGGGTGCTAATAATTCTTGTAAAGTCCACCCTCGTCGAAACCACATACTATCTCCAGGCGTCCATCGTTCCGCAGATCCCACACGTTGATCAGCAAGGTATGCATAGCAGATTTCTGTGTTTTGATAGTAAGCATACATGGATCTGATATTTAATGCGACGTCTTCGTGGTTTCTCTTGTCAATGCAGCATGTATCGATCCAGATATAGTCTAAACCGTCTCTAAAAGCTTGGTTGCACGCTGAGAGGATTTTGTGATAGCCTGATTTTGACCTTGTTTCATCCGAGTCCAAGCCTCGATGGAGTCGTTTCAGCTCTGGAAGGGTAACCTCCTCTCCAAGACCATGTTGGTTTTTTATCTACATGTGTGAGAGAATGGCATAGGGTGGGGTTAGATTGTTTTCGTTGAATTCCACGAGCTGATGAGGCATCGTGGACGAATGTCTAGTGGTGCCATCGGAAATATTATGGGAGACCGCTTGATGATGCCATTTCTGTATATCCTCCTGCATCCGATAGATAATATACTATCGCAGTTGAAAACGCAGAGACTACACACCTCAGTTTGCCAAAGGACGACGTTGTCTGAGATTTTGAAAGAGAAATTGGTTGATGAGGGAACAGTGGTGTCTACGAAGCTGGAGACACAGATGGTAATATTAATGGATGACGTGTACAGCAAGCAGCCTCATGTCCATAGCTTTATTCAATACTTGCTAAAGATGCAGTGTACACAATCTACTTATACGCAACCCACAGCCCACAGATGCATTGGTGTATAAACAGCAACTTCTAGTCTTAGCTTTTTCAGACTCGAAAAACACATTTTCAACCTGCTGGAATACCGGACGAGGGCAGCTAGGGGCTCGCACTGCTATTGGATGATCGAGGTTTTGTGACGCTCCGATTTTGGCAGCAGGGGACCCTGTCTTGCACAACGCATAGATAAAAATGCATCTGTCACCATCAATTCGTCCGAAACACTATGATCAACCATAATGCGGAAATCCCTCTCGAAATCATCGAAAAAATCATCCAAACCCTCTGGACTTCCATCAACCTCTCCTCCTCTGACCGCATCCTCTTCATGACCACTTGCCCTCTCCTCAACAAGACATGGAAATCCGAATTTTCCCGAATTGCTTCGAGAGACGTATACATCCCCAGACTCGGGTACTTGCTTTACCTCGCTAATCTCACGTGGAACTCCAAGTTGCGTCCTAACCCAACCTCTCTCATCTACAACCAACACACCCTCCGGAATCACGCACAGAGTATGACTTTTGCGGTAGACCTACGTTCTCCTTTAGGCCGGGACACATATACGGAAAATATATACTGGTCCTTTACCAACTTTCGCTGTTGGCTCGGGCTTAGAATGTATTTTCCCAGTTTACAACAACTAAAATGGCAAGTGGCTGTTTATACTCCGAGGCATTTATGGACTCTGGCCGAGAGACCGCAGCTTGTGTACACGCAGATTCTCTTGGAACTTTCCAATTATGAAGATGACTGGGATAAGGAGCCAGTAGGGTCGGAGCGCTGGTGCAGAGGACAACCCGCAGCTCTCCCCGTTCAAATAAATATCACCATTCAAGACCCAGACGCATACCTCGGCGTGACAGACGCTTTGTGGAAATACAGCACGAGTCCTCTAATAGGATACCTAGGTATCCTCCTCAAAACCATCATGGGTGATCTGATCGCGCGAGTTGGACTTCCACCCAAGCCAGAGTTTCTGGGATCGGATAAAGGTGATGTAGAGGAGGCTTTAAAGCTAGGTAGGGTTCTGCTGAAGAGCAGAAGATTATCCCTGGACTCGGACTCGACACAAGCCGGTATACACTTTTTCTCAACCACGACAGCCGTGAACGATCTCCGTATAAAAACCTACTTCGACCGTCGCCGCACTTGCCCATTTACGTGGGGTTGGGGCACGCTGGAGGCACGACACCCTGATGTACTTGTACGCGCTTCACATTCAGTGTGTACGCCTCTTTGTTTCCTTAGAGCGCCATTGACTTGGTTTTCGGCGGACCCCATGTTTATGGAGGTTAAAGGGTGGGACTTGATTGTGCCACCCAGTGAGGTGGATTTCAACTTGAAGGGTTCGGATTCAGGTATGGAAAAGAATCAAGATCAGGAAAAGGAACAATCCTTTGCATATAGGGGATGGTGCACCTATAGCCGTTTTGTGATGGAAGAATTTGGATGTGACTGTAGTGCTCTGTCTAGTCCGCGTGCTGTGGAGGATTTGCAGAGGCTCGTAGAGAGTGGGATTGGGTATGACGATCTGCCAGTGGGTCCTCAAATCAACGCGGCTACGGTGCCTATCTAGTATGCTATTCATGTACTCGCGGTAGATCATTTTGAGAAATGAAAACGTGCCATCTCTGCGCAGCATGATGGCGGCAACAACCTTCATTAGTGCTGTGAGTTCGAACGATGATACCGTCTTCTAAGTCCTGTAGCTTGATAAGTTATTATGTACATATCACTCAACTGTGGGTACATGAAATCCCCATAAGAGTCTATACAGATATCTTTATTGGAATTTTCGATAAGAGAATGATTCTGCAGGGCTCCGAGGATATAGACAGCTTTTGAAGTAGACCTGCCGGGTCCTATTGGATAGATACTCCACCCCGACAACTTCGATGTATTTTTCATTATGTTGCCATGTACATCGTCGGTATTTATATCTATTATCTATGTCTATCTATCTATATATTGAAGAGAAGAAAGGTAAAAGAAGAACCATATGTGCGAGTACCGGAAGCCTAGGTAATGTACGCGTTTGACGGATTTCAGATACACCCTGAGGATAGCCTACATCCCTCGACGCATTGAAGATACAGATTGGCTTTGACATTGACATTGACTTTGTATGTATATGTACGAAATGTATGTACGAAAAAAGTAACGTATGCAGTGGCATGCATGTATATACGCGTAGTTATATACCTATTGTAGATGAGAAAAACAAGTGTAGGCGAGTAAGTACGTAGGTAAAGAACACCGAGTCTTGAGAAAAGAACGAGGTAATGAGGCAGAGACGTAAAGAGAGACAGACAGACATTTGCAAAACAACAGCAACAACCCTTTCAAAACCAAGAATACAACAACAATTCGGGGGGAGAGACGATGTCATGCACAACGACAGACGGGAGAGATACAGACACCAGCGCCAGCTCTCAATTTTTTAGAGCACGCGTCGATTACTGTTGCTTGCACTCTTCGGGGTTGACGTTTGCAGCACCCTTCTTTCCCCCTGGACCACGTCGTCTCGCAACAGGTGCGTCCCCGTCGTCAGAGTCAGATCCCTATAATTACAAGCGGAGCAAGAGGCAAGGGGGGAAAAAGGCATTACATCAATAATCGACGTTGATACAATAGAGATAAAGTGAGAAGCGACGAGAGGGAAAAGGGATAATAAAGCAATCAAGAAAGGAAAAGCTCTATACATCAAAGTGGTCCTCATCGTCGTCATCATCATCAATGTCTTCAAAGTCTGCTTCGTCTTCGTCCATCATGTCGTATTCGAGGGCTTTGCCTGTAAAGTAGTCGATTGCTCTTGGGATAATCTGTGCGGAAGAGTTAGCCAATGTAAAAGTAGGGGGTGTAAGTCACGCACCTTTTCCTTGAGGTCCTCTCCAATCTGGTAGTCCATCTCGAGCTTTTCTTCAATTTCCTCCATCTCCTCCTCGTCAATGTCTCCACTCTCGATGGCTTCCTCTGAAGGAGCGACGGGTGGAGTGAAAAAGTTGAAGAAGGATTCTGTAGGCTTGGCCTTGCGGACGAGTCGGGTACGATTTGTGTCTGGAGCAGGGTGAGCGGTAGCCGGAAAGATAAGGGTTGGGAACGTACTCTTATTCCTCTGCTTCTTAATCTCAAACTCTTTTGTAAGGTCCTTATCCTCCTTCCATTTGATTTCGGTCCCGATAGCGCGGTCATAGACAAAGTCGCCAGAATAGCCGACTTCCTCTTGGTAGAGATAAGTCTTTTCGAGGACCTCGTTCTCAAAGTAGTCGTTGGGCGTAAAGTGGAAATGAAGTTTAAAGCCAGGCTTGGAAGACTCGTCGCCGAGATATGAGATACGGATATCGATAAGATGCTTGAGAGCACCGGCGTCACGATCTGTGATGAGCTCTGAAATGCCGATATGGTTTCTGAGAGCAGTGAGCCAGAATTCGGGGATGGCAGCAGGGCCCGAAGAGGCGTCTTTTGGTAGGGGAGTGTAATCTTCGTCGTCCTTTGCAGACTGTTTCTCGCCTTCCGCGATCTCTTCAGCGGTGGGCTCGGCGGCACCGGTTATGATGGCGTGTCTACGCTCGTAGAGAGGGTTTTGGAGCGCGAGGTACTAGAAGTGAACGATGAGAGACAGACTTGAAAGAAAACACCATCGATCACGCACCTTTTTCTCGAGCTCGAGACATTCGCGTTTGTACTTGTTCTGGAGGTCGTTTTGCTTGACCTGGACACCCTTGAGAGCCTCGATGCTGCGCTTGACCTCGACAGGCAGACTCTCGATGTAGCCCGAGCTCCGGCCGACAAGAGAGGCCAGTCTGCCCTGGACGAGTCCCATCATCGCATCGCGTGCACCAGAGAGGTCGCCATCGCCTGCGTCTTCCTCATTGTCCTCGGAAATGTCGGGAACGGTGGGTCTAGATAATCCAGCTGCAATCGGGGCGTGTGTGAGCGGAGTGTTTTGAGGTGTAGGCGCTGTGATATCGCTGCCAGTGGGAACGGGGACGTTGGAGGACATTATTTTGGTGCTTGGGACGAGGGTTTGTTGGCTTTATATGCACACCGACAAAAAAAAAGGTGTCTTGAAAAACTTTGTTCCCCAGTCCGTCGGAGTTTCGGCGGAAGCCGCGCACGTGGTGATTGATGTTGACCGTCCCTGTTCCCCCAAAAATTGCCGCTGAATCCGTGAAAGGAAGGTCGAGCGACAAACGTCGGCCATCGAATCATCGATATGATGCTTTGTTCCGAGTGCTTGCTTTGTGCCATCAATAATTATACGAAGATTCTTTGTTCCGACATCAGTGCACTGGTTATTCTAGTCTACGATACAAATGGATTTATATCTAGCTTAGGGGCATTGAAGATCGTTGGGGAAGCAGCTATACGAACAAACATTATCCTGAGAATCACCAGCATGCAGGAAATATAACTCACAATCTGCCTTGGGGTAGCTGACAACAGTGTCCATCCGCTACATGCAATTAGCGCCGCATTCAAAAGATCGTTGAAATACTAACAACACTAGTAAACGGCAACAAATCAGTTCATTCTCGACGAAATGCATCAACTTGAACTCACAACAGTCACAGTCGGTGCCGATTCTCCAATGCCTGAGGGACAAAAGACGCGATAAGTATAAATATGCTTCTTTCATAACCTTGAGGGTACTTGCAAGGAAGAACAGTAAGCGATGGATCTTGAGCAGATGCGACGTTCGCATTCAAGGCAAATGCGAGTGCGATGGCAAAGGTGAGGTTGGGAGATTTAAAGTACATTTTATATCTGGCTTGTCGAGAAGAAATGGACTGAATTTTATAGTCGAATGAAGGTTGCGTAAATCAAAACCAGGGTTACAGTAGTAAAATATACGCACTATTTTGCGGAGTAAGTTCCCAAGTACACACCCCACATACGAGTATTGGCAGTACTTGCACCTTGCTGGCCGGGGTATTTCGGATTCATGAGATTTTCGTCATCGTTATTCCTTTTGCAAGGATAATCTCTGTGTTTAATTCGACTATGGAACAAGGCCTTCAGTGTGAGCATAATGATACAGAGAATAAGCAGAGCGAAGCCCCTGCAAAACCAAGTCCGACGCACATTTGGTAGCTTTATGCCTTTGAATTTGAAGAGTTGCACTATTAACGCTAGTACAAATCAGAGACAAATACCACCTGAAAGCAGATAATTCATAGTCCTGAAGGTGTGCGCATATTTGGATCTCAAAGCGAATTCACTGGACCTATCTTCCAAGTCCTGGTCTCACGCTTTTTAAATCCCTCATCGGCGGTATATCTTCAGACACCTACTCGTCCTTCCGTAGAATACGGACAAGGACTAAAACAACGATAACCGGAGTCAAAAAAGGGCGACTTTCACTTGAAGAAACCGCCGATGGAAGGCGCTTTGCTAAGAAAAACTTCTGATCAACGTCTTGCCTGCAGCTTCAATAAAATTCAAATGCCTCGTTTCTCGATGGTGATTCCCAGCGTTCTGGTTCTTACTAGCAACGTAATTGGCCTAGCTTATATGACCTAGAGTGAGAACATAAAGAGCTTTTACATCGGATAAGTTCACTCACAAAAATGGAACAAAATGGAACAAGCTATATACAGTAATTATTAGAGAGTATACATAACTTTACTCGACATCGGATTCACACATCCGCGAGCCAAGGATCCTCTATCAACTCGCGCGCACTAGGACGTTCCTCCGGGACAAATCTCAAGCATCTGCGTATGAACTGTGCACAGCTTTTGAAGCTTTCTTTTCCACAGTCGTCCGATGCAAAGTTATCAAGTAGTCTCTCAATAGACCACGTCGGCTCTGTGTGTTCTGTAAAATGGGCAAACGATCCTTGAAAGAGTTCTGCCTGAGCATTTCAAACAGATTGAATTGGAAGCTTATATTCACCATCTTCCTTGAAGAACTTTCTCGAATGCTGGCATTTTGCCAGGAAAGCCGGGTCAAACTCACATCCAGTGGCTTCTGTCATCCTAGCCAGGAGATCTTCTTCCCAAGTCCATCCCTCAGTTGCACGATATTTAAAGAGCCAAAATCCAGTAAGAAGTTCAGCAACCTGCCAAAAGATTATGAGTGCCAATTTTCCAGAAAAGAGGGTGAGTATTGTACAGACCAGACACCCAAGGTTCCAAATATCTGCCGAAGCTGCCCATGGATAGCCGAGTATGACTTCTGGAGCGCGGAGTGCATTGGGCTGGATTATCTCTTGGAAATGGTGTTTCTGCCAGTGAGCTACAAAGTGGACTTGAGTGCGATATGCAGAGAATTATTGGACACAGTAACTTACAATGGCCGAAATCAGAAAGCACAAAGGTTGTCTCTAGAGATGGAATTGTAAGCTCAGCAGATGGTGGAAGGGGCTGAGAAATGATTGGTACGATAGATGGGGTTGCTCTTGTGTCGCAAGTATATGAGATCGATGGATACTGTATCAACGCCTGTGTGATGACAGCGTCGAGGTCGGTTGGACGACATAGGATATTGTCGTGCTTGATGTCTAATGAAATTCAACTATGGAGATAACCTCAAAGGAAGGGTACATACCACCATGAATGATACCGCATACATCATGGAGGTATTCCAATGCATATAGAATGTGCTTGATAATTCGTTTTGTCAAAATCATCGTTAATGACATATCTCCTTGCAATTCCCCAATTTCTGTACGAATTTCGGCCAAGCTAAAACTAAGAGGTTCTGTAACAAGACAGACGTGATTGCCCTGAGGACCATCGAAGCTGAAAGAGTCGTATAATTCAAGAGTATGAACAAAACCACGATGAGAACGGTCGACAGAGCAGATCTTTTGCAACATGGCAATTTCATCGGAGCGCTTGTCGGTATCGGATGCCTGTAGTGCTTTTGTGCACTCGTGAGTAAGGATTTTGAGAGCAACGAAACGGTTTTCTCTGCGCAAGTAAAAGTTAGACAAGGTCAAAAAGATATAGATTGCATTGTCACACACTTCCTGTCCCTGGCTAACCAAACGCTCGAAAACTGCCCCCAGCCAAGTTTACGCGAAACACAATATCTTTGGTTGTCGTTTTTGGATCCAAGGGGCTGACCTAGTCGAGCTGGAAAATATCCCGGGCTATTCTGGCCTATGCGTAGGTCTTCTTCTGGATATCCGTTGGAACTATCACCACTTTCGGAGGTAGTGTGAGAGGACGAACTGGACAACGAGGACATGCCAGTAGGAATAGTGCAGAAAAATCTTTCGTCACGGGAGCGCGTGACTACTCGCGGTCGACTTTGACTCCGAGTGTCACTGTATCTCAGCGCTCTAGGTCTTAACCAGTAACTTCTCGTTTTCGTTGTTCGTACCGGTATCCGGGCCCTCATGACGACGCCTGAAATATCTCCGTGCCTCATCTGCCTACCTCAGCTACACTCATACACTGCACCAGCTGCGATGGTTTTTCCCATAAAGATCATCCCTTGATTTCTGGGTCTTAGATACAGAGCTAGATCTAAACAATAGCTCGAATCCCTTTTCCATTGACCTCTCCAACGAACTGCAATTGATCATAGGCCAGTTCCAAGAAGATTTCCGTGCCCCTCCTACTGCGCCAGACCAGGATGAACGAGTTTAGCTGATAGAGGAGTTATGGATTGTATTGAGAACGGGCTTGAAGGTAAGTATGGGGTGAGTGAGGAGGCGAGGGATCATTTCGCTGGGGAATTGAGACAGCGCTGGTAAGTACGCGACTTTGATTTAACCATAGACATTCGCCCGTTGAACCTTGCTCAAATCGATAATTTGATTCGCTTGTACAGACCAAAATCCCTGCATCCTCGAAGCTATACTTTTCTCTGGTCATGGTAACGGGATTACCAGGTAAGGAAAACTTCTTTCCTGCAACTTTGATTAAGTTTCAACGCCTCGTTCCTCGACGGCGGCTTCCATTCTCAGCCAATACAAACTGTAATCGTCGCCACACAACGTTCTTTGACTGTAACTGTCACGAAAGCTGGGCTCCGACCTCTCAAAAACATGCATGTCCAGGCTCTAATGAGTCTTTCCGCTAGTTTAGTTCTCTCTCTCTTCCCTCTCTGCACCCTCGTTTCTTCAACCGACATCCAGTTCGATGAGAGCACCCAATCTAAAGCCGTTACCAACCGGTGTTAGTGTCTTATTTAAAGCTTTCTAGTTTACTGCTCCGAACTGACTTTCTACTGTTCATTGCAGTTTCTAATAACGGTCGGCCTCTCTTCAATTACGCCACATTTCATACGAAAAGCTAACCTATTCCTATCTCTAGTCGTTTCAAATCTCATCGTTCGCAGTACCGAAGAAGATCCTACCAAATTCTGGGACGAGGCTAGTAACGCTGGAGATAAGATCATCACTTATACTAATGCGCGTCATTTACCTTCAATATCGATATTTTATGCTTAATATAATCACAGCTCCTCATGTCACGAATAACTCAACAAACCTCCATCAGCACAGATATTAACACACTCAAATCAATTATCACCTCAACTGTCACATCGCCTGGTCTGCAAGCCCTCCGCACCCAACTTGGATCCCGTTCATTCGAGCGTCGATGCTCTCGGTCCAAATTTTCAAAATTTCCTTGTGACTTTCGAATCTTAGACGCAGAACTAAATCTCAATAATTCATCGAACCCCTTCTCTATTGACCTCTCCAACGAGCTTCAATCGATCATGGACCAGTTTCAAGAAGACTTTCCCGCTCCTTCTACTGCGTCAAACCACGATGAGCGTGTACAGTTGATAGAGACTTTTATGGATCGTATCGAGAATGGACTTGTGGATGTTATGGGCAGGTATGGGGTGAGTGAGGAGGACACGAAAGATAATTTTGCTGGGATTAAGTCGGGGATTAAGACAGCGCTGGTTCTTCTTGGTAAGTAAAGTATACAAGGCTTCAACGTACCATAAACATGAACATGCGCCCACTCAACTTTATTCGATTGATTTTCGCTTGTACAGGTGATCTCGCAGAACAACATTCCTGCATCCTCGAAGCTGTACTCTTCTCTGCTACTATATTCTTCATTCCCGAAGCTTGGATATTTAGGCCTATACTCAGCTGTTTTGGATTTGGCCCGTTCGGACCCGTTAAAGGCACGACTTTCTCTCGTTCGTATTGTATTATCACTGATATTTTCTTATGATACAGGTTCGGCAGCCGCGTGGGCTCAGAGCCGTTTCTTTGGCGCAGCCGTCGACAGTGGATCTTGGTTTTCAAGATTGCAGCAGGCAGCTATGGGTGGATGGACATTGTCGAATCTTCCAAAGATCGTGTTGAGCGTAGGTGTTGCAATTGGTTCGTGCTGTGGACTGAGCTGTTGTGGGAAGCGGTCAAAGTGTCTTTGAATTAGTATCCATATAAGGCTGTAAATATATTTCAGCGGCGTTCTAGGCTACTAGTAATGATGAAGTTAAGCGCTCTCTCTTTAGCAATAGATCAATGCGCCCACAGTTCTTCTCACCACGACCATCACAGAGACTGCGAGTCAAGCAGTTTTTCAAGTTGGCCTCGAGATTTCGGAAATCTAGAGTGAAATGCGTCTGCAACTAATCCTGACTAGTTTCGGTGCTACCTTGCTCCTATTCCTATGCATTCTGGTTCGAATTCCTCAAACCAATGCCGTCGACTTTGACTTTCTTGAATGGCCTCCCAAGATCTCCTGTAAGCCCGCAAAACACTGGCACTTGTGGTAAAGCTGACCTTGTAACCACTGTAGTTGATGAAGGTCCGTATTCCTGTTGCTCACAAGCTTTTCTGACTCGCTTCCAAATCCTGAAGAACTCTCAGAGTTCCGGGAGAAAATTAGTGATTTTGGCGACAAGATTTCCACTTA
Source organism: Stygiomarasmius scandens (assembly GCA_037954225.1). Classification (NCBI taxonomy): domain Eukaryota; kingdom Fungi; phylum Basidiomycota; class Agaricomycetes; order Agaricales; family Campanellaceae; genus Stygiomarasmius; species Stygiomarasmius scandens. The sequence goes on from JBANRG010000020.1 coordinate 591,004, forward strand.
CACCGATGTGCGCTTCATTTTTCAACTTATCCGGCTACGACTGTTTTTGAAATTATCATAGGCTCTCCTCGAGGAAGTAAACACATCCATTGGACCCTCTGTGAAATCCTTAATTGATGACCTCCAGTCCAAAATTAACTCCATTGTGTCCTCTCCTGGCCTGGAGGCTCTCCATTCCGAGCTCGAGTCACACTTGCTCGCAATGCACAACTCAACTTGCAAAGATGGCACCAATGACATTGACGCGGATGGTCCGAGTAGCTCATGCTCATCAGACAAGGAAGTCAACTTGTTGGCTCTGGACGGGTTCTTTGAATTCCTCACGTCAGAACTCGAATCTACCGTTGACGCTTTTCGCGTCGAATTCTCAGCAGATCCTTCTACGGCGCTGAATCATGAACAGCGTAAAGAAGCCGTCGAGGCTTTGATGGATCGTGTTGAGGAGGTTATAGTTGAAGTCATGAATGACCGCGTCGCCGTCCCCAGGGAGGTAACGAGAGAACACATTGCTGGTGTTAAGGCGGTGATTGTGTCGGTCATAGTCCTTATTGGTAAGTTTGTTCCAGTGACACTAGCTCTGGATATACAATTCAATTGCATACATTTGATCAAGGCGACCTCGTAGAGCAACATCCATGGCTCTTTGAGTTTATTCTTTTCTCACTCTTCATAGAGATTCTCGCCGAAATTCGAATTCTTAGAATCATACTCCAGTGTTTTGGCTTGGGACCTGTGGGACCTGCTAAAGGTTTGTTGGCGTCATTTTTCTGTATTCATCTGTCTCTACTTTTTGCTTACCCCTTGGAATCATAGGTTCACCTGCTGCCTGGGCACAAAGAATCTTTTTCGGTGGAAGAATAACTAAGGGATCTTGGCTCTCCGCCTTGCAACGTGTAGCGATGAAAGGAGGAAAATAGCATTAAAGACCTCGGGCTGGTAAATAGCGAACTCGAGACGGGGATGAGAGTGAAAAAGAACCGAAAGACGCTCAGGTTCTGAAAAGTCCTCTTGACTTTCGAATCTGCTGGGTTATTCCTTCCTCCTTTCCTCCAATAAGCGACTTATACCAGGCTCAATTTAGTACTGTGTTGATTTGGACAGGGTTGGATAATTCCTGCCGTTTAAGAATGTACCGGGCTATTGGCTATTCCTTCCTTCTTTCCTCCAATAAGCGAGTTATATCAGTACTGCGTTCATTTGGACAGGGTTGAATAATCATTCAATGAGCAGACTGCGGCGCATTGATAAAATGAAGGTCAGTCAAAATGCTCGCTGGTCAGACCGGGGCGGGTGCCATGTGGTTGCGTTAAGTGGCCGTGATGCATGACTGCTGTGGGAGCAATGATCGAAAGTACCTCCGAGGGATGATTTTTTCTTGGGTTTTCAAGCATATACTGTGTCTATATGGTTTTTGCTTTCTTTTGGTTCAAATTTTTAGACCGCGAGTTTGATTAGTGTGCTCATCTCGCCAGCGTCTATTTATCCCCTTACCTGGTTATTAGAGTTAAGCGCCCATTCTTGACAGATCATTTACGACCGTAGCCGTAACGCCTGACAGCTCTTTCAACACAACCACCACGAGGGCAAGCCTGCAGATTTTTTACGTCGTTCTCGAAGCTAGGGTGAAATGCGTTTGCAACTAGTTCTGACTAGTTTCCATGCTATTCTGTTCTTCTTTCTTTGCCTCTTGGTTCCTCAAAATAATGCTCTGGACCTGTCCCAATGGCCTATCAAGATCGCTTGTAAGTCCAGAGCTTTGACACGGAATTGCGAGTTAACTTTGTAACCTTTGTAGTTGACGAAGGTCTGCATTTTTCTACTATGCCATACGTGCGAGCTTTCCTGATGCTCCCCAAATCTATCAGTCACTTCCCTTTTCAACCCTGAAGAACCTTCGGAATTGCGGCAAAAGCTTGGCGACATCGGTAGCAAGGTCTCCTCTTACTCCGGTGTACGTTCCCAGTTTTCCGACATGTAGCGCTATCTTTGACCATAGCACAGGCTCTCCTCGAAGAGATAGATGCATCCATCAGGCCTTCAGTCGAACCCTTGATTAATGACCTCCAGTCCAAAATCTCTTCCGTTGTTTCATCTCCCGGCCTCCAAGCTTTACGTACCGAACTCGAATCACGCTTACTTGCAAAGCAGAACTCGACTTGTGAAGATAGCAGTAGTCCTGACCCTGACACTGATGATAATTCAAGCCGCGCTTGTTCGTCAGACAGTAAGGTGGACTTGAACGCTTTGATGGATGGCTTTTATAAACTCCTCGCCTCCGAGCTCGAGTCAGCTGTGGAAAAATTCCGTGCCGAATTCTCTGAGCAAACAAGTACAGAACGTACAGAACGCTTGAGTTATCAGCAGCGTAAGGAAGCTGTCAAAACTTTGATGGATCGTATCGAAGAAGTAATAGTCAACGTTATGCATGATCATGCTGGTGTACCAAAGGAGACGACGAGAGAGCACTTGGCTGGTGTCAAAGCTGGGATTGTGTCGTTTGTAGTCTTTTTCGGTGAGTCTGTTTTATGATATGAATAACGATTGTGCGTATCTCATCAAACTTCAAGGTGACCTCGTAGAGCAATATCCATGGATTTTCGAGATTATTCTTTCCTATCTGTTAGCATGGATCCTTCCCCAGAATTGGATTCTGAGGATTATACTTCAGTGTTTTGGCTTGGGACCAATCGGGCCTGTCAAAGGTTTGTCACGAATTCTATTCTGCAACCATGACTCCCTACATTTTGTTCACTGTTTGAATCATAGGTACACCTGCTGCCTGGGCGCAAAGAATCTTCTTCGGTCCAACCGTGACTAAAGATTCCTGGTTCTCCATCCTGCAGCGTGTAGCGATGAAAGGAGGGAAGTAGCATTAGACTTCCGGTAGATAGCGAACGCGTATTGAACGTCGAGTCGAAGAGCTTTGGAAAGAAAAGATCCGAGTCGAAGACTCATGCAGGTCCCATTAGTATCTGACTCGGAATAGATTATTGTATTTGAGTGACAGAAAAACCGTGGATACACGTCCTTCCCACGTTCATAGCTGGCTCGCACGTCAGTCTGCCTTCAGTACTAGCTTCAGTGGACGGTGTACAAGCGTGTACATAGTAATGGGCGCTATTCTGTTACGTTACTTTTGTTCTAGTCTTCTGCGTCTTGTAGTATCCAACCTAGTCATTGTTCACCCACTTTGACAACCACAGCGAGAGGTGATGCCGACTCCAAAAGAGGATGTAGATTTGCTGAAGCCTGTCCTACTCAATATTCGGAAGAGCATTGATTCTGTTGCGACCAAGTAAGCATCCTTTCTTTTTTTTCTGGGGTACCAACTCTGTAGTCGTTTATCCCTCCCTTTCCCTGCCTTGGAAGTACTATTACTGATCAGTGATTTCTGTCCTGTTTTACAGCGTGAATCGCGATCTGGGCAAGGCTACCACTCATACTAATGTGCGTCACACTCCCTCTATTCCTTCCTCGTGTGCCTATGTTGGTATTGCTCTGCAAGCTCTTCTCGCGCAGATAGGTGTAGCAGTCCCCTCTGCCGAATCTTCACTTCTCTCCCTGCAATCCATCATCTCCTCTATCATATCTTCCCCTGAAATACAAGCACTTCGCTCCGTAATCGAGACCGGCTCGCGCGAGGTCCACAGATTTATTATTGAGCTATCCCATGAACTCGTGTTGGCGGGCGAGTTCCCCGACCTGACTACGACACCCAACCATCAACGACGTGTTGACGATATTAGGATACTCATGGATAGCGTTGAAGCTGCGCTACTTATGGTGACAAGCAAACGTAACATACCAGAGGACAAAGTGAAGGGTGCATTTGGCGGTGTTAGAAGGGGAATCGAGACGGTTTGGATCCTTGTTGGTAAGTTTCTTTCATTCTGCAGTTTTACAGTGTATTTATTGGCTGTCGATGATAGGTGGCCTTATAGAACAATACCCCGTCCTTTTCGAGGTTCTCCTCTTCTGTATCACTCTGTTTCTTCCCATATTGGGACTTTTTGGTATTGATCCCTTGGATAGCGACGCTAAAGGTAGATTATTCCCCCGTATCTCGTGGACATTCGTACTCAACCCGACTCGCAAAAACAGCTTCGGTTTTGTTTGGTGCAATTGCATCCCAGCAACCTTTGTTTACAATCCAAGTACGACAGATCCTGAAAAGTATTTTCAAGTTGCTCCCTATCATCGCTAGGGAAGGGATCCGCGCAAAGAGTAAACTTTGACGTATCTTTTCTTGTATGCCCATGTACAATTAGATGCTGGTCAAGTTGATGATAAAGGTGCGGTTGACAATAAAGGAACGCGGCAGTTACGTCTACTCATGTAACATGTACATCTATATCTATCAATCTTTGTCCTTAAACAAGGTTGAATGCCCATTCCTTTTACTAAAATGCAAACCATTGCGCCCACAGTTATTACTCACGTAACATGTGCATCAATCTTTGTCAAACAAGGTTAAACGCCCATCCCTCTACGGCTCTCTATCGCAATTGTATAAAAGGTAAACCATTGCGCCTACAATTCTTTCGACTTAACTACTACACTCCCGCAGAGCCTTTCTAGTCTAAACTAGAAGGATGCGTATCCAAAACATTCTAACAAGCCTTGGTGCTAGTCTTTTCCTTATTGTCTGCGTTCTCATCTCCCGCAGCAACGCTATTCGTTTGCCCAGCGAATTCAGTGCACAATGGACTCACCAAGTTTCATGTAAGTATTTATGTCTTTTCAAGAACAGAGAGTAAATTGCTCACTTGGGGCCTTCAATTAGTCACTGATAGTTCGTATTCCTATTTTACGCCACATTGCGGCCTTGTTCCCAAAGTTTCTAACTCTTTAGCGTCCATATTCATTCAGTGTTCTCCATGTTCAGGGCGGAAGAAGATCCATCCAAGTTTTGGGATAGGGTTATCGGTCTAGGCAACAAAGCTTCTGCTTATACCAATGTGCGTTTGTAGTACCGTGGTATCAATTACTATTCTATGACTCATTCCGAGTAGGCCCTTCTTAGTCAAGTAACTAGAAAAATTCCGTCAACTAAATCTTCTGTCCTTGCTCTCCAATCCACTATTTCTACTACCATCACATCGCCTGGTCTCCAGGCCTTCCGATCTGAACTCCAGAATCTTACCCTCCAAGGCTTCGATGACCTCAATTCTGACATGCAAAGGAACGGGCTGGACCTAAGCAACTGGTCAAATACATTCTCTTTCGATCTCTCCTGCGAGCTCGAATTGATCATGGATCAGTTCCGTGCCGATTTTCCCGAGCCTTCTACAGCGCCAAACCATGCACAGCGTGTTGTGTTTATTCAAACCCTGATGAATCGGATTGAGGAAGGTTTGGTTCGAGTTTCGGCAAAGTATGGTGTACGGGAACAGGACACAAAAGATAATTTTAGTAAAGTTAGGCATGGGACTGAGGACACGCTGATTATCGTTGGTAAGTAGTGTCTTTTCCCTGTCATCACGAGGACTTACCAGGCCGATATTGACCCATATCTTTTATTTTGATGCGTTAGGTGACCTGGTCGAACAACACCCTATCCTTTTGGAAGCCCTCGTCTTCTCCACTGTGATCTTGTTCCTTCCAAAGGTGTGGCTTACCAGACCTATACTGAGCTGTTTTGGGTTTGGACCATCTGGTCCTATTAAGGGTGGGTTCTTCACTTTCTGTCTCTATTGCCAACCTCGCTCAACCATCGACTTTGATTGACTTTGATAAAAAAAAAAGGTTCAACTGCTGCGTGGGCTCAACGCCGCTTCTTCGGTGCAGTTGTCACCCGCGGATCTTGGTTCGCCAGACTTCAACAGGCTGGTATGAGAGGATGGGGATTGTATCGACTTCCTGAAATTGTCTTGGGTGCGATTGGAGGTGGACTTATGTGGGGCATTGGAAGGTGCTTCTAAGTTCAAGTTCAGGCTGCGGTAACAGTTCTGAGGTTCACTGCAAGTTGGTAAAGAATCATTGACGCAATGAAACTTGAGTGATGTTTCCCGTAGATTATCCAGTTCTTCGTTTAAACGTGTTGAATATCATAGATGGTAAACAGATGAGATAATGTTCGAAGGTCACAAAAATCGATGGCGACGGCGCACATAAAGATTAAATTAAAAGTACACCTATGTTGGACGATTTCCGATGAGTCCATCATTCCAAATCCTCTGACCAGATACCAGCCCTCTCAACATCATTTTTCATCGCATCCAACTGTCCTCCCACAGCACTAATCGCGTCCTTCCCAAGCGGAATCCTCAATGGAACTCCCTTGCTGTCCTCATTAAACTTATTCTCCAAGTTCAAGGCGATATTATAAATCTCCCTTGCAGCCTTCTTTGCGTCCCCTCCAATCGGTGGTCCTTGTATATAAGCTCGGAAAGCGGTAGTAGGTCCATCTTTGTATGCGGGGTGTGGCGGGGTAACGACAATGGACCCTTGACCTTTTGTGACGAAACCACCGATTTCGATGATGGTTATCTGTGTTCAATATCCGTACCAGATTAGACCAATCGTTATGCAAATGAAAGGGATAGACAAACCTTGATATTCCACTCTGGTTTGAGTTCCTTGGCGAGTGCTCCACTAATGCCTTCTAGTGCTGTATGTACGACGGGTCAGTCAAACGAGATTTTGAGCGGTAAGGTACGTAGGGATCAGCTCACCGTGTTTGCTGCAAAAAGTCTTTCAGTTTTGATTTTGATAGAAAATATATCCACGAACTTCATACCTTGCAGTATAATACCCAATCCCAGGCAGAGGCATTATTCCCACTATACTGGAAGCCTGCAACAACCGACCCCCCGGAGTAGGATTTTCCTCCCTGAAAAACCTAACCGCCTCCAAAGCCACATTCGTCGACCCCCAAAAGTTAACTTCAAATAAACCCCTAGCAACATCATCAGGTGTTCCTTCAATTTCACCTAGAGACGCATATCCGGCGTTGTTATAAACGACATCGAGTCGGCCGTAGGTTTCTTTCACTTTGGCAAAAGCAGCTTTGATCTCGGAGGGGTTTGTTACATCGAGTTTGAGGATGAGGAGCTTGACCGAATCATATTGGGAGGCGAGGTCTGAGAGAACAGACGGGTTACGAAGGGTGGCAACTGCAATGTTTCCCGAAGAGAGGACGTGTTCGACGACCTCGCGGCCTAGACCGGAAGAGGAGCCAGTCACTGTGAAGGTTAGTAGGATGATTCGACGAGAGACCGCTAAAGTTATCTCACCAAACCAGACTTGAGGCAAAGAAGACATGCTAGGTGATGTGATGATGCGTTATTTTGAAATTAGAGGGGAAGAAATAGTTGGTTCTTTTTCTCGGTTTATTGTGCACTATAAGTATGTTCTTTGGCCTGGGTTATGCCACAGCATATACCGCTTATACCGGGATTTGTGAGTTTTCGTGAGATGAATCAGTTTTCTGGAGGCCGCCTCGTAATCTTTTTGCGTAAGACAGACGACTCGAGTATACTTTGGACAGTGCATAGATGACAGACCGACAAAACCGTCTGTATCGGGATTACTCGATGAATATCATTTGGTCAGGGCGCTTGTGTAAAGCAGGTTTAAGGCGCCAGAGACATATCGAGGTTTAAATGCTGTTATCGCATCAGTGTTTTGACAAGTTACTGGTTTTAACTGGTACCAGCAAAAAACCAGTAAACCAGTTCCCAGTGCACCAGCCAAAAATTTTTTGCCACCAGTTCACTATGCATAACCAGCACGGTAAGTGAGGAGGATATCACAAGTAATGTCTGCCATGCCTTGGCATCACTTACCACGTCAGTGTTCCTGACATCGCATAATAACCAGTAATCAATGCCGTCATTAGAGGGTATCAGAAACGCATTTTTTCAAAGTTTTGGAGACGAATGAATTTCACTTGAGGTGCAGGTGACGACTCAATCTTCACGGAAAGGCACAGGGGACCGCGAGCTGCAAAAAATGCCTCCAAGCTTCAGAATCACTATCAAAATGATCATTTGGCTGATATCTACCTGTCTATCAAGGCGACATCCCTCGAGGTTTTAGCTGCAATTTCGGCGATAAATGTTGTCGGTTAAGAAAGTTTCCTAAGCGTACAGCTCCGAAACAGGTTTCTGATGGTTTCTGATACGCTCTACACAACGATCTATCCGACGCATTCCCGACGTATTCTCCATGCAGCACCGACGATAGCCGACGATCCCGCTAAATTGCGCCCGGAGTTACCCAAAATGCTTTTTATATATCTTGCAACCTTATGACAAATATATATTGTTTTATAAACAGTCAGTCATCAGTTAGATTTCTTACTTGCCATACCATTGAGGCGCACCAGCTCCTGTATACATTACATAGAAAAACTGGGGCTACTCAGCCTACTTCATTTGAACTGAGAATATTTTTTTAATTCTCAATATGAGAAAGAGTTGGGCAAAAATCCGATATTCCAGTTTTCACTCTCAAAGGCACCATGGTCCCCATTGATTTTATCCTTCAAATTCAAAGTGGTATGATGAATATTTCTAGTCTCCCCTAGGCAGACTACGATGTATACTTAACACTCATCGTGTGTATATGTATTATGAAATAGAGATCGAGAGTTTCTTCAAATTCTATCTTATCTTTTTCATTAGACATAAATAAATAAATTTGCTTCACAATGACCGTCATAGTACGAGTTAGTATTTCTACGCTCAATAATTATTGATCATTCTAAATCCTCCGACCAAATCCCAGCCCTTTCTACATCTTTCTTTTTCACATCCAGCTGTCCCCCTACAGTGGCAATTGCATCCTTTCCAAGTGGGACCCTTAGTGGTACTCCATCACTGTCCCCGTTAAACATATTTTCCAAATTCAAAGCGATATTATATATCTCCCGTGCAGCTTTTCTCGCATCCCCTCTATTCGGCTGCCCTTGTGCATATGCTCGGACGGCATCTGTAGGACCATCGACATATGCAGGGTGTGGTGGGGTGAAAACAGTGGACTCTTGCGCTTTGG